>VCII01000037.1:0-1200000 GCA_006030095.1 Triplophysa siluroides | reverse complement strand
AAATACAGTAAAAATGTCAAATTACAGACTGCAAATTCACAAGAAAAACGTGTAATTTTACGTGACAAAACTGTTATTTTACAGTATCTGTCTGGTGCCCCATCTGCCTGAAAACTACAGTTTTTCATGGGATTTTATTTGACAGTGAATGGTGTAAATTATCTGTTTCAAAAATGTTTTCTAAGGAAAGAAGTTATTATGTTTTCTCAATTATGTTTTTGTCTACAAAATGAATAAGCAAATGCCTTTAGATCAAATGATTTTTAAGATCACAAAATACATTTCAGTCAAGTGAACCTAAACTTTTGAACGGCAGTGTATGTGAATTTATATTTCACCAGTTGAAACCTTGTATCTCCATATTCCCTGATTTTAGTTGTTTTGTTGTTGCCATTAATCATTATTAGTCACCCTTTATGTTTGTCACAGGGTTTTATAAATATCTAAAAAATGAAAAAGTATTTTTTTTTCACAAACTGTGGATTTGGACATTCAGATTTTTTGCCTTTTTAGTTCACTTAACTAAATCCAAGGCCAGGCCTGTTTTGTCTCTGATGGCTCAGCGTTTGGAAAATCAGTGTTCGAAAAGTCTTTGCTGTGATCTCTTGGTTCAGCGTTGATAGTTGTAGTTTTCTGTATGTCATTTTCATTTCTGTGGTCAGACCTCATTACTGAGAGCCTGTGTAATGTGTGTTTACTCCATCATTAGCTTTTAGGAAAGTGCTTGATTTTATCTCCCAGGGCGCCGAAAGCCAAGAAAGCTTGTTTCTAGACTTGTTGTGTTTGAGAGACCCAAAAAGAAATTTGCTTTGTTCTGCTTCATTATGTAACATTAGAGTGATTCCCGCAGGTAAACCGCAGTTATAGTCGGCAGTCGCTGAAGCACTCAGCTATTTGCAGCGGCGATGGAGAAACCTCAAGGACGTTTTAGGATCTCTAGATAAGGTTAAACAGAGATAAGACGCACGTCACAAACCATTTCCTTCTTTCTCTCTCTGCTCCGTTGTATTAGACCTGCTGTCATGGTTGATGTGTTATTTTCCCTGTGGCCTTTGTGTTTCTGACATGATTTTAAAAATATTTATTTATTATTTGACAGATGTATGTAGGTAATTTCCCATTACACACAACTGCTAATAATGAAAACCATTTTTAGTTAGCTAGCTTTCAATGTCGCTGCGACAGTGCATCATCTTCACTCCAGTGACCGACACATGGTCTGAATGTTCTTTAACTCTGTTTTTCTCTTTAACAAGTTTGTTTTCCGCCCCATGTGGTTTTAGCCCTCAATCGTTGCCATGACAACAGGTTGTGGTGTCAGTCAGAAGTGATGTTGAGCGAATCGGAGTGCAGAGGTGACGTTGCATCTTGTTGATGGGGAGAGTCAAGCTGTAGACTTGCATGATTTCAGGCCTGGGGTGATGTAGCAGGGACCTCAAAACTATTAATTCATTCCTTAATAATTTATTCATCAAGAATCTTTAGGGAGGCCACCAGGCGGGATGCTCATGTTTGCATTACCAGTTTTTGGCCTGCTAGCACAGAGAAGGAACGCCGGAGAGCTTTACCAAAAAGACATTAACAAGGTGTCAAGTTTTTATTATTATTTTATAGTTTACACTGAAAAAAGAACAATATCTAGCCACAAAATATTTTACAGCATACCGTAAGTGTAAACTATAATTTTCAGGATTTAATATGTGGGGTTATATTGATGTTTTAATAAATTATAAACAACTCAAATTTGACCCACATAATTGTTTTAATAAAAGATTATTTTTTATTTCTATAAGTATTATTCAATATAGTATTTTAAATAAAATATTGTATTCACAATTGGTAATTGTCACGAGTAGTAGGCAGAAGAGAATGTCCAAACAAAGAGAACTCCAAAATAAGATATATTTAATAGATAATCCAAAAGAAAACCAGGAACCATGAGCAAAACACATTAACATAAACACTTGCAGCATAAACAATACTGGACAAAGAACAGGAACACACAGGGCTTAAATACATAGGGAAGACAGAATCAGGTGCGGAACTAATTAACAATGATGAGGGACAAGTGAAAACAATGAACTAATAAAGAAATTAACAAGGGAAGGAAAAAACAAACAAAACATACAACAACCGTGACATTACCCCCCCTCCAAAAGGCGCATCTCGCGCCAAAACAGTACCATTGGGGGAAGGGGGGGTGGGCGTCCTGGAGGCTGGTGCAGGGAACACTGAACATGATGGGGTGGGAGGCCTCCAGGACGATACGTCCAGCTCGGGGACTCTGGAGGGCGCCGGCCGGTCTAGCCTGGGAGGCTATCCCTCCCATATGGCTCCCCCCCAAAAAATATTTGGGCTTAGTCCGGGAGCTCATATGGGGGTTGGCCTGGACCGGCTGGGCAGCGGGCTCTGGCGGCTGGGCAGCGGGCTTTGGAAGGCCGTACGGGAACGGCTGGAGAGGCTCGGGAAGGCCGTGGCTTGGAAGGCCGTACGGGAACGGCTGGAGAGGCTCGGGAAGGCCGTACGGGAACGGCTGGAGAGGCCGTACGGGAACGGCTGGAGAGGCTCGGGAAGGCGTACGGGGCTGGAGAGGGAAGGCCGTACGGGAACGGTGGAGGGGGGCAGGATTACCTGAGGCTCTATCTCCGGTGGAGGACTCCGGAGCGAGGTGAGTTGGGCTGCTCAACGCGTGTTTGGATGGTCTTGGATGATCAACCTCATCCAGGATGGTCTCAAACTCGGGAGCCAGACACCGATGGGAGTCATCATCCAACCCCATCACAAAGCACGCGTTCAGGGAGCAATCGTCCCAACTCACCTGCTGGCTGAGCTCCAGGAAGTCCTTCACGTATCTCTCCAGAGAACGACCATCCTGACTGAGATGGTATCTCAAATTGTCCTCTGGAGAGATGTTGAGCCGCAAGTAATCCATACCTTTTGTTGGGTCCAGTATTCTGTCACGAGTAGTAGGCAGAAGAGAATGTCCAAACAAAGAGAACTCCAAAATAAGATATATTTAATAGATAATCCAAAAGAAAACCAGGACCCATGAGCAAAACGCATTAACATAAACACTCGCAGCATTAACAATACTGGACAAAGAACTAAGGAACACACAGGGCTTAAATACATAGGGAAGACACTCAGGGGAAACAGAATCAGGTGCGGAACTAATTAACAATGATGAGGGACAAGTGAAAACAATGAACTAATAAAGAAATTAACAAGGGAAGGAAAAAACAAACAAAACATACAACAACCGTGACAGTAATAAAAAAACATTTAATATTCTACTGTTAAATATTCTTGTGTATCCAATGTTTGGAATAAAATGTTTTATATAACATTTTAAATAAAATAATATTTTGAATAAAATATTAGGACAAAATTATTTTTAGAAATGTATATATTAACATTTGATTGCTGACTTCTCTGAATTGAGTTGCTGCCGAAACCACAAGAAGCTTAAAATTATAAAAAAAAAGAAAGAAAAGAAAAACCCTCACACCATTCAAGCTATAGTTTTAGAAGCCATGGAAAATATATATTATTTTCATGGAAAATATATATTATTTTTATATATTTATGCTATTATCATATACATGCATTTTCCTGCCGTCTTTTTCTGAGACTTAAGGTTGAAAATACTATCAGGATACTTTTCCGATGCTGTCAAGTTGCTTTGGGCTCAGTTTGACACAACAAAACATAGGGTTCAATATTTTTTAATCATTAAAAAAATCATTTGGCATTAAAAACAATATTATCAATAATAGTATAGCTATTGTAATACAGTGTTGATAGTTTTGTGTTTGTCAATGTACGCACAGATCCAGTGATGTGAGCAGAAAGCGAGACTTTCTCTTTTGTAAGCAGATATGCTGTTAGTTTCTGATCAGCAGTGCTGTGGATGGACGGATGAATGGATGGATAGATGGTGTGTCTGCCTGCTGTAATGAGTCTAACTGCTCTCCACAGCAACATTAAACACTTTGAATGGCCTTTCACATGCCATCAGATCCTACAGCAAGACACTGCATATATCACAGCCAAATGATTAAAGTAAGTGCAGTGCACAACAGACGTAAGCTGTGACGTACAGCAAAGGATTTTATTTCTCTGTAAAGTGCCGCATTATAACGCCGGCGCGCACAGGGATGTGTTTGCGTGCCGTACATGTAACTGTAATTATTGCTGGAGCTTCTTTTTTTCGTAATTGATGGCAGTTAAAAATAGATGGCAGAATGGCTGTCTTGCTTTGCCTGGTATCCCTCCGGGAAGAATGCTTACTGGTGCAGGAAGAAGGCAACTTTAAATTGAATGGGAGTGTTGAGGGGAGATATAGACGACGTGCATTGTGGGTGTTTTTCTTTCAGCTGACACGCTCTTTTCTGCAAAAGCACTTCAATACACGTTTCTTTTTCCGAGTGCAGGTTTCTCGAGAAACCCAGACCCTGTTGTCAACATCCACCTTTCTGATGTGAATAATGTTATGTTATGTTATGTTATATAAGGGATAATCCACGGTTAGCCGTGCATTAAAGGGTTTTAATGCAAACCTTCCGGCCAATCAGAATCGAGTATTCACACAGACTATGGTATACATTATTATTAATATATAAAATATAATATTTTATTATATATTCTTAGCATACAATATTATAAAATACATATATTTATTCATTTTTATATTACATTGTTGCATATTGTATACATACAAATATTTATTATAGTTTTTAATTTTTAGTTTAACATTGTCTTAAGTTTCATTGTTTGTTCAAACAAATTTTTATTCAGTTTGTTTCTTTGATTTAAGCAAACAAACAAAAAAGTTTAAATAAACATATGTAACAAATATGTCAAAGTATACTTACTTCCATCTAAATGAAAAAGCAAAGCACAGGAATGACAGCACATGTCAGCTAGTTTTTGACACAGCGAGTTTGTCGTGAGGGTCTCAAGGGGGTGTTTTTTGAGGTTGGATTATTGGAGTGTGTTTCTTTCACCCTTCCTCCACAATCTCCACGGCCAAACATCTTTCCCGCTGCACGACTGCGTCTGTCATTCATCTAAAACTCAGCTCATGTGCCGCAATGAAAAATGCAAAGTTGGCAGATACGGCGACATGAGTGTGTGCGTGTGTAATAGTTTTCATATCTAGAGGGAAAAGGCTGTCCTAATGCTCAGGCGGCCTCAGTTATGTCGACAAACGTCAGATGCTGCGCTGAGTGTTGGTTTAGAAAAATGAACACTGAAGTGAGCTTATGTAAGTCTGCCCTCTCTCTTTCTATCTCTCTCTCACCTGTATGTTTCTTCTTATATCTAAAATTCCTTGCAGTCAAAACCCACAAATCTTTAAAGTATCAAAAAAACGATGATGCCGACATGATTTTTAGGTAATATCATGGTATTCTTTGAAGCTTCATCTGTCTGTTAGTCAGTCTGTGTGAGGCGGGTCGAGGATCTTTGATGGGTCTTTATGAGAGATGTTCTCTGATGTCATTCAGGCTGAACGTTCTTCACTTCCAAACCTGTTTATTTCCTCTGGGCTCAATCAACGGCACATCATGTGAATTGCAGGCCGCTGGTGGTGAATGCTCAGCTTGCCGTCTTCAGTTTCCTGTAAAATGTGTTTGGGGCTGATGCGTGCGGGCCGCCACAGCTGACGCCAATAAGCATTATTACACACTGTTTGTCTGGACGGTTACCTTGCTTAAGGGTCACATGCTCCAGGTCTACGTCCCCTCCCGTCATCTTCGGTCTGAAATGAGCGACGCCTGGTTGTTCCATCACAGCGAGGCACCACATCGCTTGCAAAACCTTTACTCATTCGGATCCCCTGTGGTGGAATAACTGCCAGCCTCCCCCCGAACTGCAGCATCCCTTACAACTTTCAATTGAATGTTAGTTTTACTGAAATAAAAAATTGCTTACAATCTACACTTTATGCTTTACATTTGTATAACCGGACAGTGTTTTGTATTGTATTGTTAACAAAATTAGGGTTGTATTTGTAATTATTTCATCAAAATATGATAACATGTTCTGCCTTTTTCAACCTTTCCTTTTCATCTGTTTTGGTATGTAATGCCCACTTCACATGAACCATTCGTGCATCCGAAATTGCCTACTTCCATACTATATAGTAAGTGAAAATGAGTATGAGTCATGAGTACGTCCGACACCTCAGTATGCACAAAACAGTAGGCGAGAAATACCCGGATGGTCTAATGCTTCTGCCGAGATTGTGAGTGTGCATCGGAGGGACACTTCTCTATCAAATGATGCAACGGGAGCAGAGCAACGGTCGAATTTCAAAATGTCACGAATAGAAATAGCGGAAAACTTCAAAGCAGGTGTCCGTTTTTAAAATGTAAATACTGATTAATGAATTTCTAAAAAAATTGGTTTGTACCGACGCCTAACTAAGGGTTGATGTTAATACGTCATAGGCCAAGAAACATCTGGGTCACATGATAAAAAAACATGGCGGATGGAGTTAGTCCGAAATCTATTCATACTACCCCCACACATACTATATAGAACGTACTGTTTGAACAGTCGATAGGTACTTCATTTAAAACAGTACGTACTGTAGTATGCGGTTTGGGATGCAGTGCATCACTTCCTGATGGAGAAAATCAAGTCCTGCTTTACATTTTTCATGTTGAATATTTTATTTTACTTTGAAATGTATTAGATGTTTGAAGCACAATGGGTTCCCTTAATAAACACATGCCCCTCGGTTATGAAAATGAAAATTTTATATAATATATCAAATATATTTGTATAGACTCTTCGGATGTCATAAAAAGCGCTGGGTCAAAAAGCGCTGGTTCAGAAGAACACTACACAAACATTTAAACAAATTACAACCAGCAGAATATGTATAACCAGTATAAAATATTTAACAAATTTGTTTAAGATTTAATTATATATGTAAGATAAAAAAAAAAAACTGCTAATAAATAACAAAAACTGAAGCCAGAAGTGCTTCTGGACCAGTGTTCTATAGTAAAAGTGTTGTTCTGGCAGATCGATTTTCATGACCATAGATTTGACACAAACACCATTGTTATTTCGTGGTTACTCTAGTTAGACCTGGTAATGGTGTTTTTTTATTTGTTTTTATTTACTCTCAGGCTTTCTTTCTTCTGTGGAACTTAAAAGAAGATATTTTGAGAAATGTCTCAGTGGTTTTGTGTCACTACAATGGAAGTCAATAGATACTAGTTTTGTTTCATACCAAAGTTCTCCAAAGTATCTTTTTTTGTGTTCTGCAGAAAAAAATGATATGGACAAGTTCGAGATGTCATGAGGACATGAGGAGTAAATGACGAAAGGATTTTTCATTATGCAGTGAAGTATCCATTGATTTTCATAAGGCTTTAGTGAGAACCCTGCGTTACCATGTTCTGCCATGTGTGTACGGTAGTGTTTTGCAAAACTGTAAAGAAAAGATGCTTCTTTGGCTTAATTCTACAGGGGTTTGGCCTATTTTACACCCTGCTAGCGTTCTGTAAGAGCGTGTGCGGTTAACCTGGATGCCGCGGTGTTAAAAGTGTAGTGGGTGAATGTGTTAGGAACACATGGTCATCTGACTTGTGTTCAGAGGGGAGTAATAATGACGTTCGCACCACTGCGGGGAGCAGACAGGAAGCAGTGCTGTCCTACTTCCTGTGTCTGCCTGTTCTCATGCTTTCACAGTGTGCAGGCCATGAGTGCCAATGTACTACCATATGTTCTGCTTTGGGATTTTTTGATTATTCTTTGAAATACTTTGAAGTGTACCATAAAACATGAATACACTTGCCAGTTACTTGCAAAGTACTCAGGTGTTATAGGGATGGTAGTAGAGCATCTTTGTTTTTTTATAATTTTATAGTTTCTATTTGGATTCAGACATGATTTTTCTTTAAATGTTTGTGCTATGCAATGCTGTTGAATTTTGAAAAATGCACCGCTCTGTCCTTGTCTAAAGCAGACAGATTTAGATTGGCAAATATAATCGCCCTCGTTTTTGAAAATAAAAAAAATTGAGATTTGTTCGCTTCTGCTGTGCTGTTTTGTGAGAACACACAGTCATACACAGATTAGATAAAAATCCTCTGGCAGGCCACGTTCTGAATCTTCACCAATCAGCAGCTGGCTGTGGGATGTAATGCCACTTTTGTCCCAGAGAAACATCTCTATCTCTGCTCACAGGTCATCTGTTACAACCTGTTTCAGCTTTGCCTTGGGCTCCGGCTTCCCAGCATGCCTTGCGGCTGCTTTAAAGCCAGTGCGCACTGTGATGTTATTGAGATCAAGGAGAACGCTGAGGGAGACGGGGAATCGTGACATACCTCCAACACAAAACAAATATAAGGACACTTCTATGTACATTGTAGTCTTGAGAGACATTTTTCTGATCTGATTTTGTCAGACGTATCTGGGATTTGCACGACCGTGACAGTGAAGGATTTGATGAGTGTGAAATCAAACTCCAAACGTCAGAATTGATGGTATCATCTTGCAGGATGGATTTGGGACTCTTGGTGGACCATATTTTCTTTGCCATTTGAATTGGATTTCATAGAACCTATTTTTTTTGCCTGAAGTGTTAAGGTATGTGTAGAATTCACTCGTTTTCTTCTTCTTAAGGGGTCCCCGGAGGGCCGTCATTTCACCTTGATTGCTTTTTAATCTCACGCTCCTGCTCATCTGAACTGACGACTCATTTTGTTTGACTTCACATAAGGGGCGATAGCTAAACAAATTTGAGATTTAATAATATAAACTATATTTTAATACTTATAAAACAATATTTTTATTTTTTACAGCTTCGGAAAAAAATAAGACATCACTTCAGTTTGGCCTTAAATCTGTATTTCTGCATGTTTCAGGTCAATTGTGTCCAATGTGTGTTGAGTTTCAACAGAAACAAACCTCAGGAAGGATGTCAAGTCACCCAACAGCAATCTAAAAGACCAAAAAATCTGGCTTATTCCATCAAATATTTATTTTTGAATCGATCATTTTTTTTTGTCTAAATGGTTCCATAAAGAACCTTTAACATCTGAAGAACCTTTCTGTTTCACAAAAGGTTCTTTCTGGTGAATAAAGGTTCTTCAGATTTAAAAAGATAGAAGGATATGGTTCTTTCAAGAACCTTTGACTGAATGGTTCTTTGTGGAACCAAAAATGGTTCTTTAATTTAAGGCATTGCTGTGACGAACATTTTAAGCGCCTTTATTTTCTTAAGCGCCTATCTGCAAACATTGCATCTTTTTTGTTATTTTGCCCAGTTTCTCCTGTTTCATTTTACAGCAATAATGCATATAAAAATAATATTATAAATATTAAATTGATAAAAAGTCAAAATAATTTGGGAGTGGTCTCGAATTTGTTTCGGCAGCAGTATTTCAGTATTTTCTCGGAAATGGCTTATATGGGTCATCGTTTTATTGAAACTGTAAAATCAATCAAACAGGTTTTACTGTCTAGTAGATTCAGAATGTTTAAATAAATAATCAAATCATACAATCACTATATTTTTACTAAAACATGTGAACGCATGAGAAATACTGTGATTTTTTTTAACTTCTCACATGACTTGGTTATTTGATAATCATTTAAAACCGTATCATTGTACGTTTATTGAAGTACGCCCATTTTTTTGTATGGAAAGCGGAGTGCATTTTATAATTGCCGAACTAAACTGGGTGTGTTAGATAAGTAAGACATATAAATTGTGCTGGTGGGTCCCCGGGACCAGGATTAATACCATCATACACTAGTTTATGACTGTCTGAAGAGCACTGGATGCTCATGTAATCACTAATGCCACCTGGCTCATCTGAAGCACAGCTGGACATTACATTTGTGTTCTGTGTGCAGGTGGGCAGGTTTATACGACTGCACAGGTCACATAATAAATAGCGTTAATGATAACCTTGAGCTAACCTATAAACTTTCCTCTTTAGCATGATGAACACTGCTGTGGTCTGTCGCTATGAGGGGGAAAGCTGTGTGGATGCAGGAGATGTTATAGAGAACTGACCCACTTACATCTGATATTTCGTTCCCTTGTGAGCATCAGTTCTGTGTGCAATATTAAAACCAAAGCTCTGAACACAGATCATTCAGGAAAGCAAAATGTTGAGATTAAGCGCTTTAGGAATATATATTTTGGTAGCAGCAGAGTTTTTAAAAATAAAAATGCAGATTTTTTTGGTTTTGACTTTAATAGCATAGATCACCCAAATATAGAAAATTTGTTTTTTTTAGGACACAGTATATATAGGATAGTAGGTCATAAACCACTAAAGTTGAACTGTCTGTTAAAATAAAGCTACATGTATTGGAATATTACATTTTGGTCCATACTGCCCGCTTATTCTGTTTTGTGTCTGAAGCGCTGCATTGCTCTGGTTTTGTGAATGGCGCAGGACTCCAGCTGTGTCCGGCTGCTGTTGAATAATGCAACAGGGACGCGCCGGCCATAGTAAAACCCCCGAGCAGAGCCCAGGGGACGCATGAGAGACCATCATTAATCAGGCAGTACATGTAGAGGCTCAAAAACAGCTCGCAGATCACTCCAGCACTGATGATGCACATATACGGTTTCATATGCTGTAATAAGATCATTGGCTTTGTTTCAGGCTGCCTGTGCAGTTCATGTGACGAGTACCTGTGTTAGTGTCTGAGTTAGAGATATTGTTTAAGCATCTAAAACAGATTTGCTGTCCATTGAATGGAGCGAGAAATATTCTGATATTTCTAAAGTGTTTTTGTAGCTCAGTGGTTGAGTGTTGAGTTAGCAGTGCATAGGTTGTTGGTTTGAGTACCAGGGAATACACAAGTTGCTGTGGATAAAAGTGTCTTCAGGTGTTCTTGTGTAGACTTAAAGGTCCAGTGTGAGATATTTAGCAGGATCTATTGACAGAAATGCAATATAATATGCGGAGGTGAATAAAGACCTTACATAATGAAGCGTTGTGTTTTTATTACATTATAATGAGCTATTTCTTTCTACATACACCACAAGAATTCACCATGTTGTTTCTACAGTAGCCCTAAAAGGACAAACTGCTCCACAGAGCGTGTTTCGTAAATACGTTATCTCCTTCGGCAAAGAAGCGAAAACGTGACGACATCTTTGTCCTTTGAGAGCCGCCATAGTGCTTCAAAAGGGGTGGAGTGAGCCACCGCTAGATGCCGCTAAAATCTCCACATTGCTTCTTTTAATGAACTTTAATGTTAATTTACATCTTTGAAATATATCTGCAGTGTTTTCAGGTACGAATAGCTACTTTGTAAGAGTACAGTAGATGGATGAAATCTTGTAAATGTTTTCTTTTTCAAATGCAATTTTTTGTTTCCTCTGAACTTCATATGCTCAGGACACTATTTCCATTTACCTCATCTGACACGTGCAGCCTACCCAGTTATACCCTCATTAACCACATGTTATTTCTCTTAATGCCCGACTTGCATTTTAAAATGAGTTGAAAATGTTTTTGGTTTTCATCTGAAGTACAATGAGCGGTTTAATGCCTCTGCTGTGTGGGAGTTCACCAAAATCTCAATGCATTTTACAGCAACACTGAGATTGTTATCGATAGTGTTCTGCTCTTATTTATATCTCGGCAAAGATCACGTTGATAGCATTTTTTTACCTTTCATATTGTATTTACAACTTTGCTGTTCTCTTTGCCTCGCAGAAAAAGAAGCCCGTCAGCAACCAGGGATCCAAACCAAAAATACGACCAAAGGGAGGAGAAGGCGGAGCGTTCACAGTATGCCCCAGGGCAGGGCGGCATGCCACGATCGCCGTCTGACTATGGGGCCGGAGAGCGCCAATGGAGAGGAGGTTACGACCGCACCTACGAGGACGCTGAGGTAGCGCGGGGAGCGTTCCGCACTCGCCGGGGTGGCTGGCACTCTCAGGAAGAGTACCCGCCCGAACCCGGATTCCTACCCGATGGCCCGCCCCTCAGCGAGCACGAGCTGCAGCGCCAGCGGCAGGAGGAGTACCAGAACCGGTACCGTAGCGACCCGAACCTGGCCCGCTACCCGGTCAAGCCGCAACCCTACGAGGAGCAGATGCGCATGCACGCGGAAGTCTCGCGCTTCAGGCACGAACGGCGCCATAGCGATGTCTCCCTAGCTTACACGGAGATGGAGGAGCCTCTGGGGCCCCTGCGCGGCCCCCACTACTCACCGGGTCCCGGGCACACCCAGCGGAGGTCCAACCACAGCCCCCCAGGTGTGGACTCCCTTCACAGGCAGCAGCACTTGGATCCCGTCTCAGCCGTATGGAAGAGTAAACGAGAGAAGATGGAAAGCATGCTACGGAACGACTCGCTCAGTTCCGACCAATCCGAGTCTGTCAGGCCGCCGCCACCTAAACCACACAAGTCCAAGAGGGGCGGCAAAATGAGGCAGGTGTCTCTGAGCAGCTCCGAGGAGGAGCTAGCCACAACCCCAGAGTACACCAGCTGCGAGGACGTGGAGATTGAGAGTGAATCCGTCAGTGAGAAAGGTAATGTGCGATTATGAGTTATATTTAAACACAGTGCAGCATCAGTGCTAATAGTTGAAAAGGTTTTGCTAATAAAAAATGTGGTTGGTGATTGCAAAGCTTTGCAGTGGTCACATCAGTAAAACTGAGACCCGGTAAAAGCAAATTCTTCTTGAGGAAGTACTGTTTTAACTGCATTGTTTATCTGTTTCTTTCGTTCATAATATTTCAAATGCTTGTCAGATAACCCTTGATTGATGCTGATCTCCCCTCCCCACAGTGTTGTGTACGGTGTGTGCGTCTGTGAATGATTTGTGTGTGTGTGATGTGAATTTATAGAGAGTGAACCAAGAGTGTTTTTTCAATAGGAGTGCATGTGTGTGTGTAAGAGTGATGTGTGTGAAAAGTTTGTGTGTGTACGGTGTACATTTTACAAGGTATGTGAAGAGTGTTTCTTTCAACAGGGGTCATTGTGTGTGTGTGTAAGAAAGAGAGTGATGTGTGTGAATACTTTTTGTGTATACGTTGTGCAAAGAGTGTTTTTTTTAACAGGAGTCATCGTGGTCTGTGTGTGTGTATGTGCGTGTGTGGTGTGTTCTCACAGAAAGTGAGCAGAGAGAGTGTCTTTCAGCAGGAGTGTGTGCGTGTGTGTGTGCGTGTGTGCGATGTAATTTCACAGAAAGTGAGCAGAGAGTGTGTCTTTCAGCAGGAGTGTGTGTGTGTGCGGTGTGATTTCACAGAAAGTGAGCTTAGAGTGTGTCTTTCTTTCACAGAAAGTGAGGAGTGTGTCTTTCAGTGTGTGTGTGTGTGTGTGTGTGTGTGTGTGATTTCACAGAAAGTGAGCTCAGAGTGTGTCTTTCAGTAGGAGTGTGTGCGTGTGTGTGTGTGTGTGCGGTGTGATTTCACAGAAAGTGAGCTCAGAGTGTGTCTTTCAGTAGGAGTGTGTGCGTGTGTGTATGTGTGTGTGCGGTGTGATTTCACAGAAAGTGAGCTCAGAGTGTGTCTTTCAGCAGGAGTGTGTGTGCGTGTGTGTGTGTGTGTGTGTGTGTGTGCGGTGTGATTTCACAGAAAGTGAGCTCAGAGTGTGTCTTTCAGTAGGAGTGTGTGCGTGTGTGTGTATGTGTGTGTGCGGTGTGATTTCACAGAAAGTGAGCTCAGAGTGTGTCTTTCAGCAGGAGTGTGTGTGCGTGTGTGTGTGCGGTGTGATTTCACAGAAAGTGAGCAGAGAGTGTGTCTTTCAGCAGGAGTGTGTGTGTGTGTGCGGTGTGATTTCACAGAAAGTGAGCTCAGAGTGTGTCTTTCAACAGGAGTCAGTGTGTGTGCGCCTGTGTGTGTGTGGTGTGATTTCACAGAGTGTGTGTCTTTCAGCAGGAGTCATTGGGTGTTCGTGCGTGCGTGCGATTAAATTTCACAGAGTGTGTGCAGATAGTGTATCGTTCAGCAGGAGTTATTGTGTTTATTTACCTCTGTTTATTTGCGCGTGTGAATCTCAGTTGTTGTGCAGTGACAGATATCGCTGGTTCTGGGTCTCCTCGCATGAGATGTAATGAACTACATGGAGACTGCATGGAAAAGAGAGTTGTTGGAGAATTACGAGACAGAAAAAAGAGAAACTAACTGCAAGCAAGAGAGTTCTGAATATTCTGTAGTATGACAAACATTTGCAATAATTATTGTGGAATCATTTTTTTTACTTTAGTAAGATTCTTTAGTTAATATTGTGAAAATGGTTGGGCCATATTTTACTTTTAAATAAAAAAAATGTTGGATTATTTTCAATCACACTTACCTCCTACAGCAGGAACAAAAAACTTTGAAAACATTGAATCTATCGATTTTGGGCTGAAACTTCACCTGGACATTTTTTGTGAGATTCAGCTTTAAGCTTATGTTACACCAACCCACAAAACATGCCAATAGTTACACCTTTGTGCATGTACTTGTATGTGTTTTTGTGCGTGTAACTGTGTGTTTCGAGTGTTTGTTTATTGAGTAATGCAGTCTTCACATCCACACGACTCTTAAGCTCAGAGCTTCGGGTTAATCGAAAGCATAAAAGTAAATGTTCTTTCACTCTAAACCTAATTGCAACATTTTCCACCAGGATTTGACCGCAGTCTTGAGGAAAACATGACAGGAGCTTTATTATGTTCCATAAGCTGATCTAGAAATGCTTTACCTAATTGGTTAGAAAGAATATTAGGCTTAAAGGTCCCACAGGCAAAACTGGCTTCAAAAACCTAGAGAACTGCCTACCTTCATTTGAAGTTTCATTGAACAGCCGCTTTAAGAGATTCTTGCTGCTTTTAAAGATTTCTTTAAACTAATTTGATAAATCAGCAGATGTATGATTTGTGAAAAATACTTTGTAACCAAGTAAAAATGAACTCAGGATAATAGATGGATTTATTACAGTTAAACTGATGACGGATGCTTAACAGCAAACGGTTTATTATCTGACATTACAAACGGGATTCCGATTACGTGCGACATGATATACCGTATGGGACAATACATAACGGAGGTGGGACTGATAACTGCAGCGATCGGTCCGAGGCGCTTACATAAGCGTCCTGGGGACAAAGGCAACCATACGATTCTACATTATTGATGTTTAGCTTTTGCAGGTTTCACAGTCACACTTTCACTTCTAACAGAGGAGAGTAGGAACGTTCTCTGTGAAGGTCAGCAGTGTTATAGAGAGGAGAAGAGAAAGAGAGCCCCAGGCCAGATAAGACTGCTTTTAGTATCAGCTTTATCGAGAGCAGAGCGCTGTGGAGATTCTGCATGGGGATAGCAGACTCTCTGCAAGAGCGTGTCTTTACAAGTGGCTGTTTTTGGTGCATTATTCTCGATTTATTTAAAGATGCTTATTTAGATTAAGATATTATTAAATACTTTATTTTCCAAATCTATTGTGCCTACACATCTATAGTGGCCATAAGTGATGTGACACAGTGAAAGTGGTGACGTATAACGACCCCTTTTCATGTGGTGCGACCCATATTTTTTAAAGAATTGTATTGAATTAAAAATAAAATATATCAAATTTTTGTGGCTGAAATATGAATCTCTGATACAGTATGCTTAAGTGAATGGTATTTTTAAAACATTTATATCCGTTATATGTGATTTTAAAATGAACTTTGTTGAATTTAAGAAGAAAAAATTATAGAAAAAAATATGAGATGATTTCTTACCAAAACACAAAGAAATGCAAATACTTTGTGAATACTTTTTGTAAAAAAAGTTAATGTCAAGGAAATACATTTAATGAATTAAAGACAAACCATCATTGCACCACATGACATTTTTAAGGCTATGGAGATGAAAAACACTAAAATCACTTCATTTAAAATTTGAATCTGCATTTATGTGTAGCACATGCACAAAACTTTAAGATTGTAAAAAAGTGTGGACCAGTAAATTATTATTAACTTATTACATTGTAGACAGTGCATGCTTTATTTTCTGTATGTTTTAATGATTTTTCTTTGAATATTAAAAAACAACCCATATTCCATGATGTTGAGTAGTTTGCTCAAAACATTTTGTTCAGCGATTTTAGTGTTTTCTACTTTTTATATCTTATCCCCATATTTAATGGTTCAATCAAACCTGAACGGCCATAAAAAGTAAATATTCAGGAAATATCCTTTAATCCTGTTTCCCTTCTATTGTTCAGGCAGGCTACTAGATGGTTGGTGCTTCCGGTTCTGAATTCCGGTTTTGACGTTATTTGTTTTGCTGTCTGACTGTCTGAAGATCAGACGTAATGAAGTGAAAGCAGGTTACCATGGCATCCGCTTGGCTGCAGGCCTGCTTTCAGATCAGGATAAGCTATTGCGATTGGCTCACGTCTGGCTCTGCGTTTAGACCGGCTCTCAGAACCAGCTGAAAAGACCTCATGTGATTCAAGCCAAACAATGTAATGGGCAGAAGAACAGATTGTGATTAGAAGACATTAGGGGCGGAGCTTACCCAGATCATCAAAACAAGCATGACATCAGCATGACATTTGGCATTCTTAATGTTTTTAAACTTGTTTAATTTTTTATTCATACAAATTTTTGTAATTTTACCAAAGAATAGGGGAACATAAGAAAAAGACGAAAAAGTTGAGGAGGAAATA
Source organism: Triplophysa siluroides (assembly GCA_006030095.1). NCBI lineage: Eukaryota > Metazoa > Chordata > Actinopteri > Cypriniformes > Nemacheilidae > Triplophysa > Triplophysa siluroides. The sequence goes on along the minus strand of VCII01000037.1, from coordinate 1,183,363 downwards.
TTTCCTACTGTATTGCTATTGAAGATATGTGTGAGATCCAGCGAGCCTGCATCTCATTTCAAGGCAACATGTTCTTATTTGAAATCTTTCCCGAGACCAATATCAATACAGGTTTTATGATTGCACGCCACGTCACTCTCCTCTGTCTCTCTCTCTCTCCGCTTCTGTCCCTCCGTAGTAAAAGCGGCATCAATAATTAATGATCCAATTAATAGTTTACACTGTTTTTTTATTGAGTTGTCAGAGTGATGGAGAGCCGTGCGCTCGCGGGCTGAGAGCTGCGCTCGTGTCTGAATCAGCACTTCAGCCGCCTGCTGAGAGCGAGAGAGAAATAGATCCCGGGACTCAGCGAACGAGATCGCCGCGTCCGCGCTGTCGGCCTGCGGAGATTAAAGGAACCGTTCACGCAAAACCCCTCGTCCGACCACATCTGTGGAAGCTAATTGTGTTAACATGGCAGATATGCATTTATGGTGTACATTTTATCAGTTTTTGGGTACCCTGAATCGAATTCATGACCCTTAAAGGGTCATTGACACGGCTAAAACAAATATTATGGTTTGTTTTAGATGTAATGCAACGATTTAAGGTTCAAAAACGTTGTATTTTCCCCATACCGTGCATGTTTGTATCTCCTCTTTGCTCCGCCTCTCTGAAACGCGTGCACTTGTAACAAAGGTCATCGCTCTGAAAAGCGAGGTGTGATATGATTGGCCACTTAACCAGTGCGTAGTGATTGGTGGAATACTGCAAGTGTGTGACGGAAATGTAACGGCTCTTACCATATTCGGAACATCAGGTTCCAAAGCAATTGTACTGACAGGTACACCCACCTTACTTGCGTATACATTGACGTCTTAGTCAAATCATACCACGAACTGACGTAGATTTGTGGGGGTGTGGTTACACGAGGCGGTTCATGCAGTTCTGAGTGAGCATTCGCTTTTAGATAGAATGCATCTTTAGTTCCCACATTTTAATTTTTACAATTTCACATGACCTATACATGCATGGGCAACTTATAGCACACCAAAGACTCAGAAAAACATGTATTCGCGCCATATGACCCCTTCAACGGGTAATACCAAGTGAGCTACAGGAACATCTTTGTTTAGTTTGTATCCCTGCCAGACTTTATATGTAGTTTAGTCATTTACCGTGATTTTATATTCAGTTTTTCACTCCGGTGACTACAGTAGCTTGTTACTTGTATACTTCTGCATTTTGCACAGTAATAAAATAAAACTATACAAATAAAACCTTGTATCGCCATATTTTAATATTTTCTTTCAATATATCATTACTATTGGTCATCATTCATGGTTGTGAGTGGGTTTCCCAAATACTTAGCCAATAAAAAGTATTAAAAAGAGCTTGTATTCTTTAGCAACACAGTGTTTCTTTTGAAAATACAGTGTTTTAGCAGTTTTAAAGTATACAAAGTAGCAGTTTTAGAGAAACAAGGTTTCTGTCTTGTGAGCTGTGCTCAAGAATGAAATGAAGTAAAACAAAATTATGGGAAAAAAAACATATTTTTTCATCAACATATTTCTTAATTTTCTCTTATAATATCATTACTATTCATAATTCATATTTGTGAGTAGGTTTCGCAATATTTAGCCCATCAAAAGTATTAAAAAGAGCTTGTCAATTTTAAAAGAAACAGTGTTTCTTTATTTTAAGGTATACTTCATCTGAAGTGGCGGTTTTAGAGATGCAAAGTTTCTGTCTGACATCATCAATACTGTATACTGTATTCTTAAGGTTTTTGTGTGGACCACAGGAAGAGGTTTGGGCTGTGACTCTTTCTCTTTTCTGCATTAGATCTCATATCCCCTAGCTTAGAAGTTTAGCGTACCGAGTCCTATATGTCAATGTATTATCTTGGTGTTTAAACACATCTAGCTGGTCTATGGCTGGGTGTAGTCTAGGCTTGAAACTGAGCTATTGGATCTGAAGTTTGATGATGTCATGTGGTAGTGTCAGAGAAAAAAACACAGTTTGATAAAGGTTGTGTCTGCCGCATTTTAAACCGAAGCCAAGTCAGGCAGTTCAGTTTTTCATTCAGTTTAAGTGTATTACGGCCCAGTCCTTAGATCTCCTCAGATCTTATTAGTCAGACATAGACGATATATCGACTTCGGGTTTCTTTGAGCACTGCACAATTTTGGTCTTTCTGCAGATTGATGTGAGCAAACCTTGCACATTTCAAGCATGTTTGCAATTGTTTGAATGAGTGTCATAACCTGTGCGAGTCTGATTGGCGTGAAACGCTTGTGGCTGTGAGTGAGTGAATATACTGTATTTGTCCCTATGTCTCTCTGTTTCTTCACAATCTACCTCTGCTTTCTGCTATGTGTGTGTGGCACTCGCAGGGGATTTGGATGGCCACTGGTGGGATCACACAACGTGGCATAGCAGCGATGCTGCCTCCATGTCTTTGGTGAGACACGCGGAGCCTAGTGTCCCACCTCTCTCTCACTCACTCTGTCACTCTCTCTCTTTGTCATTTCATGGTTCTTTTGATTTATTTTCACTTCTGCATGTCTTTTGTTTCTTTCTGTTTGTATCCCATGTCTGTAGGGGACAGTCAAAGGGGAAAAAGACAAACTTTTGAGCAGTCACACATCTTATCTGAGGGCCAAAAGAAAATGGTGCGCTTTGGGGGCCACTCTTTGGAGGAAGATGCTGATTGGTGTGAACCCCAAGTTAAAGACTCGGGGGTTGATACGTGCAGTAGCACGACCCTAAATGAGGAACATAGCCATAGTGAGAAGGTACTGGGACAAACCTAGCCTGCATTTGTTTGATGTTTTGTTTCGTTTGACTTTCCTTTCCCTTCATTTTGTTCCATGTTCATATGGTCTTTGTTCTAATAGGTGAGATGTTGATTTTCTCTTTTGGGATGTTAAAGGAATAGTTCACCCGGTGAAAGTTGTGTCATTTATTCACCCTCACGTCTTTCCAAACGCGTCTAACTTTCTAACTGTGAGTTGTTTTGTTTGAAACGACTTGAGGACGAGTCAATGGCAATTTATGATTCCGGGTGTACTGTTCCCTTAAATAAAAAGTGTCAGATTTCCTTTTCTTCTGTGGCAGTTGCTGGGGAGCCTGTCGTTTGCTCTTTTATCGTTTGCTTTTTAGCCGCTGTAGACTCACGCTAGCGACGTAGTGGCGTATCACTTCACCATGTGACTGTGTGTGTTGTCATGGCACTCGGAGAATGTGGGTTTCCCCGTGAGCTGCATGTCCTCTCAGCCTCGTGTGTTATTTCCATGTAGTGGCCCCGTCAGCCGCAGTAGGGTCCCAGACCCCCTCACTGGTTCAAGTCCTCACTCCTCCCCCCCTTCTTGCCCGATACGACCCAGGAGACGCACCCAGGAAACATACGCTCACTCGCTCAAAAGCGGCCAGCCAGGATTTGTTTTGCCACAAAGTTTTTCTTTTTTTCCCTTCCACTGTCATTCCTTTGCTCTTCATTTAAGTGACATCACCGTTTGTGTTCATGAGCCTTTCTGTGCTGTTCTTCTGGCTTTGTGTTTGTTTCCTCTTTCTGCCATTTTCAGGCTTGTGTTTGCTGGATGTGGTGCTGGGGTTTGGCTGTGGTGACCGAGAAGGTCTCCGTCTGCGACCTGGGGGCTTCTCTCTGCATGCGATGGGTGCATGTCACTCCCGACCAGATCACACAAACTCTACAATACTTAGGCTCTTGTTAAAAAAACAAGAAGTTAAGAACTTGTCTTTCAAGCAAAGGCTTACAGAAATGCAAGTACAATAGAAGTCTATGGCGCAAGATACAGTATTGCATCAAAATGAATGTGAAATTTGCCTAAAACACATAAGAGGGTCATCCAGCTATAAAAGTAGTACCATCAAAAAATATTTGGACTCTGTTCTTGCTTTTAAGGATATGAAATTACTTGCCCCATGGACGTCCATTTTAAAGGAACAGCTCACCCGAAAAAGAAAATTCTGTCATCATTTACTCACCCTCAAGTTGTTCCAAATCTGTATAGATGTCTTTGTAATTTGGGTGAACTGTCCCTTTAAGTGCAATTCTGTAAAACTGTTTCTGGAACGTTAGCAAATACTTTATCAAAATAATGAACACTTCTTTATTCAAGATGTGACTCTATATTCTCTTTAATTATTTTTATATATAAATATTTTTAATAAATATTTGTTAGGTTTTTAATATAAGCATTGACATTGTATGGCAACATTTAGGTACATGAGGGTATTTTTACATGTGCTTTTGAAAAATATACATTTTAAGACATGTCATGTGGAGATTAATTTAAGACCTTAAAATATAAATTCTGTCGTCAAGTCAAGCTCAGATCAAAGATTCATTCTCAAAGATTTCTTTAAGCCTCTAGCCTATTTTAGATGTACGCCTGTAATAACCACAGAGTTTGTGTGATAAATCGGATCAAATTAATCTCAGCCTTCCCCACACCGGCATTGGCAGGTTTCTTTGTGTTCTGAAATTGTTTATTGTGGCTTTGACCTGACAGCACCCGGTCGCATGGCAGCCCTCCAAAGACGAAGATCGACTCATAGGCAGGATTCTGCTCAACAAGCGGATGAAGGATGGCAGCATTCCCCGCGACTCCGGAGCTCTTTTGGGACTGAAAGTGAGTCCCTCGGCCACCTGGCTTGACATGTGTTTGGAAAAAATGGTTGTGTTGTTTAATTATTGCAATAATTATGATAAAGTTGGCATGTCAAAAAAAGTATTAGTTTGTGTCCACTCACACATTTTTGCACAAAAAAACACAAAATGTAGCTTGCCATCAATATTTGGCTAGTTGACAAATAAACCGTACATGTGTTCTATGGTGTGACATAGCAAAAATGTAGGAAAAAAACGTATAATGAAGATAAATCTCTCTTATGTTATTTTATATTAGAAATAGAAATATGAATAATATACAATAATATTTATTAAACAGTTTGTTTTCTTCATTATATATTCCATAGGACACATTTAAGGTTTATTTTTCAACTTCACACTTCCAAACTCTTTCTGATCCCTATAAAGCATGCTCTTTTAGCTATTCTCTTAACATGTGAAATATAAACACTACAATGTGTCTCTCAATCTATTGGGATAAAATAATGAGGAATCTTATTAGAAAAAATAAACTTGGGTTCATTTATAACATTTGGATCCTTCAGAATGATGTAGAGAACAGCACATGCTACACAGGATTAGAATAAAAATGTCGTTTATTTCCAGTTTTGCACAACAACTTTCACCCCAACTGGACGGGGACATTTTCTTATCACCCAATTACAGTGAAAATGTAGATTGTAAGAATTGATGTATATTCATCTTTCTGAAAGTTTAAAGTAATTCATTTTTAAAAGATGATCATTTTGGATAAAAAAAACGTTTTTGTAAGTTACAGTATGGTGTCACAGATCATTCAAATCTGATTCAGTACACATTTATTTGATTAAAGTATTGTTCCAGGACCATGGAAATAGTAAAAAAACGAAACAAAATGAAAGCTGTGTTGTAAGGCTCTTACGTGGAAGTAAATGGAGTCCGTGCACTCATGTCAGCTGTTTAAAAGCAGGAGCGTGAAGCTGGTGTTCTTTGTTAAAGCACTTACTGAGAATCGTTACTGATAGAGAACGGTCTGAATGACTGACTGTGTGTCAGCTCAGTGCTACAGTGCGCATTATATCTGTTACCAACAGCACTTTGTCCGACAAACAAACACACACGCACACAATTGCCCTCGGCTCTACGCCTGTCGTTATGTAAAGCCATCTTTATCCAGGAGGCAGCTGGTAATCTTCTTTGTATGTTTGCAATGGGCTGCCATTAGTGGGGATTTGATTTGTATGATGCTCTCAGTAGAACCATTGGTCATGTGGTTTTTAAAACAAACCTTCAGGCCTTTTCCTGCAGTTCTTTCAGTACCACGGACAGCTCTGATAAATAACACACATGCACATTCGTTTTTTCAGTGTAGCAATGCATGCCTTCAAGTATTTCTCTTTTAAGTGAACATTGATTTTTTAAAGCTGCAATCCTTTACTTTTGCTTCTCTATCACCATCTCTGTTTGAAACAAATAAGGCAGGTTATTCTACAGACTTAACTCACATGAATTGAAGTCAGATGACCTCAAACTGATATTTTCCTCAAAATTGTACCCAAAAGTTGCCATTTTTAATGATTAGAGATGAACTGATATTAGATTTCTCCAACGATACCAATTATTTAGAGTGATATCTGCCAATACAGATTCTGAAGATTAAATTCATATTTCTTAGCTTTCTGAATGTTATTATTTCATATAATGACCATTAATATTAAACATCAAACTGGTGATGTTTCTAAACCTTTTCTATATACAGAGCACACATTCGTTGCATTTTCCCGTCCTCTTTTGATTGACAGGATATATCGGCCCTGATCATCGCTTGTTTTTAGACTATCGACCAATACCGATTATTGGCCAATATATTGGTGCATCTCGATAAATTATTATTATAAGCTTACCGTCGCAAATCAGGGAAAGTATTGAGACCAGAAAAAAGTTAATTGCAGGTTTAGGTCAGAAACAAAATAAAACATTACAATCAAAAAACAAATAAAAACAACCGAACAAATGAAGTAAACATTGTTTTAGTTGTTGCAGCAGCATCAAATATTAAGATACACAATTTGAAAGAGAAACGAGATATATATATATATATTAGTGCTGTCAATCGATAAAAAAATCAATCTGATAAATCACACATTTTTTCGAAATATTAATGTTTTAAAATATACTTTTACATCATAATCATTTCACATTTAATCTTCAAATGAATGTAGAAACAACAGATTTCTTTAACAGCATCATTTTATGAATGAAAGCCAACATTCTTGTATGATCCATTAAATTGATTATTTTTTATTGGTTATAACATTAATTATAACCATTCAACAGTATAATTGAGAGCTATCATGTCTAACAGGTAGGAAATATACAGAAACTGAAAGAAGTTCTCAAACACTTTACAGTCTGTAATGCTAAATTGTAACTTATATACAGAAGATTTCTCATTAAAGCCACAAAACACATTGAATTCCTCTTTTGTTCTTTGATTAACATTAGTGACAGGAGTCACAGCAGCAGGTGAAAGAATGCGGCCCCTTTAAGAGCTGTCTCTCTCCCACCTTCACAACTCTTTGCATTCATATAAGATTTTATTTAACACGTTGAAGTCTGTGCTTACGAAAATGCTAGACAAAATGGGCTTTCTGGCTTAATCTTGTGTGGTTTGGATCATCCAAGCTTGAAAGAGAATTTAAGGAGTAGTTCATTTTCAAAATAAATGTTTATGATAATTTACAGACCCCCATATCATCCAAGATGTTTATGTATTTGTTTCTTTAGTCAAAAAGAAATTAAGGTTTTTGATGAAAACATTCCAGGATTTTTCTCCATATAGTGGACTTCAATGGACTCCAAACGGTTGAAGGTCAAAATGACAGTTTCGGTGCTGCTTCAAAGGTCTTTAAACGGTCCCAGACAAGGGTCTTATCTAGCGAAACGATCGGTCAAAATTTATAAACACAAATGCTCGCCTTGCTCTATTCTGCGATGCGCGTTCACGTAATACGTAATTACTTTGAGAAGGTCACGCGTTAATGTTGACAGCCCTAATAGAAATAAATCTAAATAAAAGTATAATTGTTATTGTAGAAATATATGTAATATACCAAATACAGCTAAAGGAATCCACTGGACTTTTGACATCTGCATCTTACTCGTGTTTTCATTTCGCAGGTGGTTGGGGGAAAGATGACAGAGTCTGGTAAACTTTGTGCATTCATCACCAAAGTAAGGAAAGGGAGTTTAGCAGATACTGTTGGACACCTCAGACCAGGTACTTACGGTGTTTCAGAAATCTTACATAGGATTTGTATTACGCAAATGGTTTGTTACTTTATGCATTCGCGGTGAGTGTTTTGATCACAGATTGTTCTTGTTTCATAGGTGACCAGGTCCTAGAGTGGAACGGCCGAAAGTTACAAGGAGCCACATTTAAAGAAGTTTACAATATCATTTTAGACTCAAAGCCAGAGCCTCAGGTGGAACTAGTGGTCGCACGACCCATTGGGTACGATATATGTTTCAGATTTTGTTTTGTTTTTTAGTATTTTTAGTATTAAAAATTAAATACAATTACAATATGTTAAATACATTTGTATCAGTAACTTTTCTATCAATAATAATATAAAGTAATAAAGTAAAATTAAGTTCTGCGTTTCTGTCATTGCAGAGATATACCCAGGATACCAGAAAGCACACATTCACAACTGGAGTCCAGTGAGTAGCTGGTGGAAATGCTGAACATATTTGTATTTCTTGAATCTTCATGAACGTCAACATTTATTTTAGCAAAATTTTCATATCACACGTATGGATTTTAACAGTATGGGTTACTTGGTATAATCAAATCTATTACCTTGACTTTTACGTGCTGTCACAGTTCATTTATTTGTAATTTAACAATTACGTTATGATTTATAAACCCAATTTTGTCTTTCTAATTCTGATTCCTAAATTCCAATTTCTTTTTTTGCTTTGAAAGTTATAATGTACTATTAGTTTTTATTTTCAAATTTTTCAGAGAAAATGAAATTTCACAGTGATAACATTGATGATTGAATTCAGCAAGACATGAAACGTTTCAGCAAAACTGTATTTTAAGACCATTTCTATTTATTTGTTGTGTTTGTACAGTTAGTTGAGCCTCTGTTCTTCTGTCTCAAATGCATTTGCTCTTCAATGAATGTCTGCTTAGGTTCCAGTTCATTTGAGTCACAAAAGATGGATCGGCCATCCATATCCATCACGTCTCCCATGAGCCCCGGCATGCTGCGGGACGCCCCTCAGTATTTATCGGGACAGCTTACAGTAAGTTCACAATACTCCTCTTATTTACAAAGTACTTGGTGTTCTCTAATATATAAAAAGAAACATTTAACAATATGTTTTCCGCTCTTATGAGAATGTAACTTCATAGTATTACATTCGCAGTGTAACTGACATTAATGGACAGTCATTTAGGTATTAGTTACCCTGGGCTCTTTAAAGCTCATTGGAAGTTTGGCAAACATGAGGCGAGACCTCCTCTGCTATAGTCTCTCCAAACCTGATCAGATTACATTCAGCTCTCATGTAGTCCATTGTAGGACTGTAAAAACACCCTGTCTGCTTGTAGAACATGATTAACTCCGGTGTAAAGTGCACAAGCTGGTTGATTTAAGCAATATAAATGAAGTGCAGGTTTTTTCTCTGTGTAAAACTGTTGGGTAAGAAAAGAATGGATGTTTTCAACTAGAGGTCGAACAGTATGGGTTCGTCAATGTCTGATAAGTGATACTAATGTTTAGAGAACAAAGCAAGTGAATGCCTGATATAATGTCTATATATTTAAATATGCACTTTTACACAACTTGCATTAATATTTATTTTATTTGTCTAAAGCGACAAAAACAGATTTCATGATTTCAAGCTTCCCTTTAAAATATTTCACTGTGCATGTGTGAAAAACGATCGTTGATATCTTGATAGTAGTATTTTTTAACCATGATCATATTTGCTCAGTCTTGTGTTTGAACTGAAAGGAATTCAAAGCAAAAAAGTGTCTGTTTATTGGATGTGTTTATTTTGGAACTGACATAAGCGAGATCCTGTATTATTGACTCACAAATTTCACCTATTTACTGGCCTGGCTGATCAATTTATATCACTATTTTTCAACATTTTCCTAAACTTGTCATACTCTTCTTCTGTATCCCATTGAATCTGACCATTCTAACACTATATGGCGTGTACTGTACATGTGTTTGTGTGTTAAATAACAATCTTGCTATTGTGTATTTGCTAAGCGGGAGATTCAATGTAAATAGCAGTTCACCCATAAGACATAAAGATAAAAACATTCTGCTGAATTCACAGAGAAGAAAAGTGTCTTAAACATCACATAACGCTGATGGTAGAGAGAATAACAGTTAATTGGAGGTCAATGTAAAGAAAAGCAAAAGATTCCTATTTGAAAGAACAGCTTTAAATTGAGTCTCTTGCTTGGCTTCCCTAGTGTTGCATTAACAACTGGTTTTGTCATTTCAGGTTTTAAGTTTATTACATTTCTCATCATTGTTTTTTTTTTTCATTCACTTTTTCTTACCCAGAGCCAAAGCCTTAGTAGAAGAATTGAGCCTTTTAACCCTAGAGTTCAGGTAACCGTTCCTGTTTATAAGACACACTATTGCATTGCTTTAGTTCTTTAAATCTTCTGGATAATGCGCAGCGGGAAAACGGCTGCATTATCGACTTTATTTCCTTAGTTTGCGTGTTCAAAATAATCTTTGCCTGTGATCTGTTTTTTATATATATTTTTATCATTATGTGATGTTGTTATAAGCCACAAAGCATGTGCATGGAGTAAAATAGCTCAAAATATAAAAAAACGCTCGACTATCTACAAACAAGGAGTAATGATGTACAGTAACACCTCTTACTGTGACGCGACATTAACCCGGGCAGAGGGCTACTGTGTCTCTCTAAATGTTTGAATGATTCAGATCATGCTAGGACATAAAATTTGATTATTTTTCCATGTAACATGAAACTTGAATTCTGATACTCGTCCACACTGTTATAAATGAAACGGTTCCAGTGTACTTTTGGAGCCCCTGCACAACTTAAATCATTTCTGATCATCACTATGGTGATCGTGCTATAAACAGTCTTGTTCAGTACTAACATTCACCACTGGAAGTTTCATGTTGCTGATAAAAGGATACGTCAAAGGTGCCGTAGGCGAGAAAGCTACATCGATAGTTCACCCACAAATGAAAATTCTGTCATCATTTATTAATGCTTTTGTCATTTTTAAACCTGGATGACTTTCTTTCTGCTGCAGAACACAAAGGAAGATATTTTGAAGAAAGTTGGTAACCCAACAGCACCTTCACCCATACACTTCTATTGCATGGACTAAAACCAATGCAAGTGAATGGCTGCCAGTTAACAACATTTTTCAAAATATCTTCTTTGTGTTCTGCGGAAGACAGAAAGTCATACAGGTTTGAAATGTAAATAGGGTGAGTAAATGATGACAGAATTTTCATTTTCGGATGAACTAAAGGCCACACGTAAGTCGCTTTGGATAAAAGCGTCTGCTAAATGACTAAATGTAAATGTAAATGGTACTTCTTGATAGACATTACTAAAATGGTTGTTTTTAAAAGTAACACCTGTCCTGAAGGGACAAAGGGCTCAAAAACAAACCGTCGGTTGTGATCTCAGCTAGGGTGGATATTTGGATAGGGGGTGTGGTTAAAGTCATGAGGGCGGGGTAATGCAGTGGTTCAGTGTAATGGAAATGTGCAAATCAGCTGAAATTGTTTATAGCACAATTAACGGTCTGTTTTATATTTCTCAAATGCATAGATGCGCCAAAAAGCAAATTGTACCCAGTGGTACCAAAATAAATAAAGCAACTGTTTTGATAGCGACTTTAATGGCAGGGTTAGCGTTTTTTTTAACGCTTTAGAAAACTAAATCGGGCCGAGTACCAAAACACACTTGTAGCCAATCAGCAGTAAGGGGCGTGTCCGCTCATGTTGTCGGAGGGAAGAGAGCAAGCGGGCACTAGAAAGACTGTCGAAAGACCAATGTCTTATTTATTACATAAAAGTAAGGGGTCTGTGGATTTTAAGTATTAAAACAAGAATAAAAGTCAGGCAGGAGCTAGGACCCGCGTTTTTATTATAAAGACTGTCCAGCGGAGACGCGTTAGGACCCTCGGTACTATGGTGAAGACTTTCCAGCAGAGAAAGACATTTCATGTCTGCGTTTTGCAGCACGTTTGAGGGTGGAGCAATGCAGGAAGGGGCGTGTTCCTGTTGCGTAGAAATGTGCTTTGTTGACGATATCAAATAACAACAGTTTTCAGAAATCGATTACCCTGCCTTTAAGTATACCGAATAATGCGGTGCTATACTAGTTTTTACAGTTGTTCCGCACTTTACTTTACTATACAGAAACACTTTTCTAACGTTCGGATGTGTTCAGATGATTTTAAAGAATATTTTAGACTTAATGCACAGGGCATGCTAGGCGTTTTGGGATTGCTACTTGTACAATTTGTTTAACTCTTTTCTTTTTTCTTACATATTATTGCACGTTTCACACTTTGACCTAAGGAGGCGGTGTTTGTATTAAACCTTAAAACCATTTCCTTACAATTAAAGCAAGTGTGGCCTCTGGTCTTAGAAGGTCTAGAATTTAGATATTTTATTTATGTGTGTGTCTGACTTCTAAGCATTTCAGGGCACGTCCATACTTGCATGGGCAGCGAGCTTGTTATGCCATGCATCTAGAATGTAAAATACCGCAATGTTAGAATGCATATGACGTCCTCTGGTTTTTAAGCTTGACTAAAGAAGCTTACTGTGAAACCTATGCTATGTTTTTATGTGTTTTTTTACAGTCAACTGAATTGAGGCAATAGTTCTTTGACGCAATTCAAACCAATAGCATTAATGTATCTACAGCATACTTACTATGATACTTAAGCTACTTTATTGTTTTGTGGTTAAGGTTATTAATGTTCATTTTGTCAAATTTCTCAATGATGTCATACATATTTTGAAAAGAGATCTATCAAATACTTCCATCGAGCATATTATTTTCCCAGGATTTTGATAAACCTTTAGAAAAGCAAAAAAGGCATCTGTATCTTGCAGAAAATGATGTCAGACAGCATCAGTTGGTAAAATGGGATTGGTCAGAGCCTACAGAGGGATCAGTTGAGCACATCGAGTCTACGATCATCATAATCTGACTCTGATCTTTCTCCCCCTACAGGTCAAACTGTGGTATGACAAAGTCGGCCATCAGCTCATCGTCACCATTCTGGGGGCGAAGGACCTGTCTTCAAGGGAAGACGGCCGACCGCGGAATCCTTACGTGAAAATCTACTTCCTCCCTGACAGAAGGTGAGATTGGGTTACTTGTACTTTAAGAGCTCGACACGCGAGAGTTGATGAATTGAAGCTTTGCAGTGGGGTTATGCAATATTAGCCACGTTCACATGCAACCACATAATCCACTTGTAATCGGATTGATGGCTCAATCGGAGTGAAAAGCCTTAATGTAAACAATCCGAATTCAATCCGAATCGGTCGATACGATTGAAATTGCGATCGTATTGAAAGGGGTGGTGTAGACCGAAAGCAATCCGATCATGAGGAAAAAAATCTGCATGTAAACGCTTGAATCAGAGTATTTCTCAGTTGGATTTTAAAATACCTTGTGCAGTGCTGCATATGTTTTATACATCTTATGTTTACGTCAATTATTAAAAAAACACGAAACTCACCACAAGAGCCTGTTTTATCCATTCAGAGGCACACGCGCTGTATGTTCTGCCGGGCTTGTGCGTGTTCTTTTATAACATTACATAAAGCAAAGAGAGAACATTGTATTATTCGACAACTCCATTTTCATTCTAAATGTGAAAATAAGGACTATATTGACATCATACATCCATCCAAAGTTTGAAGTGGGATGATGGGCACTTGCGCAGTGTTGCCAGGTCTTGCTACGTTTAAACTACATGGCAATCGAGAAGTTTTTAAACGGTTCTCGCAGTTGTTTCTTTCCCGCAGGTTAAAGGAGGAATAATGTTGTTCATCAGATGTTGATAATTGGGTTATGCGAGATCATTTGAGCTAGTTTTTGGATCGTTTTGAATAGCCATTGGACTGGCTTTGCTAGGCGAATCTGGCAACCCTAGCTGTGCGCAGAAGTTGTGTTCGGAATATTATTAACGTACAATGAATCGTATTGCAACATTAAGGGGACATGTAAACTGCATTGAAATGATCTGTAATCAGATTGAATTCATTCGGATTGACAAAAATGGGTGCATGTAAACATAGCCATGTAGCATACAACGATTAAAATCACTTTTTTCTTGTCTGCAACATCGAGTAGACAGTAGAGATGAGAGAGAAAGTCTGTCACTGAACCTCATACTGTTTGTTGCATATCACGTGTGTACTATTTCAGATAATTACAAAAAAATAGACAGTATGCAGTAATCCACTCTCTTCAAGGTTGCAGCGAGGTTGCAGTGTTAAGTGTCTGTTCCTTGGTTCTTCTTCCATGATGGTAAATAAAAACAGTTTGAATAATTGTTTCTCCAGTGACAAAAGCAAAAGAAGAACAAAAACGGTAAAGAAATCACTTGAGCCCAAATGGAACCAGACCTTTATGTATTCTCCCGTCCACCGGCGAGAGTTCAGGGAACGCATGCTGGAGATCACGCTGTGGGATCAGGCCCGGGTGCGAGAGGAAGAGAGCGAGTTCCTGGGAGAGGTAAGAAATCAATGAACGGTGTTAGCAGATATTATTATACAATGTGTTGGGCTTTAAGAATATTTTCCTTAGTGGCGCTATTTTTATAACAGTTAAATGCATTTCCTTCCAAATTCCTCAAAAGCTGTAATGCAAAAAATCGAATACTTTAATACAGTTGTCTCAATTTTCTAGCAAGAGATTATTTCAAAGACCATTCTCAGTTTTTCTGAATTTACTATTTATAGGTATGTGTTTAGGGAAAATTATCATTTTTGTTTCATTCTGTAAACTACTACAATATTTCTCCCAAATTTCAAATAAAATGTTGATTGAATTCTGATTAAAATAACATCTGGAATGGTCTCTTCATTTTTTCACGGCTGCATATACTTGAGTTCTATATTTAAATATATATTTAATTGCAGTACTAAGATTTTTTTTTGTGTAATACTAAACGGTTTATTTTAAGCCAAAAATATTTTTTCATTTTTCGCTAAATTTTATTGTGAAAATATATATAATTTAAATGTACATATTTCTATATTTTTTCTATACTTAAATGTCTATATTTAAAAAGGTAACAATTAAAATACACCAGTATATATAAGATGTTTACATTTTCTTAATCTTCTGTAGATCCTCATTGAGCTGGAAACAGCATTGCTGGATGATGAGCCACACTGGTACAAACTCCAAACACATGACGTGTCATCAGTGCCCCTGCCCAAGAGCTCCCCCTGCCTGCAGAGAAGAGCACTGCATGGAGACAGTCCCTCTCGCAGACTGCAGAGTACGTGTCTCTCTCTCTCTTTCTCTCTCTCCTCTATGTCATAACACAACCTTTCTATAGAAAATCAGTGCAATGTGCAAATAGAAATATAGTGAATGTGAAAGAACAATAACATAAGACTTTTGTAAAGTATCAGGCCAGAAACATACTCTTGCGAGAGTATGTATCGGACCGTTGCACACATTCAAACAGCCTCTGTCCCGATCGTCTTTAGCAGTTGGTATGAGTGTCCTGCATTCATTTATTTTATTTCTTGACCTCATTATTTCTGCAGCCAAAGGCCAGTATTCATACACATCAGGTAAACAACGCCGCATGCTCATCTGTGTGTTTTTACACTGGATCCACCCTGTCCTCCCCCTCACTCCTGTGAAAGACTAAATGAACACAGAATGAAAAGGACCATGTCCCCATACCGCCACACTTTCCCACAATGCCCTCTGATTTTCCCAGTGCAAATCACCCCGACATCTTATACAATATACAACACAGTACTGCTCACACACATCTGTGTATTGTTTTTAAGGATTTGCCGTAGGAGTGGGCGGTATGACTGAAATCACAATTGAGTTCGTTTTCAGCAACTGGCAACTAGACTCCACACCATCATAAACATTTTCATAATCTTGATGACTTTGCTGTATGTCGATTGCTGTTTTTTTGCATTCATCCATCGTATTCTCTCTCATGAGAGATGTCAAGCATGTAAAGCAGTTTTGCTCACCAATAAGCAACAATCTCTGCAAATGTCAACACGGTTGTATTGTCATACCGCCCAGTCCTTGATTTTTCTTCTTCTTTTTTGTAGCGATTAAACTCTAAATACTGTAGAAGAATGTGTTCTCTTAAAAAGCTGAACTAACACACAGGAGCCTTAGCTGGTTGTATTTGGTTGTATTGTTTATTGCATCCAAATTTGAAGTAGTTTTTCTTGTAAAAGTGAGATTTCTCTGTGTGGTTTTACATTTACTGTTTTTTTAAGGTGGTACTGTAAATACGCAGGAATGCCTTCGAACTATTTTTTTCCAATTTGTCAGTCACAATAGAAGAAATACCAAGTAATTCATTTTTTGGCATGCGTATTTTTTTACAGTACTTGAACTGGAATTTTTTTAATTCACAATCTCTTTTGACACAACTATGCATGTTTGATTTAGTGCTATAGACAGAGGATTTATAAAACCCAGATCAACACGGGGCAAAAAAGACGCAGCCTCTTCCAAGAGATGGAAAGCACCAAAGAAGGTTTATTGGGGGGTTGTTATCCCCATAAAAGCGCGAGCGTCCGCTCGGTGGGTGACCGCGAGTTGGAGTTCTGTGAGGCGGTACGGCAGATTAGCTTTCATTCTCAATGTGAGATGAATGATGGAGTGGCCGCCTCAGAGTGTCAAACTCGACAAGCGTCAGCGTTACGGGCTGAGGAACAGCATTCCGCGAGGTTTATTCCTCATGACTAAAACGAAGTGAAAAGAAGATCCATTTTCTCGCTTAATACCAGACCGAGAACACCGTGTTCTTGTTTTGAGATGCTGACGGTGGATTTAAAAGCAAGAGAGACATCTGACTGACATGTTTGGTTATCTGTTGTCTAAAATAAGCAAGTGCGTATAGTTTCTTTACCACTTGAGGCTTTAAAGGTGTACTGCTAATATGGAAAAAACAGCCACATTACATTATCCTTGACTGATGTTAAAACTTCTGTCTGTCTCTCCTGTAGGGTCTCAGAGGATCAGTGATAGTGAATTTTCAGACTATGACGGTGAAGAGGGCGTTGGTGTCTTGTCAGGTAAAATATCTGTAACTGAGCCGATAAAGAGAATTAATGCTACATTCCTTCGATATAACGTTTTTCTCGGTTAATGAGGACCAACATCTCACAGATTTTTTTAAAGGGCTGGGTTCAATTTTAAAGGGATAGTTCAACCAAAAACGAAAATTCTGTCATCATTTATTCACACTTTTGTCATTCCAAAAGTGACTTTCTTTCTTCTGCAGAACACATAAGAAGATATTTTAGAGAATGTTAGTAACCAAAATAGAAATAATTGCACAATATTTGCTTTTAATCGCTTCTCAGATTAGATTAAACCATTAAAATAAGAGATAGAGTATGTGGCTTTTAAGGTATTTATTGGGCAAAATATATACACACTACAGTATATCAGGGCTCACAAAAAATAAAACATCACTACAGTTTATCATTCTGTGAAAATGTTAACCTTACCATGAAAAAATATAAAAAAAAAATTAAGCAACGGTTTTTACTATGCTAACAGCAAAGATATCAACATTTGGTGGTTCAAATACCCATGTGAGGTCTCTCTTCAAGTTTTTAAAGCATTTGTTTTATTTTATGTGCATGATTTTTCATAGTCAGGTACGTGCCATTTCTAGGATTGTCACACCATAACGGTGCGTATTCCTCATAAATGGAATTTTAATGACATTTAAAATAATGTATCAATTTTATATTGTGTGAAGAGGCATCCCTTCTCTATTCATTATTGCTTCAGGTTTGTGCATTTTAATTGAAAGAAATCCTACAAAATTTGTCGTCTCCCAAAAACCATGTCCTTTTTTTGTTACATCCTTTGTGACATGTGTACTTAACTTTTTTTAAATAAAATTGTTTTTCATATTTTTTCTGATGTTTAAACTCATCAACAAGGGTTTAGTAAAATAAAAACAAGATGGTTCAATCTATTCGTAACAAAAACATTCTCTGAGCATTTTTATGTCATGCACATAACGTAAAATGTCGCGTCCATAACGCTGGAATCGGCCAATTGTTGATCCTCTCATGTTTTAATATGTTTCAGTCATTCTCTTGGGCCTCAGTAAGCTTTGGATGTGTTTTGTGTCATTTTTTTTGCCAAACATGAATACAAAGTTTTTAATACTTGTTTAATAATCTATTTGAATAAAGAGACATCCCTTTTGGCCAGGACTGTTCACAGCGATGCCACAGAAGAACCATTTTTGGATCTTAACTTTTTATAATCAGAAGAACCTTCTTTCCCCCACAAAGAACCTTTTGGGAAACAGAAAGGTTCCTCGGATGTTAAAGGTTCTTCAAGAAACCATTTAGACAAAAAAAGGTTCTTCTATGGCATCGCAAAGCACCTTTAGTTTTGGTGTATGTTGCTTCATTTTCATTCATCACACTGGAAATACAAAGTCAAGCTGAGTGCCTTGGGGAATATAGTATTTATGTACTGTATACTGCACAAAATTCACATCAGATACTTGAGCTGTCAAACTGTTTATCTGTAATACAGACAGTAAGGGAAGTCCGGACAAGCCAGACACGCGCTCATTTTAAAATTCCAGTCATAGCTTCTCTATGTGAGAGGGAAGCCCTCCCTCCCTCCCTCTCTCTTTCATTGATTTTGGCTCCGTGTCGATTGTAAAGTGCTGATACAGTGTTTTCCACTGGGAGCAGATGATTAACATTCAGAGGATTATAGATCGCCGCTTTCTCTTCATTCACTCTGTGCCGCTGTAGTTGTTTCCCGGCCCGTGTGTTTAGCAGGCGCTCTTTTATCGCAGAATGATCTACTGATGCTGATGTAGTCTGTGCGCTCATGCGGTCTGAGGTCACTTTAACACGAGAATGTGTGTTTGAGACAGACAAAACTAAATATCACATGTATTTTACATTATACAGTTGCATGATTAATGCAATAACTTTCATCGTTAATTTCCTACTGTCCTCTTTTACAGACTATAGAAATGGTCGGGACCTTCAGAGCTCCACCCTCTCTGTGCCCGAGCAGGTCTTATCGTCCAATCATTGCTCACGATCAGCAGACTTCAATCGGGCGCGATCACGGTCACCCAGCGTGCCCCCTTCTCAGAGGTCAGAATGGTCTTATTCTCTACGTTTTTGCATCCGAGTCGCTTTATGCTTTTGAATCTAACATTAGAATCAACAGCACTACATAGAAAAAGACCGTCAGTGAAAAACAAAACTGTCTCTGTATTGTGCATATTATATCAATTATATTATGATAACTACATATTACGAATGGTTATGAATGATATAATACATTACATTTTAAGGCTCATATTATGTGCAGGTCAAGCATAACACAATTCTTCAATTTAAACATAAAAATCCAAAAATTAGGATTGCAAGATATGACGTTTTTAATGGCATTATTATAAACGTTTTCATGATCTTGACACAGTTACTGTAAAGATGTGAGCATGTTGGTGTCAGTAACCACATTTCGTCCACACGAAGGGTTCAGGTTCATACATCTACAATCAACTCCAATGAAATCACACTCCTTTCTCTCCTTAAATCTCTCCATTTCTCTTCCTTTTGGAAAATCCATGTGTGTTCTCTCCATCTGCCTGCAGTCATTTTCTCACCTTACCTCGAACCCGACACAGTCAGCCTCATGACAGTCAGCTGGAGGAGCTCAGGTAGAACCATTCTTACCACCGTCCGTCCCATTAACCTACCTGTTAGAAACCATCACTAACACATCAGGGTTCCTCTGAACATAACCGAGGCTCTCTGACATTGACAAACCTGAATCGGCACGGCCTTGTGTTAACATAATGAGGGTTCACATGTACATTAACGTGTGTACTGGTAAAAAAAAGTAATGTTTTGCCGGTTGATAAAACCGTGCTGTTGGACTTCAGACACGAGAAAAAGTATAAAAGATGCACTGCATTATTAAAACATCATATCTAGAACTTGTTTTTTGACATCGAGTCTGTACAGCGTTTTAAACAGTAAATGTGGAACAAAATGCCACAAGGTTGAATGACCGTTGAACAGTAAAAAACACTGTAATGCTGTTTAGTTTTGTCAAAAGTGTATGTATATTTGTCACATTCCTCTGTCTTATTGTACACATCCCAGCGAATGTATATATTTCTCAAGAAAGAATATATACACCAAGCTTCTGTCTTTTTGAGAGCGGTGAGCTACTGTATACATTTGACTCGTTCCTAAAGCATCACGGTCATTTCCTCTTCATTATATCATCACAAAGAATCCATTTTCGAAATAAGTGTATTGCAAAGTTGTTTTTTATGATGACAAATTATGTTGAAGAGAAAGCGTAAATACAGTACTTCACTTCTGAAAGCGTAGTAACGTGATCATAGTGATATAAGTGTGCGTAATGTTTTTAAGTGTGTGTTTTTGTGTGAAAAGTTGTCCAGCATTTGATTTGATAAATTGATAAAGTCTCTATTTAAAAATATAGTTCGTAAAGTTTCACATGTGATTTTGAGGTTTCATTTCGTCACACTTTTTTCTAATAGTAGCTGTTGCATGGTTTGCCCGGAGCGGTACAGTTTTTTCTTTTGTAATTAAAGTTACTGAAGTGTAGTTGGTCTTGATTTAGTGACCTTTGAAAATGCTAAAGAATTATGATATGCAAATTTAAGCAGGAATTATAGGGTTGTAATGTCAATAATTTGTCCCTTTGCAGAAAAGACATTTGGGTCCTGCAAGAAAAGGATACAGTGCTATCTGGTGTGTTATATAATAATGCATTGATAATATTTTAAATCTTTTTAACGGGGTCATATGGCGCGAATACGTGTTTTTCTGTGTCTTTGGTGTGTTATAAGTTGCCCATGCATATTAGACACGTAAAAAATTAAAGTGTTGAAACAAAAGATGCATTCTATCTAAAAGCGAATGCTCACCCAGACCTGCCTGAAACGCCTTGTGTGACTGACCACACCCCCTCAAATCTACGTCAGTTTGTGGTAAGACCACCCAAATGTATACGCGGGTAAGGTGGGTGTTCCTGTCAGTACAATGGCTTTGGAACCTCATGTTCCGAATATGGTAAGAGGCGTTACATTTCCGTCACACGCTTGCAGTATTCCACCAATCACCACGCACTGGTTAACTGGCCAATCATAGCACACCTCGCTTTTCAGAGCGATGAGCTTTGTGAAAAAATCTGTGCGTTTCCGTGGGGGGGTCATGCACGGTATGTGGAAAATACAGCGTTTTTTAACCTTAAATCGTGTATATACATTGCATTACATCTAAAACAAACCATAATATTAATTTTAGCCGTTTCATTTGACCCCTTTAAAATACATCTTATTCTTCATTTTATCTTATTTTCCTTTTAATCTTATTTTAATCTAATGATTAGCAAAGAAAAAGCAGTTATTTACTTTTTTTAGTAAATTATTTGGTAAGGGTCCAGTGAAGGAAATTTAGCGACGTCTAGTGGTGAGGTTGGGTATTACAACCAGCGGCTCACCTAAGATGTCGTCACGTTTTCACTTCTTTCCGAAGGAGATACGTATTTACGAAACACACTCTGAAGAGCAGTTTGTCCATTTAGGGCTACTGTAGAAACAACATGGCGAATTAATAAAAACATAATGCTTGGTTATGTAAGATCTTAATACACCTCTGAAGACATAGTTATGTATATTATATTGCATTTCTGTCAATAGATCCTCCAAAAAATGTAACATTACACCTTTGATGTGTCAGTCTTCTTAATGAACAGAGAATCACATCTTTGCTGGACAACTGGTCATGCATTTCACATACTGTACATAACACTACATGTGCCTTTCTGTCGTTGCCTTGTGTACTGTTATACCGTGTCAAATGTCTGAGTTTGAATTGTTATAAAAAATATATATATATTATAGAGCACAACAGCTCACTTTGTAAGGCCTCAGTTTAAGAAATGTTTTTGTTCCATGTGTTTGAAAAATGGTTGAATGTTTTTGTTTAATTCAATCAGACTTGAGGATTTTTCAGACGTCAATACTTCAGGCCACTGGTAGTCTTAAAAGTTTGAGCATTTTTATATATATATATAAGATTTATAAGATTATTATTATTTTTTTCTATGCAAATGAAAGGGGTCTTTATTTCTGCAAGCCAACTGTTTTGCTCCATGTTATTTTTACTCTTTTCACAGTTTTTAACACAAGATTATATAATATACGATTGAATTTCATATATTTAATATGAACTCTGAAAACCTTTGTATTTCTTTCTATGTAGACAGTTCATTGTATGGCCAAAAAGTGAGTGCCAATGAGTCGATACGAAATTCACAACAGCCGCGCCGTACCGGTGCAAGTTAGTTTTTCATCATTTGTTCCCAAGTGCCAAAGAAGGAAACAATACCAGCTTCTACCAGATGCCAGTTGGAGTCTCTCTGTGTGACCCAGAATTCCCTCATAAACCCAACAACCTCACCCACACTGAACATCAATCTGTTTCCCCCATCGCATTTCTCCAGGAATTACGGAACGTCAGACAGACACGACTATCATCACAGGTCCCGTTCTGCAGACCAACGGTCCGCACTAGAGCGTCCCATGTACAGTCGCTCTCGCTCCACGGAGCGGCCGCCCGACGTCCCTCACTTGAGGTCTTCGATGCCCTCCCTGCCGTCAGGACACTCCGCACCACCTTCCCCTGCCTTATCGAGGTGACCCAGCCCTGACTAACCAAAACAACTTCCTACTTCATGTTACAAAGATCATCCCCTCATCCATCCAACCCACCCGCTCAGTTTCGTTGATTTTGTGTTTGATTTTTGATTTCTCTACAGCCGTGCTGTAATATCTACTACATGTTATCCTACAGGAGAGAAAGATCACACACGAGATCTGTTTAATGTCTCAATAGTTTCTCATAGACAGTGAGCAAACTTCTCTAACTCAATTCACAACTATTCTATCTATGTTAATTTAATGGGATGAACCCCACCATTGTTTTGTGTCCTGAAAGACATTTTAGGACCAAAGTCTGGGACAATTCTTCTCAACAACGTCTCCTGAGTTATTAAAGAGAAAACTATGAGCGATACACTTTTCCTATAGGATCCATGTAGAAGATAACAAAATGTTAATTTGTTTACATTTTTTGTTTTGAAACCCAACACACCAGTTACAATTTATTTTAATAGCGTGAAATCATTTTTTTTTATATTTATATATTTTTTTATGTTTTGTTTGGTGATCGCAGAGGAAGAACAAATTTGCAGTATCACTTTGGAAGATCCATGTTTATGTCACCAGCATGTCGCACACATTCTTTGCATCAGTTTATTTGTTTATTATTATTTGTGTTTGTTTTGTTTTGTTTATGACTTATGCTTATGGAAAACCACATCATGTACATTTATTTTATGAATCCCCAACAGCATTGAAATGGCTTTTCATGTTCTTATGTACGAATGTCTGACCTAATCGTGTTTTTGCATTTTTTAACCCATGCTTTTTAACCATTCATTTCCCTACTTTTATCAAGGAGAATTTTATAGAATAACGTCATTTTTTCATTTAGCATCGTATCCTACGGCAACTTGAAAATATTGTATAGCTTTATATTTGATTTCCCCTTTTATTATATCTTATAGCTTTTGTTGGCAGTTTCTTGGTTCTTGTGCCATTACTGAGAGCTGAGCATTCTGGGTAATGGGTATTGGGATAAAGGTCCATACATTAGTAGTAATGTTGTTTTTTGTTTCCTGTGTGTCAGGGCACATCCACGTGGTGGATCGGCTCAGACCAGCCCCACTGACACACCTGTAAACAGCAGGAGAGGACGACAGCTACCACAACTGCCTGCCAAAGGAACGCTGGAAAGAAGTACGTTTACTTTGCTCTTCTTCTCCTCTCCATTTGACCTCCGTTGTCTCATGCTCATGCTGAGACGTGTTTTGGGGTGAGATTGTAAAGGGTTTGACTGTGAGAAGGTATAGATGTGGTGCTTTGATCTTCCATACAGTAGGTACAGTGGCCCGTATGGTTTATAGGGACAATAAATCCTGGTTGCGGTCGGTTTTAAGAAAAAGAAAAATGCAATCGAATTGGTTATTTTTAAAGCACAAACATGGAAAGATGAGCTGCATAAATGACTTACAGTATTAGTATTGACTACATGGTTCCACAAAAACTACAGTACAGAACAAACTAAATTTGTGTTTTTCCGTCTGAAAAATGCAAAACCTCAGATTTGACTAGCTACAATAACTGGGAGTTTTTTATTTCACATAGGCCGGTCCATCCACATCACAAACTGTCTTAATAGGCTTTAACAAAAAAGTAAAAAAAACTTGCATTGTTTCATTACCCTGAATATGACATCAGTAGTCCTGACGTGACGTCTGTTGTTGTATTTGAGCGTGTACCACACACAATCACATAACAGACGTGTGTGCTTTAGTCGTGCATGTGCGACTGTTTAACATCTCGATTCGGTTCCCTCTCTCATTCTTCTCTCAGAAGGCCGAGATGAAGAACCTGAGCCTTGTTCAGGTGTGTAACGTGACTGTGACGGTTTAATCTGTCAGAAAATATTGTTCTGATTAAATTAAACCTTTCTGCAATGGTCTTGAGCTTTGAACTGCGTCAGAGAACGCATTGATTTCAGCGGGGGCGATGCATTATGAAGCAAGAAAAATGCAAAGGTTTGCAAAAGTGTGACCAAAAGTTGAGAAAATGTAAAGTAGAATGCATTCCAGATGACGTATGCAGATCAATGAGAATTCCAAAGGGATGTGCTTTCTAAAATGTTGTGTATTTGCATGTTGATTTTAAAGTGACCCGCTTCTCAAAGCATGAGACATGTGATAAATGAAGCTTTGAGAGCCTTTGAGACCAGGTCCATTGCAAAACTTTATGTTTGTATATGAATGCGACTCATAGCTACAATATGAGTCACATTAAGGTCGTTCTTGTCCATTTCCTTGTTGTGATGAAATCTAAGTTAATTTTTGGTCCTTTATTTTTGGTCCTTTTAGTGTGCTTCTTTTCTTTAGTTGTGATGGTGTGGTTCTGTTTTGTTTACATAGTTTTGAGTTAAAGGTTAAATGTTGAGTTTCAGCGACATCTAGCGGCGAGGTTGCGAACTGCAACCAACGGCTCACTCCACCCTTCCGTTTCGAAGCACTACGGTGGCTGACACTGCGTTCCATTCCTGATTTGTGTCCTGCACAGTTTAGGATATTGGCAAATCTAAGCCCAGTTTTAGACATTATTGACTTTTTTAAAACTCTAAAGATGTTTGTGAGTCTTGATCCCCAATAGACTTAATAGTAAAAGTCTCTGGATTCAGTTTTGTGCTTTTTTGTCTCTTTTGAGTTTTTTTGCACTACACAAAGATTGACAAACCTGGAGACAAACTAGTTTAAACTAGAAGATAGTTCACATTCTTGATTGTTTTGTATTCACAGACCATCTTAAAAAATCACCTTAAACATTCTGGAAGCTTCATTCCGGATCACAAACTATCATGTTGAGCAAATTCTCAGAAGACTTGTGGCGCTTTGAGACACAAAGTGCTCATTTTTGTCCCGTCTGTGCACCAGATTATAGAGATCTACTCGACACACTGTAGGGTTCTAGGTCAGTGTATCACACATCTATAGGTTGCGTGAGCACATGGTCTTGTTTTCGGGTCGGATTAGAGCTTCAAATCACAAATACAGACATGATCATTTGTGCATTGAAATAATACAATTGGTAGTAAATGAGACTGATGCACTCGCACAAAGACTGGAGTTTCCAGCTGGACACAATTCCTCCACGGCCATCTGTCACATCCGGTGTCTTTGCCACAAGATCTGCTCTGTTGGAAGTTTGTACGTCTGCCACCTTCCCAGCATGCATATTTTTACCAACTGCTATTTACTCTACATAAGCCATTTGAAATTCTAATTTATTCATTTTGGGCATCCGAAAATCTGCATACAGCAACTTTAGTTTGAGGCTTCATTGTGTTAAGTGTTGATACGACTGTTTCTGCTGTTGTGTTAAAGATTGTGAGTTGAGGCATAATGGCCCGACGGTCAACGGGAGGAAAGGCAAGTGTCTCCAGATGTGTGTTTGCAGTGTAGTTTTTGGCCTCTTTATCACCTTTCCTGACATTTCTTTTCAGAAAAGCAGGGCGATGTTTGCATTTACTGTATATGATGGCAATATTACAAACATTTCAACGATTTGAATAATATTGACCATTATTTATTATAGGATTATGTATCGCCTAACCTTCTCTGCATCATAAACTATCCTTTAGCTTAAATCTTTTCTTGAAAACGTCTCTGTCAAGGATTGATGCTGGTCTGTGTTCATTGTGTTCTGCATGGATGAATCTCTTTCTCTGTAACGCCATTCTAGGTCAGTCTCTCGCTCGTCTCTTCTCTCCTGTCTCTTCTGCTCTCATTTGTCTCTCTCTCCTCTCTCTCTCTCTCTCTCTCTCGTGTGATGGGTTGCTATTTTTTAGGTGTGTAATTTGCCGTGAATAATTCAGAGATTGTGTTGAATGACAATGACCTGGATTGAGTTTTTGCAGATAAATGTTCTATTTTAGTCCATTTTTTCAGTTAATGTTATTCCAAGTATGAATATTGACAGTAAACGTGTCTGTACCGCAGTCGGTGTCAGTTAGAGCTTCTCACCAGAAGATGGCGCACAATTACATGGTGAGAGGAGCTGTTTACTGCCACAGTACTGAAATGCTTTTGGATTTGGTGGCCCAAAGACGTGTAGACTTACGCCACACTGAATACATACATTGCATTTGATGGCAAAATGTCAAAACGAATTGCATTTATTTGAAAGAAAAATAATCCATTATACTCCTCAAGCAAAAACCAAAAGAGTTTTTTTTATTATAAACTATATAGACTGTTGTTCTGTAAGAATGGGGATTCTATCATTTTATAAGACATCTGTATTCAATAAAAAGCCACATTTATTAAAACTAATTATTCGAATGACCATCTTCCTTGTAGCCAGCCAAATATATAGTTCATGAACTGAATTGTAATTGTCCAGATTTATAGCATGTCTGTTATTTTATCTTTTAAAACCTACAGTAGAATTTGAATCAAATGTTTTTCTTGATTTGTCTGTGTGACTGAAGTGTCCCGGTATGTTTTGGAGATGCTGTACATGCAATAGAGAGAATGTCTACCATACAGTTTCTCTGAGGTGTTAAACGTTTTAGCCGTGTGTTAACGCTGCCTGTGTTTCTGTGATGCTGACCTGCGTGTTAAGAGGTGACATGGGAGGACCAGCAGAGCTCATTGATCAGTTCTGGTCACTTGACTAATGGCCATCTGGAGGTGATGCACATCCCGGCACAGACAGGTTCGTGAAGGTCCATCCCGGTGACCTCTCTGACCATGACTGTCCGCTCTTTCCTCTCTTCGTCGTAATGCGTTTGACCTTTGACTTTATTGAAGCCCTCTTGTCTGATCAGGCTGAGCCCCCAAACTGACCACAGTATGTTTACAGATGGCCTGAAAGCTTTTGTAGTCAGCTTTTGTGCTTTTGGAGTTAACTTTGTAGTGTCCTTTTTATAAATCTAGTAACATGTTGGTTTTCATGGTGAGTGGTTTATTATT
This sequence comes from Triplophysa siluroides, assembly GCA_006030095.1. Classification (NCBI taxonomy): domain Eukaryota; kingdom Metazoa; phylum Chordata; class Actinopteri; order Cypriniformes; family Nemacheilidae; genus Triplophysa; species Triplophysa siluroides. The sequence goes on along the minus strand of VCII01000037.1, from coordinate 1,155,810 downwards.
TCTTGCTTAGTACAAAGTGTTTGATCTTTAGTTTTATTTGTCATCTACAGTGGAACTATCGGAAGTGCACATGTTATTCTTTTGTGACTCTTGTTCCTGTTTTAATAATGAGACACAGTTCACAAATGCAGTTTTTATTAGTTATATTTTGGTGGAAGAATGCAGCACATTGCTTCTGTTTCACACAAAAGATGCTGTGTGTTTGCCGCTGTAGGTTGCATGCATTAGTGGGAATTGTTCATGATCTTCTGCACAAACTTTTTCAACATGTTCCACACAGACGTTCTCCTATTTGTGTCCTTTTGCGTTCATTTTGTACAATTGTAATCCATTGAAAAGTATAAAACAAGTACGATTTCAACACCATCCATACCCACTCATCAAACCAAATCTCTTGTCAGAAAACACAGAGCTGTATGTGGTGAATTCTGCTGCAAACGGGCGTTTCATTCGTCTCTCATGGAAATGACTGGCTCTTACTTTTTATGATCACTGATACCTTGGAGTTCAGAATATTTTTCTAATGAGACAGTCGTGTATGTGTTGGAGGGAGCATAGGGTTCGGATCAGGCCAGGCTAATGACCGTACCGTCATGAAGTCATCGGTGTGGAGTGGCATCCTGATTTTGGGTGATTAATGCTTTAGAAATATGCTTGGGTACACAAGATTATGACCACAGTGGCGGTTGTGTGATTAATGCTGCGGCTGTTTAAAGCACAGCTCATTGTTACTTGAGAGAACAAGCAAAAACTGAGAAAAAAAACAGAAGCATCAGCAGATTTTGTTTCTGTGAAGATGCAGATCAAGAAAATAAATCTGCAGAGGATGACGTCCAATAGTGGCAAACGCTGTTACATAAACGCGCTGAACACTGTTCAACTTGTGTATATCTGTGAACGTGACAGTTCATCCAACTGACTAGACTTTCTTTTTTTTTTAAGTTTAACTTTCAATTGTGGTCGTTCCACCTTTGATTCATTCATGCGTTTTTGCTCCTGCATTTATATACAAATGCTGTTTCCAGAAAGTTACGTTTTAGCTGCTTTCGTGGTAGAAATGTCAAAATAATAGAGTGATTTTTTATTTTTGCTGAAATTAGTAGACATTCCAACATAGTGACCATCATAATGTCAGTGTTCATTGATTTTGGGAGCAGTCCCACTGCCATTGGTTGAAAAACTGATAGTCCCGCCCCAAAACTCACACCATGAGTCGAACCAATGTTACTGTCGCTCCACCTCAAAAAATGGTCTTTGAATGTTAAACTGGGAATGGAACGTAGATGCATAATTTAAGAAATGTGCCACTGATGGGTGCTCAAATTGTGCAGAAATGCTGATGAAAAATGTTTCTCCGCAGGGGTTTCTCTTCAGCTCTGTTTTCTTTTTGTTCATTTATCTTATTATTAACAGTTTTCTAGTATTTCAGGTTTTGCCTCAAAGCAGGACTTACTACTCTACCTGTCTTTCATCTGAACTCTCCTTTATAAAAAAATTCTCTTTTTATGTTGGCTTTTATCCGGTGCATTTGAAGTACACTTCTTAGTGACACATGAAGTTAGCGGTTCAGCTCCAGTGATTTCTTCTCTCTGTCATGCAACTTGAAACTTGTGTTTGTGGCTTTTCCTAATTTTGTGTATGTTGGTGTTTGTGTTTGTGTCGTGTTGTTGTTGTGTTGTGCTCCTTCCCCGTGTATTTTTGCCCCGGTTGCTCCTGGTTCTCCCTCCACACCTTCTCTCACACCCTCTCCTCTGTGTTTGTCCATGTTTGTGATGTGACCCCACCACCACCTCCCTCCTAGAAGACACGGACTCTCGCAGTCGGATAAACTCAGGTCTGTCCTTTCTTCAGCTTTGTTTTTCTCCGATCCTCTTGGCTTTGGCCCGGCTTTTTTCTCCAATACGGTTGTTTACCCTGCTGGGAAAGAAAACAAATGTTAACTGGTCTGTTGCTGGTCCAACGTGGTTTACCAGCTCTAACCAACCTGATCAAAATACTTTACCAGATCTAAACCAGGTTCACCGTCCTTCTAGACAATCACCATAAATACTTATTTTCCAGCAGGGTATGCGACAAGAAGTGTCTTCATTAGCAATTCATGTCCGTTTAAAACTCACAAAGAACATGTCACAGTCATATCTCATTCCTAAATAAATTGTATTCATTTACCTTTATATTATATTTTGTTTTATTTATATATTGAAAATTTTTTGGATTGGCTTTGGATTGGAAACATGTGTCATTGTGATTTCAAATAAAATAAAATTGTTTAGATAATAACAGTAGGCTTCATTGGTTTTATTCCAAACATAGTTTCATAATTTGGGTTTGAAATATGACCCTGACATTTATTTATAGACTTTGTGAAAATCAGTCTGGACCCATTTAAATCCATCTGAAATAAATATAAAGCATCAAAAGTGTCACTTTGGAATGGACTGTGCTTGAAAGCTAAAAACACCCGTTCTGTTGTCTTCACTGGCTGTTCTCCATCACTTCTTCCTTTCTGCTCTCCTTTTCACAAGCTTTTTCTCATCTCATGTGGTGGTTGTAGGTGTTATATTTCTCTCTGAGGTCAAACTCTTCACCAGCGCCAGTCATAATCATGTGTGATATGAGCTCCTCCTCTTGTCCTCGTTTGAAAACACGCTTAGAAACAGTGCACATTATATTGAGCATATATTGGGTTTTCTTCGTATAGATTTTTTAAACATTTTAAGCCATGAATGAACCAACCAGCTCTGTGATTTATCATTACAACTCCGAGAAAAGTATTTAATGTCAGAAAGGAAAGGTGCATGTCTTTTATGATGTCATGAAGCATGTTTGAGCATTAATATTTAATGATTATTATATTATTAAATGGTTTCAGATAGAATATGTTAAATATTGAATATTAATGATTTAACTTTAAATTCACATGTTGTGTGACCTTTTGGTTTTTTTAAATAATTTTTTAAAGGAGTAGTTCACCTTCAAGATGAAAATGATGTCCTCATTTACTCACTCTCCTGTCATTTAAAACCTGAAAACAAAAGATATTTTGAAGAATGTTGGTAACAGAAATCCATTGGTCCTCATTGACTTGCATTGGTTTTGTGTCCATATAATAGAAGTCAGTGGGGACCAACGAATTTTGGTTACCAACATTTTTCTAAATATTTTTTTAATGTTTTGCAGAAGAAAGAAAATCACACAGGTTTAAAATGACAACAGGGTGAGTCAATGATGACAGAATTTTCATTTTGAAGGTGAACTATTCCTTTAAATTATTGCCAAATAATTAATTTGTCCAAGGAGAAAATAAATACAGACGTGCTCAAATTTATTGGTACCCCTCGACAAAATACAAAGAATGGACAATTTTCCCTGAAATAACTTGAAACTGACCGAAGTAATTGGCATCCACCATTGTTTATTCCATATTTAATAGAAATCAGACTTTGCTTTTGATTTTTTATTCAACATGATATTGTAAATAATAAATCAAATGAAAATGTCATGGACAAAAACTATGGGACCCCTAACCTAATATTTTGTTGCACAACCATTAGAGGCGATCACTGCAAGCAAACGTTTTCTGTATCTCTCACTTGAGCACTTCTATTGTTACACTCTATTAGCTGGATTTATTTTAAAATATTGTACAGATTGTGATTTTGGCTTGAGCTAATGAAGCAGCCGTCATAAAAACATTATATAAGGCTCATTTTGTTATTTTTTTATCATGTTGTTTCCTCCCCATCACCCTCATATGAATTATAAAGATGGACACTTTTGGTGATTTTAGTGTCGCAAATATCATAAGATTACATTGAAACAAAAACTGGAAACTAGGGGAAGTTACCCATGAAGCACAGCGTTTGGAACGTATTTTGTAGCACTGTTAAGATAAAACCAAACTTCATGTAGAGTAGTTAGTCAACCAGAATGCTCTCTACCACCGCGTTGAGTGCCGCCGTTGGGGAAGGGCGGCAGTTAAAAAACATTTACATGTGAAACTAGCTCGCGAAATATCCGCCAGGAGGCGCAAAGGGAGAGTTTGCGCCTTCATGTCCTTAACAACGTGTACTTTATAACAGTGAAATTCAATGTGATAAATTCATTATTACATGACAGAAGGCAACACATTAAAGATTAAAACATGACTTATTCACGTTTATAATATAAAAAAGCGATATAGGCGAAGAATTGAACCAAATGCAGGACATAAAGTAAAGTAATCATTAAGTCATTAGAACAAAAATCATTAGAACAAACGTGTTACGATCACAGAGGTTCATATAAGGATCATTTTTTTCTGCCAGTCTAAAGCGACTGCACATGCATCATAGTTATAAGAACACGATATTATAATACAAAAATAACCATGCACTGTCTTTTCTGTCCTTATACGAGCAAACTGTTGAACATTTGATTGTTTTTAAAAAGTTCCATAACCACGGTTTAATACGTCTCTATTTGCGGGTAAGCTTAATAGATGTATCTTTATTAAAGGATGATCTAATTTCCACCACACCGCAAACGCAAGGAAGTTCAATATTAAACTGTATAATAACATTAAACAGTCTTCATTTAACATATCACCAAGTAAAACAAAACAGTAAACATTTTAAAGCCAATTTTGGGCAGAACCTTTAATGTAATATTGGTTTTGAAAGTGTACAATTGTTTTTGTCTCATTTACAAAGATTACCATCAAAGATCATTTAACACAAAAATGTGCATCAGTGAAAACCATCACATTGATCACGCAGGAGTGGGCAGTTTGCACAAACTACTTCAATATGCCCATGAAGGCTATAGCGTTAGCGTGTCCATCTTCTAAGCCGGTGTGGACCGATTGGCGGTTCGAGGCTCGCTCGGAGCGGGTGTAAGTCCCGTGACAAGCAGCTAAATCAGATATGAATGATACAAAGCGACTACAAATGACTCATTGCAGCTATTATATGAAACGAATGTAATGATTCTCAGAACACTAATCATCGGGTAATTTGCAGAACATGTTAATTATTTAACAGCACAATTGCTATTGGCAAAGAAAATTGCTATTGACATTTACACCTCCTGCTTTGCCGAAGACAGATGCTGTTAGCTGTGCGAGCGAATTGTGTGATTGATTCGAACAGACCAATTAAAACAGGAGCTTACCGTCACGCAACCAGAAGTGTCTTAGTGCTTCATGTGCATAAAAACATACGTGTGTCCGTGACATTTTTACTTTCGAAAATGTCTTTGAGTTTGTATCTTACATTTGCATCACAAGCAAATGTTTGAATTGACTGGATGTTGAACGTTATGTACACAAGTACAATGTAGTGTATTTATTTACTTGACCTTGCGAATGACACCATTCAAATGCAATGAGTTGAGTTTGCGAGATTTTTATTTTGTTCAAAAACAACACTAAATGTGCATTTTTGGCATAATTGTTAGTTTTCAACTAGGGACATTGTAGAAAAATGTACAGAAATATATGTTATGTATTTACATTTGTGAATATCTTGTATTGAAGCTATTCTGTAATCTTTGAACTATTCATTCATATTTTCAGTATTATTTTGTGCCTTGGGATGATTATTAATGCCAGTGTTCCTCCTTAAAACATTTAATGTACAATTTCTGAACAGACAGATGTCTTGAGCTCAGACGCTGTTTAAAGTAATTCACTAACAATTGAATCTCCTTAAGAAACAACTGTTGACCATGCCTAACGCATGCTTATTGTGTATTTCATTCCTGTACCAAACTCATAGTTAACCCTTGAGTTTTTGGTCAGAAAGACTTCTTCAGAAGACATTTCACATTATTCTCCTGCTGCATCTTATTGTCCTCTACTGTGCTTTGTAGGTGCTTTGGATGTCGAGGAACGAACGCGGGAGATGAAGCTGAAGATGAACAAGTATAAACAAGGAACGGGTTCAGACTCCAGGCTGGAACAGGATTATCACTCCAAGGTAAGTGAATGTGTTTAACTCGGCAACACTTCTGAAGCACATTACACACACTTTAAGCGATGGTTTTACACAAAAATGAACATTCTGTCATCATTTACACACCCTCTTGTCATTTCAAACCTGTATGACTTTCTTTCTTCTGCAGAACACAAAAGATATTTTGAAGAATGTTGGTACCCATTCACTTCTATTTTATGGACACAAAACCAATGCAAGTCAGTGGGTACCGCCATTGTTGGGTTACCGACATTCTTCAAAATATCTTCTTATGTGTTCTGCGGAAGAAAGAAAGTCATACAGGTTTGAAATGACAAAAGGGTAAATGTAAATGATGACAGAATTGTAATTTTTTGACGAACTATCGCTTTAAATGGTGATTTTAACTGCTTTGATTTCATTTGATATAAATTAAGAGGTTTTCTAGTTGTAGTAAATGTTGGTGAAGTAAATTTACATGATTTCAGTTTTAATTTTGCTGCCCTAATATATTTGACTTTCAAAATGTGTTGAGTAATTCAATGAATTGCATTAATAAAGAAATACTTTTTTGTGATTTATACTTTATAATCTCTTTAGTTCAGCCTCTATGCTCAAGATTTACTGTACAATATTTATAAATACTTGCCAGTATGCGGTGAACTCCTTTATTTTCATCCTCAGATGATCCTTAGAGGAAGTTCAACACCATATATGGTCAAATCACCCTCCTTTCATATCCTATTAAGGATGTTGTATGAGAGGCATCATATCGCCCTGGCCATCAGTTCTGCAGGGGTCTATTAAAATCCAGTTAAGCCGGTGTGTTTGTCACTGTGATGGCCCAAATGAGAACAAATGTTACATAAGGGGTTGCTCACATTGGTCTATGTCAGCATGCCTCAGACAAAAGACTTGTGCTAGGTCTACTACCTTCTGTCTTTTTAAGGGTTGTCTTACAGGCATGTTGTTTTGTTCTACAGCAATCGGGCAGGGACCCTCATCGAGGAGAAAACCTCTCGGCCAAATCTTCGGACAGTGATGTTAGCGACGTGTCCGCTGTGTCGAGAACCAGTAGCGCATCTCGATTCAGCAGCATGAGCTACATCTCTGTCCAATCAGAACGGCCGCGGGGAAGCCGAAAGATCAGGTGAGAGCCTGTTGTCTATTTGAACAGAGATGGATGTTGGGTACAGATCACGGTTAAATCTGTGTTCGGGACCCGTGAGGTTCTAAAGAATCCTGTTAGGCCACCTGCGCTCTGCAGAGTTTTGGGGGCGACAACTGCATTTATTCGTGACCACATGTAGAGTAAATTCACTCTAAAAAGTTTGAATTTTAGGAAATTTTAAAGCTGTGAAATCAATGAAATATACAGTTTAAATTGAGTAAATGAAGTCAAAAAATATAGTATATAATTTTTGTTAACTAAGTAAAAAGTTAGGTAACTCAAATATTCCTATTAGAATTCACCAGAATAAAAGTGCATACAAATATACTTTTTGAAATAATTGTTATAATAAAATACTTTTAAATAATAAATCATAGTAAATAATTAAATATTTTTTCTTTACATTAAACAAACTTAAATAATATGTTCATTTTAGAGAAATGAACTGTCTTGATTTTAAATAATTTTTTACAAGGTCACTTAAATGTTTAAAAAAATATATATATAAAAAAAGTTAATATAGCTTTTGTATGATATTTACTAAGCGACTGGATTATTTTTAAGAGTGATATGAAAAAGTCAAAGTTAATGTTTTAAATATAATGACTCAAAATTACATGTTTGCTACCTTTTGGTATTTAGCGGCATTTTTACTGGAAACAAATTATGTTATACATTTTGCCTCTAATCGATTCATTCCTCAGAGGATGGAGAAGGGATTTCATAGTCTACCGCACCTGACAGAGATTAATTTGTCTTTGTATTATATAGGAATCCAACATTTTATACTTTTGAGTTGTGGGATATTAGTATGGAATTATAAGATCATTATTATTTTTTTCACTTCTGTTAAATAACATTTATTATCAGTATTTATTGGACTGTTTTGGTTGAGAATGCAGTTGTCACCATCCTAAATAACTAAACTCTGTGTGTTCAGAATAGGATTAAACACACAAAATGAGTACTGTATTTATCTGTAGTGTGGACGTGGCCTAAGAGTAACAATTTTCGGATCATAACTCGGATTTGGAGTGAATTCATTTTTGACTCCATTAAAAGTGAATTCAGAGCCAAACCCCTTAATTTTACTCAAATGTTTTGTAATATTACTGTTTTGTTCCCATATACATACATTTGTGAGCTGTTGTAGTTCTAAACTATACATGTTTATGTTCTGTCCTATGTGCACAATGTCTGGCTTCTGTTTGTATCATTTGCATTATTTTGTCATGCTTTCATACTTCATTCTATACGTTCTCTATATCTCAGAAGACATTCAGATAGTGTTGACGGATGTTTTCCCTTCGTTTCTGGTCTGCATGCCACTTGCTTCTCTGCTTCTGCTGGCCACGCCCACAGCAAAGCAATGCTGGGGGGGAGCCTCTCCAGGGAGGGGGAGGAGTTTGTTGGGGAGGCGTTACAGGAGGAGGGAAGGTCAGAGGAGGAGAGGGAGGAGAAGAGAGGTGGGCGGAGGGTTGGTAAAGGGAGGAGACGGACAGGTAGTGTAGACAGGGAAGATGCTGAGGAGGAGGAGCCTGAAGAGGGCGTGGCCAAGAGGACGGTCTCAGAGATGGACCTCAGGTAAATCCGTCGCCATGGCAGCCAGCTGTATCTTGTCTTGTAGTCTAATAGTATATAACTACAAGACTTTTTATTGAACGAATGTAGAAGTGTTATGCTTGTTTATTTAGTTTGTTTTAAATCATGGGCAGTATATGTAGAATTAAAATGTTTATTATTGCATAATGCATAAACTCTTTCTAGGTTTTTATACAGCGTATACCGCACAGTATTATATATCGTGATGATAAATATAGCTTGTTGGTAGTGGTTACATTAACGTAAAAAACGTAATATTAAATGAAAGGATGGATACAGTAGGTGGCAAGCCATGGTGTTCAAATCAAAATAAATGAATCCAGACCTATTTCACTTCCTTATAAACCATTGTTCCGTTATTGTTTTTTCCTCTTAGCTGTGCTGTTGTTTGTGTGTGTAGTGATTTTATAATCTAACACTATTAGCACAGTGGGCTTTATTTAAGGTTTATTAACAATACTGAAATGAAATGTGAAAGTTTCTCCCAGTGTTTCCTAAAACTTTGTACTGTCCCTCTTACTCCCGTAAAGGCCTCCATTCAGCATCAGCTTCACACTTGATTGACGCAGAACTGTGTTAGCAATGACTCAGGACACATCACAAAAACATGTCCAGGTTTTATGGCATTACTGTAACACAATGATTTTATTTATATTGTTTTATTTAAAGCTGCAATGTGTTTTGCCTCTATGTAGTCATCTTCTGTTCGAAATATAAAATTGCAGGTTGCTTTATATGCTTAGCTTTGCGTGGGTTAAATTCAAATAATGTGTCAAACCGATATTTCCTGTGAAATTTATAAATCATTTTTATAAATGTATTGTTATTTTTATGTGCTTGCTCAGTAACATTAATCGTGTTTTTTTAAGCCAGAAAGGTTTTGGATTGCTGCTATAAAATATCACTTAATTTTAGTTTAACAAATGACATGGGTTTTAATATTTAGCGTTACAGTCAATTTCATTGATGCGATTATAGTTAGCGACAGTCAATTTCATGCAATTATAGTAATTGGTACAAAACAATTCCCAAATATTTTAAAATTTTCTTTGACTAATATATATATACAGCCGCAGAAAAAAATATTGAAACAATTTTCAGTTTTTCTGAAATTAGTATTTATAGGTATGTGTTTAGGTAAAATGGAAACTTTATTTCCCCCAATTTCAAACATAAAAAATATTGTTCCTATTTTCATTTATTTGCAGAAAATGAAAACTCGAGAAACAGGTCAAAATAACAGAAAAGATGCTCTTTATTTTTTCAGACCTCAAATACAAGACAACAAGTTCACATTCACATATTCACACAACAGTGCAGGTAATATTTAAGGTAAAGTAATATAGTACATGCATTCAGGAAAGTAAAAAAAAAATCTAATGTGATAACCACGGTTTTATCACAGTTTTATGACAGTATCACAGACTGAAATGGCCACAACACATCTCGAAATGATGAATAAATGAAAATTGGGATGTTCTTTTAATTGTTTTCGCTGATACTGTATATATTATATATGTTTTTGTCTCTTTGGTGAAATTTGACCTGGACATGTTTTTGACACTCTTTGTGAGATACATCTGTTATCCTTAACTGCTCTGTCAGGTGATATTTCAGTTGAGTTAATGTCCATCTCACAGTGTTGACCTTGCACTTCTCACAGTCTCACAAGTGGTGCATTAGACTCTGATCTTCTGTGATCGAGATAGAAATGTGATTTTCTTTGTTAATAAGTGACCGGAAAAATCCACAGACTTGTTGGTTTTTATACGGGGTTAAATCAATGTGAGTTGATGATCAGGTTCTGCTGAGAAGCAAATACAGTTTGCCCTTTTACATTCACGCGTTCTTCAGGTGATCCAATATTTAATCACTTATTTCTCTCCATCCGTGTTTACCGAGGTGCGCTGAGGCAGCAAATATATTCTTTGAAAAACAGGAAGTGATGTCAATGATGGTGGATGGGCCGTGGGCATTGGTATGCCTCATTAGTTGACTTGTGTAACATGTGGAAGACATGTGTTTTGGTTGCAGTTTTCTGCGGGTTAGTTATGCAATCATATGACTAAGATACACGTTTGAAACTAGCAGGTGGAAAAAGAAAGAGAATAATGTGGTTGTTGAGTATTGCTGAAGAAGGCACATAGACTAATCGAGGTCTCTGTTTGGTCACCAAAGCATGTGTTCATAGCACACAAAGACAGTCATAAGATGTTTTTAATGATACTTGGTTTTCTGTTGTGTTAGATTGCAGAAGATACAGCTAAAGTTAAAGATTGTACCTCAATGCGTTCAAAATTTCTGAAGTTTTTATATATTTTCATTAGGTATTAGATATTTTAAGGTTCGGTGTATGAAATTTAGGAGCATCAGTAAATGTTGCGAACTGCCCGCGGTGTATGTAGATAGAAATAGCTCATTCTTAGGTAATAAAACATAATGCTCCGTTATGTAAGGTCTTTATACACTTCTGCATTACATTGCATTTATGTCAATGGATCCTCCAAAAATTACACAATGGACCTTTATTTTATTTTATTTTATTTTGATATTTAATTTCTAATCTAAATTTGCTGATATATGCTTCTAAATATACAATGTGGCCAAAAGATTATAAAGATGCTTTCTATTAATTTTAACATTTTAAAGTTTCTTACATTAGAAATTATATAATTTTATTATATAATAAAAAATGACAGAGGCAAAAAATATACATTGAATTTCTTTGTATTTATTATGTCCCCTTTTGCTTTAATGACAGCATCATTTGAGCTGGCGAATGTTCCAAGAGTATCTGTGTACTTTAGTTGAAAAGCAAATCCGATTGGACAAAGGAGCTCAAATTGAGCTAAAAATTGTCTTAAAAGGCCCATTTGGGTGTAATGTAAAATGAACTAGCTGTGTTGAACTGACCCTGTGTAACAGCGCTTTTATTCTAACCTGTCTTTATACAGTACCGAATGCTTAGTTGTCGCATTGGGTGGGTCAAGTTGTATCCATCATTATTTTCAGGTTTAACGAAAGTATAAATGAAGTTCGAATCGTTAATGTCACATTTTCATAAATGTCAAGTATAGAGAGCTTTGGAGACGTATTTCTCTTTTACAGATGGGTTTGTGTAGGTTCTATCAAGAAAGGTTCAGCAAAGAAGGGAACCAATGCTGTATTCTCACTTTTTGAAGTGGATGGATGTTGTTGATGAAGCTAGATTTTATTAGCATTGCCTTAAGCGGTTCAGCACTGTGTCACGTTTCCTTTAAAGGTCACTTCCTCCTGGTGCAGAGCGGATTTTTCCTAAATCTAGTCATTTGCCTTGTTGTATACAGCTTACCAGTTCTTTCTATTAAAAAGATATATTCTAATTATAAAAAAATATTCTGTTATCATTTAATCACTCTTATGTTGCACATGATTCTTTCTTCAGTGGAATGCAAAATAAGATATTTTGAGAAATGTCTCAGTGGATTTGTATTCGTACAGTGGAAGTGGAATGTTGTTTGGTTACCAACATTCTTCAAAATATCTTATTTTGTGTTCTGCAGAAGAAAGAAAACCATACAGGTTTGAAATGACAAGAGGGTCTGTAAATAATGAAATCATTTTTGGCTAAACTATATCCTTTAAATGTTGTAAGCATATCAGCCAGCTTTGCTCAGAACACAATCCAGGCTGTTGTGTTTGCCAAATTACTATTTGTGTCATATCTGGTTTTGGTTAGTTTTCTAGAATTAACAAATAATACTCATGTACTGTTTCCCAGGAAACAGATTTCCCACAAAATTGTGCAACTGTGATATTTTTTTTATGACTTCGCAATCTCTTCTCACATAACCCTGCTGAAAAAACTGCGTTAGCTGGTTGGCTGTTTTAAATGGACCTCTTAGCCTGGTTTTATTAGGTAAAGCTGGTTTTTGAAGGTTTTTTTATCTGATCAGGCTGGAAGACCAGCGTTAACCAGCTAAGACCAACCAACCACCTTAAGATGTTTCTTCAACATTGAATACATTAATTCCAATTTTATTTATTACTTTATATTTTATAATCAGTCATTGTCACAAAATGAACCCCTTCAGGGTCATACAAGCCCCCAGCGCTTTGTGTCAGGGTCCCGCTCACCCTGCTGTAGTTTTGACTTTCTGAGTTACATAAAGAAAAAAATCAACACCCATCTTCCATCTTCATGTTTAAAAATAACTTGGGATAAAACACTGTCTTTGCACACAACTCAAGGGCATATTTTAAATGGCATATTTAGGGTGTCAGAGCCCTTGAGGATTTGTCATTAAAACAGTATGTATTAATAGTGGTGACAGCCGAATATCATTCCTTGGCTGAATTCAGAGTCCTTAATAGGCCACGTTCATTAAGACTCAATTTATTGGAACCCAGGGCACCGTTTCCATGGCAACCCGTTTTCTGCATCACCGCCTCTTTTTGAATCAGACGACACGTAACGACTATTATCGTCTGTCCTGTACGCACAGTGCTCAATACGTTATTATATGTTGACAGTGGACATGCGCGTTAGACATAGTAAAATTCCATCAAACTTGGAGGTATGAACTAATGAATCTTGTGAGTTTGAAGTCACAATTTGAGGTTGCATAGTTGTCGTAGCTAAATCCTCAGTTTCTAAATCCTCAGCATCCAGAAATGGTCCTTTAAATGGATAGTTCACGCAAAAATGAGAATGCTGTCATCATTTGTTTACCCTCATTTTGTTCCGATTTTGGTTTGTAAAATGCTAAAGATATTTTAATTGTTTTAATCCACACAGTAAAAGCCCATATTTTCCAAAGAAACATGTTGTTTTGAACCCCCTTAACTTTCAAAAAAAACCACAGACACAATTTTTAAACAGACCATTTCTAAATATCTTAAGATAAATATCAAGAAAGTCGTACAAGTTTGTAACAGTGAGAAAATGAGGAAACACTCTTCATTTATGGCTGAACTCTCTATTTAAAACTAGCACATTTATTCAAGTTTGGTAATGCTTGTGATGGTTTTCGAGCTTCAGTGGTCTAGATCTGATCTCTACAGTACTGTGGGATGAAAGAAGAAAATGGACTCAAGCCGCGGCACAGCAAATGAGTGCGAACAGAAAACAGTGTGGCAGGTTTTGTTTGCCTTGAAAGAACATTGTGGCCTAGAAAAAAATGCACTTAGCAAAATCTGCATGGAGGAGAACGTTCTGTTCAGCTGTGGGTGAGCGAAAAACATCCCCGGAGAGACACCGCAACATTCCAAGTACATTTGCTGAGGGATCAACTTATCTGCCAAGACCTCCTGATGGACCAGCAGGAGACGCTTTGGATGGCCTTTGGTGGAGAAATGTCCAGTTTGGCTGTAGATGTGATGTCCTCTCTTGCAGCATCATATGGTCCTGGTGTCTGTCAGTAGTGCATGTTTCTGCTCTCTCTGACACGGACCTTCTAAGGTAAAGTTAAAGGAATAGTTCACCCAAAATGGTCCCCATTGTCATTTTTATTCCTACTATGGAAAGTCAATGGGGGCCATTTTTGGGTGAACTATTCCTTTAAGGGAGCTAATGTTGTCGTCAGGTGTTGGGTAGTTGAAGACTCAGAGACAGTTTGTACTACAGATACAGACCCAGAAGACCACAATCACAGGAAGCACCACCCTTTATTTATTTACTTTTTTTTTCACATTGATATTTTAAGTAAAATTTTACTTATTTTAATATAAATACAGTATGTGTGTGTGTGTGTGTATATATATATATAGTATATATGTATATATAATATACATACTGTGTGTGTGTGTGTGTGTGTGTGTGGGCGCGTGCATGCGTGTGGGTGTGTATATTATATAGTATGCTGATATATATAATTTACTATAATAGTGATTCACACTCTGTAAATATTATTTGCTGGAGCATATTTTAATGCATCTAAAACTGCCTGAAGTCATCAAAGATCACAATCCCCAACAGTAAACAACTCTGCCATCTGTCCGAAAGCCTGTTGCTCCATTACTGGCAGGTGGAGATCATTTCAATGTGTAACTTTTTTCCTTTAAAAATGATTTGTAAGTTAACCACAAACAAGTGGATAGCAGTTAAATCTTCCTGTGGAAAGAGAACTCGTAAAGGAATTCTCTTTAAAATAGTATTGTTTCGTCTAGACTGGAGACTTTGCTCAAGTCTTGTGCATTTCAGAAAATGACCCAGTTATCTCTTATAGGTCTCTAGAGAAGGTCAAGATACCAAAGCTTGTGATCAAACGTCGGATATCTGAATGAACAATTTTATATCTCATTCTTAAAGATATCAAATCATCGGAGCAATGCTGCCCATTTATTTTATAGCCTTATAGTGTATCTGTAAGTCAACACTAGTCCCATATACTGTATGTTTATTTTAATATATTTTTCTTTGTAGAAAGACTTGTTTTTATGGTTTAGTCTGTATGCTAGATTACGCGCGTATAGATTTCTTTCTCACACGCACGCACACACACACAGGTCTCTGTGTTTGGCTGTCAGAGCTGCAGGCCGAATCTCACTCACGTTGGAAGTTCATTTCACGCCTTTATAATGCCAGTGATCTGAGGATTAAAGTCTTAGTTTATCAGAGTTTTACCGACTAATGAAAGGATCGCTTTTCAATCTCTTCTACAAGTGCAGTGACATTTCCATCTAGAAGATCCTTCAACCTACCTGTGCCATTATAATTCATCTGCCTAATTTCACACTTAATTTAAAAGTAAAAGATGAAGCAATCCCTTAGATTTATTTATTTAATTATTATTATTATTATTTTATGTTTCTATATAAGATATTTTTTAGTTCAGTTATTGTTCATTTTCAGCTTAAGCCAGGACCATGTCTTCTTTGAATTAAGATATTTATGTCGCTTTTATAAAAATGCCTTATAATACATTACTGGTGTGCATCTTGAGACAAAACAAAGGCACTGATATATTTTAAGATATTTCAGGGCAAGTAATATTTAGTTTAGACAGGTCAAACATTCGTTTTAGTCTTGGACTAGCCTTAAGCCTTGTGTGTGAAACCGGGCCAAAATTATTACGTTTTTATACGTTTTTCAAATAATTTTAAGGCCAATATTTTTGTTGATTGTTATTTATTATGAGTTTAAGTAAAATATAAAAATCTTGCACATATGTAGACTGACCTACACTGTAAAACGGGTCTGTCTTGTGTCAGATGTTGTCATCCACGTGGTAACGTGCTTTTTTGTTCCTGTGGTCAGGTTATCAATCTGCACAGTTGTACCATAACTTAGACTGTGTCCTCTGTGATTAGTTCTACTGCTGTATATGGTTTTCCTATAAAACCGCATAATGTTCTTAGTGAATTTAAGTTATGTAGAGATCAGGCTGTGAGACAAATGTGTAGCTCTATCACATGCAGCATGGAGATTTTAAGAATCTAGCGTCCAGCATGAATCTCCTCCTGGAGTGTGAAGTGTGCGTCTATCACAGTTCAATCATCCTGTCTCATTACAGTGATAAGAGGGGGGGTAATGACCGTCTGAACCCCAGCGGCACCCGACACATCTCCCCGTGAGAACGTGAGCGCCTGACAGCATCTCACGTCCCCCTGCCGCTGGAGGAGACCGTCTCTGGCAACATCCCGCCCAATCAATCAATCAATACACAATCTTAAACACTGTCTATTTATAACCGTGATGGACTCTCGACTCTATTTTCTTCATCTTGAGCTGTGTGAAGTGACTTAAAAATGAGGAGAAGTGATAAGGTATATTTTAGTATTTTTTCAGATTGTTTATATTTTTTATTATTTACTCATGTCATTTCAAACCTGTATAACTTCCTTTCTTTTGCAAAACACAACAGAAGATATTTTGAAGAACGTCGGTAACCAAACTCATATTGAGTTCCAGTCTATGGGCACAAAACCACTGAGACATTTCTCAAAATATCTTCTTTTGTGTTCCACAGAAGAAAGAGTCACGTACAGGTTTTGAACCACATGAGGGGGAATAAATGATGACAAAAGTTTCCATATTGTTGCTTCATAAAATACATTTGTATACTCTTTTTTTTTATGAGCTCTAAATGGGCTTGACATAGCTGTGTACAGTAGTAACCCTACAGCAATGTGCTAGTTTCTCCAAGCAGTTCCATGATTTCTAATGAGACACATCAGTCCAAATATTTCAACATCCAGGATTACAGACAGCTGGATGTAGCGTGGCTATTTTTAAGGAGAGCGCTCCATAGCACGGTGCCGCATTTCCAAAAGTCTATTTGTAGAAATTGAAGAGCAGGTTGTTAAAGCTCATTGATTTCTGTCACGTTTCCTTCGGTCGTAAAAGATCAGATCTCTCCAGCGCTGCCTGCGTGTCATTTAAACACATTTATTATCATTAAGATTTCATTAGGATCCTTTGTGCAGGAAGTCATTTGTCTTTCGGCTTCCTCGCAGGCACACGACTCGCTAATCTGTCCTATTATTCGTGCCCTCATTTCTTTATCTCGCATGAAGTCAAAAAGAGCCGTCTGTTTGGTATATAGAGCAGCATGCGTTTCACTGGTTAATGAGTGATGTTAACAATAAAAGCCAGCGTTGTTGAATGGTTCTCGTGGGAGAGATTCTCAGGATGAATTGTAGTAGGTGAAGTGATAACTGGTTGGGACTGCTGGTGAATAAAAGAGAGTTTGGTTCCTTTTTCTTAGAATTTCGACAAAACACGCATCGACAAGTATTTGCATTCTTCACTGAAATGTAGAGATGTAACCATTCACTCAGCTCACGATCTGATTCACGATACTGATCTTACGATACGATTTTTTTGTACAAAATAAGCAGAGACAAATTAGAAATGAACAAGTGCCCTGTTTTTATGTCTCAAATGCTGCACATTTCTTGTAAAATAACAATATATTATAAATAACAAGAGTGTATTGCAATTTCTGCCAAGTACTGCCAACGGAAGTCCAAAATACTGGAGCGTCACATGATTCATGGAGCCTTCAGTTAGTTCCAGGAAGTTATGTTTTCTCTTGAAATGCTTTATTTCTTTCATTTTTTTATTCATTAAATGGCTTTCGTCTTTAAATGGGTTCAAAGTTTACCTCAGTTGGTCTGTTTAGTCGCAGCTCCATGCGTTACTAGTAACTTCAGGGAACTATTGATACTGTGAAAAAACTGTTCCATTGGAGACAACAGAGAAGACGCGACTCTCTCTCTCAATGTTTCTGGTTTGCAGTAAACAAAACATGTATCGCGATTCAATTAACATCTCAACCGACTTGACTAGTCACATATTATAAATGATTTTCAACCAGCTCATGGTGAATTGTTACATCCCTGCTGAAATGGCAATTCTAGAATGCATAGATAAAAGGTTGTCCATGAAAAACAAGCGAATGAAAAGTTGGATTTATGTATCCATATACATGAATATATACTAAAGTATTCATATCATACCAGTTGGACAGTTTAAACCAAAAGGGCTGGACTTTGACATCGAACAAATCCTAGTATTGTGAAGCTGATTGGAGGCCTAAACCCCTTAACCTTTGACCTCAGTCTAAGCCCCACCCTCCCCCCACTCACCTAGCTCTCTCCTTTTTCTCCTCTACCATCCATCCTCTCTCCTGTTCCTTCTCTTCCTCCTCTTCCTCTCTTCATCTGTCTAATCCGCTGGCCACCACTGACAGTAAATTTACATCCAAAATGAAACACAGGCAAATGGGAGCGGCGCCAGGCGGCAACATGACCAAAGCACCAGTATCGGAGGGGACATGTGCAGTCTGGAGAAGACCGACGGCAGCCAATCGGACACGGCCGTGAGTCTGGTGGGAACCGTTGACAAGAAGCGACGCTCCAGCATCGGCGCCAAGATGGCGGCAGTCGTGGGGTTGAGTCGAAAGAGTCGCAGCGCCTCCCAGCTCAGCCAGACTGGTAAGAGTTATATCATCTGTGCCTGTCTGTCCACGTGTTTGTTCTTAACTCTGTGTTCTTTATTTTGTCGTCTGTATGTTCTTCGCAACTCTTTTATCGGACACAGAAAGTCCTGCTCTTGAATCATCTCTAACAATCTAACAACATTTGTCTAGCATCCTCCACAGCACATTTCTGAGAAGTGTAATTTGGGTCGCTGAAGGACCAAGGACCACCAGTTACTTTCTTTTGGATAATTGAGACCCGCTCTTCTCCTCTTGTTTCACACCTTCTTGTTTCTTTTCGTTGATATTTTAAATTGAATGTGCAATTAATGAATTCTGTTTTGATGTCTGGTAACAAATATTATGGTTTGCTTTACATGTAATGCAATGTGTATACACGATTTAAGGTTAAAAAACGCTGTATTTTCCACACACCGTGCATGTTTGTATCTCCTCTTTGCCCCGCCTCTCTGAAACATGCAGATTTTTTCACAAAGCTCATCGCTCTGAAAAGCGAGCTGTGCTATGATTGGCCAGTTAACCAGTACGTAGTGATTGGTGGAATACTGCAAGCGTGTGACGAAAATGTAACGCCTCTTACCATATTTGGAACATCAGGTTCCAAAGCAATTGTACTGACAGGTACGCCCACCTTACTTTAAGTGTGCTGTACATCAACCAGTAACTGCAAAAACAGAGGCCCCAAAAAACATTTAAACACTTAATTCACAATGTCTAGATTGCTTTGCAACAAATAACTAGATATCAAACCAAGTGCCATTTATTTTAAAGTTTCCAGACTAACTTCTTATAACACCTTTTGGTGACCTGTGTGGGGAACTGGCTTCAAACATCTTAAGACCATTTGTAAAGTTAATCTTTAAGAAAGGTTTAGAATCAATTGTTTTATTTGTTTGATGTTTTGTTATCTCATGCAATGACATTTAGATTGAAACCTGGCTTGGAGGTCCAAATGCTTTTTGGGGTCACTTTATATCATATATACAGTATATAAATAATAGAGTTCTAATAGCTCATTGTTATATTGGCAGTGTAATATAAAGATTGTGACCCCATGCTGTGATGATTTTACAATTTAAACGGTATATCTCAGCACACTATTAATGTCACATGTATGCTACACTACATGCATTTCCCATTTTGCTGCGTGTTTTTCCACTCAAGGGAGCGTGTCCCGGCGTGTTTACGTGGGACAGTGACGTCAATGCATATCCTCTATATTATACAAGAAGTACCATGGTATTACCTTGCTTTTTTGTACGAAGGTAAAATCATGTTTTTCAATTCTTTTCTTTGTTCTTTTTGGGCATGGACCATAGTGCTGGCATGGTATTCTTTACGGTAATGCCACAGTCGAACTAGACCTTCAGGCTGGTGCGTATACTGTATGAGCAACCAGAAATAAAGTTGACAAAACTGTATTGTACACAACGAGATATTAATATTATGGGCGTTTCCTCAAACTCGGACGCACCATGTCTTATTGATCTTTTTTGTCGCCCATCTTAGCGCGATACAAATTATGAGGTCAGAGTTTAGCCAACTTCTCGAATTTCCGATGGATAGTCAACGGAAGGAAAAGTCAAGTGAGACAAATGAGTTGTATAGAAAACTTTGTAAATACCATGAATGTGATAATGATACAATACCGTGGTACTACTCTAAAGCTATTACTGTACCATGATACCACCAGTACTTTTTAATAATAATTCCAAATCATATGCAAATATTTTTGAGCTCTTAACACACTTTCTCCATCCTTACAGATTTCTCATCTATCTTCACAGAACTATATAAACTTTAGTTTACATTTGCAATCTGGCTATCAGGCAGGTTTGCAGTAAATGGCAGGTGGTCGGCTGTGTGTTGCCAGGGGACTGTTCAGCTGGTTGCCAGGGGGCTGTACCACTCTTTCGTGTCTCGTGGGGAAGTGAGGTTCGGATGCGTGTGATGTCGCGGAGCATCTTTCCGCTGGCGGAGCATCTGCGTGCAAAAAATAGGGCAAACACACAGATTGGTTGCCTTTTTGCCTGGGAGATATTTGGTTTGAATTTTGGACAGCGTAATGTTATTTAAAGTTGATGTTTGATAGGAAGATATTATCCCGGGTTCATTTTAACAAAATGCTTTTGCTTTTCGTGATTTTTTTATCTTGTCTGGTGTATTTGGGGGGCTAGCTGGTTAGGCAAAGAATGTCAGAGGACTAGTCATGAAAACATGGCCTTGTTGACTGCATTTACAGTTAGCTCAATGACAAAATAATAAATGCACTTTGTAAGCCACTTAAGACGAATTATAATGAATAAATGTAATGTAAATGGGTAGGGAAGAAGGAATTTTGAGAAACGTGAAGGAACAATATGGATAAAAATACTTTTTTTTACACCTACACTGACAATTTTCTCCAGAAAATCATAGAAACCTGGGGTGGGATGGGGTCACGACTCTTAATTTTGCAGAAGAAAACCTCAAAACTCACATTTCCAAAATAAAAGTAAAATTCGACTTGTTTTTATATTCACCTCTGGTGTGCAGAATAAAACATTTCACTTTAGCGCTTTAGCTAAATATGGTGCTGTATATTTTATATTAATATTTCATGTTGAACTGATTGTTGTTCTTTTTGAAGAAAAATCCACAACAAAGTCATTACAGTCACACCTAACCTGTTCAGTGTTTGTCTTTAAAGAGAGCTGTCTGCCTAATGTCACACTTAAAATGAGTCACAGGAAGTCAAATCAGGATGAGATTTTCAGCATACACAGTCACGAGATGCAAATGAATATTTCAGGGCAGGTCTTAAGATTTCAGAGCCAAGCTCAACTCTCCGGCTGCTTCCGTGCAGCTTCGCTTTGTTGTGCTTAATTCAGAAAGGCTGCCAGCGTCTCAGTAAAGCATTTTCTCAAAGGCATTGCACAGATGCGTGTTTCAAAGGAGGTTATTCTAGGCTTTTACTGTGCTAAAAAGATTTTGTGTGTGAAGCCCACACACTCTTGAGCAGAAAAAATCTCCAGAGAGCTTTGAGTCCCATCAGGATTTATTTTAAGGTGCATTCTAGAAGTGTCACAATATACGTATTGACAATAACTTGATATTTTTGTTAATGCTTCACATATGGTGATGTCATTCTAGTATTGCTACCATATAACATTTTGCCTTAAAGGGACAATTCACCCAAAGAATTTAAATCATAGAAGGAAAACTTACAATGGTAGTCAAAAGTGCCCAAGAACTGTTTGCTTTCCAACATTCTTTAAAATATCTTCTTTTGTGTTTAACAGAACTGAGACATTTATAAAGCAATTTTTCCTACTATCGTAGTCAATGGTGACCAAGAACTGTTTGATTACAAGCATTCTTCCAAATATCTTTCTCTGTGGTCATCAGAACAAAGACATCTATTCAGATTTGGAACAACTTGAGTGTGAGTATTCAAGCAACGAGAGTTGAATGCTTGTAAAATATTTTCTCACAAATTATAGGTTTAATCTTTTCATACACAAATACAAGTTTTTATTTTGGGCATGTTTTAGACACATGATCCCACAGCACGCCATTGTCAACTTTAGTCATATAAAATAATTTCCCAAAAACTAAATTGTTGACTGTTAAAATGCTGGGTGGCTAGTAAAACGGACGTTAGCGAGAGAGAGGTAAACGTGACTCCCCGATTTCAAGAGGTGCTCCAGCGACAGACGTTTAGCCTCTTTGTTAGAGCACTCGTCTCCCATCCCTGACCGACACTGGTTTGAGACACGGGTCGAGTAGGACCAGTTAGTTATTTTGGAAAACAATACTGTGATACTGTATATCAAGCCCTGTTTATAGGTATACATTTTTCATTTGTTAACTTTACAATTCATTATATTTATTAAAGTTGAATGATTTGGAGCATTTATTGGTAATATTAGGTATAATAATTGACACCCCACCACGGACCTCATTATACTTTTTAATGAAAAAGTGGACCTTTTTCACCCCATTCACAAGGCTGGTTGAATTCCATGTAAGTGGACCCGTGGTGTATGTAGATAGTAAAAGCTCATTCTAGGATAATAAAAACATAACGCTTCATTATGTAAGGTCTTCATACACCTCTGAAGACATAGTTCTGTACGTTATATGTCCATAGATCCTCCAAAAAATGACACATTGGACTTTTAAGCAATAAAATAAAAGTGTTGTGTGATATTTTTTTATGTGGTCTAATGAGCTGCCGTTTAGATGCGCCATCTTAGGAAAGCATTACAATAAATATATATACAAATTTTAAGAGCCAGTCCCTGAAATTCAAGAAACAGAGGCAGGATTTGATTCCATGTTGCATAGTCTGCGTAAGTATGTGATGGACTGTAGCTGTGTCCGCAGGCGTTTCACGCCACTAAATTGTGCCCAGCTGAATCAATGCATTGGCCAATCAGCATCCTTGACCGTAACCCTGCGTTTCAAATGTGTTCATTTTGTTTTACGTTCATATTGGAGGTTATTATTAGTTTAGCGCAGCGAGTGTCCAGAGATGCTGGTGAGAGCGCAGGAGACCTGCAGGCGCCTCTAATTAATCTTTGATGACAAGTCCTGCAAGAGACGGCTTCACGGAGCTAAAGGCTCGCCGTTTTATTCATGACCAGGCTGAATCATCGCTCTGATTTATGGTGCGCGATTGTTCTTCTCTGCGTTCAAGAGACCTGAATTCTCTTGCAATTATAACCAACGCTCTATGGAGAACCATGTGAAATCGGCTCTCTCCTGAGCTGCGCCTTCCTCGAAAACTGTGTCAGCAGAACACCACGGCAGTAGCTGTAAGCGCGGATGAAAATGGATGATGTTTGTTGCTTTAAGCTGAAATGTTTATGCGTAACTTTGCAAAGCAGAAGCATTCTAGAGTTATTGTTGCTCAGTGGTCGGAAGACTAAAAGGTTATGTTTTTATATATACATATACAAACAGCCACGGAAAAAATTGGGAAACCATTCCAGATATTCATTTGATCAGCGTTTCTAGATGTATTGTGTCCATTCCAGTCCAGTGTCTGTTTAATTTCAACAAAATCAAACCTCAAGAGTGACATTAAGAGTGAGATATTACTGTTGTATTGCTTAAAAGTGTATATGAACTTGTTTTCTTTGCCATATTTGAGGTCTGAAAAAAATACAGATTACTTTTCTGATATTTTGATCTGTTTCTCAAGTTTTCATTTTCTGCAAATAAATGCAAATAGAAATATTTTTATTTCAAATTTGGGAGAAATAGTTAGTAGTTAATCGAAAAAAGAAATAGTAAGTTCAGAAAATAATTCTGAAATGGTCTCTTCATTTTTTTTGTGGCTGTATATAATGTATTAGGTGTTTAAATTTGTATTTTTCAGTGTTGAAAAAAAAAATATTTCTGTGTTCCTAAAGCTCTACTGATCATTGCAATCCATGCAGATCATGGTTCGATTCGCAAGGAACACGCAGTATGTGCTAAGAAAAAAAGCTATTGTGAGTAAATGCTAAAGTAAACTTAAATTTGTCTTAAATGTTTCTTCTAAAATTTGTAAGGAGAATTAAAAGGACATCCATTACCATTGTTGACATACACATGCACAACTCATGCATGGCGTAGTCATGTGGATATTATATGTTTATAGTTATGAAGAACAGGATGAGAAGTTTTACAGTCAAATCATTTGATGACCCACTTCGGTATCATTTTAAATCTGAGCACAGATTGCAGCATTGGTAAAATCTCCTCTGAATCTTACAATGAGACGTGTGAGAATATAGAGGATCTACACAAACACAACTTGAGCAAGCGTCTCCATTTCCTCCGATCTACTGCTGTCTAGCAGAAAAGGTTGAGATATTAAGTAGATCAACTGATCTCTCTTGCTCTCTCTCTCTCTTTCGCTCGCTCTCTGCAGCATTGCATATAATAGATTTACAGAAATCCCACTGGCTCCTAATGCATCATGGGAAAGTTGATACTGCTGGTTTGCCCATCAGGATAATCAATGTAATCTCATCCGTGTGCCCTTTGCCTTCAATCCTGGAGCCTTCTTAGCTTCCATGACTCTTATGAAGAGATTATACAGTATGTTTACTGTAACCTCCTGTGACTCCTGTAATCGAGAGGTGTGATGCTGCTAAAGAAGCTTACCGGATGAGGCAGCGCTCTTCTTAGGTAAAGCCGTTAAACCTAGTGCACACTCCAAAAGAGAAAAGCTCATCACCACTATGTTTTAGTTGAAGTCACAAAAATACATTTTAAAGGTCCAGTGTATGGAATTTAGCGGCATCTAGTGGTGAGGTTATGAACTGCAACCAACGGCTGACTCCACCCCTCTCTTTCGAAGCACTACGGTGGCTGACACAGAACTAAGATGTCGTCATGTTTTCGCTTCTTTGCCGAAGGAGATAACATATTTACGAAATGTGCTCTGTAGAGCAGTCTGTCTGGTTAGGGCTACTGTAGAAACAACACGGCAAATTCCATGTAAGGGGACCCGTGGTGTATGTAGATAGAAATAACTAATTCTAAGGTGATGAAAATGTAAGGCTTCATTGTGTAAGGTCTTCATACACCTAGTTGTGTATGTTGTGTTGTATTTCGGTCAAAAGATCATCCAAAAATGAATATGATGAATAAATGAGGAAAGACATTTTGTTTTGGGTGAACTATCCCTTTAAGGAACATGAGCATTTACTTTGAGCCACCTTTTCACAATTCTCTTCTCTCATATGTCAGTCAAAACGCGTGATGGTTTCAGAAAAGTATCTCCATAAGAAACTATTCTTCTTTTTTATTGCTCTTTTTATAGATCAGATTTCCATGATGTCCTCTATATTTAGTTCCTGTACAACTTGTCCCTGTCTCACTTATTTTCCAAATGATTTATGTTGTGTTCGGTTTCTTTAAGATGTGCTTGTGAGGAACAATAATACACACATTTAAAAAGCGGCTTTGACATGCTGTTATAAACTTTTCCTCTGCCTTAGTTTGTTTCCAGAGACATCACTTTGATGTAGAACAGAAGGAGTACGGAGCGAGTAGACGCCGCTCTGTGCAGACGGCTCGTGCAGCGTTGCAGGGCATGGACTGGAATGTTATAGAATCATTTTGGCGGGCTGTTTGTTTAAGTTCCTCCATGTCGAACTGACCGTGCAGTAGTGTTCGTACCGGATTAGGAACAGACACTCTAGACACCTTAGATATTGTAGTTTGATGGTGTAAACAAAATGTTTGGAGTCAGCACACACTTTAAGTTGTTGCCCTGTTCGCACGCTAAATTGAGATTGTCTCAAACATATTTACAGGTCATAAATTATGTGAGTTTATACACACAGACGGAGGAGTTTGAACATCACCTTTGACTTTTGGAACGGGACCCAGAAAAGGTCACAGATGATGGTTTTCTTTACTTAACACAGTCAGACGTTCTCAGACGTGACCTGTCATTCAGAGTTTGTCAGAATGCCCTGTGCAGCTCATCCTTTGATGGAGAAATACTGCACTGATTCTAACAGCCACGCCTTTACCGTTTGTCCTTTGACCTCCACTGATGGAAAGTTGCAGTGCGTCATTTTGCTTTTGTTTAAATGCTTTCTTCTGAATCAAGTGAGGCATCTGTAGATTTCTCATCCTGAAGGATTTCAACACTTTTTTTGCTTTTAAATATTAAATTCATTTACTCTATTGTTGTAAACTCAATTTTTTAAGCATCCTAAAAAACAAGATTTATTTTCTAAAGGAGCAAATTATTACAAGATTAAATTCTTGCTTTTTGAAAAATAAACTAATACAAATATTTGTCTTGGCCCTCTGAAAAACATGTTTTGTCTTGGTTTCAGCCTAAACTTCACAAACAAAAGTTAAATTTGTTTGAAATGAGGCCATAAATTATTTTGCTTCTCAAGATAATTTACACTCTTGCTTTATAGGGTTCTTTAAAATGTCTTTCTTTCTTCTTTTTTTCGTTCGTTCTTTCTTTTTATAATCTACCTTATTTCAAAACCATAAGGAACTTTGCTCTTATACCGTTTACGGTTCCACAAAGAACCTTTCAGTCAAAGGTTAAAGACCCATCTCGTTTTTTACCTTTTTATATTCTGAAGAACCTTTTTTCACCACAAAGAACCTTTTGTGAAACAGAATAAAGGTTCGTTATGGATTCATTCAGACAGGTTCTTCTATGGCATTATGAAGCACCATATATTTATTTTTTGGAGTATATAGAAATTGCTATTTTTAAGTGTGCCTTCAGCTAAATTAAAACAAAATATCAATTGACAAATCCTGGTGAAGAACTGAACTACATCAGCCAGTCATCAATCAGATCAGAGAAGACCCATCGCCAACCCCCATAAAGCATTGCACAAAAATTTGTGATAGAACCTAAAAAGTGTGAAAACAAATGACATTTGTGTTGAACGTTTGATGGCTCTTACAAGTTAATGCACCACATTATTTGTAGTTGTAAACATAAGGTACTATATGAAGAGAGTAGGATGTGAATATCTTCTGCTGTGACAAACCCTGTTACCCGACACAAAGCAGAGCATGTCACATTCTCTGTAGTCATGGAGATGTGTGCTAGATGCCGATGTTCCACATCCCCCCTCACTCCTATGTAGGTACTTTGTAAATGAATGGGTAGCAGATGGTGGAATGCAGCTTCGGCCGCATTCTTATATTCCTGAGATGAAGAAAAATATCTGAAGATTAAGAGATCATTCATCTTATTCTGAGCCCTGATCTGAGCATCGTATTTTGGTCTGTGAGGATGTACTGTAATTGGTCTCACTGGGGCTTTGCAAGTATGTGTTGCTGTAGATAGATAAAGCAGCTTCAATCCTATTTCAATTATATTCAAGCCGTTTTCCGCCGTATCCTAAATTTAGTGTTTGAAGAAGGAACGTTTCTAGGACTTTCACATGTCCTTCTTAGTATTAAAAGAACCCATATGTTGTTCTTTTTTCTGTAGAGCCCAAATGGACAATTTTCTAATTTCTTCTTAACTTTAAAAATAACCAGCATTTCGTTTTTTCTTGATGTTTTCATTTATATAATTTTTTGAAAACATCATAATATAATTTTTTGATGTTTTATAAAGGGGGCAGTTGTATAATTGTAATGATACGTCATACAAAGAGAGAGATATAGTCTTTTGACCATTTAATCAATAACGTAAGTATGTTAAGGAAAAAGCAGGTCCACCTATAGTATATATATATTGTATATACATCTGTATCAGATTTTCTAAAGATAATACACCATTTTCTGAAGGAAGTTTAATCTTTCTTGATCATTTAGATGAAATCGTTTTAAAATGTGTAAAAAACACATGAAAAGCATTTGAACCCTCTCTCATGTGTAAAAAGTCAATTGTAACTCACATTATTTATTGGACAGGATTGAAAGAAATAATCTACAACTTGTGTCTAAAAGCACCCTTTAGCTGTAAGTACAGTACATTCACAATATAGCTTGGCCTCTCGAAAAATGATTACTATAAATGGTAACGTTTCATTAAAAAACCTTCACCATGACAACATACATTTGACAAAGGAAGGACAAAAGAAAATTAACTTTGGGGGTATTCGGGACAGTCACAATCTCAGAAGATATTCAAACAAGCTTATAAAAGAAGGTCATGTCTTCTGTATGTAAATAAATGCACATTCAAAGAGAAAAATGCTCTCTTTTCGTCACAAATGTCACATTCAGTTTTTTTACAAACAGACCATGATGGTGATATCTCTAATGTTTGGTCGTTGAGATAGAAGTAATGCATGCCCACCAGAAGGTCGCCATGGCGACAGAGATGCTCGGCTGTAAGCAGATGCTGCCCCGCCATGTAAACACGCTGATCATGAAGCAGATTTACAAAGATAAAATATCAGATTTTAAAGGAGAAGATAGTCTAAAGTTTCCTGGTAAACTGAGCGAATGTTGATTTAGGTCGCTACAATCGCATTATAAAAAGATCAATTTTAAAGGACAATGAACCAAATCAGATGAAAGAACGCTGTGTGGGTTATAAATGCAAGGTATATAATCAATTTGCTAGTTTAAGGTCATTTTATATTAGCATGCATAAATAAAACTAAATTTTATGTTTCAAACAGAGATGGCGATAAATAGGCAAAAGTTACGAATTGCCGCTTTAATATTACGTTTATATTCAGCGGTTGTGTTACATCATATCTCAAGTGCAATACTTTACTCTTATTTCTCTTGAGTTGGATTTAATGAAGATCATTCTGCTCTCGCCCACAAAAACTTCCTTATTTTAAAACAAGCGTGTGAGAAATAGTCCAGTGATTTGGTTCCTCATCTGACACCAGGGTTACGAAGACACTGTGCGGTGCGGGGAAAAACCAGAACTATCTTCAGCTCTACTGTTTTACTCCGTTGTCACCATAACCATGTATGGACTGAGGGGTTCGAGTGTATATGACTGTTATTATAAGGCTCTCAGGAATACTTGAATCTGATTGGTCAATCGAATCAGGCTTTCTAGTGTATTTTTTTAAGAGTTGAATGGTGCTAAATAATGTACAAGTTATATTTTGCGTGCTGTTTTTTATGTAAATAGAAGTGGTTTAGCTATTAGTGGGCCGAACAAAGATGTAATGGAGTTTGTTAGGCCGAACGCAAAGGTTTGGTGAAACAACATCACTCACATCTCAGACTCACAGTTGTTGTGTTTATTCAGAATCTGTTTGGTTTGGTCTGTAGGTAAAGGATTTGTTTAAGAGAAGGTTTATTCGGTGCTCTCGCTCTCTCTCTCCATCTCTCTCCATCTGTTCACATTCTCGCCACACACTGGTTGAGGAAGTGGTCGTTCCTCCATCTGTATCGTCTGTCTCTCGACTGGACATGTTAAAAGACACATTACAAGTGTGAATTTTTGCACTTCACAGCTGAGAGAGTTGTTAGATCTATTTTATGTTTCTAGGTCGTTTCAGGTTGAAGCTTATGAAATCTTACAAAATGCTCAGGTCATATTTTAAATCGAAATCTAGAGCATACTATAGACCTGAAAATATACTCATATTTTATAAGTGTAATATTTATATTACTAGCTATACTATTTATTCCAAACAAATTCGTATTATTACATTTTCTTTATTTGAAAGTAAAATATGTGCTGGACATCACATCACAATTATCACAGTTGTTATCTCTAGCTGGAATAGACACCAGCGATGTTCTTACAGTATAATTGATGTTTCCTCCAAAGCAGAACATTCCTTTTGTGAGATTCATGGAGATCTTTATCTTGTCAAGTGTGGTGACGGGGTGCAGGTCTGGCTGGGATTATGGCGGGTGATTCAGGATGTAAACACACTGCTCGCTGTTCATTTGAACTGTTTATCAGCACACACACACTTATACCAGCCTGAGCCGCTCAAAACATCATCAGTCACACATACTCATTTTACAGCTGTTTGCCGGGACATTACATCTTCTGTAGTTCTCGCGCATGACGTCATAATATGAGATGTTATCATATTCCAGGCATGTGTTCTCTGTCTGTGATTTGATGTGTTATTTTACTGTTCAGTAGTTAAAACTGGGCCATGGACACAACGTTAACCTCATTTTCAATGCTAATGCTGTATGATATGGCGAGGTTTTTATTCATCTCAGTCATCTCGGATATTTCTCTATTGTTTAATGACTTATAAAATAGGGTGACACATTTAAGTCGTAAAAATTCGTCGCCTTGGAGTAACAAGGTACAATCTCCGTTTTGAGATAATGAGCTTTAATGTTTTTTGCAATTTCAAAAATTAAGAATGTGTGAATAACTCCATTTTGACAAAAATGTCTGGCATTATGTCAGATTATAATACTTTATAATTCCAAGGAGACGACTCATTGTGGCCATAAGGATGTGTTGATATCTTTTGGTTTAACCAAATGGGCTGCTAAAGCAATGCAGAGACAACACAGATGAACATGAATGAATGACCAAGCAATGGATGCAATTCATTTTTAGGAACAAATTATGTTTCTAACTGTTCTTTAACCTCTTTAAAAAGTATTAATGATCTTGTCAGCTCCAGGTACGAATCGGTCATCCAGCTGTGATGTCCTGCAGTGGTTGCTGCTTTTAGCATTACGTTACAGGCCTACGGTAAACCCATCAAACAAAGATGTCCCCTTTTATATTTCATTCTTCCTGGAAAATCACAGTATAAAAGTTGAAAGCTGTTTATTGTGTGATTCATGACACTGCGTTCAGGTCCTCTTGAGACATTCCTATATACAGTACAAACTGTTCAGAATTGCAAATATCTCATCGCCTGCATTTCTGAATCACTATGACCCGGTTATTTACATCAGTTATTTGTTATCTGTTGGCTTGTAGATCATTGACCGCAGACATCATTTGACAATCTTTCCTGTCATCGTTCTGCAAAGTCTCAGAAATAACAGAACTGTATGAAATAGAGGACTTTCATAGAATTTCCAAATCTCCCAAAACAAGAGAAAACATTATTGCTCAGAGGTTAATTTTAGATTTAATTCAGTTCTCATAAACAGCCACGGAAAAAAGGGGAGACCATTTTAAAATGATTTTCGTTTTTTTCTGAATTTACTATTTATAGGTATGCGTTTAGGTAAAATGTAAATTTTTATTTCATTCTGTGTAACTGTGCACTTTTCTTTAGCAATAGATCTTTCTGTCATGGTCAACTCTCATGCGCATTAAACCAACCTTTCCATGTGTTTTCCTAGCAGTTAAACATGGTATTAAAACAAGCTTTTGTGCATGCACGGGTGTTCAGAAACTTCTTAGAGATTCAGACTGTCGGGTCTTTTTGGTTTTACAAGAACACTTGAGTTCAGGCGTCAGTGATCTGCCTAGCCGGTTTAAACGGGTGCAGCTCTCTGTATTGTGTTATGAGAATGAGGAATGCGGAGACGTCACCTCTGCCCTTGTTCGGTTTCATATTCTCAACTCATATTTGGCAAGACATTAGTGTGAGAGCGCTTTTGGCAGCTTTAGTAGTAGCCGTACATTGTGTTATGTTCTTTCATGTCTGCCAGAAGAATTCGCAACAATCTGATGTAAAAGAGCCATAAAATCTCAGCACATTTTGAATTATGAATATCATTAAAAAAGTTATTTTACGCTTAAATGGGAATTGTTTACTTGAATGTAATCTCACATATCAATGGCATGAAATTCTATCTCTATCCTATTGTGTTCTGTTCTGTTCTTTGGGTGGATCGCCCCTTACAAAGATGGCCAAGTTAAAGGAACAGTTCACCAAAAAATGAAAATTCTGTCATAATTTACTCACCCTCGAGTTGTGCCCAATCTGAATAATTGTCTTTGTTCCGATGAACACAGAGAAAAATAAGGAAGAATGCTTGTAACCAAACAGTTATAGTATGAAATATGACCATGGTAGTCAAAAGTGCCCCAGAAGCAATTTTTTCTGATAGTCAATGGTGGCCAAGAACTCTTGGTGAACTGTTCCTTCAATATCACATCAGCGGCCCAATTCTATTCACTTTACCTCAGCTGCCCTGCTGTTCAATTTTAAACCCATTTTGGAAATAGTGTCTTCTTTTTGTCACGATCTTATTTAATGCTGTTTGCTAATGCAAGCATCACCTTTGCACATATTAAACTCCTTCAACTTGTGTTGACGTGTGAAGCGGCTGTCGAAAATGTTTTGATGTGGCTGCTATTTGCAGTTTATCGCTACGCAAATATTTGTCATGTTTTTTGCCGGTGTATTTTTTCTCTCTAAAAGCAGTGATTCAGTTGTTTCTCAGGCAGAGTATCTTCTGCGGTAAACATTGACTCTGGGAGGTAGTGAAAAGAGACGTGAAGGTGCAAGATAAAAGATGTACGTCAGCACAGAAAAATAAATCACGTCTTTATAGGAGCCGTGGAGAAAGAAGGAATTATCGCTCTGTGTGTGTGTGTCTGTGTGTGTACACGTGAACTGTCGGTGACTGGCATGTGGACAGTCAAGGCAAGAGATGCTCAAGTTTCTAATGGCCTCATACACACACAAACATTTTCAGTATCTCCGGGTAAAGCTCATGCGCTTCGAGGAGCATCTGAAGCACTGAGCCACACCGTGCCTTCTGATTGGCAGAGAGAGGATGCGAGAGAGAGCCTGACTCCGCCTCTCTCCCCCCTCCTGCATGTGTGTGTGTTGGAATAGAGAGAGCTTGAAAAGAGCAGACAGCCTGACTGCATTGAGCGCTGGATACACTCTTATGCTGCATACACCAGGGAAATAAGGCGACACAGAGCATTCCACCAACCCAAACACAGACCCTCTTCTGCACCCGGACGTGCAGAACGGACCGCAGCGAAACCTCGCATCCAGATCCGTGATGTTTAAGAGTTTGCTGCGTTCTGAAAGCTCAGCCCGTCTTCTGCAGTCTCAGCACCACAGCATCCTTTGGGTTCGGCGTGTGTAGCCTCAGACAGCAGCGGTTAACATGGGCAGGCAGAGCCAAGATGCAGCCTCCACCACGGGCGGCAACGGCGGGCGCATGCAGCGCTCCCAGAGCCGCATGAGTCTGTCGGCCTCGTTCGAGGCGCTGGCTGTGTATTTCCCCTGCATGAATTCCTTCGATGAGGAAGAAGGAGGTAAGAGAAAAGAGATGACGAGAGTGACAGTTTACCTTCGGGAGGTCCATACACGCTACCTCACATGTTTTGTTTTTTAATGCGACTGGTATATGTCGCATTTTATGTAGGATATACTGCGTCTTCTTTTTTATGTTTGATTCTGGTTGAATAGATAATATAGCGGAACTGTGGCATGGTTGTTTTATAGAGAGTCATTTGTGTGTAGTCATGCAGGTTTGTGATGGTTTGCTGGGGTGCAAACAGTATCATGTGTTATGACCTTGAAGATGCTTGATTTCCTGCGTATTCTCTCTCGCTCGCACACTTTTCCTTCTCCCTCTCTTGTTTCAGCCTCCAGAGATTAATATCCCAGAAAATATCATATGACTTTTACTATCATGGAGAAGTTGTAGTTTGATGTGATAGTTTTCATATCATAAAGAGAACCGTTATCTTTTAAAATATTTAATATTTAAATATTTAAACTCAATTATTTAAATCATTTAATTTCCTCAAT
This sequence comes from Triplophysa siluroides, assembly GCA_006030095.1. NCBI lineage: Eukaryota > Metazoa > Chordata > Actinopteri > Cypriniformes > Nemacheilidae > Triplophysa > Triplophysa siluroides. The sequence goes on along the minus strand of VCII01000037.1, from coordinate 1,122,071 downwards.
TGCGGAAAACATGCAGGAAATATATTTGGCATGAGGCCTGTTTTATGATAATCCATTTATGGATTGTGACATTATTGTAATTCTCTGCTTTGATGTTTTATTTTTGGGATCATTATTATTTAGACGTTATTCTCATGACTGTAAAACTGTACTTACAGTATACTGTATTGCAACATATTGATTTTTTGAAGATGATAATCAGCATAAATCTATGGCTACATGACAAATACTACCATAATATATAGATACATAATATATACAAATATACATAATCATATATAAATAATACATACAAATTAAAGAACTGTCCTTCTGAAACCTTGTATCTCCATATTTCGTGACTATAATTTTTTGCCATAAATCATCATTATTGGTCAGCCCTTATGTTTGTCACTGGGTTTTGCAAATATCTAACCGATAAAATGTATTAAAAAGTGCTCGTCTTTCATCATTTAAAAAGTGCAGTGTTTTTTCCATTTCATAAAAACAGTGAATTTGGACATACTAGGTTTTAGAAGGATAGTGACGATATCATTGTTTTTATGTTACCGTAATTAAAATTCACCGAAAATCATCTTCATGATCTTCAATCACAAATCTTTTGCTTTTAGGGTGAGCGTGATGTGTTCCTCAAAGGCGATTCACTCAATGGCCTCCAAAAGAAGTTGGTCTAACCCATTTTCTCCCAATGACACTTCACACCGCTTTAAAAAGAGGTTTAGGTCACAATCGGAAATGGTTTGGTGCTCATTAAATGACAAATTTCCATAATCCTGCTCTTCAGACATTGTGTCTTAGGTTTGTCTCATTCAGAATAATTGAGCTGAACGTGGCTACACCACAACCTGTTACGAGCTCTCTGTTATTATATACGACTCTCCTGCGCACTGTTAATGTGACAGGAACAATCACATCCGCCGACATGTTCGTCATTCTCTTGTGCTGAGCCACGGCTCGGGAGTAGTGGCGGATGGCATTGAATTCAAAAGAAAATCGAGAGAGAGATGGTTTTACCTCTGACACTATAATGCAAGTCTGCTTCATGTAATACGTCTCTCGCTCTCTCTCTCTTAGTTCTTACCGTCTCATCTCTTTATTTACTTTATATTATTTGAACATAAATAGTTATTAAAGGTGATGTTTGCAATTTCAGTGCCACTGGTTAGAGCAGGATTAATGATTGTTCCCCATAACGGTATCTCTCTTTCCATCCAGCTTCTACTGTATCTCTGTCTTTCATTGTTCAGACAGATGAGTGATCTCGCTCACTTCAGTCCCACTCGCTCACTTCAGTCGGCCATTAGGAACCATTCAGTCAACCTGCAAATGATGTTTCTTTACTTTAAACTAGAGTAAAACCCTTTACATTGAATAGCTATTTGAGAACACAATGAGAAAATATTGGGAAGTTTCTGAAAGGTTTAGTTCACTGCACCTGCGTAAGCCGTCATGTCAAATCACAGCGGCGTATTTGTAGGCCGGAGTGAGAAACTGGGAAAATATGACAATATTTTTTTATTCTCCTCCTGGTATGCGAGGGTCAAGCTACTTTACAGTCTCTCTCTCTTTGTTTCTCTGCAGAAGCAGGAGGAAAGAAGCTTCGCAGTACCATTCAAAGGAGCACGGAGACGGGTCTGGCCGTAGAGATGCGAAGCCGAATGACCCGGCAGGCCAGCCGTGAATCCACCGATGGCAGCATGAACAGCTACAGCTCGGAGGGGAAGTGAGTAACAAAACATTTGAACTCTTGAATTCGCCGTCTCACACAAACAGACTCTCATATATCAGAAAATTATTCGAAAGACTACTTGTATTAATCTTTGCAAATCTTTTTTTGTCTCAGTCTCATCTTCCCTGGTGTAAGACTCTCCTCTGAAAGCCAGTTCAGTGATTTCCTGGATGGACTTGGCCCCGCCCAGCTCGTGGGAAGGCAGACATTAGCCACACCCCCTATGGGTAAGTTAAACCCTGAAAAACCCTGAATATTATATATTATACCCTTTGCTTCTGTATACACACTTGACTCAAGGACTTGTGGCTCCGGTCACACTTAACCTGAATTCCTTTAGTAACATCTGTTGCTCCATAGGTGACATTCAGATCGGGATGGTGGAAAAGAAGGGAGCGCTAGAGGTTGAGGTCATCCGAGCCAGAGGCCTTGTGGGAAAAACAGGTTCTAAGTCACTGCCAGGTGAGTGTGGTTACTGTTTGTGATACTGATACTCGGCTGATAAATCATGACGTGTGTTTAAACTTCATCTGTTTACTCTACAGCCCCTTATGTGAAAGTGTATCTACTGGAGAACGGCGCCTGTATAGCCAAAAAGAAAACAAAAGTAGCACGAAAAACGTTGGACCCACTTTACCAGCAGCAGCTGTCTTTCGAAGAGGCTCCAGGAGGGAAAGTTTTACAGGTACAATTCTGATGCATTTACAGATACAATTCAGATGGTTTAAGTGGTAGAATTGTGACAGTTTTAAGGTTGAATTCTGGTGGCACAGCTACAATTTTAGAGTTTACATGACAACAACGTAGTAAAAAGTTTTGAATTAACGTTTTTTTCTAAGTATCACGTACACATAACAACATTGTCCAAACTATCTGTGTTTACATGGATTAACGGAAATAAGTGAAAAAGCTGTATTATGCATGCCAGGCCAGTAGTTGGCGACATCGCTTTGTTAAGAGACACTACGCGCCTGCACACATACGCATGTCCAGGCAATGTAGTAAGTAGTGCAGTAAATCTTCTTCTAGCACAAACACAGTCCTGTAGGTCGCCATTGTTGTTTTGGTTATACTCGCACACATTATCACAGATTTACATTTTCGTAGTTCTTATGGAAAGGATAACTTTCTGAAATTTGCACGTTCAAACCGGTTTTTAAAAGTTTGCGTTTTCAGTGGCCCAAAATGCTGTTTTGTCTTGTAAACGAACAGCCAAAGCGCTTAAAAAGTTTTTAGTTGAAAATGTTGACGTGTAATAGTTTTAGTGGTAGAATTCAGATGGTTTGATTTTGAGGGTAGTAAAGGTTTACCTGTATAGTACTAGTGGTTTTATGAAAAGACTTGTCATGGTTTTACTGTTATATTAATAAAGTAGAATTTGGATGGTTTCACAGAAAGAATTTTATTGGTTTTTAATTGGTTTTACAAGTAGAATTTAGCTAATAGTGGGTTCACACCAAACGTGAATTATGCGTTTTGTGCGAGTAAATTACATACACAGTCAATGCAAAGATGCGTACAGACGCGAACTCGCGGCAGGCGGTGCAAATGACATGAATCGGGTGGCTCGATTGCGGCAAACACGCGTCAATATCGTCTTACGCGAAGGTTGAAAATATTTGTCATTTCGCGTCACTCACGCGAAATTAACGAACTTTTTCCGTGAGTTATAAAGAGCGTTTGGTGTTCGCGTTGGATTGTTCGCGTTTGGCATAAGTCTACATGAGGAATTCTCTTTTGCAATTGACAAATGTTCCCAATGTCTAAATAAAAATGTACTCATTTACTCCTTGTTAATCATAAACATTTACTCAGTAACCTTTACTCAAAAGTCACTGACTGCAGCTGTAATGCGTCAGAGAACTGACCCTCCCAGCTGAGATTAGTTTCTCCCCATTTATTCATCATTGGAGTTTTGGTTCCTTGCCATGCACTGTTGCCATGTTGGCTTGTTCACCGGGAGGCTGCTGATATTATATTAACTAAGGGTTCTGCAAATTCCATTAACAACGAGATTGTTCTCGTTGTACTCTTTACACTTAACCTTCCTCTTTTGTGTTTTCTTTTTCATGTAAAAACAATGCAACATTGTTAAGAGTGCTATATAAACACACTTGAATTAAATCAAATCCTAATAGTATAAGCATTTTATCCCCCTTGTCACTTGAAATGAAATTTGTATTTTCTTTTCCTTTGTAGATCATTGTGTGGGGAGACTACGGCCGTATGGACCACAAATCTTTCATGGGAGCTGCTCAGATTCTCTTAGATGATCTGGACTTGTCCAACCTGGTTATCGGCTGGTTTAAGCTGTTTCCTCCCTCTTCACTGGTCGACCCAACCTTGGCTCCGTTGACCAGAAGAGCTTCCCAGACGTCCCTCGACAGCGGGTCCGCCCCGTTCAGTCGCTCGTAGCAGATTTCTTAAATTTAGCATTATTGTAGCAGCCATCGAGCGGAGTTTGAGATTTGCGACAGGTCCCGTTTCCCCGGTAACACTGCATGCTTGATGTTGTGTGTTCAGAGCTTGTTTCTTAGGGGTGATTAAAGCGGTCCTGTTTTTACTCGCAAAAAAAAAGTCGCACACATTGTGCGCAAAAGAGCACCCACTAGGCTAGGGGTGAGACAGGTGAACGAAGCCGGAATGGGCTCAGTAGCTTGAAGAATTCCTGCTTTTAGAACCTTTTGGAAGCCATCAGAAATGGGTCTTAACTTAGAACCTATCGGGTTCTTCAGAATCCCTTTTTGAAATGGGGTGAAATGTTCTCTTCGACTTTTTGTTTTCCATTTCGTTCATGTTTGTTTTAATGTTGATGTATTTGTATGTACATGGGCAAACAGTGTTTCTTTCCAGAGACTGGGTCAAGCCATGCCAACAGACTCAGAAGTGTACACAAGAATATAACATGGGATTGAGCTTTGATAATTTCACCTCACTCCCCAGATAGGATTCTGCTAGATCAATACAGAGATGAAATGTACGTTAGAATCATCTTGAAGAACTTTTAAGATCAAAATGAATTACTTCTCTTGATACTGTATGAAACCTAAACTTTTTTTGCATGGACACAACTTTAGCTGAACTGGAAAAAAAATTAGATGGAATTACAAAATGTTTTCTTGAGACTGCTACTTGCAAAAAAAGACGACAAGAGAAAAGGAAAAAACGAACCGGATCAGCCATTTTCAACGATTTCTATTATTTTTAAAGATAACTTTCACTAGTGCATGGTTTTCATGGGGGAGTGAATGCTACAGTGTGATTTCAAAAACATTCGTCCTGTAGACCGTTTATTGGTCTTCACTGACTATTTTACAGACATGAAGAGCTTAACATTTTATTTACAGTGAAGAATCTGTTCATGTGACAAAGATGTTAAAAAAATGAAATGATTTACTAGTGTAAAGGCGTAAGAAGCTAAAGATTATGTGCAAATTGTACATGTTTCTCTACTTCTCCCTTGTCCCAGGGTAAATACTGTACTTATTGCTTCCGTTGTCTGATTTCTCCCAATATTGTTCCCAATCTTTTGTTATGTTCCGGGCTGTTCATTTTCGGGCGGTTTCAGTCTGCATATTGTTTGAAGTTCATTCGTTTAACAAGCATGTTGAAAAGGGGTTTTGGCAACATGGCTTGGGCACATCTTACAGTAACTCAGCATGTTTCGATAAAGACGATATTTGGAGAAAACCAACCGTTTCTCGTGCAGTGCATGTCGATGATGATCCTTTTTACCCCTGAATTCAGTTTATGAGAAAGTTAGACAGCGGTCTCACGAGGGCCGGAAGGGCAAAGTTCCGAACGAACATTCCACCTTGTAAACTCATACTTTGTTGAAAATTTCAAGGAAAAAGTGACCAGGGATTTTTATATCTTTACGGAAGCTGCAGTATTCCTGACAAAAGAGCCCAACGTTTCACGAGATCTTTACACTGGAGGTGACTGCAGCCGACGGACTTTCGCAGTATTGTACTGTGCAGTTTTCCAAGCATGATGCTGTCTGAAGAGAAATGCACACTGGGACGATGATATTGCCACACGATATACCTTTTGTTTTTATTTCTTTGTTTTTCAAGAAAGTAGAAGTCATTTAATATATTTTTGTTAGTTTATTTACGAGCCAAGACCTATTTATTTTTTATTTTCTATTTTTAGTAATAATCAGAGCTTCTTGTATCTTGGAAGTATGACACAGTTAAAATGCCTGAATGGAAATATACACGGAGACATTATACCTCTTCCAATTAAAAGAATTATAACACAATTCTGCATTTTTGTGATTTATCAAAATGTATTTTTCTTCTGTAACAAACTTTGTCTACAAATGATTTCTGTGAACATCTGTTATGTCATATTGTAATAGGAATCCTATGGACACAAACTTGTCTAGATAGATGTTTTGGAAGTGGGATAATGTCTCATGAGGTCTCTTTCAAATGCCTTCTCTCTTTATTATGATTCATTATTATTTCTTTATCTTTTTTTTGGTGCAATGTGTTAATTGGCCAAGGCTATGTCTTGGTCGAGTATGGTTGAGTACAGAGATTTATGTAAGTTATTTTTCAAATTAAAAAATAAAAAATGGATATTACACTGGAAAATGAGTGTTAAGAACCACAGTCTTTATTTACAATGTTTACAAACCGATTGAATATCCTGTTATTTAGCCATAACACACTGTTACAACAGATGCAAATGCTGTAAAAGGCCATGCAATGACATTGCTAAAACATACATGATGGAAAATGCATGTTTTAAAAAAAAACATCTGTTTATTCAACATAACGCTATTTGGAGAAATCGCAAAATAGACTGAAGACTTGCTTTAATCATCAGGTGTTTTTTCATTGGTCAGTTTGGCTTGGTGGTTATGAATCAGCACTGTAATGATGCCTTAAAAAGGAAGTGAAGGACGCTGGGGAATAAAACTACTTCCTCTTGCTTCACTTATTATGAATGCTGTCAACAGGAAAAAACAGACACACAACGCATTTGGACAGCCCTCAAACGCAAGGTTAGTTTGACAAACACCAGCATTTGGTGTGTTTACAATATCACTCTATAAATGCAGTTATGATTAGAATTGTTGTCTATATGATGTTTACTGTTTTTTGCTGCTTGGTTTAGGGTTATGAAATTGAACCCAAGTGTTAGTAATGTTACACATAACTTATGTCTGAATGTCAATAGATTCAGTTTCAAAACTACTTTTGTGTAATGACTCAACTAACTGGGTAAATGACAAAAGTCTAGTTTTAGTGGCTACATTAAGTCTACATAATTTTACAGAAATTCCCGTCTGTTTTTTTAAAAACAGACTGCAAATTTATAAGAATCACAGGGGAATTGTAATTTTACAGGAAAGAACATTTTTATTTTACAGTTTATTTCTGGCACACCAGATGCAATTTTCGTTTTTTTAAACAAGATTTATTTTTTACAGTTTTATTTGAATTACGATCAAAAACTAAAAAATTGGAGCAAAAGAGAACAATTTTACAAGACAACTGGGAAAAACTATTTAATATATATCCTTATATCCTAAATAATTTAATAGTTGAAAAAAATATTTTAAGGTATATCTGTATTATAAAGAAAAAACACATGAAATGGAAATAAACAGGCTTATTCCATCATAATCTTTAATAACTAATTTCAGACATCTTAATCATTCATTTCAGTCTGGGACTAGGTTTAGGCCCTGTATGTGACACCGGCCATACAGTACATCTTTTTTTTATTTTGACCAGTTTGTCCTGATTTTAATTTTGTGCAAATAAATGCAAAAAATATATATTTTATTTGGAATTTGGGAGAGATGTTGTCACTAGTTCACAGAATAAATAAAAAAAAAAAACACCAACAGTATAGACCTCTTCAGATGATGTCAAAAACATTGGTTCAACGATGGTCAAGAAAAACTTCCTGTTTCAGTTACACGAACATTTTAAACAAAATGCAACCTAGAGAATATTTAAAGGTCCAGTGTATGAAATTTTGCGGAATCTAGTGGTGAGGTTGCAAATTGCAACCAAAGGCTCACCCCACCCCTCTCCTTTAAAGACCTATGGTGGCTGACACAGCAAAACAAATGGTTTGATTTTTTCCATGGCTTTCATCATTTTCCATTTTAACATCCATTTGTTGTGATATTATTTCAGGTAAACAAAGTGATGAAGATGCGAACGAAAATATATCAGTTGATATCAACCCTACGCCAGGTCTGGTCAAGTGTGTATGGCCTCTACACAAGCAACACCACTAAGAGCTGGAAGGAAAAACTTCTGCTGGCTTTAACCTGCATCACCACCAGCCTCATTCTGAGCAGTTTACTCTTCCTCGTCCTCCACTATTCCTTCAAATGTCTCCTTGAAGTCTCACTTTCCATCAGCTGTGGCTTTTGCGTAAGTTTAACCCCAGCCATGTATTTCTCAGAAAGAGCCCGCTGTTTTGGAGCCCTGCTTTTGATCTCCATGGGTTTGAAACAAGTGAGGTCTCTTCTTTTGACATTCGGAACCAGCTTGGTTATTTTCTTCAACGTCCAGAACACGTTACGCAACACGAGATTCCTAGCGAAAGGCCTGCTCTGCAACTTGGAGGAAAAAATGTTGTATATTGACACAGGGCCACTCGGAAATTACATAAAAATGCTGAAGTGGGTGGGAAAGCAACTTGAAAAGTACTTTGTAATTCTGGATCTAGCGAAACACCATGTAGACTTAAAACTTGAGCCAAAAGTTCACTCGGAGAGCTTTAAAAATCAACTGGCCGATGCTGAACGAACCCTAAACGAGACCGCACGGAGCGTGCTCGCGCTGACCGACGTCATATCCTCCGCAGGAAAGATCGTGTCCCCGACGTTAGGTCTTTTCCTTCTGATGCTTCTCACCGCTCTGTACCTCAGGCGATTTCATGTTGACAAAAAGTACAACAACATATACATCACGAAAAACTTTATTCGGTTTGATGAAAAGCAAAGGGAGAAAGGGAAGCCTAGTGTGTTGCCGTTCACCAAAAGCGAATCGAGACGTTACGTCATGACGCCGTCTCTTGGTCTGACAGCGCAGCGGTGGAAAGCCATGCTCAAGTTCAATATTCCCGTATTCACCCACTGCCTCACCTGGCTGGTGTTTATCGGTCTGGACAGCATGATTTACTGGCTTATTGTGGTTATAAGTAAGCGTTTGGGGGATCTGGAGCCACTTCATGTTCCTGTGGGCATAAAACTTCAGGTAGGCTATGTGGAATCCCGCTTCAGTCACTTTCATTTTAATGTCTTAATTTTTACCGTTTTTTCTTTCTCCTTTTTGTCAGGAGGCATCTTTATTTTTAGGTTTACCAGTTGATACAAGTGCAAAAACGGAAAACTTTTCCTACACGGTGTCTCTGTTCGAGAAGAAGTGTTTGCCTGAACCTGAACTGTGGCTCTACAGATCTCTGGTTCCACTGTCTGTCATACTGGTATCACTGGTTCTTCTGAGCCTGCTGTCGTCACAACTCACGCAGCTCAGAGTTCTGCTGTCTGAGCAGTTTTTCTCAGATGTTGCAAAGAAGCGTGCTGCCTATCTGCATGCCAAGATCTTAAGAAAGCGTCACAAACATGAAGCTGAAGAGCTGCACGGAGAGCTGAAGACTTTAGCCATGCAGGTTGGTACTGCATCTTAACATTTCCAGTCAAACAGAAATTGTACCTGACTAAGGTCAAAAAACACTAAGTATGCAAACACATGCTTTTAGTCCATTTTTTTACTTCTCAGAACAATACTTAAAATTACACTAAAGTGGTTGATTTATACAGCCAGAAAGGTCTAAATATATTTGGGCTTGTATACCTGTACTCAATCTTTTAATCGAAATATACTTAAAATCTTCTTAAAGTACAGTTTTTTAAGGGTTGGCAGAAAATGTAGACAGGCATAAAGTGTGTCATTTTCCTCAACTTACTGGCAAATCTCAGTTCAGTTCAGTTCAGTTATAGAGCACATTTTAAACAACACAAGGCGTGTGGTAATAAAAGCATGAATCACTGTTTCAAAGTTCTTTCTCGAAAGAAAGGTTTTAACGTTGACTAACTGACGCAAGTAAAAGAAACAGAATTTAACCACTGAAGCAATTTGTTTGTCGAACTTGAGCCCCGAGTCTAAAAGCACACCAAGGTTTTTCACACTGGGTGAGGCCAAGTTCGATCTGGCTGAGATCATAAGTACCACTTCAGTTTTCGTTTCATTTAAGGCCAAACAGTTTTGGCTAAGCCAAAGTTTAAGTTCTTGCACACATGCCTGTAAAATATCAAGGGCACTCGGGTCAGAATGTTTAATAGGGAGGTACAATTGGGTGTCGTCGGCATATACATGGAAAAGCATCCCATATTTTGGAAAGATGGAACCCAGCGGTAGCATATATAACGCAAAAAGAGCAGGGGCAAGAATGGATCCTTGAGGAACTCCACTTGTGAGGTCGACTGCTGGGGAGGCACAGTTTCTTATACAGACTGAGAATCTCCGATTTGATAAATATGACCATTTTAGGACAGTTCCCCGAAAACCTACAAGATTTTACAAAGGAGAAATGAGAATTTTATGATCAAACATACCGAATGCTGAGCTAAGATCTAGAGATCTCTTATGCCGTTTTGCTTCTCAAGATAATTTATCTTGTTTTATAGGCTGATATTTTTTCCAAGACAACATGATTCAAATACTGATGTAGAAATGTTTTTCTTGCAGTGTGAGCAGTAGCACAGTTAGACTTCCATGTAATGCTCATTGCAGGAATCTCTAATCATGTGAGAAAAAAATATGTATCACTGATTTTATCAAATGTCTTTTTCTATTCATTACAGCCCAGTTTTTGGTGCCCTCTACTCTTCCATAAACACAGAAAAGACACAGATCCTGTTTAAATGTCTGAGGTTTGTCTGGTGATCACAGGTTTAACATTATACACACCACGTTAGATCGCAAAGTCGGTTTGCACATTTTGCGCAACGCTTTGTGTTAAGCTTGTGATGTATGGAGAGGCCTGGGACATGTGCTCTGTGTACACCAAAGGGGACTAGGTGTTGCCTTCCAAGTGTATGTAATGCGATCCAGGTGACCCAAGTAGTCAGCTTGTGCTATGTGTGATAGACTGGGTTTGAATTTTGTATGTAAAATGTAAACTTGCAATATGATATAAATGTACACATATGATATATTTATATTATTGTGGATAATAGAATATTTGGAATATGATGACAGAAACAGAATGCATCAGAAATCGGTTAAGAGAGTAAATACACTGTGTACTGTGAACACAACACAGGGTTTTTTAAATGATTTATTAAATTGAATATATTTCATAAATCACTGTGTAACCAAAATATATATTTCACATTTTGTTTTACAATACTGCATTGTATGTTATGTGTTTTACAAAATATTTCTGCCTTTCTACAATATTCTCCTTTATGCAGACAGACCCCAAAACATGACACACAAGAATGATTCATCATTCTTCATTAAGCAGATGTGGCAGAATCATTTTGAGGTTAGAGATATGATTTTTCCAGCATACGGTTCTCTGCTCACGGGACTTGGTTTTCCAACCTTAAAAACAAAAGAAATCCATCCTCAATAATAACAAATACAAATGCAACACACACAGAGTTCTCAGTGCAGGGTGAAACAACTTATACACCTTTTTTTTGCACTTTTTTAAATGTCGATTAGCAAATTTTAAGGTGAACATGTCTCTCTCAAATTGTTAGTTTAGTTATTTATCTGGCTCTTTAGCCCGATCTAAAAATGAAACATCAGCCCAAAGTGTGGGATGTTGTCTTACCGTTTCTCTCTGATTAATTCTCTTATACACAAATTCAGCGAAGGGTTTTCGTGGGATGAACCGTCCATGGCCTTGTTCTGCAAACAGCTGTCCGTTTTCATACACCACCTTCCCTCTGGAGATAGTGACCACTGGAAGCCCATGACACAGCATACCTTCAAAAATGTTGTACTCCACAGCCTGATGGTGTGTTTTTGCTGAAATGACCCTAAAATGACACATAGAAGACATTCTAATATAACTATTTTATTCACTTCAAGGCTAAATAACCACACTCTTAAAAATAAAGGTGGTTCTCGATGCCATAGGATAACCTTTCTTGTCTAAATGGTTCATCTGAAGAACCTTTCTGTTCCACAAACGGTTCTTTATGATAAAAAAAGTTTCTTCAGATTATAAAAAAGTAATAAACAGATGGTTCTTTAAAAAACCTTTGACAGAATGGTTCTTTCGGGAACCCAAAATGGTTCTTCTATAGCATCGCTGTGAAAAACCAATGGCATTTGCAGCTTAAAGTAAAGCTTTCTTGAAATGCATTAAGAAAACTGCCATATCTTACACATAATTTAACTGAAAATTGTTTTAAAACTTAGAAAGTGAACAGTTTTATACCTTTAGCCATTTTTTTTTTATTATTTGCTAAATTATGTTATCATTTAATCTTCACTCCAAGACAGTTCTAAAAATTTCCCAAATATGTTTTATTTGATTCACCCCAACACTTCTTCACATCAACCCTGAATTTTTACATCTGAAAATTGGTCAAGAACCGCACGTTGGATAAGAATGCAAACATGCCGTGTTTTGTAGCAATAATAATGAACATCGATGCAGTTTTACACCCCAAATGAATCCTTTTTAGGATCTTGTGTGCGAACATTATAAAACGAATGCGATTTTTCCAGGATTCAAATATAATCTCACTTTTAGAGATTCATAAATCAGCACAGGACACAAGCCCATCTGCATTTTTAATATGTTGTGTCATTTCAGCCTTTTCTGTGCCGCCTCTGCTGGATCAGCACATCTCTGCATTTTCATTTCTGATAGTTTGTGTCAGTAAAGATTGAGACTAATCTTAAAATGTCTTACACGGCCTATTTAGGAAGACAGTAAACGTTATGAATCCTTTTCAATGTTCAGCAAAAACAATTGAGCAAGTGATTCGTTTTCTATTGGCGATGAAAGAGTTGTTGATTGTACAAGTTTTCATTATACTGATCTGGTTGATTTATAACAACGTGTGCGAGCTTTGTAATGCATTGACTAGCGGCACAAAGTGATGAATGTGATCTGTGATGTGAGGGTAAAGGTTCTATTGTTTAAAAAAAATATTGCAAAAACTGCATATTTCTCTGTTTCTTTAACTTAAACTCCAAAAACAGATTCATCTACAATAAAAAATGATGATGAATTAACTAGGACTTCATATATTTGTCAATATTATTTAAAGGTCCATTGTGTATCATTTTTTGGAGGATCTATTGACAGAAGTGCAATATAATATACATAACTATGTCTTCATAGGTTTATAAAGAGCTTACACAATGAAGTGTTATGTTTTTATTACCTCAGAATGAGCTATTTCTATCTACATACACCGCTGGTCCCCTTGCATATAATTCGCCATGTTCTGTCAGCCGTCATAGTGTTTCGAACGGGAGGGATGGGGTGAGCAGTTGGTTGCAATTCACAACCTTGCCAGTAGGTTTCACTGAATGGACCTTTAACTGGCGCTTTCATCTAAATAACTGTTTCAATTGCTTTTCTGCTCAGCACATTAACCCTAATTGTCTACATCCAGAATCCATCAGCAAACATCACATGCCCGTAGGAAGTTCTCCTTATACAAGAGCTCATCTCCGAGTCTCTTCTGCGATAAATTGTAACGCATTAGTGTTCGCTGTGTCGCTCGCATCAGCAGTTAGTTATTTGCCTACAGGGAGCTAACCCAGAATAAGAGGAAAACGTAGAGAAACGTGGCCCAATTACATAAGACTCCCAGCCGTCCCTTGCGCTTCACACTTCTTCCATTTATGGTCACGTCTTCCCACGCAATACACTGTACACCCCTATGTCATGGCAACATCTACAGCACATCCAGCACCTATACAACCTACAGAATGTGAACTTGAACACATAGAAACATGCAAACAAGATTTTTTTGAGCAGACTTGTAAAATCTAGTCTTACAGTATTTCACTAGTGAACTTAGCATATTTAGACTAAAACAGATATTTTAAAACCAAAGCTCAATATCTCTTTCTTTTAAATTACGACGTGAAATTTTTACCTTGTGGCCTTCGGGTCCCATATAACCAGATCCGCGTCAGAACCTTTAGCAATTCTCCCTTTTTTAGGATAAAAGTTGAAGATCTTCGCAGCGTTAGAACTGGTGACAGCTACGAATCGATTTTCATCCATTTTGCCACTGTGCTGAGGAAAGTAAACACACAGATCCTGAGTGTCCTTGCGAACGTTTCGCCTCGCTTCACAGAACAAGAGGGTCAAAGGTCAGAAACCGCAGATATAAGATCTGTTTGTTGAGTGTAAACGGCAAATATTTGAGGTAAATATTTTTTGTGAGGTGTGTAATGTGGAATTTCTGTGAGAAGGAACTGACCACTCCTTTCTCCCATATAACAGACATCCTGTCCTCAACGCCGTTGACTCCGTTTGGGATTTTGGTGAAGTCGTCTTTCCCGAGGGCTTTCTGGCAGATCGAGAATGTGCAGTTATCTGTTCCTGTTACGCTCAGATCATCGCTGCAAGATACAGTGAATCGGTCAGCACGCATTCATGCACTTGCAGGACCATATTGTTTTTCACATGACCTGACAGAGTACATCGACGTTTACTCGCTCTCATTTCATTTGAAAGGGGTATTTTCTTTTCTTTTGTGATATTTTACATGGATTCCATTGAGATGTATTACTTACTACAGTAAAGCATATCTTAAAGGGATAGTTCATCCTGAAATGATAATAATGGCAATCATTTACTCACTCTTGTTTCGTTAAAAGCCTGTCTGACTTTCTTCTGCAAAACATAAAAGATATTTTGAAGAACGCTCAAAATATCTTCTATTGTGTTCCACAGAAGAAAGAGTACAGGTTTTAAACAACATAAGGGTGAATAAATAATGACGATTTTTTTTCCCAAAACTTCTTACATACTTGGCGAGCAGGTCCATCAGATATCCAGGGGTACTGGGGTCTGGTCTCAAGGGTGGGCCCATGACGAACATTGCGGCATGAGCCCAGTCCTTATGCCAGTAGTTTGTGCCATCTGTGCCGAGTCCAGCTGCAATGGGCTCTCCAAACACCACTCGACCTGACAGAAAACAACGGATGTGATGAATGATTTATAACTGTGAAGGGACGGGTGCCGTGGCTTGACCTTACTTCTAACAGAAATACTTGTGTGGTTTTGACAAATATGAATCAATTATTATTCAGCATCATCTTATTTTGAATCGATGATCTAAGCATGCTTCAGACTAACCATTTCTGATTATGATATACTGTAAACTACAGAAAGTAGAGAATAATTCATGGTTTAAGTCTCTAATGAATGCTTAGCATCTCTTTAGGTCAGTTGCTGCGTCCCAATTCGCCAACGTATACTATGCCCTTAAAGTATGTACTGTTTTTGCTTTGGAAAAGTATATACATTTTAGTGCTTAGCAAAGCTGAATGGACGCACTGGGACATACTCACACGAAACGGAAGTGGCTGTTGTTGCCTAGACGACGGTCACGAACATCAAAATACAGCTCTTCCTTGCATTTAAGCATTTATTATTTTGTATGTTATGTATACTGTATACTTACGTTCATTAATTTAGCGAATTAATCTTTTATTTCATGTTATTAATGCGGTGAGTTGTTGGTAACATCAGTCGTTATGTGTCCATGGCTTCACACTTCGAATTTTCACCGGAAACAGTAGACCATCCGGGTACTTTAAGAAAACTCATTTCAGCATACTATGATTTGGGACATACTAACTCTATTTTCGAATACTATTTAGGACGGATAGTATGCGAATTGGGACAGCAACTGTTGCTGGGAAAAGGGACTTCTTATCATGTTCGAAAAACATCTTCTATTAGCACATACTCTACCCATGACGGGTTTGTGTATGTGTGATTGTATTGTTTCAGGAAAGTGAGAAGAAGTGGAAAATCACGAGATGGACGAAACGTCATGTTCTATTATAGTATGGGCCTGTCATCTTTGATCATCTATATTATTATATGGCTCATGGCTCCAGAACTCCAGTGTTTGAGAACTTTGTGTTCTTGTTTAAGTGATTATCTATTGATAACCAATCACGTGAGCTTGATTTACCCAAGTGATGACGTAGTTAGTTGACTCTGTTGGCCTAAATACTACTGCATTTTGAATGTAAGGCAGGTCGGCCTGTGGAGTCGGCCAACTTCTGTTGGCAAAACTACAAACTTTCTTCGGTAAATTTTCTTCGATCGATTGCATTTCTGACTCTTTGTGTTCATTCATCACAACCGGTCTATGGGTCTATGGGTCTTTTACTGTAAATTGTTTTGAAAAGACAGGAAGAAATTGATTACCAAGTTTACTTTAATCTGATCCATTTTAAAATGTTTCGTTTAAAGGGATTGGGGTTAAAAGCAAGAGGGATTTGTGATGTCAGGTAAAAAAGAAAAGTTGTTTTTATAAGTAGTCAAGGCATTACATTTTTTTACTTGGGGTAACTTGCACGTATGAAATGCAGAAAAACCTAAAATGTGTATTAAAAAAGTTAACAAGATTTTGAATTTTTGCATTTGCAGAATAGAGCAGTCAAACATTTCACCAAAATAGGATTATATATAACTCAGCATTTAGTAAATGTTTATGGTATATTAGCATATAACATCATATGATAATGTGTCTTCTCAGTTCCCTCACCGTTTCTCCGTGCGTCGGCCACCACCTTTGCTGCAGATTTACTCATGACGTGCACCACATACAGTGGGCAGTTAGCCGAATGGGCGATAGTGACAGCACGCTGTGTGGCCTCTGCTTCCACTTCCTCCGGACGACTCATCTCATGACCCTCAGGACCACTGATGCCCAGAGACAGCATGCGCTTTGCACCCTGGGTGAGCACACAAACACACATCAACATTTAAATCAATATGTGCAGGAGGGTAACAGTGTGAATCGAGCTAACTGCTTCTCAGCTAAATCAATATAGTAGTGTAGTAGATGTTTGCCTAAATCAAACATCACTATGTGCAAGGTAAAATAATAATGTTACATTTACTGATTTAGAATTTTACATTTTTACACCTATACATCAGGGTACGTAACTTTTTCTCAAAGTGTAACATTGAACATTTAGGAAAATTGTATTTACTGAAATTGAAATAGATTTAAAGTAATATGCTCTATCATTTTACAGTGTACCAGTATTTCAAGGGTCACATTTTGAATGCTGGTTCTATCTTTGTAAGTAAAAATGAGAGCGAGAGACATGACTTCATGTCTTTCATTTCATGTCTAAAAATAATAGTTTCTGATTTAAGATTAAAATCCTCTACATAGCAAAGCTTGAATGATGTCTAGGTGACATGTATGTGGGTACAACCTCCGGACCTCTGAGACATGATGGCAGAGCTTTAGTGTGAGAGCACTTTGTGGTAAAAGGTGTTTTTGTTGTGCACAGAATAAAAATAAATTATCTATTGTAAATAAATCTATTATGGTTCTCCTGGTTTAGCCTCCTCTATAGAACGTTTAACTCAATTTGCAAATCATTTATGCATTTGGTGCCCTCCAGTGGAATTTTATTACATTTAATATATCTTGTGATTATTCTATATGTCAGGACAGCAAATTATTTGATAGCTATAATTCATATATATAAAAATAAGAATGTATATTAAAAAAAATATATTTATATTTTGAAATTGTGTTATCACAATTATTTTTATTTTGGTAAATATTCATTGTTTGTGGTATAATTGCTCAATTTAACCCTAACTGGTCAGCAACATACTTTACACCTTCCTTTAAGTATTTTTATTTACACGTGTATTTTGTTTTGTATAAATTAGACATAAAGTTCAAACGCAAAACATGTATTTAACACAAATTTCCAAAACATGAGATTATATTAATAATGAATCATTGTACTGGTAACACTTTCAACTTTAAAAGGTTGTATTTGTGAACATTAGTAAATACATTAACTAACATGAACTAACAATGAGCAATATAGTTTTCCAGCATTTATGAATCTGTTTTATTGTTAGTTAATGTCAGTTATTATTGTGCATTATCTAATCTTAACAGTTACAACTTTTTAAATATATATTAGTAAATATATTTGCATGGTCCTAAATTAGGCATTACATTGCCTAACCATGGATCCTATGATCTCTGCATTATTTTTGACTTGGTAACTTATTTGCCAGATTGAGAAAGTGAGAACATTTCTTCTACTAATGTGTCATTCTCAATCATTCTCAAATCATTAACTCCCGGGGAGTTAATGATTTGCCATATGCACTGATAAACAGAAAACAGACAGTCAACGAACCATTCTGATTCCATCTCTCTCTAAAGAATTCACTGTCACAAAGTGTCTCACGCCTCATTTTTAAGATCTTTAAATACTGAGAATGCCTCTCACCTCTGCAATAAGATCTCCGTTCTCTGCGTGAACCTGAGCTATAGCCCCGATCTCTTTACACTGAGAGAACGCTGCGTACAGCTCGTGGTCCCGCAGCATGAAGACTTCTTTATATGCCATAAACATCTTAAAAGAGTTGACTCCTTTTTCACGGACCAGAGTCTCCATTTCCTTCTTAACCTAGAGAAAGTGCAATTTTAGAAGTGTTATTTTTATTGTTAATTCAAACATATGTTAACCAATAAATGCTGTAAAAATATTATTTTTGCTATTTTTGCTATTTACTGTTATTTTGTTTTTATTAACATTTATTAAGGGACAGTCATTTTATTTATGACCCATGTAGCTGGTTATTTTTCCTGTGGAACACAAAAGAAGACATTATAAGAAATGTGTAAAATGTTTGTGTTTATACAAAGGAAGCCAATGGTGGCCAGTGTTGTTTGTTAACCAACATTTTTCTAAATATCTTCTTTTGTGTAGAAGAAAGAAAGTCATACAGGTTTGAAATGAACTGACATTAAAATGACAATTACATTTTCTTTTTTTCGTGAACTATCCTTTTAATTAACACAAATGATTTTAACCTTATTGAAATGCTATAATTATTCATTTTTATTCATTTTGGTTAAAACACTTTAACAGTAAACATACAGTGTCATCCCACCAGGTCACAGCCACATGCAGGGAGTAATCGCAGCAGACTTTGGGGTCGGCAGTTCTTCTCCATTGCTCATAGGCTTCCAGGAGGGAACACCCCTTCTGTGGGATGACAAAGTCCAGGATCATGGTCGTGCCTCCTGCTACGGCCGCCTGTGAACACAGAACACTAGTCAATTATTATAGAGTTGATGTAAGCATGTTAAAATGTAACCCTCTAATGTATTTGTGTTATGAAATATTATGGTTTCCTTTTATAGTATGGTTTTAACCAGCTAATTATGCTTTATTTTTTTCTACCTTGTGACTTTGGGGAAAACGTCTAATACCCACTTGTACACTATGTGAAAAAATAAATGTATACAGAGTTAAAAAGAATTTCAAATGTACTATTTATGCATGTGTTTAGGTAAAATGAGCATTTTTGTTTCATTCTGTCAACTGGTAACGAATATTGTTTCTATTTACATTTATTTGCAAAAAATGTAAACTGGAGAAACAGGTGAAAATAACAGAACTCTGTATTTTTCAGACCTCACAATCTGCAAAAAACTATTTCATATTTACGTTTAAGCAAAATAACAGTAATATAGTACATGTATTTAGGAAAAGTAGATTTTTTTATGTGACGACTTGGATTTTGATCGCAGTTTTCATCTGTCTTGTCATGCTGTCAGGCTTTATGTCACTTCTGAGGTTTGATTTTGTTGAAATTCTGCAAGACACTGCACTAGAATGGCCCAAATATATTTAGAAATGCTGATTAAATGAAAATGTGACATTTTTTCAGTGGCTGTAAAAGTATGTAAAAATATATGCTAAAACACTATAATCATAATTAATTCCAATGTGTTCGGACTTTTTATGAGAAATGATGGATAAACAAAGCATATCATATCAGTTGTACTCACCCTGGTACCCGTATTAAAGTCATCCACAGCTGTAGTGCCCATGAATGACAGCTCCATATGTGTGTGCGTGTCTATTCCACCAGGCAGTACGAGTCTGTGAGTGGCATCAATGACCCGCGTGCCCGCCGGCACTTGCAGATCTAAGCCTACTGCACTGATAACTCCATCTTCAATGTATACATCTGCCATCTCTGAGAAATCCTCATTTACCACCTTCCCTCCTTTTATTAAAATCTTGCTATCATCTGTCATGTTGCCTTGCTTCGACTGGTTTCAGTCCCCACAAATTATTTCAAAGAATCCTAATTTAGTTTTGTAGATGAATTTGTTTTCCTCAGTGAGCGTTCACAAGGTATAACATTAGAAGCATTAACCGGCTCCCTGTGTTTGCTTAGATGTGTGATCTGCTCTGAAAGACTGAAGCTTTGACTGTCTGACAGTGCTTGTGAAGTGACTCACGCCCATTTCATTGCGAAACCCAACCTGTCCGATCTTATTCTGACATGAACATGAGAATGAGTCAGCTGAGAGAATCAGTTTGTTTGAACGCTTTCAATTATTAGGTCTGCAAAACAGTGTTGCCAGCTCACTTACTGACTTTTGTTGTTTACTTTCTATTTTATATAGTTGGCAATGGCAACACTGACAACACATCATTTGAATCATTAAAAGAATCAGTATCCTGAAAAGAATTAAACCTGCTGTTCAGGTTTATACAGTTGCCTAGACCCTGTCTGTGAAAAACAAGCAAAGGTCTTGTTTGTTTCTGTTCCCTGTATGCCTGACGTAATATTGATGTGCGCATGCCGGGTAGGACAATCTGACGGGTAGGATGAAATTTCAGGACATCGGAGTTTATTGTTAAATGCGTTTGTGGCTATTTCAAAACGCAGGTAAGCCCATATGCTTTGAAGTTTCTCTGGAGCGGCTGACGAAAACACAGCAGTCTGTCACATAGTTAGCAAGACCTTGGCCAGACTCACCTGTTGTGCGCACTTATTCTGACACTGACAGTTGTTTTAACTCTCACAAATTTGTGTTTATAACAGTATTACAAAGTTAACAGTGTTTATGTAGGCCTGCGATGTTACTAGCGTAGAAAGTGTCCAACTTAAAAGAAATCTATTTTAACATTAGGCCCACATGTGGTACAAATGGTTTTGAAAAGTAATTTTTGCCCGGGAACTTAGGGAGTTTTAAGTTATGGTAGATGAATACATGCTATAAACAAATCATGATATAACTTTTGGAAAAACAGATTGCTTCTTCTAATTCCAGATTAATGACAATCTTGATTGACAAAAGCGTGCTTTGTTGCAACGAGATATCAGGCGTATTTTTATTGCAGTAGGTATAAGTACAACATGAACAGGGATAACATTTAAATATCTTGACACCGAACCGAATGGCGTCAGACCGGTTTATATTAATTAACACTAATAACAGAAGCGTTAGTTTTGCCTTTTTATATTGGACCCGAGTTGGATAATAAAACAAGCAGATTGACCAGGAAAGATTTGCAAGCAGGACTTCAAAGGACGTTTCATAGAAGTGTTTTAGAGGTATGCACACAAACACACAATATCAGTGTATTACACAAAACAGCTTTCACAGCCGATATTAAAGTCGTGGAAGCTGTTATTTGACCGTTGGTTATCTTAGAATGTGTGTAGCTGAATTCTTATTACCAGCTGTAGGACTGTGATGAAAGTAAAAGTAGTTTAGCGCGTAGCTCAGTCAAATGTTTACAATCTCTGATAACCAAACACTACTCAAGCGGCTCTTCCTCTTTTCTAAGGAAGACCTCGCCCCTTTGTAGGGCGGAGGTTATTAAAAGCACTCGGAATAGTGACATCATGTAAGTAGAGGGCTGTAGTCCGATTCCAGTCGTTCTCTGTAGTCCTTGAAAAGCGAAATCTGTTAAAGACAATATCTCGCTTGGCACTGAACTTGAGCTTTATCATTTTGCAGGTATTGTTTATGCACTAACAGCAACATTACACACTAACTAAAGGTTGAAAAATGGGATTGTGATGAACGGGGCCTTTAAAAAACATAAAAATAAACTACATTTTCTATTTGCGTTGATCATATATCCAAAGTCATGCTTAATTGTTACTGATTAAGTAGGGAACTGATTAAGTGAGTATATGCGATTGGACACATGGGAAACCAGTTCGATCGATTCGCTTAAATAAAACGTATTACATCGAAAGAAGCCGCAGGGATTATTTTTGTTTTGCCTCTATCTGTATTTTGAACTTTTGAAGACATGAACCATGTTTATTCTCTCTTAACATTTAAGACCCTCGATCTCGGTGATCTTCTGTCTGGTTCACGATCACGGGTCTCAAATGCTGACAGGTACGGTCATATATCATTAAACACCATACAACAAGGCTATACAAACTACACGCACAGCCTTGCCATCACATTCACATCCGGGAAATAAGTCAGTAAATTTGAGTCATTCACAGGCTTCAATTATCCCGTGCGAATGCTCCACATGAAATACAGATGTGGAGAGGTCACACGAGGTCCCCAGATAATAATAATCCAGTGCGAAATTGCAAATAGGGTAAATGTTAAACCTAATGTTACGTCTCTGACCAAATTCACAGAAGGCCCCAACTACGCAAACTGCTATCCAATCATAGCAGTGGGCGTTACCTTCCAAGCCCTCAATGCGGCACGCCCATTAAAACAGAGCGTTTGTCAAGCCGGCCTCAAAACCCGGGTAGAAAATAGCCTATTACTTACTGATTTTTATGTTTTTTTAAGGATCACTAATCCAGGTGTTTTCTGCAATGTAAAAATTGTCAGTGTTACCCCCAGAATGTCTCTGTAAAGTTTCATCTCAAAATACACCACATAGCTTTCAATATGTTGAACATTGCCATCGGTGGCTGCAATGAAAAACGCGCCGTTTTTATGTGTGTCTCTTTAAATGCAAATGAGCTTCTGCTCCCCTCCCCGTATGCAAAATAGGAGGTAGAGCGCTTACACATGTGCTTTGGATGATATCAAGACAAGCAATATGGTGGAAAGCGCAATTACGTCTGTAAGGCCCTGTCCAACCAAAACCATACTCTAACTGCAATAAAAATCACCTTAATGCCTTGTTTATAAATATGAATTAAAACGAAAAGACAAAAACATAGATAGAACAACACATGCTGACGATTTGCTGTATGAAATGTTGGCCATTGATGATTAATCATGTGCATACATATTACTAACAGACATAAACACGGATATAGGCAAAATCATGCATTCAGAGTACTTGTACGCTCAGCCATATCACCCGATTTTTCAACCTTTCCGGCTACCGGGAGCTCCAGCTCCTGATATAGAGGTCATATTGACTAGACTAGTCGGCGTCGTTCGAAAGCCCCGGCAGAGACCTTTCCAACGAGTCCTGGCTCGTTTCTCTAAGTCTTTACGGACTGGAGATACGGACCGGTGAATGTAGGTTTGTCGATCCGCAAAAAAGTTAATTCTTCCCGAACGCTAAGTCATCATCGTCCCGCCCGGGACATTTGATCGTGAATAACTCCGGCCCCCAAACCTGGGCTCGTCAGAAAGGTCTCCTCTCGACCTTCCACGTCCCCAGAAAAAATCAAATAAAAATAAAGGAAAACTGCACCTCCATCGACAAAAGTTGTTGGGACAACGTTCAAGAAACAAATCTACAAATCTATACTCTCATGCAAGTATATGCAAAAATAAACTACTTTTATACAGTGGTCCCCAACATCTTGGTTGAGATACATGGCATCATGTATTGTATCAAATACCAACAGATAAAAATGTTTTAACCTGACTTGCTTTGCTATAAATAATGTAATGGGTCGTTGTTAGACCTTCCATCAAAACAAACATCCAAATCAACAAAAACTGAACACAATATCAAGATACTGCCATAGCCATCCAGTTCCTGATCGGAATCCTATAGAAAATGAGTGGGATGAACTGAAGAAGAGGAAGCACCAACATTTCAAGGATCTGTAGAAATTCTTTATGGAGGAAGGGACTCAGATGACTCTCAATGAATTCTCAAACGTCATCAGACTGAAAAGAAAACACTCAGAGCTGTTTTTCTTAGCAATTGAGGTTGCGGAGTGTATTAAATACAAGGGTACAATAATTGTGTGGAAGAATAACGTTTTTTTACAATGTGATATTCCCCCTCCTTCATATTGTTTTCATTTCAATTAAATGTTGGAATTTTGTAGATCATTTTTTAAAATAAAAGATCAAAACGAGAAACAATGCAGATTAATTTTTACCGCCTTCTTTGCTCATATTTACCAAGGGTGGCAATAATGGTGGAGGGCACTGTTGGTCTGATGCGGTGTGCATTTTCAAAGGTTTTCTGTAAGGCCACGCGGGGGTGCTGTTACTTCAAGGTAGTATGAATTATAATAATATTATCATACAATTTTGTTTGATACGTTTTGATTAGAGAAGGGCATCAAATACACCACCTGGAATATTTCTTGATAGGCCAATAATTACAACTCGCCTTATGTTCCCAGTTGCAAAAAAGCTAAACTAATATGAAAAAGAATAAAAAGAAATGTGTTTTATATTTTACCCTGTATAGTATTTTTAATGATTGTTTCATATAACACTCATGTCATGATGTATCATGCCTGGGTGATTTGCTTCAGTTACACAAAAAGTTGCGAATCTGTTGTCTTCATATTTTGCCTTGTCAGTCATGTTTGCTGGAATTTGTCAGAGCATATGAATAATGCAACTCTAATGATTGGTTTTTGTTGTGTTATTGCTTCCGTTGGGTCTTTTTGTTGCAGGACAGGAATATCCTCATAGCTGTGAATTGCATCAGCCGGTTCAGGGAAAGTCTTTCACTGTCACAGCTTCTTGTGTAGCTTTACTTTGTCTTTGGTGCTTTAAAAAACAGAAAACTGACATGCACGCGAGACACAAAGATGCATGTGCTGGAAAGATAAGCAAGCCTTTAGGGTTTATAAGTACCTCACCTCTCTCTCTCTCTCTCTCTCTCTCTCTTTATCTATTTTTTCCTCACTCATTTTCTCTCTCACACACACATGCACACACTAAACAATTCTGCATGCCTTAAGAGGATTTACTGCTTGATTTGAAGTGTAATCAGAGTATGAAATATTAAGAAAGCTGGAGTATCTGCACTGCTCCTCTGCAGAAGGGGATACGAATTTACTTTCACTTGTGAAGTTTGGCTCAGTTATTTGTTTACATTCATATTCACTGATCGTGTGGATTTATGACGGCTGTGGTTGGTTTAGGCCGGAATTGTCCTTAACATAAGTCAAAGCAGACGTTGCTACTTGGCCAACGGTCCTAAAAAGATCAAAATAAATAAAATGAAATGAGAAATTGCATGTTTCTACGCTTTACCCTATAAGTTGCCATTGTGAGTGACTTACTCTTTGTGTTTCTCTGGGATGAATCTAATGTTGTCCATAGAGTTGAAGTTGTATTTTACTTCAAACATATTCTTTTTGAGTCGTGCAAGACTATTTACATTTTTCAACCCATCGATACACGCCAGGAGATGGCAGTATTTATCTGCATTACAGAAGATTTGAGTCCATCCTCATTCTAAGTTACATTAAGACTCAAATGTCAAGTGAAATGAATTAGATATCATAGTTTTTCCAGTACAAATACATTTTTAGTTATAACTTTATCCGTTGCTCTTAGAGTAATAAAACAAAGCTTCTAAAATCCTGATAAATAAGTGTTTTACATCAGAAAAATAACTCAGTAAATCTTTGTTTTAAAGACACTTTAAAAATACATTTTCTCAGTTATTATTAAGGTTAAGAAAAACTGTATTTGGTCACATGTTAGGTGTTTTGTGTAACGTACAAACATCACAAGCACAGAATCTATCACTTCTCTTCATCAGATTGAAGCTGGTGCGGTGTGTCTCATGGCAGGGTTTGTAGATTCAAGCAAATGTGTCACAAAGTGGCACGTCAAGCACCAGTACAGAGACTCGCAAATGTAAAGCTTCCGACAATAGGAGGCGGAAAATGTGAAGGGGAACAATTAAATTACGCCTTGCATGAAGTTTGCTTTTCATTTTGTGAGGCAAATTTAGTGGCATGCTTAATCATTATGCTGTCGAACACGATTCGCAAAAATATTCAAGAGCTTTGCGTGCCTCACTGCCCTTTCTGTATTGAAAAATAATGGGGCTCTATCCAATTAAAAACTGCATTTAAATCAAGAAAGTATTACACATGGTCTTTAACAGTATCTGTCCGCTGGAGCTTCTCAGATGCAGAAGGACTAACAGACTCTCTGGCTCGGTGTTATTGTGCTACGTTTTGCATGAGATCGAAACAAAGCACAGGAGTTTTTTACAATAAATAATATTTGCATTGCTCGGGTGACTCGGTTATGAGACAGAAAGCTTAATTCCTTTTGGTTTTAAAATCAAACGGAAACAAACATGACATTTTAATGTGCATGGGTCGATTGGCTCATTTAGGACAGTTTGTGCATACATCTTGCCTTTGTATTGTGATGGTACTACGCCATGGTTTTTATATGCACGGTAAAATATGTTTAAATGGCTAATTCTGCACGAGACCACATTAGAAGTAGATTATACTGCTAGTAAATAATAACAAGACTAATAACAGAATTAGTTTGTAATATTCTGGTTGCATTTGTTGCATTATTTCCAATGCTCGTTGCATATATGTGTGTGTTTATACTGTACATTCATGTGACATGTTTGCATTTCTTTCCTCAAATCACATCATAGTTTTTTTCTTACGTCTAAATCACGTCAAGGTAAAAATCACGTCTTCTGCTTCTGCCATGATGTTAAATCTACTGTAGCTGCTCCTCGGCGTCATTCAAAGATTTGCAAACACATGTCAGCCGATTATTGCACGCAAACTGCTTCCCGTCGTCCCCAGCTGCATCCAGAAATCATTTACTGCTGCAATCTGATGTTTACTTCCAATGACTAAATCTACTTACCACTCAAATCATTAATTGATATTTTAATGCCATTCTTATAATTGAAGTTGGCTAAATCCATGAACAAAAGGACACTGTGAATACAAATAGTGATCGCTGTAATACACACATTTGTTTCTATTATTCTCTCGCTGTGTGTGTGTGTGTGTGTGTGTGAATGCACGGATGCTGAACCGCTAGATGACATTGTTGAGCAACTGAACTCTCTCTCTCTCTCTCTCTCTCTCTCTCTCTTTCTTTCTGTATATCTGTCTTCAAGTAATTTGGAGAAGCAGTTTTGCTATACAGAGATCTGTGTGTTTTATCCGCAAAGGCAGATATTTGCAGGACCCTTGTGACTTCATCGCTTACAGATGCATTTCTGAAATAGTGGCAGTGTTAAAAAGTAGCAGGGGATTGTGGGTCAATGGTCTTCTGAAATCAGAGACAATAACATCCTGTTTAGAGCAGAAAGGCTGGATATTTGCTCTTATCGTCTCTGAATCGAAGAGGACATTTTCCGTGTCTCGGGCTCTTCGAGATGTTAATGTTCTCCTTTTCACTGGAGGTGAAACATGACCTGCACCAGCTCCTCCACAAATGTCACCGAGTTCAAGAAAGAGGATGAAAGCAGGATAGATATTCAGCGCCGAGACTTGTCATGTAGCCAGTTCTACAGAAGAAAATCACAAATTTACATTTTTAGGCTGTAAAATATTTACTCAATTTATTTAGTTATATCAAAAAAAGATCTAAATTGCAAACCAAATGACACGAATAGTACAATGTAGACTACATGTTCCAAAAATAATTACTGTAAATGGTGCTGAGTATTTTTCAATTATATTGATATCTCTTATTTCACATATATCAATTTCGTTGAAAGTTACATTTTCATGTTTTTCAGAATGTCCTAATATTTGCTATGTTCCTCCTTTTCTGTAATGAAGCGTGCACTGAAGCTGGCATTACTGTAACTCATTTATGCAAAACCTGATGATCCATATTATCCGGCGTAATCTGAAAAACATTTTGTGTGCTTCAGAGAAAACAGGAAACGTCTTTCCGAATATGCTTGCATTTGATTATTGACCTAAAACTAAACTGCATTAGTGCTTAGATATTTAGTTTCAGTTTTACGTTATGGCTATTTTTGTTAGGCTATACTTGTTTTAAATCCATGTCTCCTTATTAAGTATATCCAGGTTTAAATGAGAACAAAAAACTAGACCTCACTGCATGTCATTTTAAATGTGGCAACAAAGGCTTCATTTCAACTTGTCACAGTGATGTGAAATGTTTATCATGTACAAGCCCTGCATGAAATCACAGGCTCTTATCAGCTCTTATCAGAGACAACAATTACTGCATCATCCTCACAATATCAGATCTGATTATCAGAGCAGATTCATGTGACGGATAAATAAATATGTGAAGGACCTGCAGGTGGTTGCAAGCTCTCTGGGGTGAAACTACAGCATCAGATATGGCAATCTGAAAAATCATAATATGCAGCGTATTAATCTCTCCATTAAAATGATCAATGTTATTTGAGCCTTAAGTTCTTACATTATTTTAAGTTATATCATTATATCATAAAATTAGAAAAAAACTGACTGAAAGGACTTTTTAACTTGTGTGCTTATTGCTGTTTATTCTGACTGTGTAAAGAAAAAATTGTAGACTAAAATGACAATTCTCAATTTTTTGGATCATCTTATTTCCCAAATGTTGTTTGACATCTGTTACGTAATGTACATTAAAAAAGCATATAGGCAGTCTAGGTGTTCTCTGTATACTATATACATTTATTTACTGTAAATATTTACTGGAAATCTTTGGCCATGAGAGAAGTAGCTATTGATTCATAAGAGAAACAAGTTCAAAAATTGGTCTGAACGATTAATTTCCTGTATGAATCATGACTTTTTAATGGCTTTCTTTCTTCCGCAGAGCACGGAAGAAGATATTTTTTGAAGAATGCATTTGGTTTTGTGTCCAGTAAATGGGGGTCCACTGTTCGGTTGCCAACTGTAGTAAACCTTACTACATTCAGAATTGAACTGGTTAAACCAGATTCCAGTCAGAGAATCAAGAGTGAAGGAGGAAAGTCTTTGAGGCGTTTATTAATAATCCAATTTATGCATCTGCATATGTCTCCGATTTGAATTGAAATGATAGAAGCCAAAGACTGTGTAAAATGGCTCTCATAAGAGCCTTTGGGGTGTATCTAGCTGAAAAATCAGATGGCAATTGACACTTAACAACACTGGCCGTACTAGGGATATCCACTCAGTCCGTCTGTTCGTGTGATGGCCTCATGCATGTCCGCAAACAACCGCTAAAACATAAAAATACATACAATATAAGCATCAGAAAACAGCAATAGTATGCATAACATAATACTGAATTCAATATTGTGCAAACTCACTTGTAATATATGAACACATTACGAAAGACATAGCAGCAGCATGAACAAGGCAGACAGCCGTTTAACCCATAGGCAGGGCTTAATTTTTGCCAGGACAAGGCGGATCCGGCACCTCCGAAATCCAATCCTGGACCTCATTTGGCAGATCCCGCTCCTCAAGTGCTAACGGAAAACGTTCGTGCTGACCTGCTGCATTAAAAAGCACATATAATAATTATAATGGCTGTAATTACTTTAATGAACAGGCTGTCAAGTTTGAGTTTCTTGACATTCTTCAAAGTATCTTTTTTTGTCTTCTGCAGAAGAAAAAAGCAATTCATGTTTGAAATATCAAGAGGGCGAGTAAATGATGATGAACGAATTTTCATTTTTGGGTGAACTCCCTTTCAGAAGTATAAAAGCATCATATGAATAGTTTTTATGATACTTATTTGGTGTTTTTTTAATCATTTCAGAGCTTAACCACTGCAATCCTTGTTCTCTTTGGTTTTAAAGAAGATTGGTCATGATATTTCACCCACCAAGTTATGGGGGTTTGAAACGTCATGAAATTAGGTAAATCATTATGGGGTGAATATATTCCCCGCCGCTCTTTGCTGCTTTTACACTTCTTCATTTAGCTTAAGTGAAAATACCAAAGCCAAATTAAAGAGCTAAAAGTCAGGTATCCTCTATAAAGTGTCATGCGACATGCAGACATCATCTGGCTTTGCCTTGCGGCTTGTTGGCTAGCATCTAAGCTCTAATGGTTTGGGTTGCCGCCTGCTCCCCATTTCCCAGCATGCTTTGAAACATGTAAGTCCCTTCAATGACTTTTCTGCCCAGTGTCGATATTGGCTTGAGAGAGAAAGAGAGGAGACAGTCATGGGAGAGATCAGCTTTTCCACCCAAATAAAGGCAAGAGAAACAAAACATCAGCGCTATATTTAACCAAATCTGCAGCTTACTGCAACAGACACATGATAATGATATCCTCTCAAAAAGCATCGCCGCTGAATGTAAGCCAGTACAAGATGGAGTTCAAAAGCAACTTCTTGTGAGTGTACCAGACGTTCACAAAAAAAAGAAGGGATTGTGCCTTTATTAAAGGGATAGTTCACCCAAAAATGAAAATGTAGTCATGATTTATTCACCCTCATGTCATTTCATTTTGAAGAATGTTGTTAACCGAACAGTGGATGAGACAAGAGGATGAATACTGTAAATGGTTAAAGAATATTCATTTTTTAAGTTGTCGCTATTTTATTTAATCAATTAAAAAACAGGGACAAAACATTTTTGTCTTTTTTTTGGGTGCACACAATTATTAGTGAGTTTTTGTACTAGCGTATTGCAATTAGTTACAATAGTATAATATTCTTTGCAGACAACTGACCATAACTGGTTTTAATAAAGTTTGTTTGAAGTTTGTCCGTTTTTCTGCCAAATCTTAATTAGCGATTGGTCAGAATCATCCTTAAACTCCCAGAATCTCACGCAGTGCACTAGGTAGTGTGCTGTTTTAATTAAGGAGAGGTCAGAAGTATAAACCACGGCAGGTTCGGGTGGAGTGATGCAGTGTTTGGCAAGGAGGCGATCCAGGAAGGGACTTCTACTTCCCACAGAATACCCAAAATGGAGCTCTGCTTGTGAGGGACCTCGACGTCAAAGGTTTCCGTGTCTTCCTGAGTGTCTGGGATGGACAAGAGGAGAAAAAATGCCAAAATGTGAAAAATGGTAATTTAACGACCAGATGAGACCAGCACTGATTTTCATGCTGGTCCAGACTTTGTGCAGAGGCTGTAAAACGCTAAAGAAGGACCAGCATCCATGACAATTCTAGATAGAGACGCTTGGTTAGTCCATTGACCAAGAAGTCCAGATTTGATCATAACTTAAGGTATTCAACTGTATACTATCATAGCGGGGCACTGTGACTAATAGAGCACAAAAAATGATATTTCATTATCGACTGGGTTTCCACGCATAGTTTAATCCATCAACAAGGCTTCAATCTTAACTTCGATTAGCAGATATTTCTTTCTTCGATGTGTAATAAGACTCAGAAGTCTGTAGCACCTGCTTCTCGAACTGGCTTCGAAAGAATGCGCTTCAAATCCACGTGCTTACATTGCATCAATCTGACAAACTCACTGTCTGCCTGAAAGTACCTTTTTTAGTCAGATGTTAATCGCTAACTCTTCTCATTGAAACCAGTCCCACCAGGATGCTGAAAGACAAGACCGGTCTGATATTAAAACCTCGAGGAGCGCTGAGGAGAAGCTCGGCTGGCAGGCCTCAACGCTGACTGACACCCTCCGACGATAGCGAAATCCAGCAGGTGCGTTGACGCGCTCTCCTCTGATCTGTACACCGACCCACTTGTCTTCTTAGCGTATTCTGTAATAAGCTGCTTCAAAGATCTCTATGTATGCTAGCATCTGATAAGATCGGCAGTATGGAGTTCTCTTTCCTTTCACTATGTCTCTCTCTCCCTCCGTCTTGTGGTTTTCTTAAGAAAATGTCAGTCTAATCATATCTTATTGCTTTGATGATAGGTTCCCTTTACGTGGGAGAAGAACAGATATCCCAATGTCTCAAAGGACGTGGACTTGAATTGAAATAAAAAGAAAACCACCCTTGAAATAAAATTTTCTGCAGCGCGGGTGTAGCTGTGGCGGCGTCTGACCTTACGCGACACCCCGAACAATTACTTAATTATTTTGTTTAAAGACATCGAAAGATCAAATACACTTAGCTCACACGTGATAAGCAGATGAATGTGTGCTGTGTGACATTGCGATGTAGTTTTGTTGTTGTAGGCCTTGAAGTCTATTGCTGAAGAAAATAAGCAGATGTGCGAAGGGAAACAAACTAGCGTGTCATAACCGGATGATTTTAATTAATGGTTGATTTCATCTATGCAAGCATCAAAGGACATTTATTTTGAGTGATGGCTGGTTATCGCCGAACTGAAAGGATGCAGTAAAACAGATTGTTTTAGGAAGGAAAAGTATGTAAATGAAGACTGACTAAAATAAGCAGTATAGCAAATCTATCCTCTTTATCGAACATGGATGCTAGATCAGGTATCAAGCAAGTACCTAAAAAAGACCTTTCTTAGATTAACCCTTTGTGCAACCCTTTTGTGTTTCAAAGAGGATAAATAGGAACAATTTCTGTGTTCTATTAAATACAAAACAAGATATTTTGAAGAATGTAGGAAAGCAAACAGTTCTTGAGCACTTCTGACTACCATTGTCATTTTTCTACTATAGAAGTCAATGGTGGCCAAGAACTGTTTGATTACAACATTCTTTCAAATATCTTTCTCTGCGTGACATTTATACAGATTTGGAACAACTGCAGGGTGAGTAAATGATACAGAATTTCTATTTTGGTGTGAACTGTCCCTTTAATATACTGTATACAAAAAAATGATGCATAACAACTGTTACAATTTCGTGTATATTTCTAACATAATGTATAGTCTCATAACATACATCCCTCATCCCTTCTCTGTAACGTTTATGCACGGACTGTTTTATTTGGCCTAGTTAAGTGGCACTGTGGGTACAGGCCCCAGTCTCAGACCGCAGACCTTTGGGAGGAGTTATATATTTTTTCTCTCCTCTCTCAGCTGTCACTCAAAATGATGGGCAGCTGTGGCTGGAGATGCACAGAGGCTGCTGTCATCCAGCATCACCATCACACTCTTTAACGATGGAGGTGTGCATGTGTGACACACACCGGGGAGAGCGTGCGGCGAGGACTCAGTGAAATGCAGTAGAGAAACTTTGGGCCAGTAATGAGGAGATTTGACATAACTGTAATATTAACCAATGTGCAGACTGGCAGCCTGCGGGGTTTTACTGTAACAACAAGAGCGCAATCAGGATCCTGGCATCAGCTCAGGGCACCGAGGGGCAGTTGTGACACAGGCACGTCTGTCACACCTAATGGACCAAATACCAGAAATATCCATCCTGCTTTATTCACAGGGTTATAGAGATTGGGATGTAAAGTTCACATTGGGTTTAATAAGTTGGTTCTTGTAAGTTCGTACTGCATCTCTGGACTTAAAGGGGGTAGTTCAACCAAAAGTAAAAATGTGCTTGCGTCAGTTCAACCATGTTTGACTTACTTTTTTTCTGCAGACCACCAAAGAAGATATTTTGAAGAATGTCGGTAATCAAACAACATTGGCCCCCATTGATGTTCATTGTATAGACACAAACCACTGAAACATTTTTCAAAATATCTTCTTTTGCCTCAAATTCAGGTTTTGCATTAAACACGAAGTTGAAAAAAAAATGATGACTGAAGATTTATTTTTGGGTGAACTATCCCATTTGTTTGGTGGTTGAAGAGGAGGGAATAAGAGCATGAATATGCATTAGGAAAGTAAACAGGGTCTATGTGATTTCATGTTGTCCAAAGCGAGACTTGGCAGGTGGGCCGTGCGCTCGTGAACGTATGCTTACTTTCTTTCACTTTTATTGATCTTATAAGCAGCTTTCAGATGTGTAAACAGTAGTGCTGAAACTTTTTTTGTCTCTCACAACTGTCTAATGAAATTAAATATATACACAAAATATTAATTACAACTTTTTTTGGTTATTGAGCCTAAAATATCAGTGTCCAAAATCTCCTTACAGTACATTGACTCAAAACAGTATGCTTTCGCCCGCCTGACCCCCTGTTAACTACCGGTTCGTGTTTGGCTGGTGTCTAATATTATAACTATTTATATTTTATTTAATTTATGTTGATATTAATTTGTATTATTATTTTACTGTATAATAATTGTATTAAATAGACGCTTTGTTGAATTTTGTCTAAATAAATCATTTGTCCTGTAGTTTGGTCGCGTATAAACAAACCGTATGGAACATTGACATCTAGCGGTTGAGCTTGGTATCGCAGTCTAAATTCAAAGTATTGGAGAGTCAAGTTTAGCCAAGTCTTGATGATATATATATAATAAATAATGATTTATAATTTGAGCTTTAGGGTCATTTGGATGTCACTTGACGTCGAGCCATCTAAGGATACGTACTGTAAAGTAACCTGGAATTTTATGTTTTACTGAGATAGCAATATAGAGCCAAAAATGATCGGTTTCAGATGTTTAACTTAAGAATTTGGGATTAAAAAATTGTCTGGTTATACTAGGTCAGTACTGGACTCTCTTCAGTCACCAGCATTGTTCAGAAACAGGCTTGACGTCGCTGTAAGATTAAACAGGTCTCAGCTTACTGCTTATTGAGATGGTTTGTTTTATGCAGTACATTTTTTGCATGACATGAAATTGCTTGGAAAGATGCTGCTGGCTTCATCTTTTAATGAGCTGGTTTATACCGTCTGTAGAAAGCACAGTATGCAGCAGAATTTGCTCTTTGTTTCTGTGAGAAGCAGCTAGCCGTGATATTGTGCAAGGCTGTATGCGAGTCTGCATCCGCTTTGATTTGGGCTAACAGAAACCCCACCAAGCTAAACAATTAAGAGGAATTTGTTAGCATCTAATTTCATCTTATCTTAAAATTCGGCCAAATACGCCGGGTATTGCTTTTACACAAACCCAAAACCATTTCACTTGGGTTTTGTGTTCACTGGCTTTGCTTGGACAAACGATTAATAAACCATAACCTCTTACACAAATGAATGCCGCTGTTTAATCAGAAAAACAGACAGAATGGACTTTTTCTTTTGTTTTTAAGTTTGTAAATAGCTTAGTTTCTTGGAGAGACATGAGAGCAAAGTAACAAAAACTAATACAAATGAAGGCACTCGCCCTCTTAAAGGTATAGTTCGCCATTATTCACTCATCCTCTTGTCATTTCAAACCTGTATGGCTTTCTTCCTTCCGCAGAACACAAAAGAAGATATTTTGAAGAATGGTGGTAACCGAACAGTGGCAGTGCCCATTGACTTGCATTGGTTTTGTGTCCATACAAGAAAAGTCAACGGGTACCAAGTTACCAAGATTTTCTAAATATCTTCTTTTGTATTCTGCAGAAGAAAGAAAGTCACACCGGTTTCAAATGACAAAAGAGTATGATGAAAGTGAACTGTGATGGGTGACCTGTCCCTTTAAATAATTGATATGCCTGTGTATGATCTATTACAGATTCAGGTGCTTGGCTTTAATTTATTTATGCATTAGTATTGCTCAGGATTTCTTGGAGAGGCGCAACTTAATTTATCATCATTGCATGGTAGCGTGTTCTGACCTTACAGACGGTGACATCTTTGAGGGCCGTCTGTCCGGTGATGTTAAATGAAGGTCAAGAGTCGAAGAAATTCCTGAAATGGTTTAGAGTTAGTATGAGAGGGAAAAGTTGCGAGCTTTACAAGTAGGTCATCTGCAGCATTGCCTTATATCGCTTTCCGTATTATTACAGACCTGCAGACCCACTTTTAATCCTGCTGGAGCTGCACCAATTGCACTTCCACGGACATCTTTTATTGTAGTTAAAACTGCTTACAGAACCAAAACTGCACGTCCAATACCTGAAAGGCTTTTAGAAATGAACGCTGGCCGAAGGGTCAGATTTGCCGTGCAGATTCGGTCAGCAGTGTTGGGGAAATGTTATTCCTCAGAAAGCAATTACTGTACGTTGCATTACAGGCTCTGTTAGTTGTAATGGAAGTGATTTTGAATTGGATCATGTGTGTGATGATTATTAGTCTTAACTAAAGTACATTCTGCTTTTTAAAAAATGATGGTATTTTTCATATTTAAAAACACTCCTATTTAACATGCATTATTACCAATGCTGTTTGCAGAACAGAAGAAACATCGTGGCGATGCTTGAGCGCGGTTTGATTGGTTTCTGTTTTGAGTTTCATCTCCAAAAAGTCATGCATTTATTTAGTTTCAGTTAGCGGGGTGAAATCGTCTCATGTCGCGCATTCAGATCGGATCTCGTGCGTCCGCGCTGCCGCGCGCGCTCAGAAGCACGCCAGGTGTCCCTGCAATTAGCTGCTGTGAGATTGATGAGATCTGGCCGAGCTGATGGAATCACTCTTATGTCATTACATCTAGACCCGTGTCCATTTATTTACGGCGCAGGAGAGCAGGTGACTGCGCCGTGATGGAAATGATGAGGTTTATAGTAGCTCGGCCCTCGTTTGAACTGTGACAGGTAAACAAACTAATTGATTCCAGAGGCCCCACGGAAAGAAGAGCTGCCACGTTTCCCCGCTTTCTGTTTGCCGAACAGACGAAGCTGTCATCCGCAGCGCCGAGGACGCGTCAAACGCCGAGCCGGTAATTTGTGCTGATGAATGACAAGGCGAGACTCTTGTTAGGTAGACGGCGCGCTCATTAGAAAACACATTTTCGGATGTCAGCGTGCTCCCTTCGTTCTTGGATAGAGGAGTGAAATAAATAAACGTCACGTGAATATTGCAATGTCACAGAACTTAGCAGAAAGAACTCAAACCTCAATTGACATGTCTGGTGCAGCCGTGCGTGTTTTGAACGCTGACAGCCATCTGTGAAGAGGTTCCTTTCACTCCCGCTAATGAGCGGCGCGTCACCGCGGCCCGGTCTCCTCTGGCCCGTCTCGAGAGACGCGTTACAGCTGCCGGTTCCCCTCGGCTCGAGCCTACGGTAAAACGTCTAGAATGGCATCGCTGGGAAGAAAGCACAAAGCGAGTTCCACGAGTTGCGTGTTTTAGTACATGGGTTCGCCGGAATGAGTTCGTGTAAACCTGCATGCTGTTTTTTTGCTGCTGGTGTCTGCGTGTTTAGGATACGTGAGCACTAGGAGAGATGTCTGATGGGACATGATTTGAATAATGAAACACCTTATGAATGCGTCACTGAAGTGTTTGATAGAGAGCAAACATATGAAGAAGTTAAATATAGGCCTATACAGTAGAGAGACAGACCGGGGCTAGTTGTCACACTTTTTAACTCTTTAATTTAACACTTTTTGAAAGTCAATTTTTGTAATAGCACATAACCTAGAGTCACATGTTACAAGACTAAAATGTTTATTGTTATTTTACAAAAAAGAAAGTTAGCTGAAAAAGTGCCATCTTGGCACAATAAACCACGCTCTTAAATGATCGGGAAAAAAAAACATAAGATAACAGTTTGGATGATCACAAAATGATTCCAATTTATGGCAGGTTAGATGTTTGAGATGTACAAAAACGGAGGAAAAAAGCCCCTGTGACAACTTGCCCCAGTGACTTTGTTATACGTAAAGCTATTAGCTGAACTGTTCTTGCAAAGCGGATGTGTGTTTGAAATTCTTGTTTGTTCTTGTCATTTAATATTTTTTCAATCTCTATAGAAGAAAATATAGAATAATATAACTTCCCACCTTAAACCCTAAAATGAATAAAAAAATTCTCAAGCTTCACTCTGTAAATAACCAAGCAACACATTTCATCCATGAGTTGGCAAAGTAAATCAAACAGGCCGCTGAGAACATTTAAACTGCTGAAAAAGCAAAAATGTGCCAAAACCCGTAACACCATTCTAGTTCATATCAATTGCTTTGTAAAGGGAAGGATCTTCCTCATGCAGTTGTTCTCTGAGCGCTGCTGTATAAGAATTGCGTTTTTATCTAATCGCAGAATCTACGTATTCACAAAGCACGGCGATATCTCTCAGATCCAGCCAGCCGTTCATTTTAAGATTTGGATAATTTAGTAGCACATTACAGCGAATGGAAAAAAGCTTTTCAGTGAGAGAGAGAGAATAGTTTATCACGGGACGAGTGTCATTTGAACCTGAGATT
Organism: Triplophysa siluroides; assembly: GCA_006030095.1. Lineage (NCBI taxonomy): Eukaryota > Metazoa > Chordata > Actinopteri > Cypriniformes > Nemacheilidae > Triplophysa > Triplophysa siluroides. The sequence continues at coordinate 1,084,137 of VCII01000037.1, read as the reverse complement.
CAATTAAACTGTATGTTTTTGCCTTGAGATCAAGAGTTAAAAAGCCTATTAAAGTGCCTCTCAATGCTGAATTTGTTATCAGCGTGTCGAGGAAATTTCAAAGTCTCTCTGGTGTGCATCTCTATCTGTGACACACTGTCCGTATTGTTGATCGGGACGTTATTGAATGCGTCACAGGACAGGTTGGGCTGGATGGGGAATAATGACAATAATAACGAACCCTAAATTCATCAAAATAATAATAACAGTGTTTCGAAGAAGCCACAAGACTCTTTGTTAGCAAGATATTATCACGGTCCTCTTGGTTTACATTGTTTACCTTTGCAATGTGTTATTGCTGTAGTTCAGGGACAATTGTCGAAGGATGTTTTAATTGCCAACTCCTGGGAATAGACCTTTTAGTTTTTGTATTATTTGTGACACTGAGTTATGACTTCATCACTTACATCATTGCCCCCCTGTGAAATTATGTGATTTCTTAAGGGACAGTTCACCTAAAAAAGTATTTAGTCTTTTATTCATCCTCGTGTGGTTCAAAACCTCTATATGATTCTGTGGAAGTCAAACTGAGATATTTTGAGAAATGTCTCAGTGGTTTTGTGTTCATACAATGGAAGTCAATGCGGGCCAGTGTTGTTTGGTTACCAACGTTCTACAAAATATCTTCTTTTGTGTTCTGCAGGAAAAAATAAAGCGGGGTTTGGAATGACATAATTTTAATTTTGAGGCCAATTGTACGTTCTAACATGCATGTAATACAATCAGCTCTTTGTAGTACGACACCTGCCAAGACATGTGCTGTCTTTGTCAGTGAATTTGAACTGGAGTCAGATGGAGCCACTGTGCTCTGATCGCAGTCCGATAACCAAAGCGGATCAATACGTGTGTTGTAAAGGTTAAATGATGCTCTGTAGTCTGTCGTTGTCATGGTGGGATGTGAGTCAGGATGAGCGATAAGACCGGCTCAAAAAGCCACTAACAAGCCCTAAAATCTAAAGTAAAATGTCATTTATATCACGCTAAGACCGAGTATTTCACATTGGTTACTAATGAGGTTGCATGTTGGTTAGTGTTGTCTATTAAAAAGCAGCTGTGTAGACGCTAGTTTCACATAGTGTTGAAAACACAGTTCCTGTGTGCCGCGGGCTCCTCGCCGGCCTCCGAGCAGTTGTTCCCAGGCAGCGTGTTGCTGACGGCGAGTCCTGATGCTGCTGTGTTCTTCTGGTGTATTAGACGCTTCCTGAGTTACGTAAGCGAGTTAATGAGCTACACACGCACACACACACACACACACACACACACACACACACACACTCCTGTCCATGCGGGCACCTCAGAGAGAGTCTATCCACACATCCCCTGGGCTCCAGGCTGCCTGATAAATACACCAGAGAGACAGAATACACACAACTTTATTGTGTATTCATGATCTGTGTAATATTCTCAGTTATCATTTATTAAATATTGTTAGTTTATATGTAACTATTCTGATTTGAAAGGTCAATGTTACGTGATCATTTTTGGATGTGCGTCGTTTTTGTTTATTCAATATTTCCAGTTTGCAGGTTGACTTCTTGCTCAGTGATACTTAGACGAATGGTTTAAGGTATTATATATATCGGCATTTCCAAAAATTGTGTTTCGAAGCAAATATGCAACTTAGATATGAAAGTTCAGCAGTTGTGGCAAATGTTTGTGTTAAAGGTCAAGTGTATGAAATTAAGCGGCATCTTGCGGTGAGGTTGTGAATTGCAACCAACAGCTCACTCCCCCTCCCTTTCGAAGCACTACGGTGGCTGACACGGGACAAAGATGTCATTTTTGCCTGTATGCCGAAGGAGATGGAGCAGTTTGTCCATTTAGGGTTACTAGAAACAGTGGAAAAGTGGACCCATGGTGTATGTAGGTAGAAATAGCTCATTCTAAGTTAAGAAAAACATAACGCTTCATTATGTAAGGTCTTTATACACCTCTGAAGACATAGTTATGTATATTATATTGCTAGATATATTTGACATTAACTGCACTATGAACAACTTATTTACTGTGGGATTTAAGTTTCTACAGCTGGTCTTAACATTTGATTAAAATGCAACCTTTAAGTCCTCCTGGGAAACTCTTTCTTTCGAACTCAAGAACTCAAAATATGAAGACGGATTTATGATTTTGTCTGAAAAATATTGAGTACATTGCTTGGTTATGTCTTTGTCTCTTTCATTTACTGACAAAAACAAGGAGCTTTTTTTTGCATTAGTGCAAGAAATGAGCAAAAGATGCAGGGTAGGTGTGTTATTTATGCATTAGCCTGTCACAGGAAATCATGGGAAATTAATATTTGTTGCACAAGCCATTCGCCTTATAAACCGAAAGCTTGTTTTCTGGCAAGCTTTAGCCCTGTTTTTCATCAGCGGTGCACAACATGCGCACAAAATAAATTGCACGGCCAACATTCACAATACCTAATTATGACCGACTCCAATTTGCCATTGGCATGATTCTTTAATAGACACGCCCCAAACTTGGAAAGTCAGAATTTCCAGAGCGTCCCACTGATAATCCGGACGTTGTTGGTGCCGTTCATGTGTGGTCAGTCCATAGCTTCCATCATTCCAACATCAAAAATCACTTATGGGGTAGTGCATTATGGGTAAATCGGGTGTCTTTACTCAAGGTCAGCTTTGTTCCCTCACACAACAATCGCATGGTGCCACGCAAAACATCCACCGTAAATCACTTAAAGAGTTACAAGCCTAAATTCATTTGTTTGATTCAGGCCATGAGAAGGAGGGTTTGCATACGTTCATTCACCTCTGAGTGCCGTTCTTGCGAACGTTAAGATGGTATTATTTTCTTCATTCATGTAACGGCACAAAAGAACAAATCAGTTGTCCTTGGATCTGCCCCTCCGCTAAAAAATAACTATTGTTGAGTGTTTCAATCGCCGGAACATGATGTATTGTTTTCATTGTCGCAATGAGCTTAGTGATTGTAATGAGTACATATTAATTCCCCTATGAACGTCAAATATTTAGATTTAGCCCTTAATTAAACTGTGTACTTGAATGCTTATCTGCTCCGCTATATTACCTCTACTGTGAACAATTAGCATTTTTGTGTTTTTAAAAAAGACACTCGCTCCCAAAAGCTAATTGTTTTTTTGTAAAGAGACTTTAATGAGAACTGGCCATTAATGAACAGAAATTGCACAGAACTATTGCATAGGTAGCTTGTTAATTAATTTCTAAGATGCAATTACATTACAGATGCGTGAGCTAATTTATCAAGCAACTTCTCTTAATCCTTTGTAATTTCAGAGGGATCTTGTTAAAATGAAAAGCAGAGCGATCGGGGTGGAAGAGTGCTAATGAAGGGCGGTGGGCACCAACAGAGCACAGGGCTGATCCTCAGCTGTCTGTTTACATCGCTGCAATGCATTCTGGGAGGTCATCCTTAAACCCGGGGCACGAGCACCGTTCTGCTACTCTGGGGAAACTAGTGTGTAGGCAGATAAAAAGGCACATCTAAATCCCTTTGGCTATGTTTACTGACAGAGATGGTTTTATCTACAGTAACGTCATCAAGAGAGTCATTTTCGGGAAGAAATTGTATTTTCGAGAGTTGACATATTACAGAAGAAAATGTGATGGCTTGTTAGTGCAATGGAGGCTTGCTTTAGTCTTGATTATAGGAGATCTGAACATTGTCTCACATGTGAGATTTACCAAGATAGCAGGTCAGAAATTGTCAAAAGAACATTTCTCTTATAGTATACGTGAAGTTGTAAAAATTGTTCTAAATTTAAATGGATATCATCTACATTACAACAATTAATGATACATAGGAACATTACTGATGGTTAGAGATGCTACGATGCCAAATTTCACCACCGATACCTATTGCCAATTAATCCAAGAGTGATTTCTGCCGAAACTGAATCTGATGATTACATTTATATTTCTTAACTTTCTGAATGTTAATAATTCATATAATGACTATTAATATTGAACATCAAACTGGTGATGTTTCTTAACATTGTCTGTATACAGAGCACAAATTCTTTGCAGTCTCCTGGCCTCTTTCGATTGACAGGATATATCTGCACTGATCATCACCTGTTATTAAACTATCGTACGATAGCCGATAGTGTGAAAATGGCTTTTTATCGACAGATTATTGGTCGTTATATCTGTGCATTTTTATCAGGGCTTGTTCATTTAAACTGCATGCACAAGCTTACAGAATAAACATATTAATATAATCCGTTTGTGTGGACGCTAATATAGTTATCCTAGTGTGCATTTAACCTTTTGTGACCCTGTATGTCTATGTTTATATAATGAGATTATTAGCATCAAAGTTGCCAAAAAACAAGTCACAAGTGTTTATTTCAGTATATCGTCGCTGTCCTTCTGAAACCTCATATGTCAAAATTCACTGTTTGACAGGAAATGGATAAAACACTATACTTATTAAATGATTAAACACTGTGTTGTCAGAGTTGCCAAGCACTCTTTAAAGGGGTAGTTCACTTTAAAATAAGCCCCCATTGACTTTTCGTAGTAATTTTTATTCCTACTATGGAAAGTCGATGGAGGCTTATTTTATAGTGAACTGCTCCTTTAATACGTTTTATAATACGGTTAGATATTTTGAAAAAAAAATATATAAACAATAAAGGGTGACTAATAATAATGATTTATGCCAAGCAATGCGCAACTTAATTCAAAATACTGAAATTAATGATTTTTGACACCACATATTATTCTGCACAAAAAATGTCCTACTCAACCAATATTCAAGATATCTTGATCATATTTTCACAGAATGTTGTTTACATTATTGCATACTTTTGCTGGGATTAATCTTTAAGTCTATTGTTGTCCCCTTTTTGTAGATTTGTATAAGTTTGAGGATACAAAGTGGACCCTAAAATAGAACTTAATACACGTTTCCTTTGGGGGACATTAAGCAAATTTATTTGTGACTAAAGACGTTTCTATCCACAGGGCATTAATGACAAAATCCTAATAAAAACTAAGAATGATGGTGTCGTGAGAAAACGCAGTAGCTCTGTCACTGTTAATCAGATGTTTACCCTTTGTCTCATGCTTGTTGACCACAATTTGCCTCATTTTTAAATGTCTCCTCGGAGGAAAACACGTCCCCTCATCATATACGGTTAAGATGGCGTCCTCAAGCTTTAGGGAATCAGACAGACGACATGGCTTCCTCTGATTAAGAATGTTGGAAATCCTGTTACACACTTTCAGCTGAACGCTTCAGAATATCACCGCTCTCATTATTGGGCTGGGACTTGGAGAAATGCTCTTAGCGTTTCTCACTGGGAAATGTCGACAAACATCTTTTCATCCTTCTCTATATTTTACTCCCTCAGTCCATTGAGTTTCACCAGTCTTGTTGAAACAATAAGTTGTCATGTTTCTTTTCCTATGGTCAAGGTGACACTTTGTTAATGCTTGTAATAAAACAATTGTCTAGCGAGAAATGCTCGCAGCGTTCTGCCTATAGTACAAGCAATTTTTTTCCTGTTGCATCACCAGGAAATGACAGAAAAAAGGTCTGTTTTGTAGTAATTGTACATGTTTTGTTTGAATTTTTTGGATTTCAGTTCGTTATTTTAGAAAGAATTGTTCACAAGCAAGATTTGTTAATAAATCAGACTACTCTGGTTGTTTGTGAGAAGAGTGAAAAAAATGTTTTGTATAATTTTTCTTTTTTTTATTTCTTTTTTTTTGCTATAGGTTCAGCATCACTGCTAAAGAATGGAGCAGGAACGGTTTCAGTCCAGTTTTCATCTTGTGTCCTGCGTTTGATTCTCCGGTTTGAGTGAGTACACTTTCAAACTGACATTTGTCGGACATTCGTTCATGAAACGGTCGCATTTTAAAAGATCAAACTACACGGGCAAACAAATGCTAAACTGAGTTTGAGAACCGAGGACTGTAATTACGGTCATTCGCCCGCTAACAATTTGTTTTCCGACACATAGCGTTTTCACAAAGTCTTTACGAGAACACAAGCGAGCGTGCACACATACATCGACTTTTCAGGGCCATTTTGATCCTGCTAGACTTCCTATCAATAACACGCGGCCGATCGGCCTGCGGAGCGCCAAACGCAGTCGAGCTAGCAATTAGCACAAATTAACAGACATTTTCAAAACCGCCTTTGCTCAGAAAATGGCCGCTTTGTAGTTCAAAAACATCCCACTCCGGCCCTCGTGTGGGAGTTCTTCCAACAATTGCTTAAATCCTAGAATAAGTAGCGCAATCTCCAGGCCCAGACACACTGTAATGCTTAAAAAACAATTTAGAAACTGTCATCGTTGTAATTACAGTAACTAATTACCGTCCTCGGCAAACAAATAGCTTAACATAATACGCCGGCCCAATCAATTTAGAAGAAATGCAAATTCCAGAAGCAAAAAGGGGGGCTTTTTGGCAAACCTGAAAAGGAATTGGGGAAATAATACACTTTGTTTTATCCGCACATAATTCCCAGGGAATATCATATCATAAATATTTGCATTCAGTTCTTATCAGGACATTTGCATTTGCCTCTTATCAGCCCGCAAACCAGGCAGCGGGCAGATAGCGAGAGCGGCTTGCGCGCCATACACACATTTCTAATGAGACACGTCCCAGGCTGATATCATATTTTGGCTAGAACTTTATCGCCAAAACGAGGAGGTCATTTTCTCCTAGAGTTGGCTCATCTTGGAGCTGTCTTTGAGCTTTTTCTCTCATTTGATGTGATTCAACTCAGATTCATTTTTTAAAAGCCCACAAAAAAGGATTATTTCTTTTCTTCCGCCAGCCGCAACTGCCTGCTATCAGTGGCACGTACGCTCGCAATGATTATCGCCGCGTCACAAAATATTTCAGTTTTATCTGTGCATTATTTTATTTGCTACTGCATCATCTCTTGAAAGAGGGTGGGAGGGACGCAGAGGAGACAAGAGAGAGAGACGGCAAAGCTCATTTGCATGAGCCGCCGTCGTTCTCGTGCCACAAACGGACACATGTGCATCTTCTCCGCTTGCTATACATATGCAACAGTTAGCGGCGAAAAATTAAAACGACTGTTTGATAACGCTTTCCAAAAGGCATTCCACAATAACAATTTCATGGCGCATTGCGGAGCGTAATTATAAACCGGGCGTTTTTCTCGGACGGCCAGAGAAACACTAGAGGTCAAGTGAAATGTCCTAGTCGAACGGTGGTCTCATTAGCACAATCTGCTATTATCTGCTAATTATTTCTCTGTTGCTCCAAACCGCTGCACCGGGCGTCCGTCTACCCACACCGCTTTCAAATCAGTCACCTCTCCAGAACGCCTGCTTGTGCGAATGCGTTCGTTTGCATAAATTACAAAGTGATACAACAAAATATTACTTTCTCTTTTGATGTCACCGTAATCACAAAAATAAACGCTGTATATCGACTCGGGCTTTTTGCTACTTATTTTCTGGTCATTTTCTTATCGCTTCTTCACAATTAAATGCATTTCTGTGCTGAATAAACAGAGTAAACAGAAAATAATAAACTACAATATGCAACGCACCGGGTTATGTACAGAACATGCTGCAGAAACAGAAAAGTTGACTATTTGCTTGCGAGTATACGTGAAAGGTACTGTGTTGCTTTTATCACTAATATTGCTGTTGAAATATTGCAAATGTTATTTGAAAGAAATATAAAAGAATGCGTCGAAGTGTCAACACCATAGACTGTATGAAATATGGACCCCATAGGTGCTGTTTTGAAGCTTAAAGTGGGAGGAGCCAGCCGTTGCCATCTTAGCAGCGCGTCACTCCTGGATAATCAAAAATTCGAGCTGAGGCGCCTGGTTGCTGAAACCACTTGTCACTCATGTGGCCACGCACCTAATTTGCAGAATTTTAAGGCTTAATATAAAATAATTCACCCTCCTCACAGTTGTCATGTAGGGTAAGATTAGCTATATAGTTTATATATTTTTGTACCAGGCTGTAAACATTTTGTTTTGCTGTAAACTTGCCCATTTTAACACGGGGCTCAATGAGATTCTGCTCTCTTTTGGAGCCGATCTCTAGCGGCCAGTTGATGAATTGCAGTTTATGTCACTTCCGTGTTGGCTTCAAGAGAGAGATCGAAAGGTTGCCGCTTGGTCAACACACAATCTTAGTTTACAACGGCATCTGTTCTGCGTTCTGAAATAACACATCTGTGTGTGCCATTAATTTTTTGAGAACTGAAGCTAAAAGTCTTCTAACAGGAGTGGCTTGTTATCTTAGCCCTGTTATTGTCTTTAAATCTTATCGTCATCTTTGTTTACAGAGAGAGGCCAACACATTCCAGCTGTGTAGCTGCTCTTTTACCCTTCGTCCAAAGCATCATCATAACATTGGTTTGCCTTGTCTATTTCATCTGGACTGAGCAAAACATTTTATGATCGTGGTTACTATTATGCTATTTTACTGCAGCAGTACGCCCAGCAACCCTACATACAAGAAGTTTTTATTAAAATATATATATATTAGAACATAAGAAAAACATATTAGAGCAGTTTACCCATCATACAGCTGAATGGAAGGGCAGGGAAAACCAAACTTTCCAAATATCGCAACTTTGGAAAATTCTTTCCAGTGGAGGTTGTAAACACGACTTTGTTTCCTGGCAGACTGAAAGAAACCAGTGCACCAGTGTTTTTTCAGGAAATGTTTTCAAGTCAAACTTATTGAAGTTTTTTATATTTTTGCATGTGATATACGCATTGGATGGCGTTTTAATATCAACACACAGGTCTGTGTATGTATGCCAACAGAATTTGATGTTGTCTCTCTTTCTAGAGGAGTCACTTGAACATGTTAACAATACCAGAAGGCATTTCTTTTCATTTTAAGAAGCTCAGACTGTCTTCAGTGTTTGAATGGTAGCTTAAATTGTATTTTTATTTATTTAGATTTTTTTGGTTGCCATATGTAGAGAAAATTCATCAGTTTAAACTTAATCTTGTCACCCCTTTTGAAAGTAATCCCACATTGTTTTTGATAGAAAACCTCATTATAAATTGGGCAGTTGTATATTTTAAAACATTTGTTAGTAGCTTTGAAGTGTAAACTATGACTTGCTCGTATCGTATAAGGCTTTCCCAACATTGGAATCTTAAAGTGCTTGAACTCTTGCTAGCGGTCTTTGACCCTAGAGAAACTTTCTCTAAGACACAGACACAAACACGCAGTAAATGGACTGTTTGGGGTCTGGAAATTGCGTATGAAGGAGGATAGGACAGGGTTGGGCGGAGTCTCGCCGATTAAGTGATTGGAAGCATTCGGCAGCTGATGCGTTTTTCTTCAATCCTGAAGATAGCATCGTCCCTGCGCTCCTTATCTGTCTTCTTGAACTCCTTTTAAACATCCATCCCTCCTCCTCCCTTCATTACATACGGTCCTCTGCCGAATACTTTCATTACACAGTCTTCTCTCATTCACCCTTCCTTTACCAGAGGTGTTCCTGGGATTTTAAGTTTGATCAGTGCAAAATGACATAAAGATTATTTACAACTTGCATTGAATAGTTTCTGCCAAGAGGAGAGGGCGTTGAAAAGTCAGGTTGGAATCAAGTGATGTTCAGAGGCCTTATTAGATCTGACCGGCTCGTGATTCATGCGATTTAATGCCGAACAGCTTGACACAGCTTTGCATAATTGCACCCATAAACTACAGCCATTCTTGTCCACGCTGTCAGATTCATCTGGAGAGGTACAGTCTCATCAGAGCATGATGTATGGATCATATTCAACCTAAATATGCTGTGTCATGCTGCGTATGGTGAGATAATCAGATCTCACCCTCATGCCATCCCACATGTATATGCCTTCCTTTTTTCAACAGAACAAAAATAAACAACTTCTCTATAAAAAATCTGTCATGTTATAATCATACTGTATATGGTTCTCAAAATGGTGACACTCAAAAAGCACATACATTCCATAATAAAGTAAATATTGCATAAAAAACTGTTTGTGTTTAGCGAAAGAAAGAAGGAAATATTTGATGTATTAAGTATACAGATATCAATGTACTTACTAGTATACAAGTGGACAACTTTAATAACGCATAGGACTCCACTTTTTAGTTCATAGTTTTGGTTTAAAGTCCGCGTCAACCAGGTGTTGCGATCGTGTTTACTTCCTTTTTTTGACGCATTTCCGAATGAAACGGAATTTCGACTGGGAAAAAATCGTGGGCGTGGTGGCTTGTTTTTCCCTTCGATTTGATTGGATGTATAAAGTACTCTTGGCAGTAAACTGTCACGGTTTCCCTCTGTGTCTCCATGTGTTTTCCCCAAGGACGTCAACCATCACCCGCACCTGCCAGTCATCAGCCTCATTCAAAACTCCATGCCAAGTATACACAAAATAATTCATGATACTTTACTGGCCTCTTTTTTGTGCAGATTACGCAAAACCGTCTCGGCAAGAGGATGCAAAAAATGTTACCTACAGACTGATTCAATAAATGAGTCGGGTTGGTGAAGTGATTCAAAAGATTTCTGAATCAAATGAAGTAAATCAAATGAACTCTCTCTCGCACAGCAAAGCCGAGCGTTTTCCATCTGATAACGTCCGTCATGGAGTCTCTGCACATGATGTAATTTCATCAGGTTAAGAGAGGTAAGAACATTAACACAATCTCTCTTCTATGTGCACAAAGCACATTTCCCTGCTGTTTTAATAACTCATCTAAAACCTGCGATCTAATCGGCATGTACAGCAAGTAATTAAAGTTGAAATTAATTACTGTCTGTGCTGATATTCTAATCAAACAGCTTTGGAGTATTTCGCAGAAGAAAGTTGATATTTTGTCATCCGCGCTTTATCTCCGCCTGCCGCGCGCGCTCGCGATTGTCTGTACTCATTCGTGTTGCCAGGAAAAGCTCGGGAAACGACAGATAAAGGAGGATAAAGAGAAGTTTAACGCTTTCTCTTTTTTTCTGGGTCTCGTTTTGACCTCTTGACAGTTCTCATCTCTACACCGACTCCTCAGCCTCCCCACCCCGCCATTTTTCTCATCGTGACAGGTTTTCGTGAGAGATAGTGCGAAGGCCTCGTGACTGCTTTTGATGGAAATTAGACAATCGTTCATTAGCGAGTTAGATAAAGTCTCTCCTTACCTCCCGCACGCCTGACAGTTTTCTCTTCGCGTCTCCTCGGGGAGCTCATTTCACACCGAGAGCTCGAGGAAGTGACTCCGGCTCGCGCGGGTCCCATCTGAGTTCGTCTCCGCAGACAGAGCCACTGGAAATGTCAGGAGGGGCAGTGAGGAGCCGTGTACAGTCCCTCAGTCTAACAAGCTCCCCGCGGGGCCCGTGTGCGAGGAACCGCTCCGGTTTGTCTCCTGTCGAGCTCATCAGAGGACTCGCTGAAATCAGAGGTACATGTCACGTTGCTCGGGGGACAGGACGGGGTTAACGCAAAAGTTTTAATTGTCGTTATTTATTCACCTTTGTGTCCATTTTACTGTTGAAAAATGCTTCTGAGGCATCTTTATGCTGATGTCATCATACAATTTGGCGATAGTCAGCAAATTTCCTTTGGTGCAGATCTGGCCCATATAAACTGCTGACCTGTGGCCCACGTAAGAAAGTGTTCCCAGATCTGGTCCACATCTTCTTAGCCACAATTCAACCAGATCTGTGCCATAATTCCACCAACAGTGAGCCATGTAATAAAGAATGACGTGGCCCATATGTGAACCTTATGTCTTCTTGTTTGGCTGAGTTTAGTAAAGGACTGATGGCCCTTATTGTGGGCCACATGTGGCTGATAGACTGACAGCCAGAATTCTCCCAGAATTTAACCATATTTACACCACAATATTTTTTTATTTAAAATATTCAATCAACACAATCAAACAATATTAAACACAAACACTGATTCTCAAAATATTTGTTTTATTACAGATTATGCAAAATCCCAACTACACTCAACTACACAAATGTATTAAAAAACATTTGCTTTTGTCATGTTATATGTGCTCAAATATCTACAGGTACGTCTCGGTTACGTATGTAACCTCGGTTCCCTGATGGAGGGAACGAGACGTTGTGTCGAAGACGACAGATGGGGTTCGCCCTTGAGAACCAATCAACTCTGACTACTATAGAAAAGGCCAATGAAATTTGGCGAATGAAATTTGCATGCCGGGCTCCGCCCCCGGATGTCCGGTATAAAAGGAAGCCGGCGTGCAGCATTCACTCACCTTTTGTTCTGAAGAGCCTGAGAGCCTCTCACGACTGCAGCAGAATACGATACGTGTTAGTGGCATAAGGGACACAACGTCTCGTTCCCTCCATCAGGGAACCGAGGTTACATACGTAACCGAGACGTTCCCTTTCTGTCGTCTCTCGACGTTTGTGTCGAAGACGACAGATGGGGTTCCTATGGAAAACGCCACAACGCTGTATCGCGTCACAATCTCTAGCGAAGCGACGGTAACAGGCCTGGGCGTGTCAGCTCGATGCTTTCGCGAAACTGTAACCTTCCAGTGTGGTGGTCGGGGGGTTCCAGAGCTTTCTTGGAGAAAGATGGGAACAGCCCTGACCGGTAACCTTTCACGGACGGAGGCCTTAGCTCTCTACTGGCGAGAGGCCGTCCGGCTCGGGTTTACACCGGGTAAGCGCAACTTCCTTAATTAGGGATGCGCTGCAGAGGCCACCTCCTACCCGTGGGGAGGAATACGGTGGATAAGGTATGGTCTCGTCCTTGGAGGAGAACGCATGGAACGTGCGGGCTGAGTAGTTAACCGCGAGGTGGAGGTCCACCTGGGGAAGCTCATGGGTTACCAGGAGTGGGAACCATATCATGAGGATACATCAGACGGAACAGCCCACGGGGGGGGGGTGTTACAGGCATCCGGTAGCACTAGGTCCGGTTAGAGCCAGGGGATGGCTCACATGTTATCCCGGCCTAAGGGGGAAGGCTGCTCTGCCCAGCCAACCCCCAGGTGGTGCTTGCTTAGTGATGGATAGAATGCCTATTCTTAACCAAGTGGTTGGGTAAGAAGGGAAGCGGATAGGATACCTGTCCTTAGCCAGAGTAGGGTAAGGAGAGAGGTAGATAGCACACTGACCCAGCCTCCCAGAGGGTGGAGTGATGCTTTCGCAGGCATACGCCCCGCCGGATGCCAGTCCTACATGTTGCCACGCAGGACGTGGGCTGACACCGGGTTTACGCTAGGGTTGTTTAACCCCTGCGAAGGTGTATGGGCGTAGCCCAACCCGCAGCTCTACAGATGTCTGCTAGAGAGGCGCTTCTGCCAGTGCCCAGGAGGTGGCTATACCCCCCTCAGTGGGCATGGGAGATTCTGAGATTGGAATGTCGTCGTAACGGCATCCACGACTCAGTGCGCCAGCCTCTGCTTGGAGACAGCCTTCCCCTCTGCTGTCCTCCAATACAGACAAGGAGCTGGTCAGAGCTACTGAGGCCCTGCGTGCGGTCCAGGACACAACACGGATGGGGTTGGGTCTTCCTCCCCAATGGGGAGCGCCTGCAAGTTCACCACTTCGCCCCGTAAGGGAGTAGTGGGAACTTTTTGGGCACGCATCCGGGCCTGGGTCTCAAGATAACGTGAGAGCTACCAGGGCCGAATTCAAGGCAATCCGGGGATGCTCGGAGGTGCCCTACCCTCTTGAAGGAAGCGAGCGCCATCAGGAGGGCCGTCTTACTCGGGTGAGGAAGATCGGAACCTCCGAGGGGTCCCAAGAGGGTATGGAGCGGAGATGAGGCGGGAGCCGCCCTCTCGCACCCCTTAGGAACCTGGCGACCAGGTCGTGTCATCCTAGAAACTTTCCATCAACTGAGTTGTGATGAGTGGCGACAGCGACTACATACACACTCAGTGTGGAGGGGAGATGTTAGTCTCCAGTCTCGTAAGAAGGACAACACAATCCTGATCAAGCACCTCAGTGGGTCTCTCTCGTTGAGAGAGACACCAGGACAAGAAGCGGCGCCGTCTAGAGGCGTGTAACCGCCCCGTAGATGGGGCCCTAGCCTGGGTGATGGTCTCCGCATAGAGGGGGAGTAGCCAACTCAGGAACTTCTCGTCCCGTCTAGAGACCAGACATGGTGTTCCAGAGGTCTGATCTGGGATGCCAGAACGTGTCCTTCCCCTGAGAGAGCAGGTCCTCTGTCAGAGGAATGGGTCAGGGGGAGTCGCTGTCCAGAGCATCAGCTCTGACGCCAAGTGCGGTTAGACCAGTGCGGTGTAACCAATAACACTTGGTGCTCCTCTTCCCTGGCCTTGCACAGTGTCTGTGCAAGGAGGCTCCTGGGGGGGGAAGGTGTGCTTCCGCCCGTCCCGCGGTCAGCTGTGCGCAAGGATATCCGTGTCGAGAGCCTCGGACAGGGAGTACCAAGCGGCCTACGCGGGGGTGGAGTCGCCACTCTCTACGAGGCATAAACTGACAAGAGAGCGCGTCGGCTGTCTAGTTCAGTTTGCCCGAGGTGAGTGTGGCCCACAGGGAACGGATCACCTGTTGACTCCACCGGAGGAGGCGTCGAGCAAGTTGTGTTAGCTGCTGTGAGCGAACGCCACCCTAAGATCTGATGTACGCTACAGCTGTAGTGCCCCTCGGACCAGCACGTGCTTGTCCCGCACGAGAGGCCGCAGCCTGCTCAGTGCAAGTAGCACTGCCCACAACTCCTGGCAATTGATATGCCAGCGCAGGTGGGGGTTCGCCCAATGCCCCGCCTGCGTGCCCGTTACACACTGCACCGCACCCCTGCAGGGAGGCGTCCGTCGTCACCACGACTTGCCTCATAACCTGCCCTGAGGGACCTTAGTCCGTCGAAAAAGTCATGGAAGACCAGGGGTTTTGGTGCGTCGGCCGCAGGGCGTCATCACCATGCGCCCTGCTGCCGGTGTGCCACGCTCTCCTCGGAACTCGACTCTGAAGCCAGTGTTGGAGCGGTCTCATGTGCATCAACCCGAGGGGTCTCACCCGACGAGGACGCCATGCCCAGGAGCCTCTGAATCGTTTCAGGGGGACCGCTGTCTGCCTGAAATGTTCCAGGCAGTTCAACACCGGCTGGGCGCGTACTGCGGACAGTTGCGCCGACATGGTGACAGAGTTGAGTTCCCTACCGAGAAAGAGGATGCTCTGCCCTGGGGAGAGCTTGTCCTTTCCTCGGTTGACCTGAATTCCCAATCGATCTGGGTGCCGGAGCACCAGGCCCCTTGTATACATAACAGATCTCACGAGTGTGTCAGGCCAGTCGTTGAGATAGTTAAGTACCCGCACACCTTCCTCCCCTCAGGGAGAAAGGGCGGCTTCCACGATCTTCGTGAAGACCGTGGAGACAGGGACAGACCGAAAGGGATTTCAGGTCGATTGCCACGAACCAATCCTGACACCTGATGGGTGTCAGGACGCGCCTCTGCGTGAGCATCCTGAGCAGCAGCTTGTGAAGGTGCTTAGTTCAGGGTACGCAGACCTCCGGGGCGCAACCCGCCGTCTTTCTTGGGAACGATGAAGTGCGGGTTGTAACCCACCGAACATCTTGGTTTGAGGGACGAACTCGACGCCTGTTTGCCAGAAGGGTGGTGACCTCTACCCGAAGTATGTAGGCGTCCCTAGCCTCAGACAGAGGGAGAGATGATGCCCCAAAACTTGGGAGAGTCTCTGGCGAACTGGATCGAGTAACCAAGACGGACCGTCTGCCCTAGCCACCGAGACAGTGTGGGCAGCTCTCGAGCTCCCAGGGACTGTGACAGGGGGACCAAGGGGACGGTCTGCTTCACCATTCCCATGGAGGGTGGTTCGATGGCTGGCGGAGCTAACCCTGTCGCGGGGAGGGGGCCCCGGAGGGAAGGTTGGCTCTGCCTACTTACCTGCCTGGCGGGACAGCTGCACGCACTGTCATTGAGAGTGGTAGCAGCTGTCGTGTGTGTACGACCCTACGCCTCGCCAGGGCGTGGGGTCGGGATTGCCGGGCACAGTCCAGTGGAGTGTGCGATCGGCAGGAATGAACTCCCAGGGGTAACAGAAAACTCTCTGTGAGTAAGTGGGCGCCAGGCCCTGAGAAGGGCCCGGCTTTGGTGACGAGGCAGGAGCCGTCCCATACCGACTGATCAGAGCCGTAGCTGTGAAGGTCGGGCCCGATGTTGCTCCCCCTGGGGTCTTCCCGTCAGTGTCACTTCTCGTGAGAAGTTAGCTGACGGGGTGAGGTTTCCCCCTCGACCTCGACTTCCGGGGTGCCACCTGCGGGGGCACAGTAACCGGAGCCGGTGTGGAAGGGGTCCTGGGCTGCCGGGAAACAGACATGACGTGAGATCTCGGAGGCTTGAGGGCGGCCGAGTCGCAGCGTGGTAAAAATGTGGCTAATCGCCACTGTCTGCTTCTTCACCGTCAAAAACTGCTGAGCGCAGTCCTCGACGGTGTACCAACAGCCCACCCTGCGAGACGGGTGTAACAAGAAAGCGGACTTTCCCGGTGTCACTCATCTGCGCAAGGTTCAGCCGGGGGTGACTCTCCTGGACCACTTCCATGGACATCGTCCGACCCAGGTCCCGTGCCGCCACCTTGGTCGCTCCGTAGAGCGCTGTCAGTGGCGGCACAGAAAACCTGCATTATACCTGGGTCGGCCTTACCCTCGTGGAGCTCTCTCAACGCCCTGGCCTGGCGGACCTGCAGGATGGCCATGGCGTAGAGAGAGGAGGCAGCCCGGTCGCCAAGGCTTCGGCACCATAGATGTCGAAGTCCTACACGCGTTGGATGGTAGGCGTGGCCGATTCTCCCCAGGCGGCAGCCGTCTGCGGCACAGATGCACCGCAGCCGCACGTTCCACCCGGGGGATCTCGACGTAGCCTTTGGCTGCCCCACCCTCGAGGGAAGTGAGGGAGCCGGAGCTGTTTCGACCGGAGCGGTCCGTGGAGCGCTCCTAGTTTTACACAGCTCCTCATGCACCTCCGGGAAACAAATGGCACCCGGGGTGGGCGTGGTTTGCACCGCGCTCCGCCCCCAGGAACCACGTATCCCCGGATTAGCATGGCTGACATCACTTCTGCTTCCTCCTGAGCTCGACCCCCTGGGGGGGGAGCTCGGATTCGTCAGAGTCGGATGCCAGTCTCCCTCCGATGCTGCGAACGACATCTCATCTACGTCACACATCGTTTCCGAGTGCGTGCCTGAGGATCCGAACGGTATGCCACCGCCGGTTGGGGAACGTTCAGAAGAGCGAATCGGGGTGCGATCGGCCCGTGAGCACTTGGCTGGCGGGTTTACGTTCGCAGAGTTCCCCATATCACTAACGCTGCTACGTGGGTGGTCATCGGGGCCGTAGCCACAGATGTCACAGCCCGGGTAGCAGACGAAATGGTGGCTGGTTCCCGTAGGAAGACAGCCCCCCGTGACCGCAACTTCTGAGTGACAATCCGCCCGCAGTGCGGGCAGATGTGTCAACGAACGCTGCTTCAGTGTGCTGGACGCCCAGACACCTAATGCAGCGATCGTGTCCATCCCCCTCCTCGATGAGGGTGCCGCACCCAAGAGAACAGCGGGACATGCCGCGCTGGAAATTGCTCAATCCTGAAAAGGACCTTTTAGAAATAATCTCTATCACCTCCGGAACCGCCGAGACGCCCAGGAGAAGGTCGCTGCAGGAAGGGACGATCCGCTGCTCTGCGTCGTAGATCCGGCGAAGTAGAAGAAGAATTCGTTGAATTCTTTTTGTTCGTAGTCATGAGCGAGGGCTCTGAAGAACAAAAGGTGAGTGAATGCTGCACGCCGGCTTCCTTTTATACCGGACATCCGGGGGCGGAGCCCGGCATGCAAATTTCATTCGCCAAATTTTCATTGGCCTTTTCTATAGTAGTCAGAGTTGATTGGTTCTCAAGGGCGAACCCCATCTGTCGTCTTCGACACAACGTCGAGAGACCGACAGAAAGGGAACTCTGTATTCATTTGTTATCTTTAAAAAAATAAAAATTTAACATTCAAAGAGTCTATCTTGCATTTCCTCTACACTAAAACATGTGAAGATTAAACTAACATTCTAAGAGTAAATTTATCACTAATAAAGGGATGAAAAATAAACATAATTTACTCCTTTAACAATTCTCCTTCTGGGGTTATTCCCATTGTCTGTGGGGATCACTTGAAGGAAATCTGTTGGGAAAAGTATATACTGACATTAGACATATTTTATATTACTGCATACTTCTTTTAAACACTGATTTTGTTGGTAAGGCCTTCACATAAGAATTTAAACAACAATTAAAAGACAAAATTGTTACTGTAAAAATTTGTATTAGTCAATTCGAGCCATGAGAGTCCATTTTTAGACTCATATTTCTAATGGGTGTTATTCCAGTATTAAACCATTATTGCTGAGGAAACCCCAGCTTTTTTATGCAAATTTGACAGCTTTATTAACAGTTTATACAAATTTGAATCACATGCAATACTGACACAAAATGCTACATATTTCAATAAAATTACTTTAAAATGTCAAAACATCACTTGAAAAGTTGTGAGGAAAGAAGAGAAATGTGCCGTGAGGGCTGCAGGACGCACTTGATTTCGGCGGAAAATTCTGTCCTCATTTACTCACCCTCATGTAATTTAATACCTGCATAAATTACTTTGTTCTGATAAACACAGAGAAAGATATTTGGAAGAATGTTTGTAATTTTCAGTTCCGGAACATGATTGACTACCATAGTAGGAAAAAATTTATAGAAGTCAAAGAAGCCCCAGAACGTTTTTTTTCCTAAATTCTTTAAAATATCTTATTTTGTGTTCAACAGAACATCATTTTTTTATAAAAATGTTCCTACTACGGTAGTGGATGATGTCCTAGAACTGAAAATTGCTAACATTCTTCCAAATATCTTTCTCTGTGTTCATATAAGAACAAAGAAATGTATACAGGTTTGAAACAATCTGAGGATGAGTAAACAATGACAGAAGTTTCATTTTGGGCGGAGTATCCCTTTAAGTATCACTTTTGTCGGATGTTTCTCCGTAAATTGTTTCTCCTAAAAGTGAAGAGCTCAAATTTAATCACTGATTTTCTATCCCAGATTAGTCGTTTTTTTTTCACGTCTTGGCACACTTTGAGACATTGTTAAGATAGGATTGCTTTCCAAAGAAACATTTCAGATCTTCTTTGTGATTTCTCTGTCATCTTTTCACTCCTGTGTAGTTTATTTATAGCTCGGTGGGTGACGTGCTCGGGGGTTCGGGGTGCACATAACTGAAATGAGCCCTTTTACCACCGCAGAAATAACATGGGCAGGCTAAGTGGCGTTTGTATCATTTGCAAGCGAGACGTGTTGGAAAAATGCTTACAGTAAGTGTTTCTCCGAGCGTGTATTAAGTTTTCATTTTCTTAATGATGACGAGAGGCCACTTTTATAATTATTAGTCAGAACCCAAGTGGAATGTAAACCGTGTTTGTGGCAGTCAGACAGAAGTTGAGTCTCACTCTGCAAAGTGGGAAAGTTTCTAAAGAACAGTTTCTTTCCTTTATTTCTTCCAGTGCCCGCGAGGCGACTTTAATGATCGGCGGTGTGAGAGACAGACAGTCACAGAACATCCAGAATCAGGCATACATCACAGCGAGATGAACACATAGACTAATCACAGACAACTCCTGCTACCTCTCTCTCTCTCTCTCTCTCTCTCTCTCTCAGCCATCAGATATGAAACACTTTCTCTGTGTGTCAGAACACAGATCAGAAGCCTCATTTGGCCTGCAACTACTTCCTGCATTAAAACAGGTCTGACAGAACTTTCCAAGGCTTTCTGCATTTGCCAGAGGGAAAATAACAGGCTGTTAGTGTTTACTCACTCTTTGACCTGCTGGGTGAAGTAAATCAATAGTATCTACACAGAACAAAAAGAGAGATTTTAAGTCAACGTGACTCTTCAAACCATTTTATGTAAAGGGGCTTTCAGACTGCAGGAAAGATTTTGTAGTTACCATACCTGCTTATTGTTGTGTTCGCACGGCAGGTACCGGACGGAATTTTAGTCCGGGAGAACCTTTTTGGAGGAACACTCACCAAAGTAGGGTCTAACCCGCAGGAAAGGAACGACCCGTGACGTAAACAAAAACTCATGTGCTGTTTCTGAGTGAGACAGAATATTCACCTGTGACGCTGTGTCGATCAACAATTATTATTATTATTTTTTTATTTATTTATATAGAACTCATGTTGCACCAATGTGCTTTCCAATAAAACAACTTAAAAATATATAGCCAAAATTAAGACAAGAAAAGGTAAAAGAAGTTACAAGATTACAGATTTCATTTTGAAAATTAGGATTGCTGAAATATGCCAGCCAAACAAAATAGCTTATTGATAAATCATTATTCTCTAATTGTTGACACCCAACGAGGGTGGGAATATCTATGCACAAACTTTTGGATGATGACAGCCCCTGGGCTTGTTATTTTTTGTATGGAAAAGCATTTCGCTGAACATCTGTTTATATGCTCCATAAATGCAAAGAAAAGCATTAGCCACAACATAAGCATGAAAACTTTTTTGTTCACTAAAAATGTAATGTATGAAATTTGCTTTTTATTTGTGTTTGTTTTCTAATAATTAGTGGAAATTTGTTGCCTCCTTGCCCCCAACCAAGTCTCAGCGTCGGGTGGCAGTCTCCCGTTCTTGTAACGCTACATGAGGCGACTGGAGATCTCCGCCCGTCGCTGAGCCGACAGATGGAGCGACCGTGCAGTGTTCTGGAGAGCCGATGGTAATTAGCAGCCAGTAGCAGAGCCGGTGGCATTTGAGTGGCATGCGGGGGGTGTTTGCCCTTTGGCCGCTCGGCATGCGGTTGTTCTGCACGGTGAGCTTGTGTTGAGGACTTGCTGCACATTTCTTGGTCTTCTTGATAGGTCTTTGTGTGTTATCAATATTCTAATGTTACGTTCCTGTAGCTCACTTTGATGGCAGCGCAAAGGTCCTGGGTCCGATCCCAAAGATGACACTATGTATACATTGTAATGTATTTGCTTTGGATAAAAGCATCTACATTTAAAGTTGCGATCGTTTTTACTTCCATATTTTGACGCATTTGCGAGTGAAATGGAATTTTGAATGAGAAAAATAGTGGGCGTGGCTTCTGACTTTCTCTGCGATTTGATTGGATGTTTAAAAACAGCTGTTGCAGACCACAGTCATTACAGGATGGAGGTGCATTTTCAGATTTGAATTGAAGATTATGAGGGCACACGGTTTTTAAAAAGAGAATGACCCATATTGATAAACCATTTACAACAAACGCTGCAATATGTCATGAAATAATAGGCATTGTAATATTTTATTTCACTGGGACTTTACAACAGGACTGCAGCAAACTTCTGTTTTGGTTTTCATTGATCACTTTTTTTCACCATATATGGCTGTCAAACAGTTAATCGCATCCAGA
Source organism: Triplophysa siluroides (assembly GCA_006030095.1). NCBI lineage: Eukaryota > Metazoa > Chordata > Actinopteri > Cypriniformes > Nemacheilidae > Triplophysa > Triplophysa siluroides. The sequence goes on along the minus strand of VCII01000037.1, from coordinate 1,062,691 downwards.
ATGAAAGTTTGTTTAGGGTTACGTAATATATGTCTGTTTACTGTGCATATATATATATGTATGTAACACATACATGAATATACTTTAAAAATATAAAAAATTTACAAATATTTATACTGTAGCCTAAATTCAATTATTGGTAAATATAAATTGTAAATATATTACAAATAATAATGTTAATAATCTCTTTATATGTATACATGTGGTATGTGTTTATAAATGCAAGATTAATATGCACAGTACACAGATATATATTATGTAAACACAAACTTTTATTCTGGATGCGATCAATCGTTTGACAGCCCTAATTTTTACAAAACACTTGCTTGAGCTCTTTAATAAATCCAAGATAATATGCACTTTGGTTGTCCAAAAGAGCAGCATATTCCTTAAGATGGTTTATCGCTTTGTCATCCATCATTCTCTAAAAATCACTTCTGAAAGAGGCAGGAATATCAAGGGAAGAGTGAGAGCAAGGCTTTGAGGTTGCTGAAATGTAGCTCTGTTATTCCCATAGGGCTTTTATTAATGAGGGTGCGGGAAAGTTAACAACTCACATTAAGCACTAATGCATTCTTTAATTAATTAGGTGCTCATTTCCAAATATCCAACACATCCTGCGCGCGTTCAATCTGACTTCACAATAACATTAACAATTCATGTTCCAGGCATAACATATTTAAATGTCACTGATACTCAAACAGTCTGATAAACACTCTTGGAAACTCTATTAGCGGCATTAGGTGACGTCTGGATTCAGACATAATTACAGATTAATTTCACATTTTCGTTCGTGAAGAGCCGGGGTGAAATTTTGCTAATTAGTTGATTAAAATGCACAGTTCAAAGTAAAAACGGCACAGTTTTGGTGTCATCTTTGGGTAGTTGTTAGACAGTTTAATAGCAGGTTCTTAGACCTGGATCATGCTTTAAACCTGTGTGCAAAACCACAAAAACACATGTTGTATAATTAAGTACCTACAAGTTTCTGGCTCGTTGTTCCCAAGGCGAAGTAAGATATGATGATAGAAATGGAAACATTTAAAAAAACGAAATATTTTGAAGAAAGCCATTCACTTCTATTGTATTGACACAAAACCAATGCAAGTGAATAGGTGTTAGAAAGATTCTTCAAAATGTCATCTTTTGTGTTCTGCAGTAGAAAGTCAAACAGGTTTGAATTGATGGGTGAGTAAATGATGGCGGACTCTTCATTTTGGGGTTACTTAAAAATCTAAAAAATAAAGGTGCTACACGATGCCATGTTATCAGTTTGGCTGCATGGTTCCATAAAAAAACTTTAAGATTTAAGGTTTCAACAAAGTTTGGAAAGAAATTGTTCTTTTAAGAACCTTTGACTGAATGGTTCCAATGGTGCATTGCTGTGAAGAACCTTTTTAGCACCTTTATTTTTAAGAGTTGTATGTTTCAAAATCTTTGTTTTTAATGAATCTAACCGAACAGAATATAATAGGATGTGTACTGTATAAAGGGCATTTAAAATACACACTCATGTTACATATATATTTAAAAAGTACAAATATAAGCGATGGATTACAATTGTCCCGTGTTTAAATCCTGATCTAATTGCTTATTTTTCACAGCATGTTAGACAAACACATAACGTTATATTTATGCATTTGGCTGGCAACTTTTATTCAAAGCAACTACAATGCATTCAAGGTATTCTTGTTATCACAAAGTGTGTTCACTGGGATTCAGACTCCCAACCCATGACGCAAAGCTCTAGCAAGTGAGCTTCAGGCGCGTTGTTAACTAAATTATGAGATGATACAAATACTTTTTTTTTTAAGTTTAAATTATAAAAGCCTCAAATCTGAGAACACATGCATGTACAATGGGGGACAGTGGGCATAACAACTTCTGCAATTGTTTTGGCATTATGTGCCTTCAACTCACACTCGCACACAGAGCTAGCGTCACAGAGCTTAGAGGAGCATCTTAATCTCTGAGGTGCGTTGGCAAAGTACAGAGGAAAGAGATATCAAATGAAGCTCACATAAAATACTCTGGAAGGGGGAAGGGGGAACTATTTACCAAAACATCCTCGTAAAATTGAGATAAGCAAAAACTCAGTTTGATTCCATTCCGGTTTTAGCCCAATGCGACGAGTTTTATGAGCAGGATAACATGATGGAGACTATGGGTGCATCATGCTTGATCATATAATCTTTTAGGAAATATTTCTGCGAGTTAAATTCCAAATAATCACTTCATGCATGTCCATGCGTGGACTGTGTCATTATTTTATCCATATTTATCTCACTTGCAAGTACGTGCATATCTTATACCAAACCATAAGGATAAAAAAACAAGTGTAGCACAGACTATTGAAAACAGATGAATGACAGCAATTCTGACACTCATTAATAAATGCAAACTTCTTAATATATCGCTTTGTTTTACGACAGATGTCTCACAAACTCACATTTTATAATTTGAATATTAATGCCCGTGTAGGCCAGCAATCTGTCTCGCGCCGCACTGGAGAGGAACTTCACTTCTGGCACGGTGTGTCAGAGTAGAATTTCATGGGGTTGCACCTCCTTCTCCGAGACCCCTGCAGGCTTCTCGGTCCGTGTGGTGAGCGGGCGCTGAAGAGAAACTCAGGTTGTTTACATCAGAGCAATTGGTCATGGGCGGGTCATTACATGTAGGAGGAAAATTTCCAATAAAAGAAAAAGAAAAGTGTGTGAAAACAGAACATAGATCTACAATTGTAAAGAAAGAAAAGACGCCGTTTCATTTTATATGAAAATACGAAATATGTATTGCACATTTAAATGTCTATTTTTCAGCAAGGGAAGATGTTTATTCCCTTTATTTTTTATGAATGACGGTTCAATGAGAGAATTTAAACTTATATCATTAGTATCTAAGGCTGTGTTCATATTTCTAGTTCGGTTCTTTGGTACGGACCAAAAAAATAAAATAATACAGTTAGTCCTGTTTCGCATAGCGTTTTAACAGTGAACCTAAAGATATTGAACCGTGATTGGACAGCTTTTATGATTTAAATTTTAAAACGGAATTTACCGGACATCCATCTTGTTTGGTTTGGGTGGCAGCGTCCACACTTACACAAATAAACCGCACTAACAGAGCAATCGCACCAGAGTTTGTTTTAATCGAACCAAATATGTTATACATGAACACACCCTAACAGTCTTTCCACACGGAGGAGATCCACAGAGCTTCATTTGTAGAAAGCACTTTCTGAGATTCAGCACCTTCCCTGGCTCCTCTTCCTCAGCATGGCTGTCGGGCAGAAGAGGGCGATTGCGTTCCCCTCCCGCGCCGTGCCGCCCGTCCGCCTGTGGGACCTGCTCCGTGGGCTTTTCATCAGCTGCCATTTTCACCAGCATGCAGTAATTTCATGGCTCATTGGAAGCGCTGAAAACCTTTGAAACTGCAAATGTTAACTTTTGCCTGGCCCGGAGCCATTTAGAAAGCGATTAATTCGGCAAACAGACGTGAGCCACTTTCTCCTCCCAAGTTTTCGCATAATTTTCCCAATCCTTGCTATCTGGATTTGCATTGCAGGAAACTCACAGGACGGGGATAATGACTGTTCCTGTTAATTGTGGTTTGGTGAAGACACAAGGCCTTTAGCTTCACTGTGATCTACAGCACCAACATCTCACTTCAGTCATGAGCGAGCAGCAGGAAAGTCCAGATTTTGAGGTATGATGTCAGGTACAAGGTTTTGAAAAGAATATTTTGGATGTTAAGTTAATATGAAGCACTGCTTTTGTAATCTGATGTATTTCAGAGTTAAGCATTCGACCATGAGAAGCAGGCGTTTCCTACCAAATTGGGACCCAGTGATTGGAGCGGAGAGGTTGAAAAAGTAAGTGATGTCGGCTGAAGTTGTTTTTGGTGGTGGATCGGTTAACAAGGATTTATTTGTATTTGGAATAACAATGAATCATAAACAGTAATACTGGGAATGGGTTACATTTTTATTTATGTTGGCTTACGTTCTATTGTCACACAATATATATTATAAATAAGCCATTTTCAGGTTGGCTTTGTGAGCAGTGTTTTCATTTGTTTAGATGGATACAACAAGGCCAGGTGTCCATGCATGGCTGGAACCACCATATACAATATTTCAATTGTTGGTCTATCAATATGACATTTTCAGTCGGATTCTCAAAGTGTTACATTTGTGTTCCGCTCAATATTGAATATTTCACAACAGTCTTGCTTGTACGGCCTGAATGGCGTGTAGGTTGCTTTTGGATAAAAGTGTCTGCCAAATGCATAAATGTCTTGCTGCCATGAATACAGAAGAGCTAAAGAGTCCAGACCTATCCCTGTGTGTAATATTTGAGTAAGAATTGGACTTTATTATGCTGTATACCATGCAAAACAATAGAAACAGGTCAACCAGGTGGCCATATACAGGTGGTGGATATATTTGGATAACTTTTAGTGGGCACGACTGCTTCGTGTTATTTGTGTCGAAGAGCATAAGAAGAAAACTAAAATGATGTAAAAAAATAGCTGAATATTTCACAAACAAGTCAGTCTTAGTCTTAGAATGTTATTAAGGGCTGATAGTAAGGCTCAAATATGAGGCATAGTTTTGAGAAAATAGTTTTGAGCTAGTTATTTATGTTTTGCTGTAGTTTATTAATATCAGTTTACATTTCAAAACACAAGGAATGTGACAACAGCCGGTATACTCCAAACAGAGATCTGGCCTAACCATGTCTGTCTATTGTTACATGAATAAGGTAAAAAACTAAATCCAGAAGACCTGTGGCAATGTCTCCAAGACACTTGAAGAAACCTAGCTGCAAAGCTACAGTATACTGTGAAAAGTTTGAAGCACTTCTGCAAAATGGGGATGCTTTCAAAAAGAGTTTCACCACAAATCGATTTGATCAATAAACTTCAATTCAATAAATCTAATAAATATTTTGTGTGACCCAATTGCATTTAAAGCAGCTTTTTTTAAAGCAGTTTTTCAGGTAGGTTTCTTAGAGTGTCTTGGAGACGTTGCCGCAGTTCTTCTGGATTTAGTCGGTCTCAGATTTTCTCTTTCATGTAATAGTAGACAGATTTGAAGATAGTGAGGTGACAGATTTCCAGCAAAAATAATGGTATCATGATGTGAACTATCATTAACACTCCTCATATTGATATACAGTAAGATTTAAGTCATGGTGTCACTCCGTAATTCATTAGGATTACACTGAAATACTGAAATGCAATTATCAATGTTTCCGAACATCTGGAGATACAGATTCACACTTGAATCTGTCAACACAATCAATCAGAGCACTTCATGTGAATGTTAAGAGCTGCAGCAGGTACAGCCTGTGTTCTCTGTGCAGTAGAGAGAGAGAGAGAGAGAGAGAGAGTGTGCAGGGAAGCGTGAGCGAGGCAGACGGCTGTGGATTGGCCAGCCGTCCCCCACAGCTGTCCACCTGCATTCTGGCACCCGCAGACGCGTACAGAACACAAGAACTAATTCTGCTACCTGAACTCCATTAATTTCCCTTTGCTGGGACGTTCACATCTCTGACAGTGTAACATATAGCTTGTCTGCGAAAAGCTGGTCTGGCTCGAAATAGTCAAAGTTTTTTGTGCGGGCTTGTGTATCCTCAGATCTTTGATAGATCGGAATATAAATATACTTCTGAAAATGCATTTATTCCTATTGTCTAATTGAAAAAAATGACATAACAATATAATAAATATATATAAATGTATGATAATATAAATCTCAGTCCGAAACAAAATACTAATCGTGAATCGTATGGAGCGATATTATGATTTTCTTGATGCATTTTTGTCATTTTGAAGATTAACAGGTTTAGCCCCTGATCGTTTTTTATTGTACTCGATTTCTCAAGGTGTTCCACAGAAGAAAGCCACATGTTCAAAGTGACGTTTTAACGTGGTTAAAAATAAAATGTATTTATTCCCAGTTGAAAAGTTGTAAAAAGTTTGTATACGCAGATATTTGAAAATAACACATTTAATGTTGTAATAACAATATCGTGTCACTTTTGCTAAAGGTTATCATACCGTCAAAATCTCATACCCATGCCTATTGCCAACTTCATTTTTAACTGAACTGTCTCTTTAAGGGTTCATTGTGAGTTTGTCCTGGCAGTGATCATGTGATATGCAGCCAGTATCATCGCTATAAACCTTACTGCAATGCTGCTGTCTTCATAGGCAATTTGTGGGTCACAATCACTTTCTCCTTCCAGTAAAGATACTTGAGCAGAATCACGCAGCCCTGTTAACAGTGAGCTTAGAAGTTTGCAGGAGACCTCCTCTACTCATGCATACAGATTTTAATGGGAGACAAATTTGCATCTCAACATCGTAACTGCGCAGGAGTCTGACAAATAAAAAGAGGCCGTCTGGGATTTGCAGAAGCTGCCCGAATCGTTCTAATGAGAATGCATTCAGCTGTTAGGATGCAGTTCTGACAAACATGTTTTTCAAAGGGTATTTTTGCACTTGTCATTGAAATGTTCCTCTTCTGCAGCTTTCAGCTGATTTTATAACCAGATCTGACAGCGTTTATGTGACATTCTTACATTCAACGCTGGTGTCAGGAACGTTTTTAATGTGTAACAGCAGCAAGTGTGGGGAAATTTGGGATAGCAAAGATAATTGATTTAATGTTGAATCAATATAAAATTTGTTATTCTCAACATCGATTTAACATTTATGCAATAATCTCTGAAGTTTTACAAAAAAAGCATCTTTTTATATATTTATTTTGAAGTCCATAGTTTTTCTTTAGGGACAAAAGTTGTACGTATATATTGTAAAAACTATAGATACATTTAAAGTGATAGTTCACCCAAAATTAAAAATTATTTTAACCTTTACTCATGTCATTCCAAACCTGTATGACTTTCTGTCTTCTGCAGAACACAAAATAATATTTTTTTATTTAGAAAAAATGTTGGTAACCAAACAACCCCTATTGACCGCGATTTTCCATTGTATGGACATGAAACCACGGAGACATTTCTTAAAATATTTTTTTTGCGTGTTTTTCTTAGGAGCAGTCTTGGCTCATGTGGTGTCCTAAGAAAAATGCACTTTTTTATAAAACAAGCAGTATTGCATCTTCGCTTGACAGCCAACACCAAAAATGAGCCTGATGCTTCTGACCGCCTGTACTGGACAAGCAGTTGACACAGAGAAACATACAAGCATGATATCTAATACCCCCAAGGTCTGGGACCGTGCCGGGACCGCATCATTTAGGAAACGGATGTTTCTTTACCTGGCTGGCCAGAAATCGCATCTGCATCCCGTGTTAATGGGGCAGTCCGGCAATCTGCACGCCGCCAATGCGCCGTTAATTGCGCTGGAAGCCACAGAAGTCGGCGTTACAGATAGCGGCTAGTTTTATTTCACCGCTTATCATAAAGCTTCCACATGTCCCGGTTCCAAGACTAAAATAAAAATATATATTATTGTCTTAATTGCATGCCTTCAACAATGATGTCGGACAGCCAAACGCATCAAATTAAATTTTGTTTTTGTCCAGTGAAAGGCGAGTCAGTGTCTTATATTTCCAATGGAGGTACATTGTCTGATAAACAGCAGAACGAAAAGAGTAATTATAGAGAGGAAATTACATCAGAAATGAAGTCAGTCGTGAAAGCTCTGGCCCTTAAATGGGTTTGAGTCGAGCGTTAAAAAAGGCCATTAGTGTGACCGCACGCCGGTTTACTCACAAATACAAACAGAACGCCATAGAAAGAAAAATACTCAATAAAACAGGCTTTCAAATAACCGCTTATCGTGTCGTTCAGAATAAGTTCTTGTTTTACACTCTTGTTCCACTTTGGAATCAGTTTGCCAAAGAAACCTTAATGTTGTCTTTCTCCCTAAAGGAAAAAAGTTGTTGTTCATTGGACTATACTGTAAAACCATGGTAGCCAATAGGATTTGAGCTTTGGGTCACATGTCACCCGCGTTTGCAGTGAAGAACCTTTGCATGTTTTATTTTATTTCCTATTTTTTTATGATGTGAAAGGCACTTTTATTATACAGTCTTGTCTAGATCCAGATTTATATTCCCGAAACAGTTTAAGGTGCTGCTGGGATGGTCTTTTTTTATGTATGACATCATAGCTGTGACTTATAGGACAATTCGATTTTTTTTGCTCCTGGGTGAGATGCAGTTGTGAAATCTAAAAGCAAGTGAAAACCAGAATCATGACGAAAGCAGGATATGAATTGAGCACATTATCGAGAGGAAGGTAATTATGGGTCTCTGGCGCAGGTGGACTGATGAATTTGTGCTCGGAGTTCTCTTGCCTTCTTTTAAGCAGCAACAGTTTTTTTTCTGATTCGATTTCTGTAGGATTGTAATGCTTTATTATCTAAATCAATTTAGCAGAACTGGAGTATTTGAGTAAAGACCCTGTGAATAGTGCATTAGTTTGGGATTTAAACTTAAGAAAAATGAAATAAATCATATTTAGTATCTAAATGCTGTATTTTAGATCTTTCTTTCCAGAATTGACTTTAATGTGGCTTAAATTAAATCCTTCTGTTGATCTTTCACGTGGCTTAGTGTCGTGCAGCCAGAAATTTGAGGCCTGGTTCACTTTATAGCTTTTTCTGTTTAAGATCTGCCCACTTTCATCTTAAATGAATAGTTTGCCTAAAATTAAAATGTTGTGATCATTTACCCGCCCTGTTGGCCTTTTAAACCCGTGTGATTTTCTTTCTTCTGCAAAAGAAGATATTTTAAAAAATGTTGGTACTCAAAAACCAATTGTCCCCATTGAATTCTATTGTATGAACACAAAACTAATGCAAGTCAATGGGGACCAACAGTTTTCTGTAACCAACATTTTTCTAAATACCTTCTGTTGTGTTCTGCAGAAGAAAGAAAGTGATACAGGTTTGATATGACAAGAGGGCGTGTTCATGGCAGAATTTTCATTTTGAAGGTGAACTATCCCTTTAGAGAAGATGATACCGCGATAAAAAGCAGGCTAGGCTTGTTACTGACCTCAAACAAATTCTTCAATATTTTTCTATGTATTCGATAGCACTAACAACTAACTCTTTTTTTTTTGTTGCATTGTAGCCTTTAACTTGTGCTATAGGCATCGCATGAAGTGTGCTTGTCTGGACTGTCATAGTTTTTGCCATTGACTGTGTTTTATACCTGTGCTTCATACCTGTGCTTCATTCTCCAACATTGACCTTGTTCTCCAAACTGCAAAATCGAACATTTAGGTTCTATGAAATATTTTGTGGTCTTAAGCAGGACGGCACTCGTGGTTTTGCGTCGGCAGCAGCCGGTGGATGTGGGTTTCTCCGCAGGTTCTTCGAAAGTGTAAATGGATGATAGTTCAGAGTGTTTTAGTTCCTCGGCAGAAACACATAATTGTTCAGTGTTCACCTCTTCCACAGGTGTCCTCCAGTGATAAGATAAATGGAGAGCAGAGAGTCAGAGCTCTCTATATTAGACTTGAAAAGGCCTCCGGGGCTGATCATCTTATAGCCAGAGAAACACAGAAATGACTAAATGGACCATAAGTCTTAAGTGTTTAGGATGAAAAAACGTTCCTCCGTAAGATATTGTGACATCCAATGTATTTGTGTCTGTGGTTATGAATAATACGTAATGCATATGTTTAATGGTTAAAAGATAAGAAGGTTAACATGAATTCAGGGGGAATCTTACAGAACTGTCCACCCCAAAATTGAAAAATATATGCATTTAAAAATTAAATGGTGCCTATTTTGAGATGAACTTATTTTAATTCAAATATGTTTTACATTATGTGCTTTCCCTTAGCCAAATGCACAGTGTCACTCAAAACATCTACAATTTGTATACAGTAAAAATGACTATGAAAATTAGTGTAAAGAAATGATGTGAGACTTTTTACTATTTAAATTATTTTTTGAAAATGGATATATTAACACATATTAAAATGAATATTTAAATAATATGAATTAATTTATAATAATTAAAACGTAAATGAATAGTATTAATATTAAAAAGCCATTTATATAAATACATATGTGGTTCTGGGATTAAAATACAATTTTTTTATAATGCCTGAATATTTTTTCTTTTTATTTGGTCTTTGTAGAATAAGGTATATTTACTTAAAGCGACCTGTTGTTCTCCACAGTCCAGGATAATCGTACCTGAGACCACACAGATAGGAATGAGATAAGACTTCACAGCACACTCACAGTGTGCACGATGTGACGGGGTGGAGGCATGCGATTGGCTGTTTGGGGTTTGGGTGGGGGCGAGGTTAGCGAGCCACCTGCGGCAGTGACATCAGCACGACAGAGATCAGGGGCCTCGTGTTCTCTTTCTCAGTCTACCTCACCTCCTTTAATCTGTGATCATGTATCACCTGCAGCTACACGTTCATCCAGTGCAGACAGATTTCATCTGTCATCTGCGAGTGGATCTCAATACCCCAAACTCAGTCCGTCCAGGAGTCCATGTCCAGCGGCCGGCCTGCCAGAGCTAATCTCATAGATGAAGCGTCTCCGTTTTCTGCTCGGTCATGTCTCTGAGCGGGAGGGGGGAGGAGAGCGGGCCTCACCATCAGATTAGCGTCTTATTAGAACCTCCATCTTAGGTTAAACGACCCTTTGTGATCCATTCTGTGACAGTGGAATGAGTTTAGACATGCAGCAACACAAGTTGGGTTTTTGTGTCTGAGAGCAATTTGTCCTTAAATGTGTCCAAAAGGAAAATCAAATCACAAATGGGATCTCTGCATGGTCTCAGATGTTTCTCCCACATGTTAAAGTCAACTGACTTTAACACATGCCTGATCTTATTGTGCATGGTTAACCGACACCCATTATTAGGAAAATAAAAGTGTGCATTGTATTTGACTTTTTATTAAAAACTCACTTTACCCTAATGATTCGCCCCCATTCAGAAATGTATCACCCAATTTCCATAATTACATTCAGTGTCTACTGTTTTTATTATTTTATGGGAACATCTGAGACTTGAGGGAGAACTTTATTAACTTTGTGACCTTATGGGTGCTGTGTTTAAATGAATGGGGCAGTATGGCCCAATTTTCATAGCGACTATTTCGATTTATTGTGATTTCATGAGAAACATTTGAGAAAACCTAAATGAGAACATTATTTTCTTTTCCTCTGGAATGTTGTGATTATATGTATAAAGCGGTTACCCACAATTTTCATCATCTAAATCGGTGACTTTTTATTTATTTTTATTTTATGAGGATCATGTGAGACAAAGTTGAGACCTCAATGAGATCTTCATTAGCTTCACGTCCTCTGGAATGTTTGTTTAAATTCACAAATCAGTAACGCCCCGTTTATATACTCAAATGCAGTGACTATTTGCTGTATTGATTTTGAGAAACACCTGAGACAAAATTGAGACCTAAATGAGAACATCATTTTCTTGTCCTCTGGAATGTTGTGATTAAATGTATAAAGCAGTTACCCACAATTTTCATAATCTAAATCGGTGACTTTTTATTTATTTTTATTTTATGAGGATCATGTGAGACAAAGTTGAGACCTCAATGAGATCTTCATTAGCTTTACGTCCTCTGGAATGTTTGTTTAAATTCACAAATCAGTAACGCCCCGTTTATATACTCAAATGCAGTGACTATTTCTATTTGCTGTATTATGATTTTGAGAAACACCTGAGACAACATTGAGACATAAATGAGAACATCATTTTCTTGTCCTCTGGAATGTTGTGATTAAATGTATAAAGCAGTTACCCACAATTTTCATAATCCAAAATCGGTGACTTTTTATTTATTTTTATTTTATGAGGATCATGTGAGACAAAGTTGAGATCTCAATGAGATCTTCATTAGCTTCATGTCCTATGGAATTTTTGTTTAAATTCACAAATCAGTAATGCCCCGTTTATATACTCAAATGCAGTGACTATTTCTATTAACTGTAAATTTATTTTTGAGAAACATGTGAGACAACATTGAGACCTAAACGAGAACATACTTTACTTGTCCTTTGGGATGATGTGTTTAAATTCGTGAATCAGTAACACCCCAATTGTCTGAATCAAATGCTATGGCTATTTCTATTTTTTATGATTTTATGAGAAACATCTGAGACAAAGATGAGACGTAAATGACATCTTCATTTACTTCATGTCCTTTGGGATGTTTTGTTTAAATTTATGAAGCAGCAATGCCCACATTTCATACTTGAATGAAGTGACTATTTAGTATAATTTTATAAGAAACCAAGTTTGAGACAAGATTGAGACTTAAATGAGAACTTCATTAAGTTAATGTCCTCTGGAATGTTTTGTTTAAATTCAATTTGTTTAGGTGAATCAGCAATGCACAGTTTTCATACTCAAATGACTATTTCTATTCTTTCTATGGTTTTGTGAGAAACATGAAAGACAAAGTTGAGACTTAAATGAGATCTTCATAAGCCTCAAATGGCGGGACTATTTATTCTTATATATTTCATAAGAAACATCTGAGACAAAGTAACAAAAACTTGAAGTTAATGAAGTTCTCGTTCAGCTTTAACCTCAGTAAAGCTGTCCTCTGGGACTGTGTGTTTAAATGCATGTATTGTTTCAACTACTTCCAGCTTGCTGCTGTTTTTCCAAACCTCTTCTGTTCAAGAAACAGCATTCAAACCTAGCGTCATCTTAATGTAGCGTTGCGATCTGACGCGTCTTTCATACAAACACACCCCCACACGAACGCTGCGAATTCATGTGTCTGCGGTGTCAAGGGAGCGTGCTTTAATTAGAGAGACTAATCGGCATTAATGTCTTCATATTCCAGACAGGAGACTGACACGTCTTAGACTCACTCTAAACCCATCCACATGCATTGTGTGAACATGTTCAGATGCAGTTGAAGATGCCCACCCACATATCTGCTAATTGCAGGTCTTTGCCCCTGAGCATCCTCGCAGTCACACAGACAGCGGGAATATTTGGTCTTTTTAGCTCTGCTGCTAGAATTAAAAAATTAATGACGCTGTCGCCTCCTCCGCCATTTGGTGGCTTTGCGGAAAGGAAAAATATTTTCTTTTCTCTTAATTTTGTTCTCTGTGTGTGAGTGGTTTATGTGAAAACTTGTTTTTGAGTTGTCTTGTTTTTTTTTTTCAGGTTGAATAGCCACCAAAGATTGATGTAGAACAACTGCCGAAGTCACGTGATGCTTCGGTGTTGGAGTTGCTGGAGCGTTGCCTTCAATAGAGTTTGGCATTAGCATGTTGGTAAGCAGGCTCATGATGCACTATTACTAGGGTGACCATATACGTGTTTTTTTTTTCCGGACACTTCCTGGCCAGGATTTCGGGTGCGTCTTTCGGAGGTCGCATTTGTCCACCGTATATGTCATTGAGGTTCTCACATTTCAGTTTAAAACATTGTAAAATTAACATTTATTTCTCTTAAGACGGATAATCATTGTTTCATTCTTACCTTGAAATAGAACTGTTGCTTTTCTGAAGAACAACCTGAAATGATAAAGCTCGAAATGTAATGTGTGGTAACCATTATACACATAACTATAAGAACTAATATACATTATAAGTAAAGTACGTATAAGTTTACATCGTCCTATACCTTGAATATTATTGATTTAAAAGAAAAATAAGAGGAATTATAACATATTATCATTTATTCATTATTTATTAATAAATTTAAATTTTGAATAGATGAATTTAATTAAACTGATGTTTGCATATACAATACATCACGGTTTACATTCTGTGATAAGATTATATTAAAATAAAAAAATATAAACCTTGTATGTCTATATAAGCTCTTTTTCAGGTAATGAAAAAAACTTTTTTGTTTTTAAATGATTGGATACTGTGTTGTCAAGCACTTTGAATACTTTACATTGGTTAGATATTTGGGAAACCAGGTGACAAACATAAAGGGTGACTAATAATAATGATTATGATTTATGGCAAAAAATAAATATGGAAATATGGATACAAGGTTTCAGAAGGTTAGCATCGTTATATTTCTATATAAAAATATTCCCCCTGGAGCTCTTTTTTTCAATTTTTTGGTCCAAATGTTTTTTAACATAATTTTTTTTGTTTTTTAATTAAAATATGTTTGTCTTCAAAAGTAATTTCAGACGTTTAAGCATACACCTTGGGATTAAATATACATTTACCATTTTTTATTTATAAAATGTCAAAATTATGTTAATGTTTAAACCACATCACATTACATCTGTTCTTGTATTTTGCCAGGGTCATCTCTACTAAAGCTGTAAGCTTCCCAGGTTTCTGTAGAAGATCTTTGAACATTGATGATGGACACTTTCTACTAGAAGGTGGGACTTCCACTGCTAGAGCAGCCATACTGAGCATTGCATTTTCCCATATTCATAATACTAGAAGTGCTGCGTCTTGTAAATCTATAATCTTTTACATGTCTCAACCAATCATAATGAAGGACTGTAACTATCTGTTTTATAATCAAATCTTTATGCCATTAACCCAACGCCATTCCGCTGCTTTCTAATTGAACCGTCAAACCTCTCCATTCAAGAGGAATCATTATGTTTTCATTGAATAATTACATTTTGAAATGTCTAAATGTTGCATCCACGCCAAAGCCCGACATTCTCTTGTTTATCTTCAGAATTTCCTAAGCAGTTGAACTTGAGATAGCAGAGCAGAAAGCCATGAGCTGATGAGTGGAAATCCCTGGGCTTTCTAATTAATGGAGGTACACAGGCCCGGAGGATGAGGCGGATCAGGGAAATGACATCAGAGGGGAGATAGCATCACTCATTTCTCCGCTCTATTGTCACCCTATGGGATCGGCTGAAATGAATCGCTCGAGCATCCGCCGATAGATTTGAATGGTGAGAGAAAACTCATTGTCCAGTGGAGAGTTTGCGATAACAATCTCATCCTCTCCCTCTCTCTTTTATTTTCTCTTTCCACTTCTCCTCTTTGTCAGGAGCATCCCGATCAAACGACCAAATCGAGGCTTGGGCAACAGGTGGGGTTCGTCTTTCAAAGCTGCAGGGATCTTACAAATGAACCGAGGAGATGTTTACGCCATATAAGGAGAAAGGGGAGGGGCTGTGTTTCAGGTTTGAACGTGATATTCAATTTAATAGTCACTGGGCATTCTGGGAATGTTTTAAGATGATTATTCTATTCGGTAAAAGTCTGCGGAAGCTTTTAGATACATAAAACACCTGCTTTATTTCGAACCCGCTTGTGTTTGGTATAAAGGAGAGTCACCAAGTTTCTCGGTGACTGAACTTCCACCATTCTTCCTTTTGAACTTTTTTGTCATTTTCAAACATTTCAGCTCAAACAAAAATTCAGATAAAGATGGAAATAAAGGTGTCTTCAGCAGAAAGAAAGACATCACGGTCTGTTTTGGATTATGCTTCACGACCTGTTCCCAGAAACACCAAACGGTATCACGAACAAAGAGCTTTGCTGCAAAAACCCGGTTTGTCTTAATGCAAAAGAGGGGATGACCCATCATTCTGTATTATTTGCCCTATCTCTTTAGCAAAAGCACAGCCAAAGGTCCATGCGCGGGAATCACACATGTCTGCTGGGATTTACACAGAATATCCATTGACGTTTCCTTCCAAGTTTCCAGCGATAAGTGAAAACTTCCGGCTTTCGAATGACAATTCAAAAGGTTTTCGCGGCTAAGTACTTCCGCCTGTCCCGTGAGCCCGGCGTCCGCCTGTTTTTACCCCCCTGCACCTCGGCCCTTAAACCCCCTCGCTGATATTTAACACGTAACCACTCGTAGTCTGCCTATGAGATAGGAATATAATTGTATGTTAGTTTTTAATTACAGGAAGAATCTAACTTGTAAGATGATGAGCTGGAAGGTTCCACCGCATTGTTATATTTTTTCATCCTGCTTTTTCTGATTATGTGAGCCGGGCTCCTTTGCTAAGCGTTGATAAGCAGAATTTCCATGTTCCCTGCATAATTAATCCATCTCTGCCTGCCTTCCATGCCAACTGCTCCGTTATCGCCCGCACATGCCTGAATTGCAAAAGAATTCTCCCTTCAATTGGAACCTATTGATATTCGGCGAAAACGGAATCCTTAAATTTTAAGCCACAGATTGTTAAATGGATTAATTTCGCGGCAATCTCGGGCATCTAACGCGGGCAGACAGGCACGGCGAATCCAAAGTGTCTCCCGTTTGTGGAGTTTTAGTCCCAAATGATAGGGTTTTATTGGCATCCTTTTCCGCCGTCTTCTCCGTAGTCAAAAATTACCATTCATTTGCATCGTATAAAACACTTTTATATGCTCTGAAATTCAGAGGAATGCCTTTCAATGCCTGTCGTTTGGCCGTCCGATAACAACTCCGGCCGCCACATCTGGAACCTTTTGATACTGGCTGAAAGGGATGCCTGAATATTTAATATTTTTATCAGTTTTTCATCGAAGGGTTCACCATTAAGGAAGGCGGTGCGATTTGCATGAAAGCAGGCGAATGTAGATTCACTTCTCTGAGCTGTCTGTGTCAATATATACTGATGCTTTTCCTCGTTTTTTTCTAGCTCTTCGCAGTCGAGGGCTTCGCATACAGGATCATTTGACGTAGACTAGATTCAAGCGTTAAGCCTGATGGTTTCATCCAAAATGGAGATGAAAACGGCTTGGATGAGAGAAAAAAAATAGGCTGGGTATTTTACAGAGAGCAGCATTCGAATAAGAGTCCGTGATTAACTGGCAGCCCGGCTCAGAATTGTGATATTATAGTGTTATTGTTACATCTGTCATGGGCACAACTGCTCGCTTTAAGCGTGTAATGAACCGCAACTGTCGTGGACCGTGCCCGGCCGTTTGTAATCTAATAATTAGAGATGAATCAGCTCGGTATTCTGTACATTTTCCTCCCTTGGCAGCGTTTAATGAAGGTACGGCAGAAATTGTGCGCTGCTCTATTTCAGGACAATTATTCTGTCATGGCATAAAGCTCGTACGCTGTGCATTCAACAGTCATGTGCTGTTTGCGACTCATAGCCACTGAAGTACATACTGCAGACCAAAACAGAAAGGAGCGGAGATGATATGGATAAATGTAAAGATCGGTCATAATTCATTGCATGATGATGATTTGCTGTGGGCTGTAATATGTACTAGATGCACAAAGCTAAAATCAATGGAGGCATATGAAAATGCATTGGCGTGGATTATGTAAAGATGTTCCAAAAGACCAGCCATCTGCTGTTAAAAATAAATACTGAACCTGAAACGCTCACTGATGCTCGGGATGAAAAAGAATCTTTTTTGAGGATGCATTTGAGATCGTCTTGACTTAGCCAACGTTTTTGTCTCTTCATTTATATTTTGTGTCGGTGTAAAGCATATTTATGTTTGTACAGATCCTTCAGGTTAAGGAAGTGTTGTACTCGATTTGTGATGAAACTGAGGATTATTAATCATGAAGTTAAAGTGCAGAATAATCTTCTAACTGTTTTTCACCAAAAACAGTTGCTATAAATGTGTCAAGTGTTTTCACTGACTGTAAAATGTTTTCACAGGTCTTTTTCCTATTGTCTTTAAACCTGCATTGTAAAACGTACAGTATTTTGTCCAATGACCTTAAATGTGCTTAATGTGGTAAGAAAAAAAGGTGGTTATTCGTCACAGCTGGAAGAAATAGATCCTACAATTAAACATGTGCACTTTTTATAGTGTGTGTGGAGGGGTTATTGGAATAAAAAAGAATGCCAAATAGCATATACATATATTAAAAATGAAATAAATAGCATTTTGTGTTATTAATATTTTTATAAACAATTGTTTACAAATAATACTTGTGCAAATCTGAACAATAATGGGTTTGCCATAAACAAGACATGAAGGTTTATTTTATTTTCTAGTTATGAAATGATACTGTATGTGATTGTTTTAATTATGTGAAGTTATTTTTGAATAGAGGATAAATTGAAACACCAGAATTACATTACACATTTTCATTTTTATTAAAATGATATCTAATTATACATAACTAAACACAAATACCCACATGCACATCTCAATCCCCAATCAATCTGTTAAAAGCAACAGATATGTACAAATATACAGAAATAAATCTCAAAAAGTGTTTTAAATAAAATTATAATTTCTTTATCAATCTTAATCTCCAATGTCAATATTAAAAAGGTACAAAAGACAAATCCAAAAAAGAGATTTTAGATTATTTTTCATTACACACAATAAACAGGCTTTTCTTCATCTCGCATCTCTCACAGAAGCAAAACATGTTTCAATACAATACTTTATAATTATGTATTTTATATAAATCATCTTCTTTGAGGAATCCCTAACCGTTTGTTGCTCGGTCATCTGTGTGACATTTCTATTTGTTTTGAACTTCCAAAAAACAAAACACAAGCCCAAGACGAGCTTCAAAATGGAGGGACAAAAATGACAAGAGGGCAGAGAAAACAAAAAAAAGAGAAATAAAAGACGAAGAGAGTAAAAGATGTGAAGAAGTGTGTTGCTGGGCAGAGGGCTGGCGCTGAACGCAGGGTTGGCAGGCAGGGTGGAGAAGCGGGCACGCTCGCAGACATCTGTTGGCGCTCTGCGGCTGCTGGAGGGAGGGCGCTTTGCCATGACCGGCGGGAATATGGCACGCTGATGATGCTGTAGGTATATACCCTGAGATTTATCCAGCATCCCTATAAAATACCACACACACACACACACAGTAAAAGAACCACTAATGACAAAACAATCTCAGAAATGTTGACATTAGCGGGCAAAACATACATTTTGCGGATTGATAATTCACAATTGTCAGTTTTTAAGTTTTATTTTGGTTCTAAATTCAACTTTTTCCTGAAGATACGCTAACCAACAGTAAAAATGCACAGTTGTTACCGTGAGACACTATTTCTGCCCATTGATGTAATCAAGTTGCATCAGTCTTATCAAATATTTTTTTCCTTGAATGAAAGCAATTTATTTACATGAAGCACATTTTTTGCAAAACATTTTTCCGCCGCATGTCATTTTGTAGTAATGTTAAGCTCTGCATCTTTTGGCCTTTATTAATGTGATCATTATCAACACTAGACCTTCCATCTCTTTTCAAGCAGATGGGCATGAATGCCTGGCCTTCATGCTGTCCACTTCTCCAGCTGTCTAACAGCACCCACACACACACTCGTCACCTCCTCTGGATGCCAGCCAGTCCCATAATGCCATTTGGTGTGCCATCATACGGTAGAAAACCAGTCTTCCGTCTTCAAGAGCTGCCGTTGATGCTGATGCAAAACTTCAGAAGGCAGTAAAACATATTTAAATGTGCTGCAGGCAGACACAGATATATTTAGCTGCACACACACACACACTTTGTTTGCGGTTGTTTTGCATCTGTACAAAGCAAAATGTGCAGTTGTTCTCTATTTCTTTTTGACCTGAACCATAAAAGATACTTCCTTGGTATACCTTTGTAGTCGAGTCGACAACTGTTAATTCACATTAAATAGGTCTCTTATGAAATAAATAATGTTCATTTGGATGTTACCTCATGCCTGACAAAATATTTTTAAATAAAAACTTTTATTACTGTAAGTTCATGACTGTGCATTTCATCAGAGAACCGTCCCATATGTCTTATAAATCCCTTCATTTCACGTTAGCGTTAAACCCTTCACTGTACGCAAGTTAAAGTAGCAGCGCGTGATCTCTATGCCACTGATTTCCCCCGCGATGAGAACAGCATCATGTTAATTATTTCAACCATCTGCTGCAGCCCGTGATGGAGGCGCCCTCCACCTCACACAGATTTGTACCTGTCAGTCAAATCGCATGACCGACACGAGGCGCCGTGGCAACGTGAATGAGATCCAGCGCATGCGGAGGTCCCGAGGGATCAAGCCATAGTGTGAAATTAATCTGGGTTTTATAATTTAACTGGATTCTCTGAAACCGTAATATATGCCTGTTTTTGGAACGGTTTGGCATGCACAATGTTAAATGCAGAACTTGAAAAATTGTACTGCTCATTTTTTTTACGGATGGTACAGTTTTCTAAACTGCAGGGTGGCCAATGATTAATATACAATATTGATTTTATAAATGGTACATGTCATGATCGCAAAAAAGACGTGAATGTCCTATCTTTATCCTGAAAAAAGAAAGAGATTGTGTTCTATAGGTTTTCTGTAGAAAGTTAAATACAAGACTTTCAAGTGATATGTTCTGGTCAAGCTCAAACAAACTTTTTAATCTTAATTATTTTCATAAAGCAAATTAACTGACTGTCTCTACGCGATTGTTACAGTACGTGTTGCTTAGTGAAAGATTAACAGCTTTCCGAAGGGTGTCAATGGGCTGTCAAAGTACTTGCTTTTTTTTACATTTTTATAATATACCAATTTCAGTTATGTCATTCTTTGAATCTTTTTATTATTAAATATGTTGTGTTTTTGAGTGAAACAAACCAACTCGTGTCACTTAATGAATCAAATGAAATCCATTGTTTACAGTCAGACTCGCAATGATTTTGTCACCAAAATGATGTCACTTCCTGGATGATGATGTCATCAGTGAAGTGCTTTTCGTGAGTTACTGGGATATTACAAATAACCAACCAGTGGTTTTCAGTTAACACTGTGAAAAAGCACGTTTATATTTTAATTAGATAAAGAGAAAAGGACAAACACCTATTATAGGTTTACGTAATACTGTGATCAACGAAAACAAACAATTTCCATCTTTTTATATATTGTATAGTGACATTAATCGTGGAAACAGTAGAAATGCAAAAGGTGATTTATTTATCACGACAAGCCTAACCACGGGCAGCAAAGAACGGTTGCCAAATACAGCTCTTTTATATTTTTGCATGCATGCATGCAGCGGAGAGCTTCAGGGATGAACAACACCTTACCAATTATTATTATTATTGTACACCAAACTATTACACAATGTCTTAAAGTCACATTTATTATCTAACCCGGTGTGCCCGAATTCATTTAATCTACCCCGAAACAAAATAAGGTGAAAGGTTTTAAAAAAGGTTAAATGAAGAAAAAGCAGCATTTTCTGATTTCCTCCTGCCATGACATCACCTGCAGCACAACACTTTGATTCAATTATTGATTAGTTAAAACAGCCTGTAATTCCCTGCATATGTGGGGCTGAAATTTCAGAGAAATGAAACATGTTTTCAGATATAATCCTGCCTTGAACAATGTGAAAAGAGAACACAGAAAGGACAGGGTGGCACTACACTCGCCCAGGGTCACTTAATTAATTTGGAGGTGCCTGTTAATACAAACCACACATGCTGCTGATGACCTGCCACGAGACCTCAAAGAGGGTCAGCGAATCCTTTCCCGAATTTAACACAACAACAGACCATGACACCTGTGGCCTTCAAATTGAACAGTTTGAAAAACATTCGCACACAATAGAACATACACAGCTGTGAATGAATTGATTTGTATGAAATGTATTTGTAATATTTCAAAATACATACAATATTAAATACATTCATATTTGTGTCAGTAGAAAGTATAGTATCAATATACATTTCTTAACATTTTTTGCCTTTAATTGTAATAATCTATAGTGAGATTTTTGTATAAAGGAGAGAGATCTGAAAGATGCCTTGAATAAATTTCATGAATTAACTTTTATTGACTAAATCAAATAATATTTGGTGTTAATACTCTTTTCTTTGAAATAGCATTTGATCTTAGCAGCCTACACTTGAATACAGCTTTTAGCTTCATTGCGGGACTAGATAATGGTCAGTGTGGACCATAATAAAATGAGAAATGTATCAAAGGAGATAAACAAACATCTTTTTTTTTTTTTGAAGCATATAATATGCATAAGACTATTGCATAGTTGTAATGCACTAACATGGAAATTCAAGCCTTAAACAAAATGAAATTTTAAAGTCAATACTCATAGGATGTCTATATATAATATTTAATAAAACATCACTTTATTCTTATTTAGATGTCTGCATTTATTATAGGGCTTCCTGGTCGATACAAATGCTGACACGCTCTGTTTAATGCGAGAAACTCAATGTAACTCATTGTAAGCAAATGTAATTTCTGCCACTAGCATTGACAAGAGAAATTGCGAAAAATAAAATAAAGAGTGCATTTAAACAGTTTTATTACTCAAACAGAAATTCCTGCACTAAACTCTTGAAATTGAGACACAAGTTGACATAATGGACTGCAGAGATGGTCTTTGCAAAACGAACTGGGACTGTGCAAAGAATTTTAAATTCTTATTTAGTAAACCGATAATCAGAACTATTGGTTTCAATATTGTAAACAATAATCAAATAAAAAATAATTCGGAAAATGTGAAACAACACAAAGCTTAAAAATATCACATATGTGATGAATCTATAAAAATCTGTGTCTTTAGAATGAAACACCATCTGAACTGATCATATTTCCTAAACTAATCTAACAGATCAATACTTTAGAGAGATTCTCCTAGAACATCTAGGAAGAACTATAGAATCCCAGCGTGTGATATTTCTCTTTCATCGCTCAAGCTCACAGGCCGCCAGCACTGGAGCAGATGAGGCTGGGAAGAGCACACTTCCTGCCAGGATGTAATGGCTGGTGAAGGCAGAGGCAAACTGCACAGAGGCAGATAAAGGTTTCCTCAAGGTGCAGCTCAGTTGACTAGTTAACCCCTTGAAATGATGCCGTAGTTTCAGACTCTGTTCCAAAGTCCCGGAATTGGGTTACAAGATAATTTCACAGGCGACTTGCTTGTCTTACTTGGCAGTTCAACTGGCTAATTGAAGAAGGTGATTTCCAGGCCTGAAACTGTTTAAGAAATGATACGTCAAATAGGGATTTACTGTGATGTGGACATTGCAGGATTTATTTTCAATATATATGCATGTACGTATATGAATATATTTTTACTAAAATCCCTCTTATCAATCAATGTGTTGAAGTCATATAATGGAATATATGGAAAATATTTTCATAAAGTAAAAGTAATGGGATTTTTTTATATTCTAACCTATAGTTATGCATTGTGCTAGTAATAATAACTTGGATTTGAGAAATATGGCGTTTTACATCCAAATCTGTACAAAATTCAATTTTGATCCTTGGCTGTTTTATCCATATAACGTTAGACCTTCAGTTTATTGCTAGGTCAATGCAGGCTACACGTACACCTCCTTAGATCTAAAACATTATTTAAAGTGATGCATTGTTTACTTAACTACAATGTTTTAAAAGGCGCTATATTTAGCCATTTTGTTCACTTCCGCGACGCCTCTTCAAAACCCCGCCCCCCAGATACATCTGCGCAAACTCACACAATGATTGACAAGGAGTGACCGTTACAGATTAACGAGACGGCGCACGCGGTTCTTCAACCTGTTTACTGGTACAGGTGTGATTTCTCATGACACTTCTTTCAGTAACATCTGTAAGGAGGTAGACACATTTAATTGTGATATTTAAAAAAAACTTTACATCGTTTATGGTACTTCCCTCACGATCTTACAAACTCCCGTTTGGGACTTGGAAGGCAGTGACATTATACTGAGAATCAGACACAGAGAGTAAGAAAAAGCATGTGATACTCCTGCAAAGAATATCAGACATATTAAGACTTTTAACAGACAAAAACTAATTCAAGTCTTCAAACTGAACAAACAAGTTGAATGGAGTAACATTGACGCGAATTACATGTATTAAAACACGAATAGCACAAGCGGTCAAGTTTATTACACGCGTGTCTGCAAGATTGTGGTCGTACGGCGCCCGCGGTGGATCAAACTTCACGTTCAAACAAAAGCGCGAAACGCCTTTTCATCCGCCGTCAGTCCGAGCGGACCGCAGCTCCGCGCGCACACACACACACACTCATGAACGCGCTCACACACACGCACTGAGCGAGCGGAGCGCGTCTGAGAGAGAGAGAGAGAGAGAGAGATCCTGTGAATAATCGTCATTTCTCCTGCGACCCGTTCGGATCCTGGATGATCCATAAAAACCTCTAATAATAACCTAAAATAAGAAAAAATATTAATCAATTATCATCCGGATCGCGGCAACATGTCCCGTAGAAAGCAGAGCAACCCCCGGCAGATCAAACGTAAGTTACTGTGTTTGTTGTTATTATTATCATTTATTTCTTAACCGAGAGAAGTAAAGTTGGATAACAGTGAGAGACCGTTTACAGATCAGTTTCTCACAAGGACTGAATGCAGCAGGTGCAAATATCAATATTTTCATTCGCCTTTCAATCTTTCGCCGTGTTTGTTTGTATGGTGACATGTAGAGATGTTTCCTCTCGGTTATACAGTAAATATAACGATCGCAGACATTGTAATGTATTCTTGTTTAGTGGTGGCAGAATAAGACATATTTTAAATGCAAGTTTGTGTTTTTCTGAAATTGCGTGCAAAGTGCGTTTAGAATAGACGTGCATGTACTTGTTTAAGAAAGGGAGATCTCATTGACTCTTTTTAGTTTTAAGTAGTTTTGATATGAAGATGCACAGCTGATTCTGAAAGCAGAAGGTCTCAGGAATAGGTTTAGTGTCTGTCCATCTCTTAATCGTTTCGCGTGACGAGATGTTTTTCACGATGAAGTGATTTGCAGGACTTTTTTTATGTTTTAATTTGCAATTCAATTATGCTTGTTTTAGTTTTATTTTGTGGTGGTTTGGGACACAAGTTAAAACACAAGTTTGTGTTTGTTTGTGATAGTAGATGCTTGCGGTTTAATGTGAATGAGTTCCTTGTCATTGGATAGTTCATTGTGGTTTTAGATCATGTTGTGAAGGAATGAGTGTCTCAGGGTCTGTTTAGAGTCAGCTGTGGATGATATGATATAAAACATTGTGGGGGATGCTCGCCAGAATCCCTCATACATTTAGTCTGATGTGAGCGCTTACAGACATTGATTTATTCACTGATAATGCAATAAGAAAATACAATAAAAAGTTGAACAATTGCAAATCCCACAAATTGTAACGTGTTAAATGAAACCAAATTCAATTAGGATGTTTTAAAAAAGGATTTGACAATTCTTGCATTTTTCGATGTGTGTTTTGTTTCTAGAAATAAATGTCATGTTTAATAAATATGACACAGCCTAGAATAATCTTCAGTACTCTAGAGCTAAATAAATAATGTCTTTCATAAAATATGCACCATCAGTATCTTAAAAAAGATCTGTTTTCAGACGGTCACTGTTACGCTATTTCTGCAGCACAAAAGGTGATGAGATTGGACTTCTTTCAGATTTCGTGCAAATGTTAAAAGGGTTATTCTGGCAGTATTCTGAATGAGACGGTTGTCTGAAGTGAGATCGCTGATCAGGGCCTTTACCAGCAGCGTGTGTGTGTTGAACTCAGGAAGGAAGGACAAATCTTCTTTTCTTGTGAAATGTGCCTTTTAGAAACAGATTCGACTGAACCGCGGGTCGCCACTCGCCATACTGTCATTTTAATGAGAAGCATCAAGATTTACCCATTCTGAAAGCAATAGATCCTGCCAGTAATTTTGTGTATGTACCTGCAAATACAAATCTTTTTATCTGTGTGCGTGTATGTAAGCAGTTATACTGTACATGTTTAGTTTGTAAATATATGACATCTGATTTATGATTTTAAGCATCTTCAAAAAATCTAATTTAACTTTGAAAAGATCGTGTGCAGTACGACAACTTCACTCGCTTATTGAGGCCATTCAGCTCAAATTGTTTGTGTCTGTGGCTATACAGTAAACTCAAACACGACTGACGGTTTATGCTCCTGCTATCAGTCTGTGCGGTGCAATGTTTGCGCATTTTGTTTGATGTGGTACTTTTCCGTTATCTCATTCGTCAAGCGTGACAGCATTTGAATACCGCAGACGAGTTGGATTCATTAAACTGTTGACTGAGATGTTTGCATGCAAATCCATCAGCGATTTCCTTCTGAAACGCAAGATGTCCAGGAGCTGTTACCGAACAGCTCTTACTGTTCCACTGTCAGGTCATTCAGAGAGGCGGTAATATCGAGGTATTGTCTTTGGCATCGAAAAGTCCTGTGGTACCCACAGTTCCAAATCCGAGTGGACTGAGAGTCATTCTAAAGGACAAAAAGGTACCCGGGCACCGTCCACCCCCCTCCTCGCCATACGTTGCTCGGTTATCTAAAATTGTGATTTATGCAGTATTTTAATATTTTGCTTATTCTCTCCCCTCGGGCACTCTCCGAGCGGTGATAAAAAGGCCGGGCTGAAAAAGCACCATTAATTTGCACCGATGCCTGTGAGATAGGGGCAGATAATGTGAACGATAAGGCAGGGAGATATACCATCAGAGCCGCGATTATTACCATTAAAATTCCAACCCAGCGATCTGCAGCCAGCTGATAATTCCCTCTCCGTTTCTACCACTTTGGATGATAAGGCAAAAATAGTCATCCTCCGCTCCTTGATTAGACTGCCTGGATATCCCGATAATGCTGTGATAAATTATGTATTTCTCCTTCTTGTTTTTGGCCCTGTTACATCTGATTCCATTTTTATCAATATTTATTTAGCTTTTATTTCCGGCCACGCCCCCACAGGCGAAGCGGAGACCCCACTCGCCGGCTTCTCTTCTTCAGTACCCCTCATCGTATTAAGAGTTTGATAGAGAGGTGATGGAGGGCGAGGCGTTTTGTGTTGGAGCTCATATCGGCGCTATCTCCACACGCCGTTGCTTGCTGCTGTTGTTTTGGCCCTTATCACCCCATGCCAATATGCCAATAAATTGGCCAGATTGTTAGCCGGGCCAGTGAAAATTTATGACAGGAAGAGATGAAAATATTGCTGATGCTGGATGGAGTGCGATTAGCTGTGCCGGAGAGCGTGATGTGTCTCTCTCTGCTCAGGAATGCCTGTTGGCGCTTTAATAGGCAGGGCAGATACACAGGTTGGCCGGTGGAAAGCATGCCCCGTGGTACGATTTGTCTGTAAAATTGCCCCTTAAGTTGTGCGTGTGGGGTTGCAGAGCAGGCGGGGTGGTGAGGGTAGGGTGCTCTCCGTCCTTCTTTTACAAGACTGAAAGGGATGTAAGACATCAGATGCCACGTATTGACCAAATTCTATGACATCGTATGATTTGCAGAGACGGCAATCCCAGAATGCTTTGCGCTGAGCTGAACGCTCACAATAAATCCAAGATGGCGGACAAAGCGAGAGAGTAAAGTTGTTCTCTTTTTAATATCTCTATTTAACCGCTTTCCTGTGGCTCGGTGGTTAGAGCATGGCGTTAGCAACGTACATAGTTGCACATAGTCAGATAGAAATGTATAGTACAATGCAATTGAGTCGCTTTGGATAAAAGTGTCTGCCAAATGCATACATTTAAATATTGTATTTTACATAAGTTTAGTGAATGTAGCGCACCTATGTTTTATCCACTGCTGTCATCTTAGGGATTTTTTCTGACACAATCAAGTGAGTTGACTGCTGTGTTGCGCACTGTTTTGTGAGGGTCGCAGTGGTGTGTTTCAAATCTCTTATAAGCTTCCATCATTTATGACGCTGTCTTAGAAAGCAAGCAGATGATAAAGAATGACGGCTCACTAGGTTTTTGGAGCAGTGCCCATCTGTTCACGCTCGCTGCTGCTCTGTTGTGTTGATATTCTCATATCTTCGTTGGATTTTAAACTGTAAGATCCGTTCATACACCACTGAGACATTTAGAGTTCTGATCCAGACATCTCTCTTTAAGGTGCTTTGTTGTCTGCTTCCTACATGAGCAATGAGCAGCTGGCTTCTAAAACGCTAGAGGTGTCCCAATATACCGGTATTGACAGTAATCGGGATATAAAAAAACGAAGTTATCGAAATCATGTTAAATCTACACATATCGTAATATCGTTAACAATTGAGCACCCGTCGAAATTTTGCCATAATGGTTACAAACTCTCTTGGCCTATATACACTTTTATTTTAACTGTGGGTCATTGGCAAAAAAAATAATTTCACTGATGGCATCATTTATTGCTTATATTTGGATAAATACCGAGATATTATGGCTACCGAGAATTTTTCGGGTGCAATAACCGTGTAGTTTAAATGGGATATCGTGACAGCCCTATAAATATGCCATTGCATTTTTTGAATTGGGAATATATGTTTGTATTCTTTTTCAACTGATCATGTCAATGCTGTGATTGCTTAATCCTTTATCTTAAAATTTTGCTGTATAAATTAAGTCGGGGACACTATATTTAATTTAATTCATATTTAAACAGACTGTGAGGGATTGATATATAACATCAGTTTCACTGTTGTGTTACCTTGGTGTTGATTGTTCAGCCGACAAAACATTGAGAATGTAAAACTTAACAGTACACAAAAAATCATGTCGAAGCAAACGCATAAGACTTTAAAATACTGTCTGGGTAAGCAGTTTTTGTGAACAACCTTGATTTGGACAGTTCTCATTGTGAAGGGTTAAACATTAGAGAGGAACCCCAGGATCAACCACAACATGTAATGCACTGACATTCTGTTTAAGATCCGGTGTCGTTCTACATTTACATTTATGCATTTGGCAGACGCTTTTATTGCTTACATTGCGCATTGTACTACACATTTGTTTCAGACTATGTGCAATCCCCTAGGATCGACTCATGACCTTGCCGTTGTTAGCACCATGCTCTAACCACTGGGCCACAGGAAAGCTAAATGTTTTAATGTTCTTAATGATTTTTATGTCCAAACAAAAATGTGTGAAGTCTAATTGGATGTGCACATTTTTATTGCTTTAATATGTCTGTGATCTTGGTTGAAATGTTTTTTTTTGTTGCTCTATGAGACTGTCACTGCATGCATGTGGTTATACTTTAAACTCCGCCCACCAGATGATGATGTCATGAGCGCTCGGTCTGGCCTATCAGGTGACACTTATATCTCTGGATGGGGTTTATCACAGACTCGACTTATGATGGCACAGTTAAAGTGTTTACTGACTCTCCTGCCAAAATGTCAGCTTGTGTGAGTGTAGATATGTTTATGTTAAAGATGAAAAGGATGGAGTGTGTGGTTTGGAATCAGTTTATTCCCACTGGATTTACTATACTCTGTATTGTAGTTTATTTTTTATTTTCATGCCGTTTTGTTTAAAGTAATTGGTAAATGTCTACAGAGTTGAGTGTGTGTGGTTTGGTATTAACAGGCTTATCAGTTTATTTTCACTGGATTAAGCTTAACTTGATTTCATTTTATAATGTTCTATTTTTATACTGTTTAGTTTTTTGTTAAACTAACTGCTTATTCTGTGTGTGTGCGTGTGTGTAACAGAGGTGAATCTGTGTGTTATGTATGTTTTGTCCTTACACTCGTGTTATCTTATCAGGAAAAGTGTGACTGTGTGTGTGTATTATATGTCAGTGTGTTTTACAACAGCACCGTCGTCCAAAGCAGCTCATGCCTGCAATGGTTTTGGAGGGAATATCATGTAGGGAATATCATGTAGTCAAATCTGAGCTCCATTGAGACAACGCTCTCATACCTCAGACCTTTTCTGTCAAATTCCACTGATGAAAGTGTGCTGCGTGCTGTTCCACATAGATTTATGTCTCATGACGAACGCTTGCTGGATGCCAACTTTCCTTTCGACATCTGTTGGCTGCCAATAACAGCTTGTGTTGTTTTGTCTTTTCTAAGCCGAGAGATTCGTTTGACTCAGAGCGAATTCGTGTGCCACAATAAAGACAATTTAAAAATCTTTGCCGTTATCAAAATGCAAACACGGATGCTTGGAGATGCATTGTCAGAGCTATGGTTGATTTATAAAACATAGCTTATAGACGGTTTCATCGGATGCACACACCTGGCCCAAAGTCAACACCCGGTCTATGTGGCCAATAATATAACTATTTATGTTTTATTTTGTATATTCATTTAATTAAATAAAGAATAAGTTGAATGGGTCATGTAACTTTTTAGCATTTAAGTTTAGCCAAGAAACGGTTCTTTTACTGTTAGCCCCAAATAATACTGGCTTGACATACCTTTAACTTGCTAGCTTATGTCATTTACTTGTTATTTCTCTTACTTGTTATCAGAAATAATATGCAGCAAGTGACTCCATTCTTTGTGGATGTGTACCGGAAGTTAAGTTTGGGCCACAAAAGCGTGCATGCAAAGTCACGTTTGTTAATGTTGTTGCTTTGAAACTCTATATTTAATATACATGAACTTAGAACTTAAGGCCATTGCACAATGAGTCCGAAATTTGCGCACATTAAAAAATGAAAACGACCTCACGTTGTGTCAGTCACATTTATACACTGCCTCCGGTGTTTTAGTCCGTCATAAAAACATTCGAAATGGGTTCGATTCTCTGCGGTTTTCGCATCCATAGCAAGCATTTTGAGAGGCGTTTTGACAATTCAAAGACACCATACAAACAATCGCCAAATACGAAAAAACGCATACGAAAATTTAGACAAAGACCTTTAGAGTTGACAGTTGCAAGGTCATGGGTGCAATCTTAAGAAAACATACAAACACTGATAAAAAGTCACTTTGGATAAAAGGATCTGCCAAATGTGCGAGTGCGAATGTAAATGTTTACATTTACGAAAATTGTTGTAGCGCCCACTTGCAGCAGAACTGGAAAAGCAATGCACACTGCTGTGTTATGAATTTTACGAGCAGATTTTGAATGCAACTACACACAAAATCAACAATGCAAACTTAAAAGTGTTTTAGGACTGTTGTTGTGACTTGATGCCTTACAGTTGTGAATATACTGTACAAAGATTGTTTGTATGCCTTCCCTAGAAGAATAATACATTCAGACTGGCACATAGAGTTGAAGAAGCTCAACCGTAAGAGCTGTCATTTCTTTGGCTCTCTCTGAGTAATTTCTCCCAAGCATTCTCGTTTTCTGTCAGTCTGTCTCTGTGTGCAGAATGCATCAGGATTGTCTGTTTCAAAAGGTGGAGGTCACTTCCTGCCCAAGTTTCCTCTTTATTATCCTTTTTCCTGAATTCCTCGCGTATTATTCCAGAGCTGACAGTTCTGAGGTCACACAAATGTGTTGTGATATTTGCACAGATGGAAGAGCTGTAAACAATATCTTCATTTCGAGACTGCCGCTCATGAATTTATGCTTGTCACTTCAGATTAGCTTTGGCTCTCATTTGCTTGTTAATAGTTAATCATTCTGTTGTTTTCCTAAGTTGAGCAGAACTTCAAAGGAATCGTTCACCTAAAAAACGGATTTCATCACCAACGAGTCGTTCCTACATTTGTTTCTTCAGGAATCTAAAAGGAGAAGTTTAAAAGAATGCTCTTTTCCATACTTTGAAAGTTTCGTTCTGTTGATGTATTCTGTCCACTGAAAATATTAACCTTCCCTTAGTTCTTGCTTCTAATGCTTGGCACCATTTTTTTTGCCATTTTATATTCATCATTGTGTAACAGTGGAAGGTTTAAAAGACCTTAAAGTTACTCCAATCCAAAATGTTGGCGTCGCTATCGCCAGTCTATGTAAACATGGCTTTTCCTTATGTTTCCTCAAGTTCTCCCTATGTGAAATAAATAGCCACACCGAAAACTTTCAAGGGCGAGCGAATGTTGACAGAATATTCATTTTAAGGTGAACTAATCCTTTAAGTCACCGTTTTCCTTGAAGGACCGTACAAGATCAAATCACAGAAATTGTACTTGACTAATCTGTGTGGTCTGTTGTTTAGTTTATTTAGCTGTGATATCAATGATCAGTCTATTGAGCTCCGGGTTACAATTGACTTTCAGCCTTGAAGTTAATAGCCTTGTGTCTTGCTTGTACAGATCAATATTGGTATTAATTAATCAGCTCTATCAGCTGTAGCATCTGATTCTATTTGTTGTTACATCGGCGCGATATCAATAGGGAAAGTGTACTCCCTGATCGCCATGGCAACTTCATCGCTCAGGTCAAAGAAAGTTTATCTTATCTTGCTGCCGAGAGTGGCAAACTGCTTAGAAATCTAGTTTAGACTCTCAGATCATCGATTCTCTCTCTTTCTTTCTCTCTCGTGCTCTCTCTTACTCTGGGGTCTGCATTCTGATCAAGACATAAATGTAAAACATTATTTAAAGTCGTATACTTTAATATTCGCTATAGTAAACTGTGCTTAAATTAATATTTACTATGGTAAGGTTCAAAACAAATTTAAATTATTATACAGTATTTAGTTTACTAAAGCTTATCAATTCTCTATAGTAAACAATATGGAATACTGTAAAACATTACCGTGCATTTTCTCTACCGTGGTTAACCGTATAACTGAACACCGGCACAAGCCTAATATACCACAATATTTTTTCAGGAGGTTTTATTATAGCAAGATTCAAAAGATTACATTCACATTTGTGATATAGGTCAACAGTTGTTTCATCTTTGTCTTTTTTATTGCTCCTAATGAATTATAGAGGAAACATCTGGGATAAGATTGTTACTTTTCTGAGTACTCCATTAAGTCTTTTGAGCTATAAAGGAGCAACTTCTGTGCAATAATATTTTCATTCGGCGTGTTAAGCCTGTGGGTTATTTTCTAGATGTGTGTGTTC
The DNA here is from genome assembly GCA_006030095.1 of Triplophysa siluroides. Classification (NCBI taxonomy): domain Eukaryota; kingdom Metazoa; phylum Chordata; class Actinopteri; order Cypriniformes; family Nemacheilidae; genus Triplophysa; species Triplophysa siluroides. Next base: position 1,030,098 of record VCII01000037.1, on the reverse strand, counting down.
ACAGAGGTGTGAGTCAATATTCTGAAATTGATGCATTTTAGTTTCCAAATATTGTTGCGTTCCATTTCATTTGGAAAGTGTGAATTTCCAGCTGCTTACACGGAAGAGATTCTTACAGTGCCACCTTTTCCAGACTTCCAACTTTATATTCCAACTCTGTATGACATCATACAAATCTAACATCGAGTTGAACTCTGTACTATGTACGAGATGTGCTTTGTCTAGATTTTTTTTAATGAAGCAGAATCGGATTCTAATAGGGTCTTTGCTTGCGGTTATTTACTCTGGTGTTGCCCATCTCCACCGTGTGACAACTCTCTTTCTTTTTCGTCTCACCCACTTGTTCTCCCAGAGGTCCCAGTTGTAGCCCAGTTTACGGTTTGGTTCCAGCGTGGTTATATACCTCATCAGGCTGAGAATAGCCCCCGGGGAGCCCAACACACAGTCGCTTGCATTTTTTCCCATCCTGCCTAGGGCACACAATCGCTTCATTTAACATTCTCTATTTGGCCCCTGCCAAAAGGCGAATCAGCCAGAGAACAAGTGAGAGGGGCCACATCACGAATTCGCTCGCTTCACGTGCACATGTCCTTCACCCTGGCTTGGAACATCACCGCCGTGGAGATACGGCTCAATTAAGTGTGTTTCACGGGTTGGGCCGCCAATCTGGCCGACAACGTTTTATCACCGGAAATCTTACCATGTAATGAATTTGGATATTGACATGGGTTAAGTCTGGAAGCTTGTGTGTGTGTCAGAGAGAGAGAGATGAACAAATACAAATAAGCGAGGCTTAAGTCAGTATCAGCATCAACTCTATGTGTTCCCAAATTTAAGTTTTATTTATTTCATTTATTTGTTTTTCGAAGTTTAAGGTTGTTTGATTTAAATACTACGATTTTTTCCCTTTAATATTTTATGCATCCCAGTAATTCTAAGTACCTTTGTCTCCAAATAATAAAAAATCTCTTATTTTGATTGCAGATTTTGAGCAAATAGCTCAGTGCGAGACCTTGTCAAGGTTCGAAACTCCAGAGAAGACATTAGACTCTTTCTTAGGAGAATCGTGTAAGAACGAGAGTAATGTTTCTCATAGACACCAATGAAGTTAAATGATCAAGATATTATATATATGAGCTAGCAATGATGTTCCATACGATCATCCCTTCTTTTCCACTCACATTAAGATACTTTGCAGGAAATATGTTTTTTCATACGCGGTGACCTTAAGCTGATTACAGAAATATTGAAGTGTGAGGTTTTGGCAGGAATTAGCTGAACCCGTGTGTATCTGATGGAGAGGTTTGGGCATTGCTTGGGAAACATCATTAAGGAAGAGGTGCTGTGGAGGATTATATCTCAGGCCTTTCACTTCAATTTGTACATCAGCATTTCTTCAGGACTGTAATTTAAAGCGGACCTCATGTTTCAGACTTGCTGGAAAATCACAGGAGACAAAGCTGTGGAAAGTAAACAGATCAACGGTTTGTGTCAGATATGTAAGGAAACGGAAACAAACTTCACTTGGATGCACACGAGAGCAAAGCTGAGAATGGGTTCAATGGAGCACATGTCTGAGGTTTGTCATGATGTGGAATTTTGGTAAAAGCCGGTTTTATCCTCTCATTTAAACACTACTGTTGGATTCTTATATTGACTTACTCTGATAAAGTCAGGGTTTGTCCTCCATAGAGAAATTGGAGGCGGCCGCCTCCGTCAAGATGAAATATACCAAATTTACCATACACAGTGAGTTCGCCAGTATGAATTACATTTCGTTCAGAACGACTCGCACTCGAATGATTCATTTAAACTATTGAACTTTTTAGTCAATATAAGAGATCATTGAATCATTTTAAGTGAACCACAGAGATTGCAATATGTGAATGAGCTTTGCTCATTTAGTAAGACTGGTTAATTCAGTTGGCTATTGTGGGCTAAAAAGTTAGTTGAAAATGTTTGATAAAAAAAATTCTGTTTGGTTAAATAAAAGTAATGTTTTATATAACGTAATAATTGTCATTTTCATCTTATTTTAATAGAACTCTTAATATGTCAAAGTCACTTAGGTTAAGCCACTTAAAGGTACGTTAGGCCTTCGTGTGTGTGTACAAGATCAGGATGACACCACCTCCGCCTCATTTTAAGCCAGAAAAAACCCTGCAAAGTGGACATTTATCTAGCTTTAAAGTTATATATTTCCTTATAAATATATAATCATATTTTCTTTGTAATTTTTTAGGTATAATGATTGTGATCGTAAGTCATTGAATTATTTTGTGGTAAATCACACCAGTCTTAGGTCAGAAAGATGTTGAATACCGGTTCAAACAGAATATTTCCGTGTGTTTTGGTGTTTATATCTGCTGGGATTTACAGGGACAAACATTTGACCATCATCATCTTTTCTTAAGCCAGTGAAACAGGATAACACACACACACACGTGGGTCAGACGATAAGAGGCACAGTACTGATTGATTGATGTCTGCCGCTACGTTTGACAGCCAGTTTTGGATCAGTGTGTTTGATTCTCGCTCACAGATTGAAGTTTGGCAAATGTGAAGGACAAAAAGGTCACAGATATTCGTCTCGTTCTCTCTCATCTCCCTTCTGTCTGTCTGCGCTGGTCTCATGAAACTTGTTATGCTGCAGCGGTCGAGTGTATTAGAGTCCGCTGTGTGCTGTTTGTGTTGTTATCCCTGCTGAAACACACAAGTGCAGATTTTTACAGTACTCATTTAAATTTATATGCATTTAAACTGTTTACATTTGTTTACAGTAAATATGTATGAATTCTGGATTGACATTTTATTTGTATGTATAAACCCATGATTTGGAATCGCTAGCTCCATGCTGTAGTAGCTGAGCTAACCAAATATAAATCCAGCTGTGAAAGGGTGAGACAAGTTCTGCTCCGCTCATGAAATATTTAATCAGAATGATCTTCATGTCTGTTCATTTTTCAAGATTAACATGAAGGGACAGTTTACCCAAAAATAGTTGGTCATCATTTATTCCCCCTTGAGTTGTTGCAAATCATAATAAATGTCTTTGTTCTGATGAACACAGAGAAAGATATTTGGAAGAATGCTTGTACCCAAACAGTTCTTGGCCACCATTGACTTCCATGGAAAAATGATAACGGTAGTCAAAAGTGCCCCCAGAACTGTTTGGTTTCCTACAGTCTTTAAAATATCTTCTTTAGTGTTCAACAGAACAAATAAACTTATAAAGCATTTTTTCCTACAATGGTAAATATCTTTAAGTGTGTTCATCAGAACAAAGAAATGTATACAGATTTGTATTTGCATTTATGTGTGAACTGTCCCTTTAAGATCAGCACTTTGTAGTGGTCAGGGCTGAACGATTTTGGGAAATAATCCAACTGCGATTTTTTTTTTATACAAATATTGCGATTAATATGTGATTATTTGTATCTTCTGTATTATTAAATAAGATAAGCAATAACCATTGCATAGTATGATCAACACAATATTAGACAGATTAAACAGTCCTTTTCTGTAGGCCAGGCCTATATGTTAGGTTGAAATTATGTGATGCATAATGTTTATTTAACTTCTAAGTAGTATCACTTCCACACTTGTAAATAATTTTAGCCTTGTACACACGCAATAATTGACAAATAAGCCAGGTGTAAACCTTAAAGTGCAAAATACAAATATATATATATATATATATATATGAAAATAATTATTGTTATGTCGCTCTGGTACAGCGACCTGGCTAAAATATGTGCGCGAGGGGATGCTGTACCACTTATCCAGTGTATCAAAGCGGTAAACCCGGACTTGGTCACCGCATGGAGGGGCATCATATGTTTCGCGATGAACTCCGTTATTGCTTGAGTAATATCTATGTGCCGTTTTGAAGAACGTTCATAAGGAGTTACGCTTTCAAACATTTCAGTCAGTGTTCCCTGTCTGGTGGTATTTGGCGTAATTGACACACAGGTGTGCGGCTTATTAGCAATGAAACTATCGTACAGGGTGTTTTAAAAAAAATGCTGCATCACGTTGGTAATGTTGCCCTGTGAGGTAGCAACGATAGCAAGGGATGCATCTTCTTTTTTAAATCCAAAATAGTCCCATACAACAGACCTTTTTGATACTAAAGGGCCACCAAAGCGTTTCTGCCGGCGTATGGTGTGTTTTTTCAATTGTTTCCAATGGAAATGCACATCTATTGAAAACAGGAGCAGCTGCCTGCAGCGGCCTACAGCGGGCGTTTTCTGCCGAGCTCCTTGTGTTTTCAGCTGCGTAAAAACGCTTTGGTGGAAACAGGGGCTAATGACTCTGAAGTGTCCGGTTCTGATGAGCCAGATGCCATTTTGCAGCAAGTCAGTGTACATCGGAGCGAAGCGTGCGAAGTTGATGCTTCCTCTCATGACAAGAGTGTACGCTTGTTCTGCGTGTGAGATCACAGCATCGCGAGAGACGGCCAAGGGCCGACTGGTCTCAACGCTTTTGAATCGCTTTCTCGCGGTACTTTGTGTGCAACTAGCAGCCGCACATAAAAGTTGATGAAGTTATCTAATGGCAGTCTTTGCGATTAGTATATTGCATTTATCACATCGCGATTTAATCGCAAATGCAATTAATCGTTAAGCCCTATCAGAAATATTATAATAAACCTAGTAAAATGACTTTCTCATAATAAAGTCTTCATTGGAAAGATAGGCAACATTTAGATGAAACATGTCTTTTTATCCATATCATTTTTATCCAGTAATTTCACAGTAATTCTCTCTCTCCCTCGCTCTCTCTTTCTCGCTCTCTCTCTCTCGTATGTACATTAGTGGCCGGGGGATATTGTACAATATTTATATTAATGCCTCCTCAATTTAGATTAAAAAGTGGACACAAAACACAACCCCTTTAAGGTATACATGTATATTTGGACAGAATTAATTCCCAAACTACGGAATGTTAGGGAAAAGGGGTAGAAAAAGTGAATAATTTTCACTGCAATTTTATCTGTTACTGATATTTTTTGATCCTCTTGTGGTTGTATTTTGTTGCCATTTATCTTGGCTTTGACTCCGTAAGCTTTGAGCATGTGTTGGTTGTCATTTTTTTTGCCAAGCCTCCTAAATTGTTCTCAAACTTGAGCTTTAGTTTAAACTCCAAACACAACTTGCTTACAGCATTTTTAATGCATCTTTAATAATATATTTAAATAAAGAGCAAAGACAGCGTTCATGTTATCTGTGGCCACAACTGTACAGAAATAGAAATCATTTTAATGTTAATCATTTTAATTCTATGCAGCGTTCCCATTCTAATGCATTGCCAAGTGTATGAATGGAAGTGAACATATGACACCAAGTGTAACCGTGCCTTTAATTCAGAAGCCTCCTGATCCCGATCTGAGGTGCGAACGGGTCAGCGGCGGTGTGGTCATACTGAATAGGGAGCAGCGTGTGACTGAATGCGTCTCTGGTGTTCAGGCACGTGTTTGTCCGCACGGCTCTCTCTGGACTCTTTATTCAGCACCTATCGCCATATCAGCAGAGAGTCCTTCAGCCCGGGCCTCTAATGCACCATGTATGGCTTTGTAGAAGCAGCCAGGATTGTGGGCAGTGCTGGACAGCAGGATAGCTGCAGGCCTTCTCTGCAGTCAGTGGATTAGAGGTGGCCTGCTTTCACGAACGCACACACACACACGCGTGCACACACACTGGTGTGAAATCGGGCTCTCCTCAAATGTTAAAGCTTCTTCCCAACCATCTGTAAAATCCTCCCGCTCTGTGTCTAAGTTCGGAGTCCAATCTTTACTACCCAAGCTCGAGAGAGAGGGTGTTGGGGGTACAGAGAGGAAAAAGTGTAAGAGATTATGTTATGGAAAGGAATAATAAGGCTTAATGTATACTGGTATTTTAATTGAGGTTTTTGGCATTTAAGATAAAATGCATTGCTTTTATATGGTTAGACAAACAATATGCCTTTTTAAAAACAACTTAATAGTTCTCATCATTTACTCACCCTCATGTCACACTGTAAAAATGATTCTGTGTCGTAGTAGATTTTATTAAATTAATTGAGTAAACTTTACTTAATACAATTGTGTTCTTGTTGTTTTTTTATTATAAAAAAAATCTCGGAATTCTTAATGCACAAATTATTGAGAGAATTCAACTTAATTTTATTATGTTCAACCCACTTTAACTTGTATAAAGGATCTTTACTTAATTATTTTGTGCTGGGACTACATTAATTATTTTAGTTAATTTCACTTACTGAGCATTGAATTTAGAGTTCTAATGCTTTGCATCTGACAGCATTAGGAGAGACAATAAAATTAAAGACTTGAGTGTTAATTGTTCAGTTGTCTTTAAGATTTAGAAGAGATTCTGTTTGTGTTTTTGAGTTTCATGGTTACCATCTTTCAGAATAGTGGTGGTTGTGCTTAGGTCATGGGAGGGCTCATGTGTGTTTTTCTTCACTCAGTGAACAGTAATGGTGCTAATCCCTGTACTGAGACAATTCTCTTACCTGTACGTCATACATTTTGTAAACAATAACACATTTTAAGATGAAGTTAAAAAAGATCCAATGCTCAAATAAATATTTCTTCTTGATTTTTTTAAGTTTAAAAATCTGTTTTAAAGTACTGTGTAATATTGTTATATTGCATTAAAAATAAGCTTTATATTATGAGTTGTTTACTATCTAAAAAAATTGTGTTAACAATATTATACAAAATATTTTTAAGTACTTTAAAGCTTACTTTGAACGCAATTTAATATTACACATAATATTTAGAAGTAAATATCTGTGTCATTTTTACACTGCATTCTGCACTTGAATGACTTTCTTCTGCAGAACAAAAGTTACATTATTTTGAAGAATGCCCCATTTGTACGAACACAGAACCTTTGAGACATTTCTCAAAATATTTGCTTTTATGTTCTACAGAAGAAAAAAAATCATATAAAGGGATTATTTAACATGACGTTGAATAAATGAAAACATTTTTATTTTAAGTGAACTATTCTTTTAAAATCTCTTTTAGGCTTTTAGAATGGGTGTAAAAATATTGAAGTTGAATGCATTGGTTTAGGAAATAATCAAGAAGTGATAACTTCTGCTTCATTTGTCACAATGGACATGCAAGTCAAACACATTGCTTTGTGGGAAAGTATGTCACACAGTTTTTTTTTTTGTATACTTGCGTATTTTGGCATATGGTCATCCGGGTGTGTCTAAACATACTGTCTTAACATATCTGGCTTTTATCATTTATGTGTAGTTACGAGTTGCGCTCAAAAACATTCTGTCTGGGTTAATTCACTTACCCTTTAATCATATAATGTCTGCAAAATGAGTGTTTTTTTTATTCCTCGTCTGTTTTATTTCATAATCATCTAAAAATTAGCCCTGCGTTTCAAAGAAGAGTTGCTAAAATCAGGATGGCGACTCTTTCCAGAACTCTCGCATCCGTTTCACACGGCTTTGGCAGTCGGACTGATTTTGCGGTTAAGCTGGACGCATTTTTTCCACATTTTGACATTTGTAAGTCAATAGTAACACTCCTGAACATCAGGTCTCCTCAGCTGTGTCAAGAAGTGGAATAAAAGAGTCTATCATAATCAGGACACAAATTATGTTCTTGTCTTTTTTGGAGTTGAGATGCACATCTAATCTGTGGTGATTGTGTGGCATTTTGGGGAGGGGGGACGTTGGCCTTCATCTCGGCCAGCACATCAGCTTTCCATCCTTGATGTGATTCACGCTGTCGCTGGACTCGTCAGAGATGGAACGTTGATTGCTTTTTGACACCCCTCCAACATGGACCCGGGCCTGCATACATCATCCAATTTGAACACACCCAAAGTTTTGTGTGTGTGGTTTCGAGACACTGATTCGAAGTGCTCTCATGTTGGCAGCTGTGTGTGCGTTCTGTAGGTGGCCTGTAGGGTCACACCCGTATTTCAATGAGGTCAATGTTATTTTTGTAACTAAGAAAATAGGCAAACATCTTTTATTTTGATTGCTTTATAAATGAAAACAGAACGTGTCCCTCACATCTGTCTATCTTTTTAAGTAAAAAAAAATGATCCATTTTGAATTTAGAGCTGTTTGTGAATAAGTTATTTATTTTCTTACAGAAAGCAATGTTTCTATATAAAATGTGGGTGATGGAAAATTGCATACTTCAGTAGTACACTGTATAACTTTGCTGTAGTTTTCCAGCAGGTTTGCAAGTAACTTACTCTAGATTTCATTTACAGTTTTGTTTCAAACATAAACTTACCTGTTTCTTATATTCTCTTTCATGAATCAAGACTAAATATCGTAGGTCACTTTTCTTGTTTTTACTAGAAAACAAGACAAACATGCTTATGCTGATGTCATTCTCTTCTTGATCATTTTGAATCTCAAAAGTCAGAGTACATTAAAAACAGTACTAACAGGAAAGTTATTCAATTTACTGTAAATTACTGGCAAACCTGCTGCAAAACTACAGCAAGGTTTAACAGTCTACTCACAATCTGTAATATATTTTCTTCATTTATTTTTCATAGCAGTCACAAAAAGTAACTTTTTTAAACAATCACTGAGTATCACTTGCTAAACTGAAATTTACATTTACATTACAATTACATTTATTGTACATTACAAACTGCTTTACTCATTCCCACATGCTCTTTTAAGTATATTTTTACTTTTTAAACCTTGCCAAAGTTTGTCGCTCACTGTTGAGGGCACGTATCACGTCCATTGGTATTTAAAGAGTGTTAATTTAAGAGAGAAGCAGAATTAGGTTAATACCACTGGGCTTAACAACAAACATCTGTCTTATTTTAAGCACTGACCAACGGGACGTTGAACGCTGAATGGGTTCGAGAGCTTAATTTGAGTAGCCGCCTACCAATGCCCTCCAGGTATGCAAATGAGCTCTTTGTAATTGGTGGGCATTACAGAAGGGTGGAGATTCGCTTAATTAGGCAGTACAAATGAGAGCGTATTATTCAGCCTATTTTAATCAAATAACTACAGACCTAAAGCATGTCAGGGTTTTTCTAACGTAAAAAAAATGTCTGTGATTTTCGTTATATGATCAACGGAACGTTTAGTATTTAGTATATTTATTTAGTATTTTTGTGTTTATTTTTATACGTTTTGCAGTGGCTTTTATATATGAGAAATGCTGTATAAGATTTTCCCAAGAGAGACAGTTAGGGGGCGTTAAGACTAGTCCTAGACTAAAGAAAATGTAGATCTGTCTAAATTGAAAACTGCTTTCACTGAAACATCTTCAAATACATCAGTGCTATTGTTTAAACTCAAAATGCAGACAAGTAATATTGTCTGTAAGGCATGTTTGTAAAAACTAGTTAAATGTCCTAATTTAGTTAAGGCCTGTCTTACACGAATCCCTGTGCGGGAATTTCGGGAAACCACCCCTTAAAGTGTTGCATTATAAAATTCCAAATTGATTTAAAGTTATAGAGAAGAATTGAAGGTGATATTTTGCTTTTAGAATATTAAAACCAAATACATTTAGAAAATACATACATTTGTTTTCTGACCATGTATATACCACAAAATAAGCACTTATGGGATATAACCAGGACCCAAATGTTATAATGACTAGATGACTGTACATTATTCACTTAATGTAATATGACAAAGGGTGACTAATAAAATGGATGAATTATGACAAAAAATTTAACGGCAGGCAGCGATGTGTTTTCTTGGACTACAGTGGCCTTGAAAAGTCGGACATAACATTTCTGTTGTTATTTATTCATCCTTTTTTTGTCCATTTTTCTTTCATTCTGTGGAGCTTAAATATATATGTTGATTTTAAGGACCGCCTCAGTCACATGTGTAATACAGAAGAAAGAAGATCATACATTTTGAAAGGACATGATAGTGAGTAAATTTTGGGGTTAAATAAGGGACATACACATGGCACATACAAATGTATAAATATGTATTGCGTTAGATGTTCAAAATCAAACGTGTGATTGGCAAACATCAGTTGAACTTGACCATACCCGTGTGGTTCCTTGAAAGGGGCTAATTGTATTCATTCACTTCCAATCCGCTTGGCATCAGTTGGTTAAAAGTCATTCAAAAGATGCCTGAGAAAAGTAAAGTTAGTTCTGAGCAAAGGTCTGACACGCTTTCTGTTATCTAACGGAATGACATTCAGGCGTTTTTAAGTGTGAATTAAGTGTGCAAACACTTTTTGGAGGTCACTGTATACACATCAGTTCTGCATGTTTTGGGTCTGTTACTAAAAGCCTCGCGGGTTCTCTCAGGAGCACAGGTGCACTCTCCCGAGTCGAGTTTCATCCGCTCCGTGTTAGAAAAGAGAAAAAAATAATAACACAAAGTGCAATATCGGCTTGAACAGGAATCACACTGCTGTTTCTCCTTCTAATCTCGACACTGATCTTAATTCTAATAAAATGTTTCCTTTTTTCCAGACCAGCAGCACTCCAGTCGTGTTTCTGTGGTCATACTTTATTGAATATCATTTTAGATAAGAATATAATCCTTTCCGCCAGATGATGTATATTGACCACTTTTTTATCAATAACAGTGTACAAGGCTAGAGACCTTTAAAAGTGGAGTGCGAGTTGGTATCGGTGTGTGTTTCTGTGCGTTTGTGTGCTGTGGTTTTGTACTCTTGACTTCTGATCTATTGCAATAAACCCACATGATCTGGGCTCTGGTATCACCCAGAAGGGGTTTATGTTGCGATAATGACCAGCCGACTGTACGTTATCTCGCTTATTACACAGCTGCTCACCAAATAAATAAACACACGGACGTGAACTATTGATTTCATTTGAAATTATTGTATTATGTGAGAGAGTGTGATGTGATATGTGAAGTTAGCACAGCCATGTCGGAAAGTGATGGCTTGTGACAATGTTCAATTGTATTAACGCTCATTATACGAAGGTAATTGACATTTGAAGGTATTGAACTACTTCAGGGGTACTATGGTATTACCATTTTACCATGGTGTTTTTAGGTATGGTTTCCATCTATGAATTGTTTGATCATTTATCACCAAAACAAACTTGTGTTTTCAGTGTTTGTGGTCATGGGTCTGTCTGGTCATGAGGTTTGATGGATGGTGATGGAGACACTGTGGGGTTTCACTGGAAGCGTGCGGTTAAAGTGGTTGGATGGATCTGAAGCTTTAGTTTAAATGCAATGTTTTTGAGTTTTCTTAAGGCATCCAAGACAAAGTTAATACTTGAATCCAGACTCCATTAAGACCTGAAAGAGAAACCTATGAGGTTATATGGGAAGGAACATACTGTAGTCCCAAAAACTATGTTGAAAGAGATATTATTAGAGAGATATATTCACCTCAAATATAAAAATTCTTTCATCATTTATTCACCCTCATGTCATTCCAAACCTGCAAGACTTTCTTTCTTCTGCAGAACACAAGAGAAGATATTTTGAAGAATGTTGCGAAACCAAACACTGGTCCCCATTGAGTTCCATCGCTTGAACGCAAAACCACCGAGACATTTCTCAAAATATCTTCTTTTGTGACATAAAACAATTAAAATGACATAAGTGTGAATAAATGATGACAGAAAGTACATTTTTTTTGGTTGGACTGTCCCTTTAAGCAGGACTTTAAATATATTTATTTTATTGCATCACATAATTTACGAAATCTAATTTCACTTCTCAAAACCGTTTTGTAACCATTTTAATTGGTCTCATCTTTATTGGATCTATGAAGTCAAGTTTCTTAACTATAGAAAGTTCTGCTAATATTGGTCTAAATATTCAACTACACAAACATCTATCTCGTCTATCTTTTTTTTTTACTGCGGTTCAATTTTATATTTTGTTGTGACATCATTTACGTTTTTTGGGGCTCTTGTACGGCTGCGTTTGTTGTGCTTTTGGCTCGACAAAGCTACAGATTGGAGCAGGTCTTCGTGGCAGATGTCCCCATATGAATCCACACCGAGGTGACATCTCACCCCAAAAATGTACCCAGGAGGAAGTCAAGATGTGTGTGCTTTAGATCTGCATCAAAACCAGCCTTAAATACGAATGTGAAACAAAACATTTTCTCTTGGTGTTTGGCTCTGTCAAACCCTCTGTATTCATCCATTACAACTCCACTCACACCTGCTCTCTCACTTATATCCTCTCACTGTATCTTCCTCACAGTGTTTTGCGTTTCCGTTTGCCACAGTGTGATCCGCGAGGCCTGCTTCACATTGTTGGAATTAAGCGATGCAACATAACTCAATTCTCAGTGTCGGCTTCCAGGCGCTGCATCTTTGCGGATTTCGGGGCACGGATCGTTTCTTCTAATGCTGTTATCCAAGTAGTGGTACTGGAGAGCTGCTGTTCCTAACCCCCGGATAACTGAAGCTTGTAGACCCAGGCTTGTTATCGGCACCAGATGAGCGTTGACTGCCTGTGTACTCTCAAAAAAATCCCCTAAGGGGGAAATAATTAGTCAGCCTTAAAAAAATCCTGCGTCATAGAAAAAAGAAACTTTCAACGGTGTCAGTGATTTCTAGTGTTCTGTTTTTCTGTCATTTCGACTCTAGAGGTTTTTTCCGCATATTTTTGTCTAACACAGTGCAAAGTCTATGAAGCTTGACCGCGTTGAGTAATGAATGTGTATCGCTAGCAAAAGCACATTTAATCGGAATATTTCAAACCTTGAATAATCACGCAGGGAAATATTTCCCTCTGACAGGCCGCTTATGAGCTAATCCTTTAGAAAGATTGTTTTTAAACCGTTAGATTAAAGATGTTTGGAACGTGTCTGTATGTTTTAATTGTTTTTCAAAAGTTGAGATGATAAATATTTAATCAGTCAGACTTCATTTCCTGAGGGCTTTGAGTTGCTGTGGCTCAATTGGTAGCGCGTTGTATTAGCAGTGCAAAATTCATGTGTTTGAGGGAATTTTGACGTCTTCCAAATGCGTCAATGTAAGCAGATTATTTGGTGTAAATAAAGTTCCACAGAGCCGCCTTGAATGTGCCATTATCATGACAATCAGCGAGAGTCTCGTTTTTAGTTGAGAAAACAAAAAGTGGACCTTGTAACTGGTTCGGGAAATCGTTCTCGCGTCATTCATTCAATTCAGTGAAACCATTTGGGGAAGAATCATGAATGAATTTTTCATGCATAAAATGAAACGATTCACGAATGACACCCCATGCTGCTTTTGTGAGTTCTTTTAAAATATAGCATATATCCTAAAGATCTGTTGAGTGTCATGACAATGACACAGTTTAAGCATTTTATTCTCAAAGAAACGACCAATCACAAGTCTTTGTGACAACACGTGACCACATCTTAGCCCTGTGTCAGCCTCCGAAAGGGAGGGGTGGAGTCAGCAGTTGGTTGTAATTTGCAACCTCACCCCTAGATGCCACTAAATTTCATACCTTAAACGGACAGTTCACCCAAAGATTAAAACTGGTGTCATTCACATGTTTAATTCTCATGTCATTAAAAACCTGTATATGACTCTTTCTTCCGTGGAACACGGAATAATATATTTTGAGAAATGTCTGAGTGGTTTTGTGTTCACACAATGGAAGTCAACAGTGTTGTTTGGTTACCAACATTCTTCAAAATATCTTCTTGTGCGATCTGCAGAATGAAGTCATACAGGAATGACACGAGAGTGAGTAAATAATAGAAGTTTCATTTTTGGATGAACGATCCCTTTAACGATAAACCAACTTAGTTTAGTAGATTAAACAGTTTGCTTGTAGTTTTGTGGGCTGGAATATAAGAGGAGTTTTAATAAAGGATTTTTTAACAAGCGCCCCAGATACAGTAGTTTACGATATACAGGGCTTGTAGTCTCCTCATTAAAAGAAGAAATAAAAGAAAAGAAAGGATTTTATCAGATTGTTTGGATCAGAAGATCTAAATGTTAACATGTGATGTGTACAGGCTTAATATGTGCTGTGTTCAGACAGAGTTACGGCTCCCTCAGGATCGGCTGCCATTGTTGTCACGCTCAACGGCGTGTTCGCATTGCTATTGTTCTAATAGCGAGCGTTCCGACGACTTCAGGAAGGGGAGGGGGTGGAAAGAAAGAGTGACATTATCCTCTCCGTCTTTGATGGCGACTCGTGTTTCAGCACTAGCTAATCTGCCGCCGTAATCTCTCGGGGAGATAGAAATAAACAAGCAGGTCTGTGCCGCGCATGGGTGAAGCGCAGGAGGATTATGGTAATTTTAGGGATAAGTAGACGTATTTGAAACACGGCTGTTCTTAGAGAGACTTGCTTCTGGTAGGTGAGAATCGAGGTTAAAAAAATGATTGTTCTTAAAGGAAAAAAACGTAGATTTCTGTTTTCGAATGCTTTTTGATATCACTTGGCCCCACAGTTGGTATCTGGAGGAAAAAAAGACACTTTCAAGCATCCAAAATCTGGAGACTCTGAAATCAATTATGAGTCGCTGCTCAAATGAAAGGCAAGGCAGAACGCAAGTTAAAAGTCAGGCTGGCTCGCCTTTAACTGGGTGCATTACAAAGGGAAAGCGAAATCACACCGCATAGCTCATCTAGCAAAAAGCTCTTTTAAAATGGGCTGCTGGGTGGCATCCAGCCTGGCAAACGTAACGGGCATCGATGGCACAGCCCCTGGGCGCGAGGACGCTTGGCCCATGCGCGGCGGTCCTGGGCACGTATCAGTGGGCTCTGGCCCATCCGCTGGGAGCTCCTAAGCCATGCTGTCTGAAGGAGAACCGATGGGCTTGGCAACACATGTGGGCACGCGGCGCGCGCCTGCGTGGGCACCCGATGTTATCGCCTTGAGCCACCAAATGCACTGCCCAACTCTCTGAGCCCGGCCCAAGTGACCTCGCCGACTGCGCCTCGCACAGACGCCTGCCTCAGAACTTTCCAAACATTTTTGTTTTATTATTTATTTAGTCGACTTTTCTCTTTCGGTGTGTGAATCAAGTCAAAATGCAAAACAGCCCAAACGGCCTTTAGATGCAAAACTAAGCGTGTCATGTGTCACGCTTGCAACGCGCATTTTTCTCTGCGGTATTTCCTTCGGAGCGACCGCGAGCGTTGACTTGAAATGAAAATAAATAACCTTTACCGTTGGATTCAATTTTTTTGACAAAAAACCCCGGATTGAGAGCGAGCCGGTGAAAGCTCGGAGCGGTGGGCGGGTGAAGCGTTTTTAAAGAAGCTCGCCAGGGGTGAGGGGCACGCGCTCTCCGCTCAACTGTCTCTGGAAGTCTGCTGGCAGGACATATCTTTTGTCTCGCGTTATCTTTATTTTCTTATTATTTAAAATGGCCGGTTTTTCTTTCCTCTGCTCCAGCGGTCTTTTTTGATATCCATTTAGATTGGAGCTTCATTAAAAAAGCTCAGACAATAGAGTGACTTCTAATTAAGAGCAACAGCATCTGGCCTCTGGCACTGTATCCCAGCGTTCCATCTCTTTTGCTGGGGAAAATTCATTTGTTTCTTAATTAAGAAAAACACCAATAGCGTGAAAAATCTGCTTATGTTACCTGAATCCTAATTAGTTCGACGGTAAGTGGAAAAACACATTCCAGTAGCCCTAGAAATGAACTCGGAGCTGATAAAAATGAACCAGCCTCGCATAAATCCGAGCCGGATGGAAAGTGTGCCGTCATTACGGCTAAGACAATATGCAAACTATCTTCAAAGAAATCAAATTGCCGGAATGTTTTCATTTGCATGCATTAACCATTAACGTAATGAGGGGAAGTGACACCGGACCCGGATTGCACGTCTGCTCGGATTGATAACTCCTACATCTACAAATAGTCTTTCCACAGGAGGGAAAAAAACGGAGCGCAGGCACGAGCGCCTGCGCCGCCATCTGCAGAAGGTAACGCACACGGAGAGCACTTATCTGTCCTGTAGTGTCACAACGCGAGCAGGCCGCCAACGCAGGCACGCAAAACTCGGCCGTTTTAAAATCCAAAAGCGTCTTCCTTCCCTGCTGCATGCTATTGCAGGCGATCAACCTCTCAGGTCAAATGATTCAATTAAGTGTCTGTTTATGGCTGATACCAAAGCTGGGTGTCGTCTTCACTTATCACCTTTTTTGCAGATCGGTGTTCTCCCAGAATGCCACAGGAGAGATTGCTGCGGCTGTAATTAAAATGGCACGGAGACAAATTTGACGTAGGGGCTAACAAGCGGGAGACGAGGCTGACGCGGTGGGGGGGGGGGGGGGGGGGGGTATGAAGAGGAGAGCGTTTTGAAAGAGCTACTGAAACATCATTAGCCAATTAGGAAAATGGTGAGAGAGTTTTCAAACCGGGGACCCGAGAGGCCAAGTGGCTTGTCGTTTAGAGGTTTATTGGCTTTTTATGATGTCAACATGTGCGTCGGTTTAGAACGTAGTTTAACGCTGATTAAATAAGGTCAGGGAACGGGTGATCGCGGATGCTTTTAACATGTCTAAATGCGGTCCGACTGCCCGGGCACTGGGTGGCACGGTCCCGCCGTGCTGCGTTTGATGCGCTGTTGGCAGACGCATGTGTTCTTGCTTCTCGTGGCAGCCGAACCTTTTTCCGTCGAGACACGTGACTTCTATGCGAGCCTGAAAAAATCAAAAGCGTCAATAAGCCGCAGAAACGAGAGATGAAAACGAGACAGAATGCGGCGGTTGAAAAACGACTTAGGATTTTCGGCTGAAATCTTCCCGGGCTTTTGACAATTTGCATTGTTATGGGCGATAAGGCTGATGTTTTTCCTAGGCTGTACATTTGGTGTGAAATATTTCGGGTGTAAACCGAGCGAGCGTTCTCTTAATGAGCGGGGGATCCGGTCTCTTGCCGGGATGGAGTCTTAAGGAGCGTCTGATATCTGAATATTTAAAAGAGTTTCAAACTCATCTGCAAATGTGATTTGCACGTATCGCACTTCTGCAGTCTTCAGCTTGCCACATCGGCAGGCTTCCGAACGAAGACGAGAACACAGGGAGAGAGAGGGAGGCAAGAGGGAGATGTTGCACATATGGGTTGCTATTGATGTATTCTAGTCCTGACCTAATTTAACTCCCTGCCAGCGAGCTCATATGCATACTGTACATTTGCTAAATTAGAGAACGCAAACCTCGCCTTTTCTCTCTCGGACAGGTGTAAACAGCATTGTTGTCATAATGCGGCTGCAGTAAATATGATAATTGTTTCGGGATGCAACGGAGCACAAAATAATTTGGCCATCATTTTGATGCCCGGCGCCCAGGGGATCGCCCGCGGGAGGCACTGCGGCCCATTGACATGCGGCGCACGTGGCGATATAATTATGGCTGCCCATCTTTGTTCCTCGCTGGCGTCTTCACACTGCACTAGTAATTTGCTTGTAATATGGAAGCATTTAGTAAAAAGGAGCTTGTGATATTTAGGTCGGCGAATTCTCAGCGTGCTCGTCGCGTTTGACGGCATTATTATGGACTGGGTGTGTGTCTCAAAGCCTCATGCTGTTATAAAAGATTTCTGTTACATGTAGATCTTGGTTTTGCTGTTGTTTCGCTCATAATAATTTTGAATAACACCTTAATAAAGTAACGTTTGTTTAAATTTTTTCTGCATTTTTTCCTTAATAATAATAATAATAATAGAAGAAGAAGAAAAAGGGGATCTATGCTGTAAATAATTTAATACTTTATAATAATATTATTTATTATTATCAATTATAATCATCGTTATATTTTTACAAATATTACGAAATAACCATAAATATTTGTTTGAATAAATAACTTGCGGGAGGGGGTTAGAACCAATGAGCTTTTAGATTACTTATTAAGCATTTTTTTATCAGAAATAAAGATGACAAAACATCTGTCTGAATCATATACTAGAATAAATCATACAGTACATAACAGAATTATGGTTAATTTGTTGCGACCATTCATCAGAAATGACTCTAATGTTTCTTAAGTGCCGTCTTCTGTATCTCTTAAGAGGCTCAGTATAGATCTCTGTTCTTGTGTGTGTGTGTTAATGTGTGTGTGCTCTGTCAGGAGGGCTGTTGTCATCTCTTAAGGACTCTTTGACAGAGGTTTCTCTTGCTGCTTTAGTTAAAGGTCAATGTGCTGTCGTCTGCGTGTTACTGCGGGAGTGACTCTCCGTCCCCATGGAGGAAAATGTCCCCTGCCCAACACACAGCCGGTTGTAAAGACATTTCAGTGTATCCCATATGGTTTTGCAGAGGTTTTGCCAGCCAATCAACATTTAATGATGCTTTGACGTGTTACAAATGTGTCTATCATTATATTACATTTTCTTCATCTAATCGTGCATAATTCCCCCAAGTTTGTCTTAACATGTTTGTGTTTTCTCCAGGAAATAGGCACTAGGAATCATTATGGACATAGTATCTAAACTATGCATCTAAAATACGGTATTTATTGATTAATGCAGTAATCTGAATATTAGACATCACAACTGTACTTTAGACTGATTTTTGTGGGGAGCTTTTTGTTTGTTGGCATCTTCCAGTAGTAAAGATAGTGAGCTGCCTACATAGGGCGCCTTTTAAGGCATCATTGGCACGTTTGTTACGTGAAGTCTGTTCCAAAGGGTAGGCATGATTATACTGACTTTTTAGATACCTTCCAAGACAGCCCTTTGTGTGTAATTTGTGGAGAAGACAAACCCAGAATGCATTGCGAGGAGCTCAGTGAATCTAACATTGTGCCTTAAGCTTGAGAAATGGGGTAAAATCGTTCAATACTGGTAATGTTTTATGAATAATGTCTACATATTTCACTATATTAAAAATGTACCCAGATCAGTCACTTATGAGATTCCTTGACTCTAAAGACGCTGTCTGATATGGTAGCTGTCTATGTATGAAGGTGGTATACAGTATGGTTTTGGAAGCTTGTGTCGTCTATCTCTCTGACGACATCAGATGAGTTACAGTGTATTGCAGGAAGTGTGTGTGTCTGTCAGTATCATTAGAAGTGACACTGCTGGTGCTCTATGAAAGAAGAATGTAAATACCCTCTGGAGACGGCGTGGAGAGAGTAGGTGAGGCCTCTGAGGGCCCCCGAGCTCCACTGTTTGACAAACATTAAACTGTGCCACTGCAGGAGCTTCATGCCCCGGTACATGATGAAATCTCAACATGAAACCTGATCTACAGCGAACAGTCTGTGTCGGTGTCTGCCAACAGAGAGAAACATCCCATTCTTTAATATCTCATGTGTTTCTATTAGACGGTAATGAGACTGAATGGAGGGCAAGTTGAGACGACTGTGATATGTCTAGATGATGTTGAATACAGGGACTACAGCGCTTCCATAGAGGTAAAAGTGAAATGATGTGGGAGTTGTGTCTTGAAGCTCTCGGTTATACTTTAAAGTAAAAAGTTAAGCCATGTAACAATTTTTATAAAATTTATTTTCACTGTTTCTTTGGGAAGTTTAACATGCTGAATACGAAAATCGCATAATTGTTTTCACCATCGACGGTAATGCATAAATGTAAATTTAAGTTGTCGGGTACGATTTGGGGCGAAATGTCATGACGTCATTACATAGTAGCCTGCAATTTTATGTTTCAAACAGAGATGGCGATATAGAGGCAAAAGTCTATATATTCTTTTTTTGCTTTGTACTGTTACTATATGTCTCATGCTTTTGGTCAAGTTGATATTTTCATGTCTGGTTAGTCAGGAGGCTCAAACAGACCTGTGTTTAGATTATTCTGTATTTCGTTCTTAGAGAAATGTACCTACTGTACAGTACATTACAAATGGCTTACTCACAGTCCTTGCATATTTATACAGAATACTAGAAGACACGAGTTCAGGAGAAACATACGAGACAACTCTGATACTTAAATGAAAAGCAACCTCTAAGCAAAACAATTATTTTCTAGGTGAGAAACCGAGCCACCCCAAATGACACCCCTCCTGAGACATTTCTTCTCTAAGCTTTCAACAAAATAGAAAATGTATTTCTCTCTTGACCCACACTTTAAACGGTTAGACCATCGTTGCGATCAAATAATGACCCATGAGGACTCCACAGATATGGCCACCCGGGCACATAACAGGCACAATCCAGAGCGTCTTTACAAGAGAAAACGGGGCCTTCTGCCTCCTCAGCCGAGGAGTTTATAATCTCTCTCCGTAAGCTTCACACGGCCACATCAAGACTCGAAAGCCAGCGAGAGAAAAAAATCCGCCCTCTGTCTGTTTTAAAGGATAGCACTTTGAATGTCATTTGACAATTTCCTTTTAATTAGAAGTAATTTACAGAAAGATGCCCACCGGCTAATCTTTACAGGATAATTAGCTTCTATTTTCTTTACTTTTAATTAAAAAGTGGAAAAGATTTAGCCGATCCATAAATAATTGTTCTTTTGAAATGTTCATCAGACTTCACACTTCTCTTTGGCATGAGTAATATTTCGATGGTATCGTGAGTTCTGTCTCTTTAGAGTTAGAGCACAGATTTTTTTTATCTGGGGTATTAAAAAGTGGAACTATCAATAATAGAAATAGGAACCAGAGGCACGTTAGAATTGAATTAATGAGGAATTTATTGCTTAAAAACGTCTGCCTCTTTCTAGCTAGTGAAATTGGAATCTCGGGCATATCCGTTTCAGAAATTGTTCCTTGATGGAGAAACATTGTTTTATCGGCCTAATTTACGGCTCTCATCGGTTTCATTTAAAAGCCCCTCATTTGTTTCCGTGATATAAAATGTCTGGATTTAAAACTGAAACGCTGAGAGTTTAAAGCATTTGCTCCTCTTCAGAAGCCTGAGATTTGGATGTGGGCGGCGCTTCCTGCGCAAAAGCTCATTTCTTTTTGTAAACTGACAAGTATTTGTCAGTAGTTATTTAATGAGAAAAAAAAGTTTGACAGATTTTATTCATTAGGAATCGGTTGGACTGCAAATTCTCGGAATGTGTGTTTCATAGCAGAATGGAGCCACGTGATTGGAGGAGAGTGCTTAAAAGAGGAGGGACTTACTGGCTCGCACTAAATAAATAAATAATGTCATTAAATAAATGATTTATTTAGGTATTTATTTACTTATTTTATATTAAACATGAAATAAAAACGGACAAATATATTGTTTATATATATATATATATATATATTTGTATTTTGTATTGTCAATTTTGATGTTATGTTTAAGAATATCCATTTATTTTTATATTTTTTCTATCTTGTGTTGTTAAAAAGAGAACTGTGAAATCATATCAGGTTTGAATCAGTCGAGTTCAAAGTATGCATGCAAATGTCTAGTGTGACCGCACCTCAGGCACAGAAATCCAGCGCAAAAGTCAGTTCATTTGCAAATGTCTCTCACTGGAACTCAGTCGAGTTGATGGGGAGCGATCGGAGAGAGCGTTTCTGAAAGGCAGTCGGGTCCAAATTGGGACAGAGTGCAGAGAGCTAATGAGAACTCACACCTGAGCTTCAGAGAGCAGGGTCTCTGTGATTGGTGTTGAACATTTGGAGGACGACCCTCAGCCTTTAATAGGCATGCAGACCTGCCAGTTGGGTGCAGAGAGAGAGAGAGAGAGATCCTGGCATCTGCCGTAGCCCAACAGCTCGTTCAGAAACGCCTCCAGCATTTTAATGGCCTTGTCAAATGCCAGTCCTGTTCTTATGCCACTCCAATTCCAGCCGACTAGATGCCGAACACAGGATATTTAACTTTTATATGCACATGGCAGGGTTTGAGCTCGTGCTTACATGCGATTTTTCTTAGCAATTCTGAAAACCTCTGTTCTAGTGTTTGGGGGCTTTTAGTTGCTATAGTAATTGAGTCTTTTAATCATTGATCTCTGAGCTCTTAAATTCATCATACATGCATCCCACAAAACATGACCTACTTAAGATATATCTGGATGTTCTGACCTCATTAACTATGTGGTGCAGTTTTGAGAATACTTTTACAGAGATCAAGTATCAAATGACGTATTATTAGTGAATCAGTAAAACATTTTAAGGGGTAATAGTCATGGGAATATTGGATAATGAAAATGAGGAATATGGGAGTTTTAACATTTCTCATAGTTTCTGTGAATTTTAGCGTTTCCAAATTGTGACCGCTTTTATGTAAATACAAAAACGGATGATCTTGAGTGATAAAAGTTATGAAAATTATTGGAAACCCTGATTCATATGGTTTTATTTTAAATATACAGTACACACGCTAAAATTGTATTGCTCAGTGATTGCCTCTTCAGATGTTTTCCTATGAAATGAAACACAAATAGACGCACATGAGACCATAGTTGGCACAGTAAGAGAGCTATAAAAAGATCGCCGCTCGTTTGGGTAATTTGGTCTTGGAGAAATTTCCGTTTTCGAGTTCATGAGATCTGACTTTTGATTGCAGACTTCAGATGATTCAACGATATCTTGGCAGATCTAAACATGTTGTGATTCGTGAATTTATAGAGCAGACACGTGTAAGATTGTTTTTCATATTTGGTCTCTATTTTTTTGTTTTGTATGTAAACTCATTCTTGTCTAAAGCTATTTAATTTTGAAGATGTTAAAGCGCTCTATGCACTTTTACATTGGTATAGATCTTGCTTTGTTTCATTATATTTCTCTTTAGATATCAATTGATGATAGCTCGACCAATTCTGCGCATATGTGGGAACCTTGTAAACTTTAACTTGACTAATTCAAACGCCGAAATGTGTGTTCTGGACTTCTAGGCCGAATGGTGTGCGTGAATGTCCCGGCACCGCACCAGAATTTGTCATTGGCCCACAAAAGGCAGGTTCTCATCCAAATCTGGCAGGGTTTGGGCCGGCCCGGACGTCCCCGAAGGCCTTTACGAGGCATTATGTATTCGTGTTGGGTCTCAGGTGCTCGCTGTGTGTTTTATCCCCGGGCCAAGCTCGATCCTGTTTTCAATGGCGCAGCCAGATGAAAAAAGCGAGTGCAGTAGGTGCGAGCAGAATGATTTCCACGCATGTAGAGATCTGCTGCTTTGTTCTATGCGATTCAATTACCTCTACCCTAATGAGAGCCATAGAGAAGACCCGGTCTGTGATGGGGCTTCAGCTGATAAAGAGTGCTATCACCATCAGAGGCCCCACATGAGCTCCGCCCGCCTCCAAACACACACACCGCTGCACCAACAGCCAATCACAATCGCCCGTACTTTTGTTTTGAAGTTTATAATTCTGTTTTTATTTTATTTTTATTAAGCCGTTTTCAGGGTTCGCCAGAGTTGAGATTTGAAATGTGGGGACATGTTGTGATGGACTTTTGGTTTTTCCCATACCTGGCACACTTTTGGAGTGTAGATGAGCATGTGCATCTTCGCATTTCCCAGCTGATCTGCATCTCTGAGGTCGCTGGATAAGCTGAGGTCTATAAACATACAAAAGGTTACAGTACAGTACGCCCAAAAATGAAAATGCATTCACCCTAACGTTGTTCCAAAACTGTCTGTTGGAAGCACAAAAGCAAAGTTTAACAGAAGTCACCTTACTATTTTCCATACAATAAGAGTGAATAGTGACCAGGTTGGAACAAAACAAAAGAATATAAACTGATAGAAGTGAATCGACTGTGACAGTCAAAGTCTAGTTCATAGCTTTTTTTAAATAGGGCACGTCAAAACATGTCACACCATTTTTGACATCACTGAGTCTCATTGGTCCTCATGTGTCTTGTAACCGGCAAAAGGGATGATTTTCAGTCAGCAATGATTTGTTCTTGTTCAGGGATAATTCACCTTCATGTCCTTACAAGCCTGTATGACTTTCTTCTGCAGGACACAAAAGAAGATATTTTAAAGAACGTTGGTAGCCAAACAACATTGGTCACTATTGACTTCCGTTCCATGGAAACAAAACCCCTAAACATTTTTCAAAATATCTTCTTTTGTGTTTCACAGAAGGCAGTAAGTCATACAGGTTTGGAATGACATGAGGGTGAATAAATTATGACAGATTTTTAAAGGAATAGTTCACCTAAAAATGGTCCCCACTGACTTTCCATAGTGGGAATAAAAATGACTATGGTCAAGTCAATGGGGAGCATTATTGGGTGAATTATTCCTTTAAGGATTCACATTTCGCATCTTTTCATTGCGTATATTCTTTATTTAAATGTAGACGATGGAAATAGTTCAACGTTTCTGAGTTTTCGGACCAGAAAACTCAGTACCGCGCGTCATTTGAAGAGAGAAAGCGGAGCGGCTTGCGTTTTCCGCTCGGTTTTAGACCCAAAATGTGAATCGGGCCTTAGTCTGTTTCTTACTCAAAACTCTTCTGAAAACTTGATGCATTTTATGAAATGCTAGACCATTTTCGTTGACTGACGGCCCCTGGTCACCATTAACTTTCATTGTACGTAAAAAAGCAGTGTGTGTTCTGTTATATGTCTCTTGGAAATACGTTTAAGTAAACATGAAGCTATCGCAGATTTTTTTTACCTGAGGGAGGGGTTCAAACAGACCAATCACAGCGCTTGAAGTTGTTCATTTTTTGGAGAGGTCCTACACACGACCATAAATTACGTATGATGTGTTATGTCATCACGAAGGCCTCTGTGACCCAATGACCATGACTTAGATACAAATCTCTGTTAGCTTAACACCGCGGATCAATTTTCCACATCTAGCCAAAAACCTGCAGTTTGTCAATAAACAATCAAAAAGTGTTTGGTGTAAAAGAGACGACAAAGCCTGTGCTTTTCACATGAATTTAATTCTCTCAGATTCAGATTCTTCATCTAACAAGATTCTGTATCTTATGATACATCGCATCGATTTTCTTTCTCGGGTTCAAGAAATTCTCCGATGGTGTCAGAGGCACTGAGCGCAGCATCCGGCGCATTCGGCCCCGCCGAGCATCTGCAAAGCGCAGCCGTCACGAGATTGATTGTGACAGACTTTTAAACAGTATACAACCAAATATAGCAGGGTACAGCACTATCAGAAAATGAGCTAGGAGTGTGGGCCCAGTCGTTTAGAAAGTCATTATTCTTATCGTTTGCCGTCTCTGAAATTATTTCAGGTCTCTTCATGCAATGAATGCAGTATAATAAGCCAAACATGCGGAAAGGGCTTGAACTTGGTAATCGGAGCAGGTTGGATGAAGTAGCCTTATAAAAAAATCTGGAATGGAAGCAAACGTTCAAAATGTAACAATGTGTTTTATCTTATGAATCTATTAGATGTGATGTTTTATGAAGGGAAGAAATAGGTCCATGACAACTGTAACTTGTAGAGCAGAAATGTACAGAAATGTATGTATGTACTGTAAGTGCGGGAACTAGGCTATGGATTTGTAAAATGAACACACTAAAATGCTTGTGACCCATTTCGTTTTTATAATTTAAAGAAATTCATTGTTCAGGGTGTCTGTTTGAACAGTGTTTTAGAATCGCTTCTGCGAGTCGCTCGGCGGGTCTGATATCTCACTGCCCATCTGCTTTTAGCATATTGAGATGTACTGCGAGGACGCCGAGGTGCCGCTTTCCCCTGCGAGCCGGTAAAAGGGTGAACGCGATAACATCATAAAACTGTAGCCTAATTTAAACGGCTGCTCTCGAGCACTTCACACCGTGTCTATTGAAGATCTGTGCGCTAATTCTTTTCATGTAGCACGAGTCCTGCAGATGTAGCGCACTATAAAGAAGTCATTTAACAGTCTTAATGAACAGAGCCGGCCGTTTGGGAAGATCAGGCGGTGCTTGACGGTACTCTGCGCAGGAAGAAAGGGCTCTTCACTGAAATTATTGCTTTATTAAAAGCGAGTGTCTGCTCCCCTGTTACGAGTGAACAAAATGGTATGTTAAATACGCATGTGAGATGTATGGTACAGGGTAGGCCTCGGTTTATCGGTTTGGAGCTTCACACGTACATGAAAACATGGCAGGTTTAATACGTGTAAGGGCTTTCCTTAAACATAAATGTATCATGGGCGGCGATTGGTTGCCATTTCCTTGCATTGTACGGTATGGAACATGGCTGTGTGGACAAGTTTAACGCGCAAAGGAAGGTGCTAGGTGGTTCCTAAAATGTTGGTAGGTGCTGAAATGTTGGTGGTTGCTAAACTGTTGGTAGTTGCTAAAATGTTGTCTGTGGTTGCTAGGTTGTTGCTTAAATGTTGTTGTTGGTTGCTAAAATGTTGGCTGCTGCTAAAATGTTGGTGGTGGGGGTTGCTAAAATGTTGTAGGTGGTTGCTAGGTTGTTGCAAAAATGTTGGTGGTGTTGGCTAGGTGGTTGCTAAAATGTTGGTGGTTGCTGAAATGTTGGTAGTGATTGCTAGGTGGTTGCCAAACTTTTTGTGGTTGCTAAAATGTTGTTGTTGTTTGCTAGGTGGTTGGTAAAATGTGGATGGCTGCTAAAATGTCGTTGGTGGTTGCTAAAATGTTGTTTTTGGTTGCTAAGTGGTTGCTAAAATGTTGTTGGTGGTTGCTAGGTTGTTGTTAAAATGCTGGTGGATGCTAGGTGGTTGCTAAAATGTTGTTGGTGGTTGCTAGGTGGTTGCTAAAATGTTGTTGGCTGCTAAAACGGTGGTTGCAAAAAAATGTTGGAAGTTGCAAAAAAATGTTGGAAGTTGCTTGGTAGCCATACGACAACCCCCAAGTCTCTTGATGAGAGAGATCCACCAGATGCGAACAGCACAACATCATTTACTGTACAGTAGATACAGTATAAGCAATAATGACACAAACAACACTAATAAAGGTATACGCAATAATATACAAATGTTTAAGAAAAAGCCTGCAAGATGTATTGTCAGGACACAGTGGTTTATGCGGTTTTATTTGTATGGAGATACATGATTTGTTTCATGTGTGTTGGGTGGCGTCTCAGAGAAAGGCTCGTTCAAATGCATAGTAACGTTTTTTCGGTAGTCACAGATTTTATTTGGAAGCAATTTCGCCAGCGCCCTCGATTGCCGCGAAATCGCAATATGCAAATACAAAAAAAGTACAGCTACAAGGTAAAGTCAAGAAATCATTTAGATTTAAAGAAATAACATTGCACGGAGCAGAGAAAAAAATTAATCATTGGGAGAATGTCTCTTTTAAGATTGCACCGGTGTATTACCCGCAGGCATGAAATGTAAATGGAAAATCAACATTGTATCCTGTGATAAGGCAGACAAATTAATAAAAGCATTTTCTGTCCTGCGCTCCTGTCGGCGCGGGTGTTAAAAGTCACTAGGTCGTGCGGGAGGAACGTTTCTCATAGATGAAGAGGGTTTTACAGAGTTTGACACCGGCTGGCAAACTAGCAGCGCTCCACACATACAGCAGCGGTCACGAGGAGACCCAGTCAAGTGAGCTAAATACAGAAGACACTTTTCTTGAGCGGAAATCGTAAGCATTGCGCTTGTGCAATGGATATTGTGCAATTTTATATAAATGTTCCTGTAACATTAGCAGTGAAAAGGTCACGGGTTGGATTCCAAGAGGAACACATATAGTGATAAAAATAAGTCGCTTTGGATTGAACTGTCTGCCAAATTCTTAGATATAAATCTAAGTACTGTATGTACAGTATAAAGGTTCAGATTGTTGTGTTATGTGTCCAGGTCCGCTGGACGGAGGTGTGGAGGAAGAGGAGGAAGAGTGCATAGCCGACGGAAATGAACTCGCGACTAAAGATGAGTATTCGATGGAGGAAAACTTTGCTGCTGACTTTGAAACGGACAACCTCACCTGTGAGGACATGGAATACTTCTGCGGCAAAGGTCAGCACTTCTGTCGCTTCTGCTTGCACAGCTACGACCAAGCAAGGGTTTAGATATTTATCATTGTGCTTAATGAATTTGGTATTTTTTATTTCTTAGTGAAGCACTTTCCTGCCATTGAATGTCTTCTCTTGCTTTCAATGGCAGGAATCTGACTTCATAGAGTTTCATGCTTTGAATGCCCCCTTGCCTCAAACGGAACATTTTCTTCAAATTTCTTTATTAATTTCCTTCAGGCACTGTTTGTTTTTACTGTCTTTGAGGACTGGCATATTTTTTCTGTTGGTTACAAGTTGTGCTCTATTAGTGATTTTCTTTTTGTTCTGCATTTAAAGGTGTAACAGGCGTGACATGCGGAAAGCTTAGAACTACAGCGGTTTGGCAATACGCTGTTTCAGGGTCAAAGGAATATCTAAATATGTACTTTTGTTTCCTGCTATTCGCTGAAAGCCTTGGAGATAAATCAATTTTCAATATGGAAATTTGTTTTTGTAGAGCTTTTCAGTGGCAGTTGCCTTAGGAATAAAATATAGTGTTCAGACGCTGCATTCAATTGCTATTAAAAAAGATTCCAAGGTTGCTTCTTTAGTATTTAGAAATGTAATATAGAAACTTTGTATACATTTACAGTAAATCTCTGTGTACAGTACATGTGCTGCTTTGATTGATCGCGTTGAGGACATGCAAGAATTGATTCTTCGAATTTAAATATTTATTATATTATATTAAAGTCTTAAAAGGAGCCCGTAAATGACACATAGATGAGAGTGTGTGAGATGGTTAAACTTTACGTTATTTTCAACCAAGCATTGGGTCAAAAGGGGTTGATGAACCCAGCCGTTGGGTTAAATTAATCTCAAAAATGTTTGTATTTGACCCATAATGGTTCAGAACAACTCAGCATTTGGGCTTTAAAGAACCCAGCATAAGGTTATTTATAACCCAACGCTGGGTCGAAAATAACCCAACATTTGTTAGTGTGTATACAGTGCCTTGCAAAAGTATTCATCCCCCTTCATTTTATTCACATTTTGTTATGCTTCTGCCTTATCTTAAACTACTTAAAAATAATATTTTTTACATGAAAGTACACTCCATGCACAATAATGACAAAACAAAAAACAGATTTGTGACAGCTTAAAAAACTCAAATAAGTACATTCCATAAGTATTCATACCCTTTACTCAGAAGATGGTTAAAGAAACCAATCTTTTTGGTTATGATGTGTCAAGCTTTACACATCTGCATTTGGCGATTTCCTGCCATGCTTCTCAGATCCTCTCAAACTCTGTCAGGTTGGATGGAGATCATCAGTAGACAGACATTTTCAGGTTTCCACAGAGATGTTCAGATGAGTTCAAACACTAGCTGGGCCACACAAGGACATTGACCGAGTTGACCATAAGCCATTATGCATTGTTTTAACTGTGAGCTTAGGATCATTGTCATGTTGGAGAATGAACCTTCTGCCCTGTCAGAGGTTCTGAATGTTCTGGGCTAGGTTTTCATGATCATTATCTCTGTATTTTGTGCCGTTGAGCTTTTCTTCTACTTTGACAAAATGCCCCAGTCCCTGCAGCTGAGAAATACCCCCACATCTGTTTCCACCAAACTTTACTGTTGAGACGGTATTGTACAGGTGTTGAGCAGTGCTTGGTTTTCTCCAGACATGATGCATGAAACTGAGATTCATCAGACCAGAAAATCTTGTTTCAGACAGTTTGAAAGATTCATTGAAGTACGTTGGATATTTCAAGTTTCCATGTGTCTTCACTGACCAAAGGCTTGAGTCTGGCCACTCGGCCATAAAGCTCAGATTGGTGGAGTGTTGCAGTGATGTTTGTCCTTCTGTGAGTTTCTCCCATCTCCCTATATGATCATGGAACTCAACCAGAGTGATCATCAGCTTCTTGGTCACCAAGACCCTTCTCCATCAATGGCTCAGTGTGGACAGGAGGTCAGCTCAAGTAAGAGATCTGGTGATTCCAAACCTCTTTCATTAAGGATAAACGGAGGCTACATGCTTCTGTGAAGCTTCAATACATCAGATTATTTTCAGAAGTCTTCCCCAGATCTGTGTCTTGATACGATCCTGTCTCAGAGCTCTACTGGCAGTTCTTTTGACCTCATGACCTTTTTACTTTGATATGCATTTTCAGCCGATGCACCTTTTATTGCGAGGTATGTGCCGCTCCAAATCATACTTATTCAATTGAATTTGCCACAGGTTAACTCCACTCGAAGTGTACATTTAGTATTTTTTTTCGTATGCAGAAACATCAACAAGCAAAACTAATGCTTCTGTGCTAAATTTGTGTCCCAGAAAAGGGTATGAATACTAATGCAATGTACTTATTTCAGTTTTTAACTTTGAATACATTTGCAAAGTTGTCACGAACCTGTTTTTGTGTGTGTTTTGAGTGAAGATTAATGTAAATTTATGTACATTATTTTTAAATTAAAGTAGTTTAAGATAAGGCAGCAACATAACAAATTGTGAATACAATGAAGGCGGATGAATTCTTTTGCAAGGCACTGTATATATTAAACACTTATTGTTATAGTAAAAAAATTATGTTACCTTGTTTTTTCTTTATTTGAATATATATTTGACCATAGTTTTACTGCTAAACTCTGGTTACTATAGTAACTCTGTTGTAGTAAAACCATGGGTTCTTTTCGTGAGGGTGTCGCATGGGAACACCACAGTACTTTAAGTGTAAGGGTTGAACCAAAGTTTTATTATGAAGTTTTAGCAAATCTCCTCTAAGATTCCCTTTAACTTTTCCGATGGCTTTGCTAAAACGTAAAACCACAGCTCAAGATGCTTAAGTAATCTCGTTGTCAAGCGATGTCTGCTGTAGTTCTGCAACTCGGTGTTAAGTCTCCCTCGAATTCTCCGGACAACTTCCCATTCTCTTTCCTTTAGCACACAGTACAAGCTCATCAGGTGTATTCATTTCCCCTGATCCTCTGCTCAATTAGATCTTTTTAAAGCGCGTTTAGCCCTGCTTCTGAGTGGCTTAAAATCACTCCACTTCCGTCGAAGTGCCGTGAATTAAAGAACAACGCAATCCTGCTGGCTTTAAAGGGTTTACGCGTGTTATTCCTCAGCTATAGAATGACAGAGAGGGTTTTCTTCGTGAGGCAAACCCTCTCAAATGAGATGGCATGCTGTAATTAGCGCATAGAGAAGTCCAATGGTGAAGCTTTAAAAACAGTCACTCATCCCTGGGCCTTTATCTGTTCTGGATAAATAAGGTCTCCCGTGAAGTTGATGGCTCACAGTTCAGTGGTCGCGTATCGTGTGTGCGTTTGGCGAAGACTAGCTTGTCAGGAGAACCTAAAACTTCCATTAAAAGTTTGGGTCTTTAATAGGTATTAAGAATCTGTCGCAACACAAAGAGGAATCGTCCGTTTTCATTAACTCGCGAAGCCCTTATTAACTTTGATCGGAAAGCAAAGCAGCTTAAATTCGCAGAGGTCAGACAGTGGATGAAAGTTTAGCCCGTTTGTTGGCATCTTCCATGAAAAGCGATCTGTTGCACCTTGCAGGTCTTGATTTAGACTCACTAGACAACTTTTGCAACTTCTTAAGCCCCTACGCGCAATGTCTGACAGATATTTACTGGTTTGTTTTATATTTTAAAAGGACATTAAACCATTTTTTGTTGCATCATCGCTTGGCTACTGAAGTTGTTCCACATGTGTGTTGCCAGATAGTCTTTTAATGGATTATGTGAGATGTGTTGGATCTTTTTCTTTAAGGGGTAGTTTACACAGGAATATAAAATCCGACATCATTTATTCACCAGCGTGTCGTTCAAAAACTATACTGTGTATGACTCTTTCTTAAAAGGGACACAAAAGATGATAATTTGAGAAATGTGTCAGCGGTTTCGTGTTCGTGGAATGGAATGGAAGTCAATGGGATCCAGTATTTAGTCACCAGAATTTTTCATAATGTATTCTTTTGTGTTCTGCAGAAGAAAGAAAGTCAGGTTCGGATTGACATGAGGATGAGTAAATGAAAGAAAGAACTTTCATTTTGTGGTGAACTTTACCCTTAAATAAGCAGTTTGTCTTTTATTCGAATCATATCAACAATGACAATATTGCCATTTTTACATTTAGTCTTAAACATGCATTGTGCTTTATTTTAAAGGGACCAGCCACATTGTTTTATAGATTTAAAGACACTATATATGTGACTTTACAATAACTCAAGCGAATAACATCTATAGCTCATAACAGTAAGAGTTCACAGCAACCATCGTGCATCACGATCAAGTACTTTATCTCTAAAGCATCGAAGGACACGCACATCTTTTTGCACACTCCAATACCCGGCTGCCTTTGTCGAACCAAATACCCCGAAACAGCAGAAGGGTTCCTCTCTGCGCCCCCCCTAAACTGTTTGGAGAGAGTCTCGCTTTAGCGGCATCGCTGCACACTCATGTACCATGAAATGATTGAGACGCTTCTGTCAATGGCTTCATACGAAATGGTTGAGAAACAGCAAAGCGCAGTGTGAAATGAAGTCCGTGGCCGTGAATAGAGCGAGTCTAGCACACAGTGTGAATAAACATGTAACTTGAACCCCGTCAGAAGAACACATGTGGCCCCTTTTTGAAAGTGGAGATGAGAATATAAGGGGAAAAAAGACAACCTTGTTGTCCCCTTGTCACCCCCTCAAAAACAACTCCACGGTCAATTTCACATTTATAGAGTGTTGGTTGTGAACAAGTTTTAAAATAAAATTTACGAGCTTCTGTCACACTCGGTGATGTAATTGTAAGAATGCCGGTGTTGTGAAATTTGACCTTGCTTCCATGTGTGTCCGTTCTTGTAAGTGTTTCTGTTGGGAAGTGATCTGTCGGCTCTGTTCCAAAACCTAGCGTGTTTCCTGGCTTTGACACGAAGGCTGTTATGAGGTAGGAGGGATGATGATGTTGCCTCAGAGGATATCGTGTTTTCTGGTATCCGAAGGTAGTCTAATGTGTTTAGGTGGGAAATTGTTAATAAATAGATTTGATTCATTTCTAAGTGTATAAAATACTGTTGGTTGAGCTAATTAATAAAGAATATTTGAAGAGTTTGGTTCCAAAATGAGATGCTTTTAAAAAAAATATGAAAATCATGTTTTTTATCATGTTTTTATTGTGCTAGGTAGCTGTACTTTTCGAGTTATTGTGGCTTAAATCAAAACAAACCAACTGCGTTTGATTGAAAGTAATTGGAATGCACAAAACATGATTTTTTATTTATTTTTTTATCTCATTTTGGAACCAAACTCTTTTTATCTCATTTTATCTTAGGTTTGTTTACGATGTGATTTGTGCACATTTTAGAAAGTTGCCCTACTGTGCGATTGACAGGCTGTAGCTTAGCAAGAGTCGGTTGTATGATCTCTCCATTGTGTGTTCTTTTCTGTCATTGTTACAGTTACCTTCAGTTTTAACTGGGTTCTTTTTTTAGCATACAAGTTTTTAGAGATGCACCGATATATCGGACACTGGAAGCAGCTTTTTACACTATTATTACGCTAATCAACAGCCGATGATCAGGGCCGATATATCCTGCCAATCAAAAGAGAACATGAACATGCAATGAATTTGTGCTCTGTATATAGAAAGTGTTAAGATACATCACCGGTTTGATGTTCTAATAGTCATTCAATGAATTAATAACGTTTAGAAAGTTAAGAAACATTCATTTAATCTTCAGAATCGGCATCTGCAGATATCACTCTGAATATAAAGATATCGGTATTGGTGTAGAAATTTTGTATCAGTGTATCTTTTGCTCGATTTTTATATACACTGTGCAATAAGGTTGTATTTGTTAACATGACTCAATATTATCATATCATATAGCTATCATGAACTAATAATGAACAATATTTCGACAGCGTTTATTTATCTTGGTTCATGTTCATTACAGCATTTACTAATTCCCAAGTTGTAACTTTCAAGTTAATGCACAGTGAACAATTGTGTTGGTATTGACTAAAATTAACAAATATGAATAAATGCTAAAACACTGTTTTGATCATTGTTGGTTCATGTTAGCTAAAATGTTTACAAATGTTAATATTTTGCGTTATACAAATATTTTACTTTGGGTTAAAGGTACAGTTGGTAACAATTTTGCAGTAAAATATCCAAAAACCACTAGGCCAGTGTTATATATTTTGTTCAGCTGAGTACTTACAATATCTCAAATGTTTCCAACTACTTGTAAATCGTGAGAAAATCGCCATTCTAAACAGTGACACGGGGCTGTGCAGTCGCCTCTCAATGGCGTCATATCCGCGTTACCCTTTGTTACCGCCTTTACTGAAGTAGAAACCACATAACAACAGTGTCGTGGACAAATGTGGAAGTAGTGTCTAGCGTCTAGCAAGCCACTAGCTTGTTTCGAGCAGTCACTTATTTATGGACCACAACTATGCAACATTTATAAAACATTATTACTTACATTTAGTCATTCAGCAGCCGCTTTTATCCAAAGCTTTTTATACTTTACCTCATCTGTTAACATTATTTCTCATTCATTCCCGTCTGATTGATGGCCATCAGCGGTGGAGTTGAAGACAATAGATCCCATCAAGCTACGCCATTGTTGTTGTTTTGATCGTGCGCCCTCTAGCTGCAGTTTTTACAAACTGTAGCTTTAAATGGTATATTAATAAATGAATATTGCTAAGCATTATTGTATTGTTTTCTATTACAAATATCGAAAAGTTTTTAAATCAAGATGCATTTATTTCACAAGGATAGTGACCTTTAAAACAAGCAAAAACACCTGCCAATGGAGTAAGTAAACCTGAATTTAGTTTTACCTTTTCTTATACCTTATTCTGGTTTATTTTTCTTGCCCTATTGGCAGATTCGTTGCTTGTTTTAAACATAAACTTACTAAATTCTTATATTTTCTTTCATTGAACAAGACAAAATATCTTAAGTAACTTTCCTCGTGAAGTAAATATATCTTGATTTAAGAATGTTTAGATACTTATACAAAAAAACAGGAAATTCATTTTTTGCAGTGTCTGGCAGGACACAAAAGGTAGATGCCTAGACAGCTCAATAGGAACAGACCCTTGGAGTCACATAAAATGTGTCCAACTTCATTTGACTAATAGCTTGTTGCATTCCAAGCACAATGAACCGAATTGTGAATTCTGGCAGGAACCAATTAAATATCGGGACCGTCCCAGTGTTCTTGGTAACAATAAAATTGTTTCGTCTTCTGAAAGCGGCAGCACAAACATGTTCAATATGAAATAACTGATCGAAATAGCAGCGTTGAGATTCCATTCTGCTCTGATGGTATCGCCGCAGTGAACGGCTTGAATAATTATCAGTCGCTTTCGCCCTTAGCAAGGTGCCACTTACGAGCAAATCTGTTGATTCCAGGCGGCCTCGCAACGCCAGCCAATAAACAGAAAGCAATAGAATTAATTACGCTCTTCTTTGTGCGGTTTCCTCTCTAATCGGGATCTTCTGCAACGGAACGATCTTTTCAAAATATTTCTCTCGTTGCTGACGCCAACGCGGGACAATATGGGAAAATGGCCGTTTGAGCCGCGATAAGATGAAAGACACATCCCTTTAGCCCCGTTTGACTCCGTGCAGGAAATGATTCATTAATGTTTGTTAAGTATGACAATCTAGCCAGGCCAGATCTACATATTCCAGACGGCATCGCAGGGAGAGATAACACAGGCCGGCAACAGCCAGAAGAGAGCGCAGCCAGTTCCTGTAATGATGGGGAATTTATGGGCCTTTAAAGAGATAGTGCTGTGGCCTTCTGTTAATCACACACTCCACCGGGATGCTGGGTGGGATTGTGTTGGGTTATTTTCCTTTTTTCTTCTCCATTTTGGAGCCATTTTGGATTTTTTTGTAATCTCCTTCCAAACGTTGCATGCCAGCGCAGATTATTGGGCCAAAAGCTAAACTGTCAACTTTGACGTATAAGGAGTTTTGGAGTATTTGTTGTACAGGTGTCTTTGGTTTTACAGGGAATGTATTTAACGATTCACTTTCTCAATTACCATTGCTTTACATGGAGGGGAAATATTGCTTTCCAAAGTGGCCACCCATCACCAAGCATAACAAAATGAGCTTGTTATCTTCAAAACACACTGGATACCTAATTCATAAGTTCCCTTTATTAGAAAACAATCCAACAAAGCAGTTTTGGTCATGTAATAGAGCCATTTTCCCGCTTTTGTAAAGTAACGTTCAATAGCGCAATTCACACCAAATAAACAGACATAAAAAGGGTAGAAATTACATGAATCTTTAATAAGAAACAGTTTCAGGTGTACGGGGAAATTATTTTTGTTTTGTTTTAAATGTATATTATTGATAAACGAACACTGTTACATCAGCACTGTCAGGTGATCCCTTTGATATTAACTCTATACCCTGGTACTTCAAGTCAACATCGAACACTTTTTTAAAACGATTTGACCTCCGTAACCTGATGCATTTCCGATTGAAATGTCATGTTCAGTAAATTTCTAATCTTTTATTCCTGATGAATTGATTGGCTCAAGCTGCAAAGCAGGATAAAGCTGATTGGTTGAAATGGAGAGGCTGTAGTAAGGAGGATATGTGATGTCGTCTAAAAAAAGAAAAGCTGATTTATTTACATTTGAGTTATTTATTTTACTTCAACTTAGTACATTTTGATGAAAGATTATAAAGATTTGATTATAAAGATTTAATTATGATTGGTACAACTGTCACTGTTCTACAACCCAATAAAATATGTAAAACAGAGAAAGAGTTTGTTTGAAAATGTTTATATATAATTTGTCTTCATGAAATATTTATTAAACTGGAATACATTAGCCCTCAGAATCTAGACAATTTCTATGTCTGTTTGATCTTTGTATCTCTGTCTCGCTCTCTTTTAGTTGGTCGGGATTAGACAGCTCAGATCTCCTTAAAATCACCCTCACCAGATTGACATTTTCAAGGGCTTTCTTGGTAGAACAATGCTGTGAGGAAGAGAAAAGCCAATATGACTTTGTGTCTACCTTGCTGCAGGAGCTGTTTGTGTAAATCGCCTATAAGCTTATTGACTCGCATGCATGTCACTGCCATTAGACAAAACAGAAGATCTGTCATCCGATTGGCTGTATTCATCATCTCACTAACTCCATTCTAATGTCAGACATATGCGGACGCACACACACACACACACACACACACACTCACACACACGCCGCAGCATCTTGGGATCTGAATCAGTCTGTTTTTAGGAGTCGGTTCAGCAGAGTGGAGAAGGACTGTAGATCTCATTTGACACGCTGTAAATCTTTTGGTTAAATATGTGTTTAATCTCGTTACTTACAGAGCTCTTGACACCGTTGCTCTGTTATAAACCCTAGTAAGCTGTCTACAAAGTTAGCAAACTTCTAAGGCAGCGTCCTAGATGTCATGGAACTTCACAAATGACAGATATGAAGCGTTTTTTATGCACCGAATAATTCACATAATATTAAATGTAGTACGAAAAGCATTTGAACTTTAAAGGACCATTGTATTATTTTGATATTGCGAATTGCAACCAATGGCTCACTCCACCCCCCCACCTTACGAAGCACTACGGTGGCTGACACAAAACTAAGATGTCGTCACATTTTCGCTTCTTTCCCGAATGAGATAACGTATTTACGAAACGCATTCTGTAGAGCCTTTTTGGGATTCTGTAGTAACAACATGGCGATATGGCAACAACAATCCTTGCAAGCAGACCACGTGTATGTAGATAGAAATAGCTCATTGTAAGGTAATCAAAACATAACGCTTTATTATGTAAGGTCTTTATACACTCTAAAGACATAGTTTTGTATATTATATTGCATTTTTGTCAATAGATCCTATACAAAATTACTCACTGGACCTTCAATATTTATACTATTATTTGTATTCAGTCATATTTGGGTATTCTTGTAATCAATATTTACCTCGATCAAGAACAGCAATTCTGCTATTGTTTATTTTTTGATGCATTTAAAGACGTAACGTGCAAACATGTTTTGGTATTCTGTAAAGCATTTGCTTCCAATTATATCTATTTTTTGACAAAGACATGTTCTTCTCAATAACATGAATATAAAATACAAATGGAATAAAAGACATAAAATGAACTACAATTTGAAATTTCAACAAACTACTATTGTTGTCATTTTAAAACACCTTATCCATTTTTACGGAAAGGACATAAACCAATTCTGGTTTTATCATGTGACGTTTGACAAATAGTATGATGCCTTAGATTTTGGCCACATTATACGGTGTGTTATAAGATTTTAAGATCCTGTGAGATTTATATAATTTTGTTTAGGCAGTTATTGTATTTATTTAGGGGAATACATGCAAAAGCAATGGAAAAACATGAAGTCAAAGACAAAGACATTATATTAAAACCCATTTAACTTCTGTTTGCATAGACACCGTTGGCATTAAAGTTACAGAAAACTTAAAGGAGTTGTATGACTTTCTTTTTTCCGCAGAACAGATCACAGGCAGTGATACCCATTCACTTCTATTGTATGAACACAAAACCATTGCAACTCAATAGGTACCGGCATTGCTTGGTTACCAACATTTTTCAAAATATCTTCTCGAGTGCTCTGCCGAAGAAAGAAAGTTACACAGGTTTAAAATGACTAGAGGGCGAGTGATGATGACAGAATTGATTTATTTTTTGCGTTGAATTCTCCCTTTAATCTGTCACGTAACAGTCATATTTATTTTAAGCAGGTCACTTGCAGACCGCTGCACCTGATGGCACAATGTTTTCCCGGCAGATTCCCTGAAAGAAACTTTCGACACTCTCTCCCTGCGAGGTTGCCTCGGCGATCGTGTTTAAAATGCATTGCAACCGGTGTTAGATAGAAGGCAGAAAAACCTTAATCACCGCTTAATTAACGAATCATCTTGTAGCTTCATTTCCTGAGCGGTAATTAAACAGTTCCAATACGTTTCGTTGCAGGGCTTAACATGTTCGCCGGAGATCAAGGTAGAGCCTTTAATGTTATCTCGCCGCCTTTCCAAACTCGCTACACTGGAAAGGAACTGTTGATATTGGCTTTTGTTATCCTATGGTAATGCTCAATGAGTATGCTAAGGAGCTTCTCAGGGCCTGACAATACAAACAGTGAGGCAGTTTAGCGAGGGAGAGTAAAAACGCTGATCCCTCGCAGACTCGCGCAGGCTGTAAAATAGGTCAGAATGACCTCGTGAGCGGTAAGTAGGCCAGTTCGGCCCTCGCCTCTCGCCCGGGTGTGCAGAGGCAAGCAGGAAGCTGCGATCCTTTTGGCCATGTTTACTGGCGGCCTTTGAAGTGAACCACGTCTTAACTGGCTTAAACGCAGCGTGGCGAGGGAATTTGATCTTTAGATTAACCCATCCGGATGGACCAGTGTGTGTCTGAGGACCATGGTGAAGGCCGTTCCGGTGCGTTAGGTGGTCGAAGAGACACTTCTGTAAAACGGCCGTACCCAAAGTGTGACTCAGATGTGCTGGGGTGAAAATAAAAAAGATGATACGGGGTGGAATTTTTGAGATTGAAATTGTTTTTATCACTGTTTGCGGCGTGGCATTTGTAAAGATTCATTACTGTGACTATTATGTTCTTGTAGCTCTTTTTGTAGTGTGTTGTGTTGTGTTAGGAATGCAAAGATCCCTAGTGATAAAAAATCTATTGACTGAATGCACTTTGGATAAAAGCATCTGCCAAAAGCATTAAAATGGAATCTAAATGAATGAAGGAATGCATGTGTATGTCTGTCTATCATACTGATCTGTTACTCTCTCAGGTGAAGAGAACGGCAGCAGAGAAATGGGAGACACAGAGATGGAGGTGGAGAGCGAGAAGGGCAGGCCGCCCCCTCTGGAGCCGGAGGAATGGGATGGTCCACGTGAGTTCATGATCTGTTCACACACCTCACACGCGTGCGCTTGTGCGGGTCAATGGGCACGTGTGTAGACTCGTAATTGTATCTTTATATCTCACATTCTGACCTTTTCTAAAACTTCATCATTGCAACTTTATATTTTGCAAACTGACATGTCAGGTGACTGATGACATCACATGGATGTATGTTGCTTTTGTTTTGGCACGATTGGATACTAAATATTACATTTAAAAAAAAAATGGTCTCATTTATTTTATACACGAATGTATA
Source organism: Triplophysa siluroides (assembly GCA_006030095.1). Classification (NCBI taxonomy): domain Eukaryota; kingdom Metazoa; phylum Chordata; class Actinopteri; order Cypriniformes; family Nemacheilidae; genus Triplophysa; species Triplophysa siluroides. The sequence goes on along the minus strand of VCII01000037.1, from coordinate 990,187 downwards.
TTATAGATGTATTTATGCAGTTAAATTGTTGCTTTTTGAATGGATTTGGATTTGGATTTAATGAAAATGGATTTAGTGAACGGAATCCTAAGTGTTCACAGTTTGTCTGTATGCTTGTAGTCCAAATCCACAGTTATGGACAAGAAAACAAACTTCAGTGACTATTTAGGGAAATAATACATTTTATTAAATGTTAAAGTAATGTCATAGCATAACTAATCATTCATCAACATTAAAGGGACAGTTCACCCAAAAATACAAATTCTGTCTTATTGACCCCCAAATCTGTATAAATGTCTTTGTTCTAATGAACACAGAGAAAGATATTTGGAAGAATGCTTGTACCCAAACAGTTCTTGGTCACCATTGACTACCATAGTAGGAGAAATGACGATGGTAGTCAAAAATGCCCCAGAACTTTTTAGCTGTCCTACATTCTTCAAAATATCTTCTTTCTTGTTTGACAGAACAAAGAAATGTATAAAGATTTTTTTCCTACCATGGTAGTCAATGGTGGCCAAGAACTGTTTGGTCACAAGCATTCTTCCAAATATCTTTCTCTGTGTTCATCAGAACAAAGACATTTATACAGATTTGGAACAATTTGAGGGGGAATAAAATGACGACAGAATTTCCATTTTTGGGTGAACTGTCCCTTTAAATGACTGTAATGATGTTGCAATTATGAGATACAAGGTCAAATTATGAGTTTCCGTTAAATGAGGATGCAAATGATTTTGAATGGCATGTTTCTTGGTGTCGGGCTCTAAACTTTAGGCCACTGGTTGTCAAGGGCCCCGGGCACTTTCTCTATTAGTGTAGTTCACATTTGGTCTTTTTGCACCAAAAAAAGAGTATCAGTAAAAGAAAACCAGGCCGCAGTGCCTCTGATATGATACTCGATCCTGAAGGTCCAATCCAACATCCGATCATCCCTGACCCTCTTTGAAGCCATTCCATAATCATAAGCAGCTCATTATTTTAAATGACCCTCTGGGATCGGGGGATTCAGACGCCAGGCATCAATATCCTTGACACAATCCTTCCCGAATCCTCCCTCCTCCCCTCTTCCTTCTCTTTCTTTTTTATGCCAACTTTTCTGTGGGATCGGGCTTTTGATTGCAGATTTGTTATATTATTGCACAAGCCTGAAAGAATGAAATTCATTTTTATTTCGGATGCATTTTGTTATGGTCATTTTGCACTTCCTAATATATTAATTTACTGTCTTTTGTACTAAAAACTAGAAATGAACATTTATTTACTCGCGTCTTGCTTTTCAAAGTATAGCAAAGAACACTGTCGACATTTCCTTTTCAGAGAGAAAGTCATATGTATGGCTGTTTTTTTCTCCTTTTTATGCGTAACTGTCCCTTTAAGATTCAGCAGAAATCACTGAACAGACATAAAAACCGATCTCTTTTCTTTTCCACGAATCTCATCTTACCATGCAGATTCTGCCTCGCTGTCTCAGTAGATTTTTTTTTTTATCTTTCTTTTCTCACTTCTTAAAAGTCACTTCATCAAAGTGATGGATAATACATCCAACAAGATAGCAACGGCAGCAATTACCGTTCAGCCGTAGCGTCGCATCTCAGAATACACAAAATATGATTCCCCTTTTAATGCATATGACCTCCAGAATTTATTGCAGGTACATACGTTTCTAAGAAAGTGGGCAAGTTGGCACCGGCGAGCCCCCCGGGGTGTGTATTTTATACTGACAGCGAATCAGAGTTATCAGTAGCTATCAGATAATGCATTTATCATTAAATTTCACATTTGCATTTCAATCTGGGAAGGAAATGAGCATTGGCGGCGGAAGATAAGAGCGGTCGGAATGACGGTAATAAACGATTCCTGTGATCAGGCAGCCGGCAGGGCTGAGGGGGTCAGTCACACGACGATGGGGGCAAGCGCATAAAAAAGAGGCATCATAGCACAGTTTGAAGAAAATGCTGAGCGTAAGACTCCTGCTTTAGATGTTGGAGGTGCTGAGGGGGAGGACGTCTTTCTGATAGTCCTGTGAGGCTGAAACACAGGGAACTCACTTTCTATTATTCTGAATGCTGGGGAAAAAGTGCTTTGTTTATTTGTGTGTCATACAAGTATACGACAAAGGAAGACATCGATTTTTAACGTCTGGGTGGTCCCAAATCAAACATTTTTATTTAATCTTCACGTAATTTTCATACACCTTAATAATAAATTTCATTTTCTTTCTGATTTAAGAATATAAACAGATATTTATGCTGAAAATAAGCCAAAAGCACTCGGTATTAAATTGTTTGTTATAGTGTACACTGGAACAATTATATAACCTTTGCATCAAATAAAAAAAAACAGTTTGATGGCTGTCTAACAACGCCAACAGTTATTGATAACTCTCGAATAAACATTTTAATGAGAAGTTGTTTTTTTTTTGCTTTTAGCAAGAATCTTTGTCCACCGTTCATTTTTAACCAACTGATGACTTCCGCTTTTTCATGGCACAATTGCTTGATTTATCATGAACTTACTTCATTTTTATATTTTCTTTCATAAAACATGACTTAAAATCTTAGGTGACTTTCCTTGTCAAGTAAATTGACAGTGTATTGATTTAAAAAAAAAATTAAGAGTATTATACTAGAAAATAAGACATAAACACTTTGTAAGACATACATTTTTGCAAGGTTAAACAAAAACAGACAGTGAAAAGCTCCAAAAAGTACAAAAAAGCTTCATGCAAGGTCATTATTACCTTAAATTCTTGCTTTTTGGGGTGAATCGTCCCTTTAACATATACTCCTTCAAGACGCAACGCTGAATTTCACCTCCCACTGCGATTTATCTGATAACACAAATAGTCGCTTATGCTGCTGATAATATTGTAATATTACACAGATAAGATCTATTCTACATGGCCCATTCGCTCCATACAGAAACATTACTGTCAAAACCCCACAGGAATGTGGATTTCTGAGAAAATGGAATACAACTGAGAAATATCTCAGTGTTTCCCAACAGGAAACAACCCTCTCGGATTGCAGGATATGACACAGCGCTCACCGCAGCATCACCGTCTCTCAGGGGGTAGTAGTGCGGACGGACATTAATCTCTGCACGTTCAAACGGCATTTACTTTCACATCATGTCCTCTGTTGAAAGGCCATTTCCCCCTTTCATATTATGCCATTGTGCTGGAAAAGTCAGATGGTCATGTTATAATTTGAATAAAGACAGAAATCGCACCATCAAATATGAAATTACATGACTTCCTGTTCATTGCGATTAAAAGCAAATTTATTGGGTTGGAGATAGACCGCTGCGTTATCGCTCAATTTATTTATTTATTTAAATGCGCAAATCAGGAATCTTTCTGTTGGCTTTGTTAGTGGCCGGCTTAAGTTAAAGGTGATGTGTGTAATGTGTTTCTCTGTGTTAACATACTTTATCTTTTGCCAGCTTCATTTGCAGAAGGAACTTTAAGTAAATGATTTTAGCTTGACCTGCTTGAAACACTAACAGATGGATCCATATGAATAGTGTTGGCTCCGCCTATCAGTTTGTCTGACCAATGACACATTTTCAGGCAACAATTATTATTTTTGCAATAGTGTTTCGATCATATTTTATTATTAAAATTGTTTTCTTTGTAAAAGCTGTCGTTCGTAACTTTTCCCTCTGTATCGCCATCTTGGTTTAAAGCACAAAAATGCAGTTTACTTTATTTGCGTACATTTATGTGAGTTCAAGTTAAGTAATGTCAAACTGAAATTTCCATCGAATCGTACCTGGCAGCTCAACTTCTATATCATTATTATAAGCTAACCGTTTCTAATCAGAGTAAGGTAAAGCGATAGTTTTGAAAATTGAGATCTGAAAACTTTGAGATTTTATGTTTGCTCCATAACTCATTTTTGTTCATTTATAAGCAGAATAACGTATGGATTGTCGGTCCAGTGTGTAAAATTTAATGGCATCTAGTGGTGATGTTGTGAATCGCAACCAACAGCTCACTCGACCCCTTACCCCTTCCTTTTGAACGCTACGGTGGCTGACATAGGACGAAGATGTCGTCACGTTTTCGCTTCTTTCCTGAAGGAGATAACGTATTTGTTTCGCGCTCCATGGAGCAGTTTGTCCGTTTAGGGCTACTGTAGAAACAACATGGTGAATTCCATGTAAGCGGACCATCGGTGTATGTAGATAGAAATAGCTCGTTCTAAGGTAATAAAAACATAACGCTTCATTATGTAAGGTCTTTATACACCTCTGAAGACCTAGTTATGTATATTGTATCGCCATTCTGTCAAAAGAAGATTCCAAAAAAAACTACACATTGCACCTTCGAGTGTAAGACAATCTGAATATGATATTTGATAATGATCTTATTAAAAAGACTCAACCAGGTTTCACCCGCAGAAAACAAGATTTTTATATGATGTAAAAATGGCCACTGCCCTGTTTTAAGTTATCAGTTCACATGCTTTGATGTTAAGCACTTGAGTCGTACAAGAGTTCTCGTTTAGATTTGTTCTCTGAGAGAGCGAGAATATCCAGCTTCTAAAGGAAGTCTTGTGTTATCTACCACTCTCATCGTGAGCGTTGGCAGTCTTCTGTATATTAGTGGTAATAGCCTGTACGGCTAGTTTGCTAATTATCATGGGTGTCTTTGATACGTATCTTGTCACACTTCTTAAGGCATAAAGAAAGCTCATGTGCAGGAAGAGGAGGGATGCTTTATGCATTAATGAACTTCTTTTCTTATCACTTTGTCTGCCCTTAAGAAGACTTTAGCTGTAACTTAAAAGGGTCATATAATGGAAAACAGCATTTCCTGCCTCTTTTAAAAGTATAGTAACCATACTTCTGACTAAACTTTAGGGTATATTAATGGGCTAGAAAAGTAAACTTTAATTCAAGGAACAGTTCAGTACTCACCCTCGATCAATACACAAAGACCGGACGTTAAGGTGCGTGCGTCCGATGAAATCGTCTAGACAGTAGCTAATATTGGAAATCTGATCATGTATGAAAATGAAACCAAAGAATCTGCATCGTCCAATGAGCATTGAGTAACCCTCAACAAAAGCCAATCACCTTGAGGAGTGACACATCTCCACATGATGGACTGTCTGAACTCAGCAGAGCCTGCCGGACACAGTTCATTCTCTCTGTGTGTGCCAGCTGGACCAGATCCACGTGCAGAACACAGACAGGTTCTGCTGAAGAAGTCCTGGAGTCAAACCACCACCTCCCTACGGTCAGTAAACACAAACTGTACCCTACATTTTTGTTCTCCTGTACAGTACGTTGAGCCGACACCGACCGCCCTTGACCGGACCCCCTCACCCGCTTCAGCGTTAATGCACATATGTCATCCAACGTGAATTTATAGAGCAGATGGTCACGATAGCATGGCAGGTGCCTCGACAAATGTTTGCATTTGCCGTGCTGCTATTTATATCACCGGCACAAATATTTGCGAAAAGGCCATAGGGTGTTTTTTCAACATGCACGCACGTGTCTCTTTTTGATGTTGTTGTTTCTAGAGCAAAACAAACAGATGGCAGATTTGTGCGGATTTGAAAATGTATAGTGACCAGACAGAATGGCTGGAAGAAGCCGGAGGGTTTAAAGGAATAGTTCACCAAAAATTAGAATCGTTTTACTTGCGTTACGTTTACTTTCAACTAAAGATGCACCGATATATCGGCAAATAATCGGTATCGGCCGATAAAAGCTATTTTTCACACTATCGGCTGTCGGTCGACAGTTTAAAAACAACCGATAGTCATGGCCGATATATCCTGTCAATCAAAAGAGGACAGGAAATTGCAATTACTTTGTGCTCTATTTATAGAAAATGTTAAGAAATATCACCAGTTTGATGTTCAATATTAATAGACATTATTTGAATCAATAACCTTGTGAAAATTAAGAAATGTTAATTTAATCTTCAGAATTTAGTTATTGCGAGGTAATATAACCTCGGCATCAGCAGAAATCACTATAAATAATCGGTATCGGTGGAGAAAACTAGTATCGTTCATCTCTACTTTTAACCCATGGTTGGGTCAAATATGCACAAACCCATTCGTTGGTTAAAATTGACCTGGAAAATTCTAGGTTGGGTTTATACATATTTAATCCAACAATGGGTTTGATTGCACGCAAACAAAATTAAATGAAAGAACAAGTAGTGTTCTCTTTTTTTCGTTAGTGTCCAGCGACCAAAGCAACACCAACTAGCTTCTCGTCTCTCTTTTTCGCTCTCTGTATTTGTGTACTTTCCTCAAATTATTCACAGAAGTCCGTTAAATCAAGGCGGAGTCCGGGGGGGGGGGGCTCCAGATGCAGATTAGACTCCTGAAGATGAGGGTCTAAAAGAGATTTAATGGTAGAATGGATTAGAGAAATCCTTGTAACAATGTTAAATAATTATAGTTCCAGCCGAGATCAAAGCAGCATTGATTGAACCCCTCAAGCTTTTAACACAGAGAGAAGGAAACCAGAGAGAGAGAGTCTTGGAAAGCAAAGATTGGTAAACTCCCGCTCGGCCCGCACATGTGGCTCGGTGAGGAACAGTGTGGATAAAGAGATGTATCCTTTAGGAGAGCTTCGTCTGGCTTTTGTCACCGAAGCTCGAGATCCATTCGAGAGCCACGATAACGGCGCCGCCAAACTCGCGAGGGAAGGTTGTCAGAGGCGCTCGTGCTGATACCTAAGCGTTTTAAGACGACTTATAGACGGACCGGAATTTAATGTATGCAAAGCACCAAGTTTGAGCAGCGGCTTTCCGTCGGAGTTGTTTATTTCTCGTGTAATCAAGAATTTTTGACATGCCTGACTGGCGCTCATTTTCAGAGTCTCGTTCGCTGCGCTCAGCCATCTTACTGCAGGCTTTCTGTGCTAGTCTTGAGCAGATAAGTGCTTTTGTGCAAAATCAGATTGTCGTGACAATGTGCTACAGTAGAGTTTAGTAGTGAATGAGCTTTGGTTATGTAGACGACGTTGGTCGTACAATCTTGTGCTATTCTGCCCATTGCATAAATAGTTTGTATGAATGTGTGTGTGTGTGTGTGTGTGTTATTTTCCCGTTTCTTTTTCTGTATCGCTCCAAAAGTCTTCACCTCTTCAGAAATGTATTTCGAATACATTTCGACTGAAACACATCTTGTCAGAATTGCCATTGTGAGCTGATGACTTCCCCTTTGAGCCGTTTACATCCTTGTGTTTCTATGGCAACGCTAACGCCAAATGATTTTCATGCACGTTTGTACTGATGACAGTAAAATCACGGCAAAAATTCTTACAAAAGAATATTATAAAACTACAAAAAGTGTATCAGGTAACATCAGTATATGTGGAAGGCAGCACAGTAGTTCATTGTAGATATTTTATTGTTAAAGCCTCGTCCATGTTTAATGTATTTATACAGTATGATGTCACACCAATTGAGTCAGAGAAGAACTTTCATATAACTCAATTTCCATGCGATTGATTTTTACTGCTCAAAGCTCATAATGACGGTTATTTAAAGATGTAAAGGCAACATTAGACGGAAGCGCACCATTAGATTGAAAATCTTGATAGTCGTACACAAGACTAAGACGGAGTCTGATCGTTGGGCTGATAAAATATATGAGCAGAGATTAGACTAAACTCTCCGCTTGTGGTCTTAAAGTGTCCTGATGCAAACACAGCCACTGATCTGAGATGTTAAGAGGTTTAAGAGCAATGACTTCATGCTTATTAGCACTCAAAGCAGTCTGAAACTGCATTAAATCAGTTATGAACAATACTGTTTATATCTCTGTTGTTATAATAATTATGTTTGTCATTGTCTGTGATATCACTACACTCAACTATTGATGATCAATGTGAATTATTCAATTAATATTTCAATATAATAATTAAAATAATGGAGAAAAAAAAACTTACAACATGTGGTGATGTTATTGATGTTCATTTTTGTGTTAATTTTGGAACATTTACTTTTTATAATTATGAAATATTTACAATAATCTATAGAATGTTTTTTCAGTTATTTATTTATACCCTGCTCTGGAAAAAAGCATTAATTTTTTTTAATTACTTTTTGTATTCATTTACAAATGTATAGTGTCATGCAATGTAAGTCGCTTTGGATAAAAGCGTCTGCCAAATGCAGGGATAGAAATTTTAATTATGTCTTCATACATAACATCTTCTTTTGTGTTCATCAGAACAAAAATATAAAGCTATGGTAGTTATACAAATGTTGTCATGTAAGTCGCGCTTTGTTCCCATGCATTAATACTAAAGGGATAGTTCACCCCTTATAATTTCCCACATCTCTTTTGTTTCTCATATTTTCTTCCTATTGTTAAACCAGAACTGTTTGGGTACAATATCTTTCTCTTCATCAACATCATACAATTTTTTGGCGAGTTAGCATTTTCATTTTTAGCTAAACTGATCTTTAAGTATATTTTGACAAAATATAAAAGATGAATTGTTAGTGTAAGAAGTGAATCTGTTAACAGCAGCAGATTTCCTGCAGTTCAGAATAGTCATTTTGAGTTTTGAATGCATAAATCTGATAAAAGATTTGTTATTGTTTAAAGTCTTATTTTGAGTTACTCAATGATATATCTGAGCCGCAAGTCATTGTATAGAGCTGGGAAATGCACACCTGGGCATAATCTATATTATTGTGCCTTGTTACGGTGATGTTCGGCAACCATACACATCCCACAGTAATGGATTGCATTACTTTGCACAAGGATCATTTACAGTTTATTACCAATGTTACACATTAAAGACACACAAATATGATGCCGTCATTTTTACCATGGATGAACATTTTTACCTTTACCTTTTAACCCGTGGGGAAATCACGATAAAACACACACCTCTTGTGAAACGTGTGAAAACTCTTGTGACACAATGAACAGTAGGAATATTTGTTGGATTTATTGTTATATAACTGCTCATACCATGGTGTTTTTCTTTCGAATTATGCAATATTCATTGGCATATTAATCATCTTTTCACCAAACAAGTCAGCATTAATTAAAGCAGAGCATGTGACTGAAGGCATGTGACTAAATCCTCATTCTGTTTATCACAAATACACCGAGTCTGTGAAAGGAATTTCAATATCTGTCCTCCTTTCATCAACATCTTGTGAGGTTGAGAGAGAGAGAGAGCGAGGAGATGTGTTGTCATGGTAGCTCATCTTTTGAACCTCAAATGTTCTTGAGGGAAGATGTATTGGTTTGTTGGTTAAAATGGTCTTGTGATGGAGTTTCCACTGGAGTTGTTTGCTCAGATTTTATTCTTAAATTGAGTATTAATTTGAAGCCTCGGATGTTTCTCCTGAAAGTGCTTTGGAAAAATAGAATGACAAATAAGATAATTGTTGAATACATTCGTTGTATGAAGCTATAAAATTGTTATAGATTATGTAGTGTAAACTCATATCGAACAGTTCAATTATGTTGACTTTTGATTTTAGATTTGTCAAATTTGAGCAAACTTATCGACATTTTTAAGATCTCTTGTGGCTGTGTGAGACAAAAACAAAGGAGTCTTTTCGTTTCCGTTTGCTTTTAATGTAATCTCATTGCTGTCTTGAAGAAACGACTGCGTTATAAAAGAGATCTCATCTCGGATTTTGAAGCCCTAGTGCTCAACCCCAGTGTCTGATTTATCAGATACACGCAGATCCAGCCGATCAGACTGTAGTTTAGCATCAAGCTCTCTGTGCTCTCGGAGCTGTGCTGGGACCGTAGCTTCAGCAGAAGAGGTTGAGGCGTGTGTGGGCCGGCAGCTCTCTTCCTCTCTGACTTTATCAACTCACACACTTGTGGGCGAGACGAGGGCGAGTCTCACCCTCTATACGTTAAACACAAGATCTCTGCGGTTTGAAGCACTCGGCTGCTCTTCTGTCCTCAGGCGTCGCTCGCTGCCAATCTGAAAGGCAAACAGACCTCCGCCGGAGCCGGCGAAATCACGCAGACGCTTTCGTTTCTGCTGCGTTCGCTTGAATCTGAATGCACTCAAACAGAATGCTGCACAAGAGCGAGATCTGTTCTGCAGGAAGACGGAACGGAAAAAAGAGAGCGAGAGAAATAGAGGTAGAGAAAGATGGAGAGAGAGAAACGGGAGTCAAAACCGCCACATAACAATGCCGGAGAAAAATCAGAACATTTTCCAGTGAAAGATGGGCCATTTCCAAATCCTTGTGCCCTATCAGACAAATTAAAGTAAATCAAGCATGAAATGAAGCAGGAGAGCCCGGAGATAAGACGCCTTTAAGTCCTTTCCAGATTAGGATAGAGGAAGAGAGGTGCATCTGCTCTCTGCCAGCCGATGAGGCCAGCTTCTCATTTCACAATAGCAGCCTGTGTATAGGATTACTCTCCCCGTCACACACACACACACTTATAAACACACAGTCGGGATGTGTCCTTAATGCGTCGTCTCACTAACTTGTTTTACACACTTTTACAGGTGATCTATAAGTGTACAAGCAGGTGGTTGATCATGGACGGGTGATACTTTTACCTTTAGGAGATCTGATTTCTTCAGTTTCCTATAGTCAGGGTTTTCTTTAGTTTTTTGTGACACTATGTCACTATGATCGTAATGGCAAGGTCATGAGGTTGATATCCAGGTGACATTCTCACAGATAGTAAATTCTATAAATGCATTAAATATACTTTGATTGAGAGGTCCATTGTGTTAAACAAGACTTTTGACTGTTAACATGAAGTCTGGTCCAGTAAACAGCCTGTTTTAATCGTTTTTAATGGACTGTGGATGATCCGTTAAGAGTACTCTATTGGATCATCCGATCGAGTTAAAATGACTTTAAACAACATGTTTCTATTCTGTTGCATGTTGCTTTTATAATCTCTTATTAACTACACAGAATAATTTGACGGAATATTTAAACATGATTTGTTTCACCCCAGGACTATTTGGGGGATTCTCACGAAACCGCTGAAACATCATGGCAGTAAAGATTTGAATTATAAAACATACAATCTTCAATCTTAATAAAGATAATTGTGTTCTCTATATAGGAATTCTTTTTTTATATATTTTATTGCTTTTTCTGCAGAAATTCGTATAACTGTAACACGTAACACGGAGTGCATTATATTTTTTTATTTAAACAGAGTAAAATTAAAATATTGTGAAAGAAACATTTGGAGGTTCTACTCGATTTTATGTGAAGAAACACGTCTACTAGTACTGCACCTTTTACATGGCTAACAAGTTAACAAATAACTTTATATTTTTCTATTTCAAAATTAATATTCTCTTGTCACGCTGTGTACACGACTTTTTCCCTTCTCATTACCGACACACGTAGTTTTCAACATTTAAAGGAATTTTACATGTATAATATTCTATTAATATATAATTCATTAATGTCTTGTTATGTATGATAAATAAAAACTTGCTTAGGGATCATGGCTTCATTTGTTTTTAGCAAAACATGCTTTGAGATTGACCGTTTGAAATGGTTACGGTAAAGAGAATTTTGAAGGCCTTTTTTTGTAAAAATGTATTTAAATTGTGTTTAACTGTCTGTAAAAGTTTTGAAATTAATTCCATTGAACATGTCATATCGTGTTTTAAATGAATATAAAGGGAAGTTATGCAAGTGTTTTTAAAGTCACCATGAAACGGAAGTTTCTGCGATTGACTTCTTTTCCGTATCGTGACGTGTATCCGAGTGAAACGGCTTCTGAAATTAGAAAAAATCTAGGGCGGGCTTTATTTTGCCCTTCCCTTTTTGATTGGTTTGTTGTATGTTGGGCCTGCAGGGGAGGGCTAAAATGCCTGGCCATTGGACAGTCAGTATAGTCCTACCTCTTTTTTTGTTGTTGACGTCATGTGGTGAAAAGTTGTTGTTGAGACGGGGAGAGGAGCTTAACGTTTTTGATTAAAGATTACAAGTGCAAATGAATAAAAAATAATAATGGGTGTGCACGGATATATAATTTATAATAATCACTTTAATCATTTAAGAAAATCATATTTAACATCTTAAAACCAAGATTGCGTGAGAAATATGATAAAGGACAGCTGAGATAAAGGCCATTTACAGCACCTATAGTATAATAAACACTTCCCCTTATATTCATACAGTATAGTATAGTATAGGAATATGCATTTTAATTTTGCATGTAAAATACCTTATAAATATTAACTATGGTTACATAAGACTATGCATTTTGAATATATATAATGCACCATATATATATATATATATATATATATGGTTTGGTATGTATAAGGGAAAATGTTATCTTAAAAGTACATATATACATATAAAAATACATGCTATTGTGGTCTATAGTGTCACTCTCTCTAGCGTATACACATTTACGCTATAAGAGAGAGATACTATAGACCACTTAGGAAAATGTAAACGAGGCTGTTCCAGAGGAACTTCCTGTTAAAGTTTTTTTGGCATGCACAAGCAGAATACAACAGTTCAAAATGTTAAACAAATAACGTAATAATATCTATGTAAGATAAAAATAAATAAGTAAACAAAAAGGTCTATATAGACTATCTCTATATAGTACACCAAATATTTAGTGCTTACTTTTGCTTATACAGTTTTACATATACATTTGCGTGTAGTCATTTAGCAGACACGTTTATCCAACGAACTTACAAACACTGGAAGCAATCACATTCTCAAAAGCACTATAGTTTGCAGTATAGTATATAGAGTATATGACCATGTATATATAGAGCTGCGTGTTTATATATTTAGTTCTTGTCTTTAGCTTTTAGTTTCTTGGTTTTTATCTTCATCAGCAGTTTGTTGGTTATAAAACGGTGTGGCCACGACCTTCTGCACCCCGTGTCAAGTTTAGGCATTCTATCATTCTCAATCTCTAGCCATTTAAAAACTCCTCCTGAAAGTGACTGATTTAACCTGCTTTTACGCCGTTTATATCAAAAGCGGATGAGAGAGAAGGGGAGAGTGAGGAAAAAAACTTAATCCATCTTATCTGTTGACTGTCAAACTGCTGGAGCTAAGACCTCCTCACAAAAGACAACTGGGTCATGCAGGCAGGAGCGGCCGGATTTGCGCTGGAAGAAAGTTTGAAATGTGGTAATTGACTGGGGGGAGGCAGCGGTGGGAACTAATGACCCGCTCCCGCTCCTGGAGGAGAAACGGCACCTGTAAACGGAGTAAAAAAACAAACATCCGGGATATCCGCCAGCTATTGTTTCACCCGGGAGCACGGCGGTTATTAACCCACCTTCAGATACGTGCGTTGTGTGTCTTCTAGAAGCACAATATATCCAAACGTTCACCCTCCGATGATGCCGCATTCCCATAATTCAAAGCACATGCGGGTACTTCCAGTAGATAGCGACACTATTAGTCAGTGTGTGCTGACAGGAGGAAGAGGAATTACGTCCTACATGAGAACTTCAGATTTGTAGACTATCGAATCTGGAATAAACGCTCCTATGGATGTAGATAGAGCATCGGGTTATTATTCAGAGCTGTGACAGAAGGGCCTTCGGAAATGTCAGAATGACTTTGGTCGGGTTTTGATTTGGAGACAACCGTCTGAACACATAACATTTGTAGCTTTTAATAAATACGATTTTTTCTCTGCCTTTAGCAGATATGCAGAGTTTATAATTGAATGCTTTATCATAAAAACTCTGTACTGTCATACCTTTACACTCCTGCAATATTACAGTATTACTCATATAGCCTGAACACTTCTTTTTATGTGTCGTGCACAGATAACAAGAGTTTTTTACTTAAAAGAAACAACCACCATGGAAGTGTTTCTGAAATGCACGCGTGCGATATATCATGCATCATATTCAAGTTTCTTTTTGCCGATGCCGTTACTAAACTTTTTGCCATAACTAGCAGTTAGGAGACATTTTAGTACTGATAACATTTCTGGCAAGTATTTTTGTTTATTTACTTTTAAAAGCTAATTGGCACTCTCTGTAAAGTGGTACTATCCTTTAACAAGGGTATAATAGACACAGTTTCTTCCCCTCAAAAAAATCTCAAAATGATCCAAATGATTCCAGCCTCTTCCAGAAAGAGTAGAAGTTTATGTGTGTGTGACTATGAGAAAGAGAGGTAGAGAGTGATCTTAAGTGAGAGAGTGAGTGAGCGAGCGAGTGAGAGAGAGAGAGAGAGGGAGGTAAAAAGGTCCTTGCGTGTTTTAAAACAAGTGTCTGCAGAGAAGATAATGGTAAAGCCGTGGGATAAAAATGATGCATTTGCTTCTGCCGGCTGATAATGGGGGTTTGGGGGGGGGCTGGAGAAAAGTTCATCATTCTCTTATCAAAGCGCTCTGACATTTCTCCTTCAGCTGTAAAATTTCAGATCGCATATCTCCTTCCGAGCTCCCGCACCTTTTGTGGAGTGATATAGAGCTCTCCGTTTCTCTCCATCTGCCCCTCACAGTATGTTCATTTGCTTCATAAGCCCTCGTATATCTTGATATGTGACTGTTGAATTGTCAAACGTCGCTGTTGGGGGTCTGTACCCACAAACTCGACAAGTATGTGTGACCATCTTTTTCAAACATCTGTCATGACCTGATCAGAGTGACTATTAGAAAGGAATTCTGGGTAAAATACTTTTAAACTAGTTTTGCTTTAATAGTTTAATGTGCCATTTCAGTCGGTTGGTTTGTTTGTTTGAAGTCAACACTCATACCGGTGCTGTCTGTTTTGAGCAGGGCGAATTCCTGTTTGTATCTGCAATGATGATTCTTGAAAAGCTGTTTCAGTTGTTCTGTTTCGGTGCTACATACGCCAAAACTTACTAAATCTATACATATCTCGCTTAGTTTTTGTCCATATTTTAAAGGGGGCACATGAGCCTCCCTCCCCCAAGCCTACCGCCCTTTTGTCACGGGGAGAAACAAACAGTTGCCGCGTGCGGCATCTTTTTGGGGATATCGGAGAAAGATCTCCACGCACAAAAGGGACATTCATGGTTCTGCCAAGGATCTGGGGTGAGGGGGAGCGACGGACCCCGGAGAAGAGCGACAGATGATCTTATCAAGGGAGAGATGGGGGGGTGGAGTTCTCTTCACTCATATCAACAGCTCCTGCGTGCCAAGATGGTGGCATTTCTGAACTGGGTGATGAGAGAGTTTGGTGGGGTTTCAAAACATGGGAAAGTAAATTAGTAGGTTGTTTCTTTTTGTTGTTGTTTTGAACTGATGTGTTGCAGGTCTGTGCTCATCCACAGCAGGATAATGAACGTTAGCATATACATTTATTTATTTAACAGACGTTTTCTTACAAATGAGGAAGCATTTAACATTTTTTCAATGAGCTAAACAATACATTTAGATTACTATATGGCCTAACTGGATTTATGAATGTCTAGCTGAAAGAAAAATCTACAAGCTTGACCAGACTACAAGGCTAGATAAGATCAGTTTATTATTTATTTTTATATATTTTGTAAAACCAAAAATAAATATTTTTTTAATTTACATAAATGTTTACATGTTTGCAGCTTGCTTGCTAACTATATAATTGTTTACAGTTAGGAGAGCACAATAAATATGCTTTTTAAATCCTTTTTAAAGCGATGAAAGAAAAACATTTAAAAATATTTTTGTTATATTTCTTTTGTCACTTGTTTTACTTCTGGATTTTGTAGAGTTTCTATTTGCGTTGTATAGTTAGATGGTAGAGTGTGCATTTCACTTTCTCCCAGACATGCTCAGTGGTGCCCGTCTTCTTTACCCCCAAAATTTATTTTTTTAGTATTGTAAGGTAAAATATTGCAATAATTCAAAATATTGTTTACTTCCACAGAAATCCATTTGATATGCTTCGTGTCATAATGAGTTGTTTTTATTAGCACTCAGTAAATCACATCACTGTGTGTTTGACTCTGTAATGCCGTTCCACATTCACCATTGTTGACGTCCGTCCAAAATCAAGCGGATCATCTCGGACTGTACATCTTGATCTTTTAATCTATGGCGAGTCAACATCTAAACGCCAGTGGCAAGCAGGGCGATGGTGGCAAGCTGGCACGTTTCGCACACCGAGCCGTATGCCGCCGTTCTGCCTCTTGGGCTTGTGTGGTATCTGTAACAGCTGGGATGAGCCAGCTGGGTTGTGAGGTTTCAAGATGAGACTTGGCTGACTGGCACGCTTTTACTTTCTAGCGTTATGACTTCAAATGTCCTCACGTCCCACTCGCCTCAGCCCAGACAACAGAACCAACACATGCCCCAGCATGGGAAGCGTTGTGGATTTGTGTAAAAGTGTCGTCCAGGGCTAAAGAGTAAGTTGCGCGATGGTGGCGAAAGGCCATGAGGTCTTATCAGAGTGGGCGCAGAGCACATCAAGCAGGGACGGGCTAGCATAGATTTAGCCGGCCTGTGATGTGGACCAGCTGCGCTCCAACGCTTAATTATTTCCCTTTAAAGAGGTTTCCCACTATCCAACAGGCTGGTGGGATCACGACAGGCTTCAGAGAGACCCCCCCCCACCCCCAAATACTCCCACTATCTCTTCTGAGCTTTCTAACGTGGAATGAACACATAAGCAATTCTTTGAATGTATCAGTATGATTTCAAGGTTTAATTGATACTTAAACTATTTCATACTGTTTCAATAAGGTACTGAGTTATCATAACATTTCCGAACAGTATTATTTATTATTTTTATATTTTTAAACAAATATTTTTATAATGTTTTCTACTGTATTTGTTTGTATTATATATTTTTTAAAATATTTGTTATTATTTTAATGTTATTTATTATTTTACTATATTAAAAAAAATAATGATTAATGTAATATTTAAACATATCTTTCTTATTATTTATTTATTGTTGTATTTAAAAAAACATGAATTATTTTTAGTATTATTAATTTTTCGTTATATTTTTATAACAAAAATATATTTTCTTTATTTATTACAATCTCACTATACTTTAGTATATACTTAGGTGTTATTGTGCTGAACTGGATAGTGTAGTGTTGTTACGAGAGTGAATATTAAAATATACTACAGTATTTAGTACAGTTAATCAATTCAGTTAATACTACAGAATACTATAGTATATAATAACAAAAACTAGAAATTGCTACAATATACTAAAGTATACTACAATTTTACTATAGTAACTGCTAAATTATACTACTTATATATAACAAAAACTAGAAATTGCTACAATATACTAAAGTATACTACAATTTTACTATAGTAACTGATAAATTATACTACTTATATAATAACAAAAACTAGAAATTGCTACAATATACTAAAGTATACTACAATTTTACTATAGTAACTGATAAATTATACTACTTATATAATAACAAAAACTAGAAATTGCTACAATATACTAAAGTATACTACAATTTTACTATAGTAACTGCTAAATTATACTACTTATATAATAACAAAAACTAGAAATTGCTACAATATACTAAAGTATACTACAATTTTACTATAGTAACTGATAATTATACTACTTAAGGTTAATATTATTACATTATTTTGTAAGTGGTATTGATACCGAAGTGTCCGTCCTGCTTTATTTCAGATGTTTAGCAAGCAGATGGGTATTGAGGAGGATGTTTGTTTATTCGCTGGGGAGTTTCCACACAAGCACTGCGGCGTGTGAGCATGTCACAGATACGCTGCTGATATCTGCAGTGAAAAACACGGCTGAATAGGTCATTTTAAAGTTCAATCACTGCCGTAGTGCTTTCAGCCAACAAAGAGCACGCTGAAGATCATCTCTCAACCAGTATTTATTTAGAACAGGTCAAGAAACATGTGTATTACTGAAACGGCTTCATGTTGTGTCCGGCGGTGCGGAGTAGTGCAGTCAAACCTTTAGCAAAGAAAAATAGTTTGTCGTAGAGAGAAATATGATTAAATGGAGAACAAATGCTGTAGTATGGAAACACGTCTCATTATTAAAAGTATAACAGGTTACAAACAGTGTTTTCGCATACTGTAAATCTGAGAAGTTACAAAAGAGCGACATCTGAGCAATATGTTCCCGCACACTTGGTTTGGTTCGAGATATGAGTACAGCGTACTCATGTTTCTGAGTCCCGGCTGGCGGTAAAGAGCTCTGGTGTTGTCATCGAGTGCTGTTGCAGTGCGCTCGCAGGAAGATAAAGCAGATAAGAGTCATTCTCTGAGGTATAAATCTTCCTCAGTCACAGGTCGACCTCAAACCCTCTCAACATCACTGTAAAAACCAGCCGGAAGTTTGCACTTGAGATTCTCTTGACAAGAGCCCCCCCCCCGGCCCCTCAGAGATGAGAGTCATGACCAGGCAGTCTATTATAATAACTGTTTGATTAATCACCGTCCGAAAAAAGCACACAAAATCTAAGCGATAAGATAGAGGCGCTCGGGGAAGTCGCGGGGCTCGCTGTGCTATCCCGTGACACGGTTAATTAACTCTGAGCTCAGCGCAGCGCTAACAAGAGGCCTCGGCCCCTTCCTGGAAAAGCAGAAATAGAGCTCACGCTGCCAGCCGGCGAGCCTGTAACATCTCAGCGAGGTTTTATCAGAGGGACGCTGTTCGGAGAGGAGTGAGCGTCCCGCCGGTTTGATGCGCTCCATCTGATCTGCATCGGCTATGAGAACAGGTGCCGGGGTCTGAATCATGAACTACGGTTGCTTGTTAAAAAAGTCAGCAAAGTGCGTATGCGCGAAGGGATAAACATGACTCAGATGCTGAAATTCTATTTGCGGAAATGTAACATTTCAGTTCTATGCTGATTGCTCATCTCGATGAATAAGTTTGAATAAGACTTTAGCCGAGATGGAAACTTAAGTCTTCTGCATCTCGGATTTTTGTCCTGAGGAAAGTTTCAATGTTTCAGTGTCACAATCTGAGCTTATAGTTGTCGAGTCTGCAATGAAAAGTCATAACATAACGCGAGATCATTACATATTATTTCATCTGTAGTCTACATTCATTTTGCAGTTACATATTGTGCAACTTATTTGAACAATTCTCAGATACGTTTTTATTTTGATCAAACATGTTATAGTTAGCTACAGTAAGAAATGAAAAATGGTTGGCGCCAGTGTCCATTGGTCCAGGGAGTGTTGTGTATTATAGCTATAAAGGCCAAAAAATGAAGCATTTACTGTGTGATGTATAGACTGACCGCTCTGTTTTGTCACAGGTGAGCTGGACCTGTTCAACAAAGACGGAGAGCGTCGGATTCTCAGCCGTCAACAGCTTCCTGTAGGAACAACGTGGGGACCTTTCGATGGGAAGATCAAGCTGAACACAGACTCTCAGGTATGTTGACACATGTTCAGTCTTGGAGAGGGTTAAAGGTGAAGTCATGTCTGTGCCTGAACAAAATCGAACCGAACAAAGTTTGAAAAATGTGTTTGGTGGAAACACCCAACAAGGTCTGAGAAAGTTTTACAGAATAATGGGATTTTAGGGAAGACCAATTTGCAATGGATTTGCAAAACCAGATCATTTTAGTTCATTTTAAATATTTGAGCATGTTTTTATTGTGTTAGTTTAGCTGTATGTTTTGAGTTATTATTACTTCAATATAACAACCCAACTGCAGTTTAACAGATATTACTTGGAATGCACAATAAAAACATGATTTGAAAACGGTGTTTTCTGTTTTTGCAAATTTACTCTTAATTTCTAGCTATAGCAGAAATATACCTTTAAGTAACTGGTGGTTGAAACCGGTCCATGAATCTATGTGATATTAAAGGTGGAGATTTAAGGAATAGTTCAACCAAACCTAAAAATTCTGTCATCATATACTCAACCTGTATACATTTCTTTGTTCTGATGAACCAAAAGCAGATACTTGGAAGAATGTGGGAAGCCATTAACTAACATAGTAGTTTGTCCTACTTTAGTGTAGTAAACAATATATAAAAATAGTCATTTTTAGTGTTGCTATAGTATCCCAGAACCATTTGATTACAACATTCTTCCAAATATCTTTCTCTGTGTTCATCAGAACAAAAAAACATGCAATATACAAATAATTTTCATTTTTGGGTGAACTGTTTCTTTAAGTAGGTTTGCATATTGAAACAAGAATCCATTAGATTTGTTGATGTTCTCAGCCTAGACTTCGCCTTTTGTCGCTTCAGCCGTTAAAGAAAGGCAATAGTAAGAGTGTTGAGAATCTCCTATTTATCCAGTTAAGAAACATACGGAAAGGTCTAGAAGGAGTTTGGACTCGCAGGACCCGTTCTGGAGGTTTAATATAGCACAAAACGTATAACTCTATTAAGTATTTTTTTACTCTTCTGCGCAGTTTGTGTCTCTGGACTGCCCCTAGTAAGCGATCTAGAGACAGTGCTTAAATGTTTCACTTTATATATGTCACATGGGCTTAAAATCAGAGATGAAATCGTGATGTCAGAGATGACATGAATTGAATTGAAGTGTGAGGGCTTCAACTCCATCTTAATGAATGTTGAACAAAGAGACGGTTAAACACAAAGATGGTACAATTTTCAATCCACTGCATCTGCGTGACCCTCTTTACCTGGG
The DNA here is from genome assembly GCA_006030095.1 of Triplophysa siluroides. Taxonomy (NCBI): domain Eukaryota; kingdom Metazoa; phylum Chordata; class Actinopteri; order Cypriniformes; family Nemacheilidae; genus Triplophysa; species Triplophysa siluroides. The sequence continues at coordinate 969,646 of VCII01000037.1, read as the reverse complement.
ACAGATGGAACCTGCTGGTATGATGGTGTGAAATGAACTGGACCCAAGGTGATACGCTTGTGTCACACCGGGTGCTTTTCAAAGAGATATTAGTCTGCTACTGTTGCATTATGGGAATAAGGAATGGTTCGCACTGGGAAACCATAAACGGTTATCTTCACAGCGTTCTTTTTGAAAACGTGTGGATTTGAATGTTCGCTTAACGGATGATTTATTTGTGATGTTAGTATTTGTGTGCAAACTGGCAACTCAAAATGGCCATCGGCAACTCAGATCATTGACCATTGTATATGTATAAACAGTTAAAAGTGTTCAATCTTTTTGTTCGAGATTGAGTGGGGAATGAGAAGTCGGAAGGCCCCGGATCTGCCGGGCAGAGATAGGGTCATGTGATGAGAGCTTATCGGTTCAGACGGCACATCTGATGTACAGAGAAGTCAGTGGAGACCGGAGGAAAGTTTATAGTGACGCGCTCTGCTGGGTTTGTTTGTGTGTGTTTACGCACAGAACTCTTCAGACGATCTGATTGTCGTCCACTTCGTTCCATCCAAACGATTCACTTAGATGATTCACGACTCAGTGAGTCTTCTCTCACTGTGATCACAGTTATTGATTTAAGACTCTGAACCGAGGGGGGAAGGTGGACACAGATACCGTGGGCCGAAATGTATTTGGACACTCTTAAAATGTCTGCAAAGATAATTGATTTAATGTTGAAATGTCAACATGGATATAACATTATATCAAAAGATAGAACATTCAAATGCTTTTTGAACATTATTTGCATTTGAAACCTAACACACATGCTTGCAAATGTGGCTTTGGTATATTCCTATTAGTCGGTTCAATATGTTCTGTATGGAAAGTCATTGTACGTTTTTAAAAGTGGCGCAAGTGTTTAAATACATTGTGGCGCAAGCTTTAGGACAGAGAGATACTGTAGAATTTGTATTTTGTACACCAGGCCAGAAATAATTGAAAAATGTGAAATAATTGAAGCTGTGAATAAAATGTGATATCCGGCCCTTTTCATCCGAGCGAGCGGATTCTCTACTCGTGAGGCAAGCCGTACTTTGAAACGTGTCCAAATTGATTTGAGGTATATTGTGGTGTCAGTGTCGGACGGATTTTTGAACCTCTCCGTCTACACGGCGTTTCGTCCCTGTGTCTGAGTGATAGTCGGCGAGCCGTTGATCAATCAGACCATTAGAGCTCAATTACCCAGCAGCCCCTGCACAGGTGAGCGACGAGCCCATCCACCCCTAACAAATTAACACAAATTAATAATGACACTCAGACATTTAATGTCTGCCATCTGGGGGCCGGCCGGCCGGTCCGGGTCGAAGCTATTGAGTAGCAGGTGTCTCTATCACAGTAATTACCGGGTCCGAACGCAACCCTGACTGCGGCCCATGGCTCTCTGTCTCTCTCGCCGCCCAGTGTCCATTTTAAGTGTTAATAATTGATTTGGAAACAATCTCATAATGAACTACAGATTCAAGGGAACCTTCCGGGCTGGGGTTTGATAAGTATGGCTTTCCGTTCAATATTCACGTAATGAATGAACATTGCTTTAATTAAAGAGCTTTGTTAAGAGGCTGTTAATAACAGGTGGGAATTTTTCCCTGTTTGGGGGACATTTTGGCCAATGATCATGCGTTATTGATCTGGCTTGGATTATAAATAGAAGTTTGTCTATCAAAATCTGCCAACGTATCACACAAGTTTTCTAATTGACATATTTCAGCATGTTATGTTTGTCTCTCAGAGGATTATTTTGTTGCGTGCGTTTTTCCTTTTATAGCTCAAATGTTGTGTTTAATGTAAGGATGTACTTTAGATGCTTTTTCTAAACCTGCTTATGAGAAATGATGAAAGGTACAAATGTGATATTAATCGTTTTAAGTATTTATTTTCCCTACAATGGCAATAAATGGTGGGTGAGATCTGCCATTCTTGCAAATTTCTTCCTGTGTTTCAGCAAAACAAATAAATGTATAGAGGTTTGGAACAATCTAAGGGTTAGTACATGATGATAGAATTTTCATTTTTGGGTGAACTATCCCTTTAAGATGATTGAGCTCTATAGTTAATATAGAAATATTAGCGATATAATTAATGTACAAATTATCTGGGTTGGATATATTTGGTGAGAATTCCTTTTAAAATCTTCAAGTGATATTACATTTTGATTGGAGACCTGGTAAATCGGAGCCTAGTTTCTGAGATTGTTATCAGACATATCAGTGATACGGAATTGTTTAACCAAATATGAAAATTCTGTCATTTTAACCTCATCCTAATGGCTTTTCAAACCTGTATGACCTCTCTGCAAAACACAAAAGAAGATATTTTGAAAAATGTTGGTAACCAACAACACTGGCCCTATTGACCACATAGACATTTCTCAAAATATCTTCATTTGTTTTCCACAGAAGAAAGAGTCACATACAGGTTTTGAACAACATGAGGCTGAATACATGATTTCAGATTTTTTTTATCTTTTAAGAAAAAATCTCCAGTTAAACTCTGTATTTAATTCTGTTGCTTTCTAAACAAAACAATTTACACATTAAAGACATTTTTAAAATGGCATCTCAGTTGCTTCTCTCACATAGCTATAAGATTAAATGGAGAAAAAATAAAAACTTTTGAGATATACACTCATGGATATCATATCACAACACTTTTGCCTATACAACTATAATTATAAGACATTTGACAATCCCAAAACGGTAATATTGGCACAACCAATGACATCAGTTTGGGGGGGGTATTTACCCAACCAATGGCAGTTGAAGGGGGTGGCCAGTTTTTTTTGTACAATTTGGTGACGCTAGTGGAACTAAAATGGCCCACGTCATTCTCTTCTCAGATGATTTTCTCAGATGTTCTCTTCCGTGTCTTACCAAGTGTTCAGATTTGCCAATATAGTCTGCGTTCAAATGTCAGAAATCTTAATGCATAAGCTTAAATATATCTCATCTCAAGATTTACTACTGTATATGAGGTCTATATTATTATTGTTATCAAATATTCATACTGTAATGTAATGTCAGAAATGTCATACTTTTTTGCTCTTTACTCTTTTTATTTCTCTTAAGGAATTTTTGAAGAAAAATCAAATATAAACAAAATCTCCTGGTTTCATGGAAACTTTGAAGACTTAGAAATTGTCACACAAGTCTTATTTTAGCACAACATTTTAGGGGACAGAGTTGATTCTTTAATGAGAGGCCAGCAAACGGAGCACTTAGCAATAGGAGTTTAACCTGAAAGCCTTATATTTTTCCTCAAGGGGGGTTTCGTTAGACAGCAGTAAGATGCATGTAACCAGCGTTGCGTTTGTGTTACCTGCAGGGCTGCAGAAACAACATGCTATATTGTCTTTATCCGCATCCCTCCGAGAGCGAGGTGTGTTAATGCGGTACTTGAGCAGGTGTATCGAATCTGCATGAGGAAAAATTCCAGCCATCACTCTGGTTCTCTTCTATTTCCTCTCTCAGGTTTTTTGTTCACATCCCGAACTTAAACAAGTGGCAGTGTTTTTTTTGTGTCCCCTCCGAAATTATATTTTTCTTCTCGTCATTACTTCATTAATCAAGAGCCGGGCCTTTGGAAAAATGTTTTGTTTTGGAGGCTGCAATCTATTTTGTGGAAGTGTGTGCATGTGTTTGAAAGCGAGAGAGTGGATGTGTGTGTGTTGGTAATCTGTGCCTGTGGCAGGTTTCCCCTCCGAAACGCAGCGCTAAGCAGCGGTATCGCATGCCTATTGTTGTAGCCTCTGTCATAGCAAGAAGCAGTCTGATGCAGGCCTGCGCAGCTCTGATAAGAAAAGAGGATTCAACATGGTTAGAAAGACGAATCGGTGGGACTTGAGTGGAACGCGCACACACACATGCACGCTCACACACACACACACAAACATCATCCTAATGTTGGCACGTGCATTACCAATTATTTACACTTACGTCTAATTATATATGCAAGCGGGGTTTATTTTTTCATAATCAAGTCGAACTCACATTTATAAATTTGGCACATTGTATACGTATAGATGGCGCTCGCATCAGAGGCTATATTTATCAGGCAGAAAATCTCCCCCGTTGTTTGTAATGTTGCCTGCTAGTGAGCTTTGATAGGATTTTAATTCCTCGTTGGACACCAAAATGTTTTTGGCACCCAGAATGTGGCTTTATCTAATAAAATAATAGGCCCGAAGTTTAGGCGGGGAACCAATTTGTGATTGCATGCATCAATTACTTCGCCGGGCTTTACCCAGTCATGAGACCAGCGACTGCTCAAATGAGAATACCTCGGCTTTTAACACCTGGCTCGGGCGTCAGGACACGTAAAATCCTCACCAAACTAGATTTCTAAAGTGCGGGATTCTAGATTTCTAAAGTCAGCACTTCAGTGTTATGGGGGTTGCCAGATTGTTGCTGTGCGGATGCTTGTGCCCATGTTAAGAAAAGTGTGTGGTTGTGGTTTGTAAATATGACTTAGATTCCTCTTTTAATGCACGTCTATGGGAATTATTTCCAATATCACAGATCGGCCTGCAAAAATCACAAGTGTCACTTAGAAAAGGATTAACACACTTATTCACAACAACAAGCTACACAATTTGATATATGATATATGACCGTGAGTTGAATATTTTCGATATTCAAAAAAAAGTTACTTCAGTTTTTTACTAAGGCGGCGTTTATACTACTGCGTTTTCCTTTAAAAACGCATACTTCTTGATACGGTTACGCCTGGCATTTACACTACTACATTACAGCAACGCGAGAGAGAATCGAGAGACGTGCGCTTTTAAATCGTGCTCTCAGAACTGCGATGTCATCCATCGATCGGTCTGCGAGGCGCCGGATGAAATCAAACAAGCTTAATAACATGGATTACCTCCTCTAACGTTATCCACACACCATCGCGTTCATTTTGTACTGGTCGGTCTCTGACCAGTAACCAACTGTCATCCAACCAACTTATGTATGCCCATACAACTGTTTACATTTATGTCTGAATGGTCATGTGACATACGTTTTCGGTAGTGAAGTGTAAACGCAGATTTTTATAAAACGCATGTGGAAACGGCAGTATAAACGACGCAGTTTTTGTATGTTTTTTTACATATATTGTAATTAAATCTTAATTATGTTTTTTAACATTTTGATTATAAAAATCATAAATATTGGATAAAAAAAATTGGTTATAAATGTTTTGTGGGTTGTATTTTATTTAAACGTTTGTTTAGCGTTAAAAAGCTTAAACTGGATGTTCTATAGTGGCCTATAGTGCTTTTTATGAGCATTGTTGCGCATTATAAATACATTAAAATAAGTTTAATTCTGGTTATAAATGCATTTCTATAATATTGCAAGCGATTCACAGTCATGTAAAGACACATGTTCTGCTCTCCCTCTCTCTCTCTCTCTCTCTCTCTCTCTCTCTCATGGAAACTCTTGTGTTTCCATGTTAATAATGACACTCAAATTCTAGTGACATGCTCTCTTTTCTGGCATCCTTCATAGCTGTTTGTGTCTTTAAACGATGAAGGATAAAGCTGAGTGAATGAACGTGTAAATGAGTTTTTCGTGGGTAATGAAATATTAAATTGACAAACAAATGATTTGCTCCACGTGAAAGCGTGCCTAAATACTATTGATAGATATGAATCTGCCACAGTGGGCTTCAGTGAGCTCTTGGTTTTGTCATTTTTAGTGATAACAGGCAAACGGAAATACGTTCAGCGAGATATTGTGGCTTCTTGCGCTAGATGAAGCTGTTGAGTTACTGCATTTGCTTTGAAATATGCATTCCTTGTGATCTAATAAGACAAACCGGGATCAGATCTTGTGATCTTTGCAATGATTTAGATTTGTTTTAATTGATTTATTTTGTACATTGCATTGAAGTGTTTGGTAGGTTATAAAAACAAAAAGCATTTTTTCGGGGTGACCTTGTAAAATTGGGTTGTTTGTTTTTGGTGGCTCTATTAAAAACATAGCCTAGATATTTTTTTCTTAATTTGACTGTCATTGCATCTAATTAACTCAACTAACCAAGTGTGATTTAAGGCCTGTTAACAAGTTGAATGATAAAACTGTTGTTCCTCATTGATGTGCATTGGGTTTCTCTCCATACAATAGAAGTCAATGGGGACCAACGGGTTTAAAATGACAACAGTGTGAGTTAATGATGACAGAATTTTCATTTTGAAGGTGAACTTTTCCTTTAAGGGCTCACACATTTAAAATATTCAAATGCATTGCAAAGTTAAAAATGAACATTATGTCAGTGTCTATTGGTGTGGATGGTAAAATATTTATTTTTATACTTACAGTATCTAAATATTGTAGTTAATGTTATTCGTGTGAACAGGCCTTCTAAGCCAAATGTTGAATTTTGGTTTTCTTTCTATGGTTTTTCTCACTAGTTGCTTACAAATATTAATATTTTTGCATACATGTCTGGTACTTCAATATTTCTTAAAGCCCCTTTAAAGCAATGGACATTGGGAAAATCTCTATAGAATTATAATTCAAATTGTACTGAATTCCACATAATTCTTAGATAATGCATAAAAACAAGCCATTTTTGATGACCAATGATGGTTTAAATTTTCTCAAAACCTCAAAAGGTCATTTTCTCATCTGAACCTCCCTTGTTAATAAACCCTTTGTAATGCTCAGCAGGACTTATGCTGCATTGAAGGCCTTTGGGGGACCTAAAGGTCGTGACCTCGAGGTGGAGGGGTGTTTTGAGATTCATACTTCACCCCTCTCTCTCTTTCTCTCTCTCTCTCTCTCTCTCTCTCTCTCTGAAGATCATCTCAGCTCTCTGACAGGAAACAGGGGGTGTGTGTCTCTCCTCAGAGCGCCGACGGCTGCCGTGGCTACAGATGACTAGAGCTGAGATAATACATGCTCGACTTGATCTACAAGTGAACCTGACATTTCCCCTCTCCTCTTCATCACTGCATGTCCCAAACAGGCAAACAGATACGGAAGCCAAGCGATAAGCAGCCGCCACATTGTGACTGAAGTGATGGCTACATAGTTTAGCACAATCAGGGCGAAGATACCATTAAACACCGCGTCACAATTCACGGTGTCAACTTGGTGAACGATACATCAGCAGAGATGCCATTTCAACAAGGGTTCTTTCCTTTTAGACGTTGTGCAACAAACCGCATGGTTTATTCCATTGAGAGCAAGCTCCTCAGAAAGTATTTTGAGGATTTTAGAGTCGAGCTTTACAGCCTTTTTACCATGGTAATGGTTGTGTTTGCAGTTTAAAAAAAAAAAGAGGTGTGAGTTACAAAATAATATATTTTGGTGCTTTTGCGTCCAGATAATGGAAGTCAATGAGGGTCAGTATGGTTTGGTCACCAATATTCTTCAAAATATCTTCTTTCTGCAGAAGAAAGAAAGTCATACAGGTTTGAAGTGACATGAGGGTGAGTCATTTATGAAATAGTTTTCCTTTTTGGTTAAAATTCACAAGAAAAATAAAGTTTTTTTAGACCCAACAGTTGTTAGAAATACAATGACCGGAAATAACATTTAGAAAAGATCCTGTTTAGGTTTCTTGTTCTTTGTCTTGAAAGAATTAAAAAGTTACGCCTGCCTTGAAGTTTGATACTTTGCATAACCTCGATCGGATCTGAATTAGCAAGAAACAACATAAGTTTGTCCACAGCGTTGTCTCTCTTGGTTTGCGCCACGTCTTGCCAAAGGTGTTGGAATACGCCACGGCAGAATCCACGGCGAACACTGAGGGGGATAAACTAGCACAAGGGAGAAGAGTTTGAGAGATGCCAGCTGCTTTACCATCTGTCACTGTCAAGACTCGACTTGTGGGACGTCGAAACAACTTCCTTGAAAAGTAGCCGAGATAATCCACAATAGTTTTCACTTGCAATCTCGATTCCCCTGTTGGAATTCAACATTCCGCCGTGTGAAGTGGAGATGGCTAATTGGTGGAGACGTTGGCTGTACTTTCACGTACATGCGTGTATTTTGAAGTGTGCAGTGAGCCAGTCTCTCTTGGCAATCCGTTCTGAAATTGTCTTTCAAGTAAATAAACGTGTGATATATTGTCTGGTTTGGAGCTTCGGGCCAAGTCGGTAAATGCAGTACAAGAGCGATTTACCCGAAGTGCTTCTGTTTAAATTTGCCATTCCTCCTACGGTACGTGAAATTTGGCACCCCAAGTCTCCGACTCCACTTTTTCTTTTCCGAAAAAAGTCTCGATTTCGCTGAAGCTCACTTCCTCTCAGGCAAGAGGCCATCGGCGAGGTTTGCGCGTTTCCGACATCCGCGGGCCCTCTCCTTTCCTCTTTTGTCACACAAACGCTCATCAGACGAGCCCAGATGGTAGAGCAGCACTAAATGAAAGTATTCAGTGTGAAAATCGCAGATTTTTGCAGCGGTCATCTGGTGCGTTATCACAGAAGCCTTTTGTGAGATGGAAACGTTTGATGGAGGCTGTAGAAGTCTGGACAGCGTCTGGCCGTCTGGCCCGGTGGTCTAGCGCATTAGGCGAGCCTGTCAAAACAGGAAAATTAGACCACGGGGTCGTCAGTAAACTAATTGGGTAACAAAGAGCGTACGCAGCCCTGCGAACCGTTCCTTTAGCGGTCGGTGTGCACAGACAGTGATAAGAGAGTTCAGGACTAATGCACTCGGATAAGATGTGTTTACTCTTTATGTATTTACCTATAACTGGTTTTGGAATAGCTTTACAAGGAGCGCATCTATGAAGCGAAGGGTTAAAAATGTGTTGAACTTTAATGTTTTACTGAAGAATTACGCAAATGTTTCTTACCTCTATACAGCCCTGAGGAAACCAATGCCAAACAATTTCTTTACATCCATTTTGGTTGTTTATATGATCATGTATAGCAGGGCCAGGGCTGGGGGTCTTGGGTGGGGGGCTGGGGATTTTTTCTTGGGCCCCTCCAAAAATATCCAGCTGACCATTCAAATAATAAAAATTACTATTAAATACTTATTTGTTAAATAATGATCTGTCAATTTAACCACCAAAAAATTAATCACTTTGATTTTATATCTACATAACCAGAATATATGATTACCCCCCCAGTCAAGCCAGTCTAGAACAGGGACTGATGTACAGTGGCCAAAAATGATGTCCATGGAGGAATATTTGGATATTATTTGCTTTTAAATTCCCCTCAAATGAGAATAAACAATCGAAATATAAAATGTATGGTACAAACTGGACAAAACATGAAGGGTATTTATTAGACAAAATGATCTGGCAAAAAAGCAAACTATCAGGGACAAAATAATAAAACAACATAAAAAAAGCTTGATACATTTTGTGTGTAATTTTTTGCCAAGATTCCTTTTGTCTTTCTCAACGCTGAGCTTCAGTTTACAAAGTGCAACATAAGTACAACGTTTTTAATACATTTTTGTATTAAAACAAACAAATGTCAATTTTTCGAAAGTTGGGCACGTCTGTATATTTAATTGCTGTCACAGAATGCATCTAACAAAGAAACTACACAATACCTGCCTTCCACTGCTAGTGCTTTTTCCCTACTCCCTGCCAGATTGCAGGTGGTTGCCCGGCAGATGCCACCTGCCTCTCTAGCCAGCGGGCATGCAGACATCGGTACAGGTGTACGGGGCGTAACACAGAACGCCTTGTTATATGGCTCAGTAGCTGCCGCTTGCTGTATGAGTTCGCTGCAAGTTGCATGCAAAGATCAAAGAAACCAGCAATTGGATTCAAAGTGGAAATTTAAATTGAAATAGGCAGATCTATGGGAGAAGGCACGCCATTTCACGAGCCGAATCCGAGCACAACAGCAGGGCATGTTCCTCTGCCTTCTAGACATTATTACAATGCAAAGCCAATATTATAAATGCAGAGCTTCCTTGTCCTCTTCACGTAATGTGCGTTGGAGTTATGCACAAGTGCGCTCAACTTCACGGCGACCGGGCGATCTAACACCCTACCTTTGTCTGCTTTTATGTCTGGGCGAATTTGTTCAGGTTGTTTTTGTATTGTTGTATTATGGTGGTTCTCTGCGGAAGATGTTGATACATACAGTATTTTCCATTATGAAAATTGACCATAGTAAGTGTGGTAGGATCGATTACCATTTGTGTGACCACAGTTTACAAATACTACAGTATAGTTAAACAGTGGTTACTATAGTAAAAACATTGTTAACTAGTGGTTACATGATTTAAATATACTGGTATGGTTTTATTTCCAATAAATTCGGGGGCGTTTTTAACCTCCAAAAGTAAAATTATTTTTAAAAGAAATCGTTTCGTATACAGTACATTTAATGACGTATTAAATGATGTAAATAATGACAGATTTTTCAGATTTGCGAGGGCTGTTCCTTTAAATTCCGTTTTTTTATAATAGCATTATAAGTCACAGAGTCCATGTGTTAATGAAGCCCCCACCAGCTCTCTGACTGTATGATTTGACCCTAGAGGAGAAACAGACAGAAGGTGTTTATGTCCTGAAGGCTAAGTGCTCATTAAACCAGACAGCATTTGCGCTGAAACCTCACTCTATGCCTGACACGGAAAAAAATGCATACAGAGATGAAAATACGTGCGAGATATGAAGTGCTGGCTGGCATCTACACCTCCTCTTTTAATTCATTTACAGCATTCAGAGATGAAATAAAGAAAGCAAAGATGAGATCAGATGTTTTCCAGTCAGTACCAGAAAATGGAAATGCATGTGACATGTCAAAAAAAGAAAAGAAATGACAGCGACACATACACGCAACAAAATTAAACACGTTGTATTTCTTCTTCCTTCGAATTGGAAATGATGTCATCACAGTGCGGCTCGACAGTTGTGCGTAATCTCGATTAAAATCCGTGTTAATCTCAATTCGTGTTTATTTTAGGCCTTGTTTAGGGAGAAAATGGGACATCTTTGGTGTTCAGAGAGAGAGATTAAATCAGTCAAACTATGTTTTTAGCCAGGGCGATTTTGAATAAATATGCACGGTTCCTATAGCAACGGCGAACACGGCTAAACGATAGGCCCGAGCGAACCTCAATGGGTGTTCCTTAAAAGATTGGTAGAGCCGCAGTGATTCTCAATTTAATCGATTTCAAACGAAAAAGTCAATTTAACAAAGTTGAAAAGAAAAAGCCGCAGAGAGGAGAGGTGGGGGGAGCGGGCGGGCGGGCGGCTGAAAGCATTCTTTTGCACTCAAGCAGTAAACTAACTACGGCACGCGGGCTGAGATTTCTCCCCATTATCTCCCACCTCACATTTGCTCTTAGGCAAGCAGTTTAAAAGCCAAGCGATTGAGCCAGTGATCCAATTTGAAATGCAGAAATGATTAGAGCAGCTTGCCTCATTTCATATCGAAATTCTCTGATTTATGACAGGGCAGGCGCCAAGATCTATCTCCAAAGGGAATTAGCGTGCAATTTCTCTTTTTGCATATTTCCGTTATTTAGCTTCCCAATAGCAGATGCTCGCTCGGAAAAAAAAAGCAGAAAGGCAAACGGCAGCGAGGAGGGAGGTATCTTTTCATTTCGGGGCGATGAAACCGCTGCCATTTAAGAAGAGGAGGCTGGAACGCATGACAGACATGGGAATATATTTTCTGGGGTAGATAGCGATTTTCAAAAAACGCCGGGCTTTATTTAGTTTATCAAACGGCACATGAAAAGGAGAAACATCAGGGTTTATTTTTAGACCGTCCTTAATTGCGTGCGGATGCGCGCGGAGGGGATTTGGACGTTTACTGCACGGAAGAAAAAATGTCGCCCGTCCGGCATGCCCGGGGAAATATTAATACGAGATAGCGAGGGCTGCGGGAAAATCTTCCTTAATGAAATTTCCAGTTGACCACATGCAATTTGTTTCATCGTGGCCAACAATTAATTGAAGTTGCCGTATCGAAGGTGCGTTAGGTTGTAAACAGAGTCTTAGAGCGGGACCGGTCCTGTTATCCTCACCTTCAGCCTGCACCTTTGCCTCCGACCCGTACACATGTCATCCTGACATACAGCTTTCATATTTCCATGTCTTTCAATGAGAATAGGCTGTGAACGCAGGGAATGTGAAAGGTCTTGAATGTATTGGTTTTGTTCATATAGTCACGTTTCTATTACAATATAAGAATAAAATGATATTTATATTTGAATATATTTTATAGTTTAATTTAAAATGCATAGATAGATTATAAACGTATCATGTGGCATATTTAGGCACATTGCACTCATTTTATTTATTAACGGACATTTGTTTTTGCAGCTTCACATGTTAAATTACATTTTGCCACAAATGTTCTGATATACTTGCATGCTTGAAAGACATCCCCGTCATTGATTTTGAATAAAACAATAAAAGTGTGACACAATTTTAGTTTCCTCCTGCTCACTTTAATTGGAAAAAGTAAAGCGTGGTCACTTTCTCACCGGGGACAGATCCCCGGCGTCCCCTGGAGCCGCGAGGCGGGTTCGAGCGTGGCAGCGGTCAGCGGTGCTATCATTAGCCCGTTGTTTACACGCAGGCCTGGAGTCAGGTTCCTTCAGTGTCACCATCCACTTTCTTCCCTTCACCTCCTAGAGCTGATCAGAGGATCAGGGTATCAAGGCCGGATTAGCGGCGACTCGGGATTTGTGTGATTGGTTAATTTATTGCGGCGATGGCGGCTCTTTCATCTACGGCAACATTTAATCAGCCGCCGCCACACAGGCTATTACAGGTTAGCTCTATTCTGCAGGCCTTTGCGCCGCTGCCATCAGCTCCATCACAATTCCCCCTGAAATTTCCAAATTATCTGGAACAGGCTTTAGCTGCTCCGTAATAAAAATTAGAGCTGATTCCCGATAGAAGCTTTCGTCCGTACCGGGCCAATTATAAATAGTACAGCCGCCGCTCGGAGAGAGAGAGGCGGGGGCGGGAGAGAAAGGGAAAAGGAACGGAACGGGAAGGGAAGGTGGGGGGGATTCCAATGCTGAGGAATGTTAGCGAGGAACTTATCGCCGGCCTCCGCTTCCCTGCTCTGATCCAAATCCGACCGGCTGAAAATTTATATTAGATGTTATCACACAGACCTAAGTCGCGAAAAATCAATGAAGGTTATCTTTTATGTTGCAGCATCGTGTGGAAATATTGATTTTCATTTTATAGCGAATTTGGAGCATCAGTTTGTAATCACTCGCTCGCTGACTACACTGTTTTGGTCACTGTATCTCTTACACGTGTAGACAGAGAGAGAGAGAGAGAGAGAGAGAGAGAGAGCAGTAAGACCTGAGATCTGTTACTAATACACAGAACCGTGTGTGAAGGTCTTAAATCAAGCTTCATATCACAATCTGTCTGGAAATTAAAGATCATTTCACTTTATTATTTATTTAAAAAGTCACAGACACATTTTCTTTTTTGTGTGTGTGTTTTATGTGCTTGTTTCATATATAGTTTTTTCAAGTATGCAGTATATATTGCTCTGTATGTAGTAATCCAATCCGTATTGTAAACAATATGAATCAACAGCAGGATTTTAGATCACTTTTCACATTTTTACAGAATAGAGTTTCCTGAAATTCATTAAAAGCATCTTTTGCTGTGGGGCGTCTGGGCCTCGATTCTGTTTCCCAGCGAGAAAGAGAGAGCAGACCTTTGCTTCCGAATAAGTGATGACTCCAGACGCCGAGGATCAGAGAAAGGGTTAATCCGATTCTCATTTTAGATAGTTGTCGTGGCAACAATCCGTCGGTCTTCGGTGCTCTTTGACTGAGCTTCAAAATTCTCAGGTCAGTCTGGATATAAGACGTTATTGTATGGCTAATTCGTGATGTGAAACGGGAGCCGTCTTAAATGACCGAGGCTCCTCTGTATCTCTGCCAGCGTGGGGAAAGACACCCACATGGAAGTCCGGGAGGGGCAGAAACATTTGTGGTCGAGCTTTTGTCTGGCAATTGCAGGTCAGATCACCCTGACAGTGACAGTTCTCTGAGCGTGATTAAAATGATAGTTTGATAGAATCGTGAAGAATCACAGATGATAATATAATGTCTTTTTCCAAGGCAACAGTGAGATTAAATGGAAAGCAAATTAGGACTTTCTTATTTAAATACAGTCTCCTGCTTTATAAATTCTTATTTAGAGAAAACAACCCCATATCACACCTAGAGTTTAAGAAGAGAGTCTTACCTGTGCTCATATTTGAAAAGACAACAAAGTATTCGATTAATAAAATATAGAGACGAGTGTTAAAATGAATTAAAGAGTATTGAGCCGTAAAATGAATGTAGGTGGAATAATCTGGGTTTGGGACATTTTGAGTTCATATAGAGATCTTTATTGACTTTTAATTGCAGACTTGACAAATCTGAGCTCAGTTTGTTGCGATCTCTTCTGAAACTCTAATGGAGACATTTGTGAGATGTGTGAGACTCGCATATTTCTCCTTAAACTTTCCACTTGCTCATTTCCATTTAATGTCACGGCAATATCAAACATGAATTTAAATATTAAAGAGAAATCTTTGTGATTTGTATTTCTTATAGGTCATCAATATGCACCCGATTTTTTCACATAGACCAATTCATCACATATTTGTGTTCTTTTTATAGATCTGCTACAGCAATTTGTATAATTTTGTATAGATCTTTACTCTTATAGACCACTTCAAAAGATGTAAACATTGCTGGTGCAGAAGAACTTCCTGTTTCAATTTTTAACACAGCAGAACATTCCTACCCATGTTAAACTAAAATGGTAAACTAATATCTTCAAGATTTAATATACGTAAGATTAAATAAATAAAAGTGTTTACGTTATATGAAGTGGTCTATATCAGCAATTGTCTCATATTCCGAATTATTTCTTCTAAATGACCTTAGTAGAAACATATTTTTAAGTTTGTTCGAAATCCATTTAGTCTCAAATTTGTGAAGACCGTCCTTCACGCATATGTTTTTCTATTAAGAATGCATTGTTTACTTTCAGCTGTAGGGACAAATCCAAGATGGAATAATGTGCACAGGAGATGCAGAGACAGGAAATGAAGTCACGTGAGGTCCCTGAGAGTGACTGCAGCCCATTTTCACTTAGCTAAACTATTTCTGCTGCACTCTAATGAAGGTGTGCCTGCGGCGTCACGTCTAATGGCCTAGAAAGACAGACATTTTGCCTGCCAGTAATGGGCTACTGTAACAGCTGTCCAAGATCTCCACCAATCCTGCCTCAGAGTGAGGCGAACATGTTCTCCAGGCTTTCATTGGCCTTTAAAAAAGCCATTTGAAAAATGAAGTAGAAATAAAAAACGGGTATAGAGACGAGACGGGCAACGGCCCCTCTTTCTCCACAAAAGAGTGCGAGGGCATTTTAGTTTCTTCTCTCTATCTTACCTCTTTCACCTTATAGATAGAACGTAAAGCGCAGCGTTTCGACCCCGGCCCGAAAAGAAAAATGGCGTTACACATTGGAAATAATTTGCAGGAGCATTATAAAACGTAACCTCAATCGGCCTTTGAAATGGAGACTGATTCTTTAAATTCTTCCCAGCCCGTCGCAGGAAATAGTGAGATGGCGGCGATAGGAAGGCACAATGTGGGCAAAGTTCAGCGCTGAACGCTCGCCTTCTCTTCGCCGAAAGCCATCCGCATTCTTTATTCCATTCCCAGGCACCTGAGATCAGGCTGTAATCGGAGAGATCAGAAACTGGATCGTCGGGGGGGGGGGATTTTGGGCTGATAATTCCACAGTCACCGGAGTTAAATGAGAGGACGAGGGATTGCAGGGTCGGGCCGGTTGAGGGCTTATCGATACTGAACGCAGAAAACACACCATTAAAGTGCGCTTTAGAGGCAGCCTTCTCCACATACAGTATATCCCAGAATTCCCAGAAGTAACGTGTGAAATTATAAAGCATCACTTTTATAGTTTAATCATTTATTTCGCTGAGATTGAGAGTGTCTGAACAGAGCTTAACATTCATTTTTTACCCCAAAATTACAATTTTTACATCATTTACTCACTGTCATGTCATTTGAAACCTGTATGACTTTATTTTTTCGGTAACCAAACAATATTGGCCTACAATTGACTTTCATTGTATCGATATAAAACCATTTCTCAAAATATCTTCTTTTGTGTTCCACAGAAAAAAAATTAGTTATACAGGTTTTGAACAAAATGAGGGGGGAGACATCTTATTTTAAAGTGAACTGTCCCTTTAAGGATCGTTTAAAGTCCCATACACTTTTTTTTTTATTTTAGAGCTTGGCATTACTTCAGATGCACTGCATATTTGTTATAAAATGATTTAAGTTGTTTTAGCTTTTTTTAAGCTTGTTTTTGTCTTGTTTTTAATAGCTTTCTATCGTCTTGAGGCCCTTTGGAAGTTTGTTTAAAATCAATGTAATTGTACAGTATATACTATATATCGCTGCTGTCCTTCAAAAACCTTGTATATCCATATTTTGTGATTTTTTTTGGGTCATAAATAATTTTTATTGTCACCCCTTATGTTTGTCACTAGGTTTTGCAAAAATCTAACCTTTAAAAAGTATTAAAATGTCAACTTTGCATTTAATCATCTAAAAGTGCAGTTTTTTCTATTTCCTGAAAAAAGTGATTTTAGACATTAGGTTTCAGAATAACAGCGACAACATGTTTTTAAACTCAACTCTGCTTTGTGTCATGCGTACATATACGATATCATGACATTGTCATACTAGTGGCTAGACCAATGAAAATTCAAAATCAAAACGTCTGACCCGAACGGACCATCCCTGTTAAAGATCACAGTATTACTCTGCGTATTAGCTTGTTGATAAATCATCTCCGTAAACACTAAAGATTTGTGTCTGTGTGTTATCTCCACTTCTACAGAAGACGAAAGCATCGGTCCCGCTGGTGCTGAACGCATGTCCCAGGTGGCTGCTGGATATGACTTGGCAGGGTTCCGACGACAACAGGAACAACTGTGTGGTTTACAGCAAAGGTAAGAAGACCTTTATCTGCCCCATACACACACACACACTGTATCTCTTCAAATGTATTTCTTCCTCACATGTGTGTGTGAACGGCCGTCGTTCAGAGAGCGATGTTAAGCGTGGCTTTGTCTCTCACATCTATTAGCAGTGCGTTCTGTGGTGTAAGGTCGCCGGGTCACAGGTCAATCTGGCTTTGCTTTGACAAATGTCATTCTCTGACATTTGCCGTTTTCGTGTTTGCATTTCGTGTACAAGGCGTGCGGCCCGAAGACATGCGATTGACTGCGCACGTGTTTTCTCATGTTTCATATTTTTTGTTGGATATGAATATAAAGTGCGCTTTTCATGAATGCATGCTTTGATGGCCATAGTACACGGCAACACGTGTATGAATAAGTTAACAAGGAAAGTACTGGGATTTGAAAACGGCGAGAGCTCTCATTCAGCTGAATGTTTTGTGCATGATTACCCATGATTCTCCTCTGCGCCGAGACGTGGGATTTTTCATTCCCCGCTCTCATCTCATAATCACTAGTACCCAAGGACTGATCCTCTTTACCAGCGCCTTCATTTGTGCACTTTATCAGCAAATCATTAAAGTTTCGATAAGCGGTTCAAGAAGATTATGCAGTTCTTTTAAAATCGACTAATCTTTTTGCCAGGAGACCGAATATTGGAAACAAAAAGGCTAATAACAGGATTTTGGGAGTGTTTCGTTAAATCTCTATAATTTCTTCTCATTCTTCGTATTAGCGCGAGAAAACCTTTTTATTGCGAGGTCACTGATTCAACTGTAAAAAGCTGTATTTTATCAAACTAATACTTCTGATATATGATGCTTTTTGGACATACAGTATACCAAAGAAATACCATGTTTTTCGTAATGTACTTTACTTTAAAGTGATACTTCGCCCCAAAATGAAAATTCTGTCATCATTTACTCTTTTAATCTCATTTAGTCATTTCAAACCTGTATGACTTACTTTCTTCTGCAGAACACAAAATAAGATATTTTGAAGAATGTTGGTAACCGAACAACGGCGGTACCCATTACTTATATTAAAAAGACACAAAACCAATCCAAGTCAATGGTAACCGCCATTGTTCGCTTACCCACGTTCTTCAAAATATCTAATGAGTAAATGATCAAAATGATCAAAATTTTGGGTGAACTACCCCTTTAAAGTACCATGTATAAGCTATGATATATAAATGTTATACCCTTCCAAAAAAGTACCTTTATAGTACCGCTTGATGATAAAAACAGGCAAGATTCAGAAAAGGGATGGCTAGACTGTCGGATATACATCACAAATGTATTGATGTTTATTGCAAATTCTTGCATCAGCGTTCTCTCAAGGCCTCAGTCCGTTCACAGTCCGGTCCCTGCAAAGCACTTATGGTGAGAAAGAGAATTGTGTGGTTGTCCTGTAATACATGCATCCCACAATCCTGTGCGGTTTAATCTATTATATTCAGGCCTGTTGGGCGTGTGTGATTCCCTGAGGGCGTCTCTGGGCGACTGTGAGAATTCGCACTGAAAACAGAGTAGCAAGAATAATCAGCAAGACCCAACTTGGCCACAAACAGTTTTGGGATGTTTGTCCTTACCTGCCTCGTCTAGTTCAATATCTTTATTCTTGCCTGAATTATACATTTAATGTCGTCTAATATGGATGATGCCTACGTGCGTGTGTTTGTGTTGCACTCTGAACTTTTTGTCAGGACACTGGTTGAGTTGCTTTAAATGTTTCTGTTCGTACAATTATTTAGTGACGTTATTAAATATGTAACGGAGATATGTTGGATCTTTTGTGAAGTCGGATCATGTATTAACAGTTGTTAACATGCTTGTCAGACACTGAAATGACATAAATTCCCACTCAGCAAAATCAAATGCATTCCATTCAAATACGAGCAGCGGTCGGTTGAGCTCTCGTGCGTTCGGACAGTAGATATTCCGCTCTAGCGTGTCTGATTATTTAAAGGTCACCTAAATTTTTCCTCTAAGCCTCTTAGAAGCAGGAACAGTCAGATAGAGCGTGTCAGAGGAGGCGAGGGGGAAATTTGGCCATTGTGCGTGTGGAAATTGACCAGTGTAACAAGAGCGCTTTACATAAGCTCATATTCCGCAGAACTGGACTAATTCACTGTGTCTTTGTGTCTAGCCCATATTCTTTCATTTCTTTCCATCTGATTTGCGTAGACGCATCTGTATTGAGAGTTTTTTGTGACCGAGTCAGAAAAGACGTTACCTTGACCTCCAATGGCGCCTTGACCTCCCTCATCATTCTCATCTTCTCTCTGTGTATATGGACACTAGGGCTGTGAATTTCATCGCTGTGATTCAGATTCTTTTCAGTTTTGATTCTTTAAAGATTTCATAAAAAAAAGAATAATACTTTTTATCATAAAATATTAATAAAAAAGAAATGACTGTCAATAGATTTGTAATGAATACAACACCCTCAATCTCAACATGCTCAAACTGTTACTCAAAAACGAACATCATAAAAATCTCTCGGTTCCTGTATTTTTTCCAAACGCGACCAGTTCTCGATTTAGAACCCTAATAGACGCCAAAGCGTTTCATCACCGCACAAACCGAATCTTCAAACGTATATTTATCTCCGTTTCGGTTTGTCTTTGTGGAAGCGCAGCGCTGGGTGAGGGGTTTCACGCTGACATTAAAGCGCTGGGAGACGGACACATGCCAGCTGAGTTTGGAACGACACAAAAGACAAACACCGTCACGTTTTAAACTGTTAAGGCCATTAAATTGTTTTCACTTCATCTTCCCCTTTGAAAGGCACGCAGGCAAAGCGTGCGGAGGTGCCGGCGTTATTATCTCTTATCTTTGAACAGCGCAAAATACTGCGGCGCATAATAACCAAACAACTGCGCACAATGTAACATTTCATTATCAGGGTGTTAAAACTGGGTTGTACCCTGAAGGGGTCCCCACCGCAGCTCTGAGCGCCGGCGTAATTATGTTTAATTAAAATACAACAGAGATCAACAGAATCGTTTTCATTAGGAAATTATTAATGATGCTACCGTAACAATAATTGATTGCAGTGAGCCAGGCTGTAAGAGCAGACGGTCAGAGAGAGAGAGAGAGAGAGAGAGAGAGAGAGAGAGAGAGAGAGAGAGAGAATTGCATAATTTTTAAGTTAAACACATAGCTGAGAGTGCACACAGACTTTACTGGAAATAAAGTCTAGACTTAGTGTACAGTAGCCCTTTACTACGGTCTCACTACAGTAACCACAGTATTTGTAGTAAAACAATGGTAATTTACAATGCTACTTCCAAAAAACTTATTAAAGATTTGTTAAATTTTTCGAAGGGTATAATGTTGATGGAATGGTGCTAAAATCGATGTAGCACTGTATGTACATGATGGGCAAAGATACTTCCGAAATTCTACCATAGTACATAAACATAGTGTGTTTATTTAAGCATAAAGCTTCGGTGACACTGCAGTCTCTCATCCTGCGTGCTTCAGCTTTAGTGTGTATGTGTGTATGCATACAAGTGTGTGTGTGAGCGTTTGTGTGTAGCGCTGCCTCCTACTGCTACTATTAATTATGATTCCATTGTGTAGCGCTGAAGCTGTTGAGAGTGATGTTCAACTCCCCCGTGGCATTTCTAATCAGCTCATGAAGTACCTGCACCTGGAGTGTGTGTGTGTGTGTCTTGTAGGAATGTGTTTGGGCTTGATGATTTAACCTGTATAATTGTATAATCGATGTTGAGAAATGCCTGTGCATTGATTTGCAGACAACGCACAGATTTCAATGTGAATTCGAGGCTCTGGAGCTCAGACAGAGCGACATGCTCCCATTTCTGAATCCTACTATCTGCATTTTTCAGAGGAGGGTTTGGGCTTTAAAAGTGATGTATTCATGGCCTGGTTATATTTCACATGAAACGCATATTAAATACATGAAACCACATATTGTGCTTTCAGTGACAGTTCAACCAAAACAGAAAATTCTGTCATTATTTACTCAACCTCTTGTCATTTCAAACATGTATGACTTTCTCAAACAAAGATATTTTGAAAAATGTCGTTTACAGGCACCCATTCACTTGCATTGGTTTTGTGTCCCTACATTAGAAATGAACGGGTGCCGGCACCGTTCGGTTGCCAACTTAGTTCAAAATATCTTCTTTTGTGTTCTGCAGAAGAAAGAAAGTCATACAGGTTTGTAATGACAAGAGGTTGGGTAAATGATCCAATCCTGTAATGCAAACAAGTCTCACTATTAAAATATGAAAACTGAAGTAGTGATATATTATTTAGAATCTAAAGTAATTGGTATGCTGTGTTATATGATGGTTGTGTTGCCTTTGGTCATTTGTTTATTTGTACATGTTTGTTTTACTTTATTTACATTGTGTTATTCAAAATATAACGTATTATTTTGGTTTGCTTATACAGTATGATGGGTAAAAATATAACCTGGACATATTCATGAAAGGTGTTGCGTTCTTTTTAAAAAATGTTCACAGTGAGAGAGTGTTTTCTGATTGGCTGAGTTTTCTGAATGGCAAAAATGGTGGGCAGTGCCCAGCCTCTCATAGTCTTACAGGACACCTATTACATCTGCACAATCTGCAGAATTTGTTCATCGTGTTTAGGCACATAATGGTGATTATCTGCTGTATCTTTTGCCTATGGTATAAGTGAATTTTAAAGATTTTTTTCCATTTAGAATTTTGATTCAAGTCTCTTAACACACGGGCAGAATGGAGCACTTACCGCAAATGATTAAGAACCAAAGGCTAATGTGATTATGAATAACCATCCGTTCTTACAGAAAATAATCAAGTACGAGCAGATCACTTGGGGAAAAGTTGGTAATGTACATGTTAGACTTTAAGTGTGAAGTAATGGAATCTAACAACATTTATATGTAACATATTTTACGTCTGATGCAAGTGAAACAGGATATTCAACAAGATAAAACGTTTTTATTTTATTATAAGAAGTATGTGTTACCAGAAGGGGGCCGACGGGTTCTGTAAAATGTGGTTATTTCGGAGGTAGTGGGCCACAGGTGAGAGCTAGAAGTGAGAGCTTTAGTACATAAGACAAGTATGTAAATGTGTATGTAACGTGCATGTGACATTATCGACCTCACGGAGGAGGTAAACACAATGCCTCACACACTGAATATCATTTCATGCTGCTGTAAAAGTTCGGCCCTGCGGCCACAGGTACGACTGTAGAGATGACCGTCTATCCTCTGTCAGTGGGCGGCTCGATGACCTACATGATGCTTTCATATCCATTTACTCTCCCTCTTTTCCTGTACCCGTAAAAAAGGTCTCTTTACCTAGGATAAGATGTGTTTTTTATTTTATTTTTTATTTTAATTGACATATTAAAATATATAAATATTTTATATTATTCCTGATTATAACAATACATGTTTTGGTTTCAATTTTATTGTAGTTTATTAATTTATCAAAAAAAATGTATGCTCCTTTTAGTTTAATGTTTAGCTATTCTGTTAGGTGCTTTTGTCATAGTGTTTTATATTTATATATATATATATATACATTCAGCTTATTTTTATTGCAGTTTTAGTTCAATTTTTATTTATTTTCAGTTAATAAGTTTAGTGCCTTGTAAATTTCAAAAACAAACTTTCAGTTTCTAATCTTTATTCAGTTTAAGTTCAGAATAATTATTTAGAAATAATATTTAGGCTGATATTTTATATTATTTTATACTATTATATAAAAAAGAATGCCCTTGGAACAAATATATATTTTTGAACATATACATATATAAAAGGTCAACACTAAAAAATAATAAGACCAGAGTTTCTTTAAATTTACTTTTTAAATTGACAGTTTCCAACTCAGGTTACCCAACCGAGAGAGAGAGAGAGAGAGAGAGAGAGAGAGAGAAAGCGAGCGAGCGAGAGCAGGGTGATACAGTACGTAGGTAGCACCATCTGTCTGGTCTCTCTGGGTGATGTCATATAGAGCATAATGTTGTCATAATCCTTACATGGCAGAGGTCATTAGCGTTTATAGACGTACATTAAACTTTATGGTAGATGAGCTTATGCTGCCATGATGTGGAAATCAATGAAACATGATCTTAACAAAAGACACAAAATTAACTTTCATAGCCCACCATGTAAATGATGTTATACTACATTCTTTGAGAATGGTATGTTTCTTCTTATGGATTTGTGATAGAAGGAAGGATTTCAGAATGTAATCTCTTGTTGATAGTGATACATTTATGTAAGGTTCATACGTAAGCGTTACTTTGTGAACCACGATGACACGGTCAAACAGCAAAGCCACGGTAAGAGTATTCTACACCATACTTGCTCCTTTTAAAGCTGATAAGTATACATTTTTAGGTGTCTGACACATCCCTTCTGGCTAAACCAATAAGGTTGTGAGTTTTTTATGGGCAGAAGACACTGTGCTATTGCATTTGTAATTCCATTTATTTAGTCAAATGAACTTAGACACTGTTCAGAAATTAAGAAACAGTGTCTCATATATGCCTCTCACCAGCTCATGCTGTCACTACTCCCAACCACCGATCATTTGATCATTTTGATTCACTCGCACGAGCGTTTGCACGTGTGGGTGATTTCTGGGTTCCGGTCACCGCGAGGTTGCCCGCTTTTCACGTGAAGCCAGGCGTCGGCTTGATTTAAAGGCCGTTAGGAACGGCAGCGAATAGAAGACAAAAAAAAGACGGTCGACAAATCAGCCGGCGATGGGGGCTCTCAAGGTTCCAGCTGAAACCTATTCAGCAGCAGAACAGAGAAAAATATATACACACTCTATCCTGTCAGGGGCTTTTGGCTTATCTTGAGTGACTGTCAAGGCTGAGAATATCAGGAAATGGACAGAAACATATAAAATTAATAACCTGGTGGATGTTGTCTGAAGTTATGATGCTTCCATAAATCCTGGTTTGATCAGAGAGGACAAGGCTTAAAGCCCGAGCCTCCAGACGCACACAGCGAGCGTTCTGAGGCCGGCTTCTCATTCTGTCGCTGAGATAGAAGCCCTTAGCCGGCGAAATAAGATTTATCTCCCTTTTTGCCCTCTTTCATGACTGACAAATGTAAGAAAGCCAGAGGCGACTTGGCAGCCATTACTAGCTTTAATAAAGGGCACGGGCTCAGCAAGGTGAAACTTGGGCCAAAGGCAAAAATATGTGGTTTGGGGAAAACGGAAGAGAAAGGAAACCGCCGCTTACTTATCAGTTGTACGCCCCGTGTTGGGTGAAAGGTCGAAGAGGTTTTTGTTTGTTTGTTTGTTTCCTATACCCAAAAGGATGGATGCTATCTGTTTCAGCATCCACACGGAGAGGCTTTCTGGAGTGGCGCAGGTAATATTTCATGTCAGGAACTACGCAGGTGAACTTCTTTTTTTCCTGTGGGTGGCGAAGAGAAACATTGATCATCGTCTTAGTAGATACTGATATATTTATCTTTTTTTGTTGAGGGGGTGTTTTGTGCTGCTCGTACATTTGTTGGGGGGTAATTAAATACTGAGATGTGTGTGTTAAAGCAGCGCTGCCTGGGACGATATATCGTGCAATTCTTATGCCCAGTTTCCTCAATGAATTACGGTTAAATGCCACAACATCCGAAAGCCAGAGGGCGCTCTCGCGCAGAAACTCTGAGTATGGGAAAGAAGAAGAACGATTTACACACACACAGGCTGCGTCCGAAATCGCCTACTTACATACTATATAGTATGTCCGGAAACCTCTGTAAAACTGTAGGCGAGAAATTCCCGGATGGTGTACTACTTCCGCCGAGATTTGTGAGTGTGGATCGGATGGACACTTCTCTATCCCATGATGCCACGGGAGCTGAGCAATGGTCAAATTTCAAAAGTAAATCAAATAAATATTGCGGTAACGGAAGTGCCAATAAAGGAATTTTTCGTGACTAAATCATGTTTTTATCAACTCTCACGTATAGGTTGTTGTTATTACATCATTACATCAAAGAGCATACGGGTCACATGACCATAAAACATGGCGGACGCAGTATGTCCGAAATGTATTCATACTACTATAGAACATACTGTTTTGACGGCCGATAGGTAGGTACTTATGTAATTCAGTACGTACTGTCACAGTATGCGATTTCGGACGCAGCCACACACCCTGGGTGTGTCTGAACTCGCGCCCTATCTCCTATATAGTGCACTACTGTATATCGGGTGTCCGCCATTTTGTAGTGTTGTCCGAATTCTGAGTAAACAACTCATTCCCTACATTTGTTCACTACTTTTGACCCACAATGCATTCTGATTTTGAGTGTACATCTGATGGACACTCGCTCACTCCTATTTCCCATGATACAATGCGACTCAACCGTCGGATTAGAATCAGCTGGAGGAGAGTCACCGTTAATGCCATGAATGTACATTTATACAGTTGTGTTTGTTGACAGTTATTTTCGACTTTTTGAGAATAAACTGGTTAAATGAATGTTATATATAGCAGTTTTTTGTTTTAAATATTTTAAATATATTAAGTAATTTTATTAAACGTAATAAATGTTATAGTAAATAAACATGACAAACATTTGATTTGTTCTCTTTATTAAAAAGTAATAACCTACAATAAACGTGACGTGTAAAAATGAACTTTGAAAATCCATAAAGCCACACAGGTGTAATATAAGCGTTATGATGAATGTCTGCGACAATACTGTCAGACGCAGGATATATTTCGTCAGTGTCCAAAATTGTTTAATTAGTTTCATTCACTTCTTCCCCATATAGTGGACTATTTAGCATTCGCTATATGCGGAATAGTGCATGAGTGAACAAGTGCGTGAATTCAGACGCAGATACAACTTGCTACTGATGAAAGAGCCGTAGTTCACGGAAGAGCTGTGCATAAAACACCGAACCGGTTTCAGAATCGATATAGATACGTATAATAAGTGTGAATAGCGATATATATCGACCGGCCCCGTTTGTAAAATCAATTCAAACTACATTGAAATATATTTCAACTGAATATGATATAACCAACATACATGTTTAACGTTCTTTCTATAAGTTATAAACTGACTGTTTATAAGCTTTCAAGTATTAAGATCATTCAGTTATTGCAAACTAAATCTAAACATATAATACCATATTCAAATAGTAACGCAAAACAATGCTGTGTACACAGAAAGCTAAATCTGTGGTCTGTGGGTGTGTTGTACATGTGTGTGTGGTGTGTTTGCGCGTGACTGTGTTGTGCATGCATACATGTGCATAATATAAGTATGTATCAAACAAAGTATTTTTTGTGTAAAAAAAAGGAGATTGTGCAGTGTGTGATTATGACAGAGTGCGAGAGTATGTGTGGTGTGTGTAAGAGAGTGTGTTGGGTGTGTGCGTGATGTGTTTGTGTGTGTTGTGCATGTGTGTGCATTAAAGAGATTGTGTGGTATGTGTGAGAGTATGTTGTGTGTGTGTATGTGTGTGAGAGAGAAAGTATGTTTGTGCATGTGTGTGCATGATAAAGAGAGAATGTGGTGTCTGTGTGTGTGTGTTTGAGTACATGTTGTGTATGTGGTCTGTAAGAGAGTGTGTGGTGATGTGCGTTTGAAGATGTGCGGTGTGTGTTTGTGAGAGTGTGTACTGTATGTGTGCAGCAGGCTCGAGCGTGTATTCGGTTATGTTTGTCAGCAGCAGAGAATGACAACAGTAGCAGTATAATCGTGTTTGCTGGACCAAATCAGAGAAACTCATTTCAGTTAGAGAGTCTGTATTGAGTACAGGTCGCGCTTTCTGTGCATGACTGTCAATAAGAAACATTTCCCTCATTCAAACATGAACAAACACCTCAGATATCATAAACACGCGAGCGTTCAGTGTCCAATGAGTCAGGTTTGTACAGCTGTACCGACTGTACGGAAGCTCTGAAGATCTTCATTCTCAGAATACAGTAAGACTTTTCTGGGAAATAATTGAATTGAGTTCTTGACGTGGATGCTCTGGGTGCTTTTCTGCTGGACTGCTTCTGTGCTGAAGTCTTTTAGATTATCCGCTACCTGTGAAGCCTCTGGTTCGCCGACAGCTCTTCTGCATGAATTATTCAGATAGAGAGACGCTCGTGCTGGACGTGAAGTCTGCTCACTGGTAAACAGATTTTTTACGATTTTCTGCTCTGAATCCCAGTTGTGTCTGGGTGCCAGCGATGGGTAATTACATCACACTTTTCTTTCCCTCTCCAAACCCTTTCAAACTGTCTTCTGAGGTTATCGTAACCGGTTTGCCATCATCCAGAAACGCGGGAAGTTAGGTTGTGTGTCGCATAAAAGGTATCAATTCTGTCAGCTAGTAAAACATGGAAAATAAATGACACATCTAAGGCTGCAGGTGCGTGTTATGGGTCTGACCTTCACCCAGGCAGTTTTTAGGAGGATGCATCTGAAGCCGCTGACCCGTATCGGGCCACACTAGAGAGGAACACAGCAGACATTAAGGAGTGGCGATTGGCACACAAACGGCGAAACACACGTGACCCGACTCCCAGCATGGGCGTTAGTGTGTGTATTATAGACGGCTCATAAAACGCCTACTGGCGCAGTACAGACGGTTCAAAGAAGATCCAGCATTCCAGAGCAGATGGGAAGGGAGGGACTCGCACGTACACGTGGGTATACAGTATGTGTATAGGATCATTTGATATCATTTTTTTATAGCATAGCTTATATATTTTATATAATTATAATGACTTTTTCAAGATATGCCAACATTATACTGTATGTGCATATGAAGAGTTCAGATGCAAAACTCTCTAAAGTCACCTCCATCAAAAGTGAGATTATGACGTTGAGTGAATGCTCTCAATACATTGTGTATGTTACTCAAATAGCTTTGCTTCAAAACCCGCTAAATACCGCCGGGTCTGAAATATCTGGTCTTACTGAAAGTAAATGTAGGAGCCTGATGAAAAATGCTCCTTTAAACAAAACGTCGTCTGACGGATTTTGAGGGTTTTGCATCTTTTCATATGTTACAAAATGAAATGTCAATTCACATATGGGTGTTGTAATCGCAGGAACATTTGGTGTCCGAAGTCATTGTTTGTCGAGAGATGTTGATTTTTTATTTGTTACTTTACAAGATCACGAGTTGTTTTATTTCGTAACAATAATATATATATGTTCTAAAAAGTGTCTTGCGTAGTCGAAAATCGTGATTTCTTGTTGCCTAATGCGTCAAAACTGTTACCTCATTTCAAATGGAAAACAGAATCGATCATGGATCCCAATGTAGGTTACTTACAATCTTTTTTTTAACATGATTCGATTAATGCCATATGTTCGTAGCATTTATGGAGTTTGCTTTACATGTTTTGTCAACACTGTTACCAAGGTAGACATGTAACAGAATTGACTAAATTGACACACTTATCTATGTAACGTTTCTTTATTTCATCAGTTTGACAAATTAATATTCCCATTGCATGCTGATTTTATTACTCAACTGTCTTTTTATTGAATTATTCAGATGTTTCATTTCAAAACACCAGCTATCAAACACCAGTCTGCACTGTAAAATTTCGGAAGTTGGTATATATCGCTCTCCCTTCAGATTAAAGCCGAAACGAACATTTCCCACACGTCTGTCTTTTTGATACTATTTGCTTACAATCGCCCAAGGACTTTTATTATTTCTATTAGTAAACGTTAGCCTTAAAAAGCTGTTTATACGGCAATCAAGGGCACCGTCTTTCTTTTACCACTTTACAAATAAAACACCAAGTTTGTTTTCTCACTTTGAGCTTTAGAACGGAAGAGAAGCCAAAACCCCAAAGCAAAACACGGGTGACGCTTCCGTGCTCTGGCTTTGTCCTCACGCTTGAAGAATTTCCGTTTAATGTACTGTAATGTGGAATTCAGCGGGGACCAGTTTAATTGAGTTTTACACAAACCAGTTGGGAGCGTCTCGGGAAGCTAGGTGATGTTGAGGTTCTTAATCTGTCTCTCCGTAGAGGCTTGTTGACGAGGTGGTTCTTTCTCTTTGTGCGGGGAAAAAGAAGAAGCCTAGGAAATGATACATCCGTGGATAAAACCAATTGGCAACCCTCAAAGGGAACAAGGTTGATAAGACAAATCCAGCACTTGTCGAGAAATAAAAGAAACCGACTGTTCATTAAAGGCGGAAACAAAACAGCCGATTGAGAAGGCAGGCCGGTCGGTCGGAGAGGAGAGCGGCAGGCAAACAGAGATGGCTCCTATCGGAGGACGGGATTGGAAAATAATCAAGGATTTGTTCGCTGAATTAATAACAAGACGAACGCTGATTTCTTTTTTTCTGCATTTATGAAATTAGGAGGGATGGAGGACAGTTATCAAACACAGGAGAATGGTGTTTAACTGCACGTCCTGCTAATTATAAACCATAACTCGAATCTAGAGACTCGGTCGGTCTCTCAGATGTGTTATAAAAGAACTTGTCACTCAAAGACTCATATTCTGAATTCATTACTTGGTGAAAACTGACTATAGAGTTTCAGGAGAGATGTCTATAGTTTTAAAAATTGTGCAGTCTGCCATCAAAAGTTATATCTCAATACATTTCTTGTCAAATTATTTAGATGCAAATGCATTAGTTTTATGCTATTTCTGTATTTCAACAATTTTCTAATCCCAGAAGAACATTTTATTCCTTTTACGTTTCTCTGTCATAGCTCAAGAGATTTAATGGAGGTCTGAGTTTAAGTATTAACTTAGTCTCGGATGTTTCTCTTAAAATTGCTTAGAAGAAATTAAAATAGAAACAATTGAGACAATTGTGAAAAGGAAGAGTATGGAGCTGTAAAATGAATGTAGATTGTAAAGGTTAAATCATCTGGATTTGGGTAATTTCGCAGGGAAATGTCTCAGTTCATATTGAGATCTTCCATAATATTGACTTTGGATTGCAGACTTGATAAATCTGAGCTCAGTTTGTGACGTTGAGATCTTTTCTGAAACTCTAATGGAGACTCTTCATGGATCTTTTTCTCATGAGAAATATCTGAGAGACTTAATCAAGTTTCCATTTGCTCTCCATTTAATCCCATTGATGTCCAGGAGAAGTAAATGAGATGTTAAAGAGATCTCATATGTGATTTTTCTTTCTTATGGTAATTGTATAGAATTCTAGGAGAAGCGTTCAAAGTTGAGTCAACACCTCGATATGAGCAATGAAATCTCTCAGCCATTCAACACAGCAGTATATTGTCTCTTGACACACATTTGAATCTAGAAATTAATTCCAAGGCTTAGAATTAACACAATGTATGCAAGCCAGCAAGGTTGTGTGATACTTTATCAACTGACCGTAGCTGTGTAATGAGAGTTTTTCCAGCTAACATTAATATAACCACACACAGAGCTCAGGAAAGCAACGTTGCATCTATAACGTCTCCCTCGCAGTAATCAGCGTGTGTGTGATCTGCACGCTGCGACATGCCATGGCTGTTTCCTGTGAAATAAAGCCATTCATCAACACATCAATAAAAATATAGAGCAGATTATTATTGTGCCGGCCACCCCATACAGCTCCGGTCGTAAATAATGGCCCGCCCGCCGCTGCTTATATTAATTAGAGGTAGAATGCAGATAATGCGACGCCTCTTTTATTGCGGCGAGCTGAATCAATTTTACAGCGTTATTCAGACGCACACAAGGTCAGGCAAAGTTGTTGAGACAAGATTTGTCCCTTGTAAAACAGCGTTTCTGTGATCTTTTACTGCTCGCTGCGTCGAGGACAGACGGGTGATGGAACGCCCTTTAGATTTGTGTTAATGGTTTGACGGGTGTCATGCATGCTTATAGGTGTATTTAAAACATTCGGTTTTGGTCCATCGGTGGTTTCAGAACATCAGTGTATCATCTGTAAGACATCGCTATGGTTGTTAGCATAGAAATATACATAGATGCCACATTCGGCCGCTCTCGCCATCTTGGAACGGTCCACAACTTTTTTGCTTAAATGTTACTTGTGGGTCACTTGTGGTGAAAATCGTCTCAAAGAAGTAAAATAAATAGCAAAAAAAAGACAAATGCTATATATATTATAGCTACTATATAATAGAGCTGTCACGATATTGCCTTTTTCACTAGACGGTTATCTTACCCAAAATAATTCTTGTTGCGACATTATCGCAATATCTATTGATTCGTTTTTAAAGAAATAAGCAATATTACCGGTCAAAATCATCTTTCATTTAGTTTCTTTTGTGTTTTTTGGCCAATGTATTACACTCAAATACTAGTACAGTGAGGCGGAGAGAGAGAGATTGTGCCCATCGTTGCTCTTAAAGGGTAAATGTAGAGATTTTAGTGGATTTAGCATTGAGGTCGCGAAATATAAAATAGAGAGATTCATCTTCATTGTTAGTTTTTTCTAAATATATTTTTGCTATGTGTTGCAATGTTGTATTGTACACGCAGAGTGATTATTCAGAGGATTCACTCCCACATTTAAATCTTTGTTTTGTGTATGTGGTTTTTACAGCCTCAGGTCCAGACCATTTTTAGTGTTTCAGCACTGAGTCGAAGACCTCATTTGTCTGTTTGCATTTAACAGATAAACTCCATAATCTCATCAACAAACAGTGAGTTCATTATTGCCACAATTAGCTTCATGAGAACGTCCCTGGGTTTGTTGTACCTCATACAGTAAAGTGAACCTTTTTCAGGATTTTTGTAGAAAGCCACACGTTCCTGTCTCTGCAGCAGTTGACCCACTGAATGTTTCTCTCTCTTACTCACAGTCTCTTTCTCTCTTGTTGATCTGTGCCCTGACTCCTGTTAAATCTTGATTATGGACTCTGTGACATTGTAAATGACGGGTAGATCGAATGGGATGTAGGGAATAATCGGCGGGCACGGATGCAGATTCTGTCGGGAGACTTCATCTCGAGCAGAGAGGCGTCATTTCCACTCGGTCGCCCACGTTGTGCATGCAAAGCAGATTTGGTGATAGGTAATCCATGTAAGGTTTTTAGCAGATAGCTTTTCAGGGGATTGGAGAAAAATGTTTTTAAAGAAATCGTGCATCCACATTGAGATGTCTGTCTTTATTTACTCTCCAATTCCAATGCTGTTATTTACATTTTTTATTTATTTTAATAATTGTATATTGTAGTAAATTATAAAATGTAAAAAGAAACAAAAAAATCATTTGCACAGTCCATCACAATGTTCATTTTGTTTTTGGTCACTATAAACTGCCATTGAATGAATCATAGAAACAGCAAAAGTATACAATTCTTTCAACTTCCTAGTTTTGTCTAAATGACATCATGCATGTTTGGCTTGACATGAGGTTGACACATGATTCTCATTTCAGGTGCACTGTGTCTTTAACGCGGCCAGCGCCTCAAAATGTTTAAAACAGTAGGGAAGACCTTTTTTCATTTCCCCTCACACTCTCTGAGAAGTGCCTCCAGCAGTCTCCGTCTCTCTCCCAGAGGACCTGAACTTTGCCGGAATATTCCGGAATATCGCATTGTTCCCGCCTTAAAAAAGTTTGGAGCCGCTGTCACCTGTCAAGCGTCCGGTTATTTTCCATTGGTTTTATACTGCTCTTTCATATTATGGCTCATTAAAGCGCAGCGCCGTCCGCCGGCGTATTTACATAGGGCTGGCGGGAGAGTTTTAATTTGCGCAGGTAGTGAGCGTGACCGTAACTGAAGAGTGCAGCGCCACAAAATGACTTTTCTCACTTGACATACCCCTCAGAAAACACCGAGCTGGGCTTAATTGCTTGAACGGGGCCACAGAAGATGGAGCCGGAGCCCCTCGCCGAGGGACTCGGGGGCCGAGGCCGGTGAAGCTGCCCGGCTCCTCATTGGTGCTGAGCGTTCTAGTGAGATATTATTTTTACAGGATATGACCATCCCATTAACCCTCTCAAAATGCCTTAAATTCTCTTTGGTTACACTTTTCTATTCATTGGATTCAGGCTTCGGTGACCCAGTGGGTTCCTGTACCGTATTTTTTGTCTTTGTGCAAGATATTTTAATATAAATGTATGTTGATTGTTTCCTGGACAGGGTCATTATAATGAATCAGATTTAAAGTGAGCAACATGCAAGACATTTATGAAGTTCTCATTTGAGGACCAACATCATCTCAGATTCTTAGTTTTATATTAATGATGAAGTCTTTCTCTTTGTCCTTCTGTCTTTGTTCACTGTTGTAGTCTCTAGATCAGCAGTAGTTTTAGGTGTCAAGCCAAAATATCGCTGATGTGCCTGTTTGCGCCACACGCGCACACACACACACACACACACACACACACACACACTCGCAGATCTGTGAAATCAATCAACGGCAATGGGGTTTGGCTCCGATCTTGCTCATCAGCCCCGGCCACACCGAACCACTCCACCATCAGCACCATCACTGCCACACGGAATGCGCTGGGGTTTTTTGTAAAGCATATTGTATCATTTGACCATCTGTCCTGGTGGAGGAGATGCTCGAGTCTGTTTACCGTCTGCTGTTTTCAGCTGATGCAGATCCGGAGTGTTCTTTCTGGACAGCGGAGCCTGAAGGGGTCGCCATTGAGCGCAAATAACAAGCGGGTTCCTTATATATAAATAAACACAGATCATGTTTGTATTTATAAATGTGTAATCTTTCATCAAAATCTTATAACTTAGTGGAGGACAAATGAATATTTCAAAGTTTGGCAACGTTTTTCCTCACAATTCTGTATTAATATTCTCGTCATATAAATCATTTTAGTTCAACGTTTTTGGGCAAAAAGAGCTTGAATAATATGATACAAATAAGTAAATAAAGCAATGCTTCAACATTTTGACTCTAAACTACACATAATTGCAGTATAGTTGTAACAAAATCCAGATATTGATACAATATTTGATCCTCCTGATTCCCACTGGTACCATACACCGTGGCATGTACATGGTTTTGGTGACGTCTGCTTCCGCGATGTGGCTGCTGGCTGCGGGTTCGACTGCTCTTTGGCTGATAAAATAATACAGAGCAGATTGGTGAAGATCTGCAGCCCTTGTTGTTTGATCTTTCCTCTTCGCGCCACGTTTGCTGGCACCAACCGTCTCAGCCTCACCGCGTGGCGCGGGCAGCACTGGCATTGCCTCAACCTGCGTGCCAGCTTTCTTCTCCCTCCCTTCCTCACTCCCTCTTTCTCTCTGTGTGTGACTCTCTCTTTTGCCGCACGGCTGTTTCTTATATGTACATTTGCATCCCATTTTACAAGCGCTAAACTCGTGCACGAGACAAATACTTCGATATACATATGAATGGCCCATACCTTCATTTTTGCACAAAGGAATTTGTGTCGCCTTACAGTTGAATTCATCTGCTCAAGTCCAAAGCAGACCGCACACGTTTGCCTCGGTTTGTGAATCAGCTTTATTTTTATATTTAATAACCTCCGTGGTTATTATGTGCACAATGACTTTGGCACCTGAAAGAAACCGATTTTGAACAAAACTAGACCTTGATATGTCTCGCAGGTCAGCGTTCATTATTTACTCACCCCAATGTCGTTCCAATCCCATAATGCTTAGTTCGTCCTTTTGAACGTAGTCATAAAAACGTATATTATTGTGTAATGAATTGACTTTCCGGTGACTAAACGATGACAGAATTTTCATTTTTGGGTGAACTGTCCCTTTAACTGTCACGCTTTGTTGTTTTTTCTTCTTTATCATCACGATGGGCGGGAAAACCTGGGGCTAATGTGGTAATAATAGTGTTTCATGATGTGTAAGCCCAATTTGCACACTTTCTTTGCCATTTCCCGCTCTGCCGCGCTATCTCGCCACATCTGGCTCTTATCTGCTCAGCGTGAAGCACTTCATTTGAGGCTAATGGCATATGCCTGATCCTAATCTCTCCCATTCATTCCTTCGCTGGAAGATGGAGATCTTCATTGGCCCGATGAGACAATATGTTGAAAAAAGGCCTCGGTAATGAGCCGTGCCGACTTCTTATTCTATGGTTTAGAGGGTCAAAGCAGATTGAGTCGAGGGAGAAACGCAGACGATCATTTTGAGAGGACAAGTAAGATTAAAGGGGAACGAGAAGACGTGGCCCGTCTGAAGGAGATATTTGATGATCAGAAATCATGTATAGCATTATGTGCCAAGGTTTAGATTTGACCTTCAGAAGAGGTGGGCACGTGATTCTTCTTGTATATTGCTGTTTGTTGGAGAAGATTGGTCTGCTTTCAGTGGCCTAGCAGTTAAGGAATAGTTCACCCAACAATGAAACGTCTGACTCATTTATGTTCTGCTGAACACAAAGGATGATATTTGGAAGAATGTCAGTCAGGAAAAAAGATCTCACTCCCCATTTACCGCCATAGTAGGGAAAATAAATACATATATAAATAATATATAAAAAGATCTTGGGTAATCATTTTTGGGGTAAAGATATTTTTACTTCATGCCTAAAACAAGATATACTCAATTATATTTTGCTTGTTTAATTTAAATGTATTTTCTTTTATTTTTATTGTTTAATTCATAGCCATTTAAAACAATTTTTGTTTTATTAGAATTTGACTTTTATATTATATTTTATTTTAATATTTACATCAAACATTCATATTATTTCATCATATTACTTATGAAAGAAATTCACTTTTTGCAGTGTATATTTTATGTCACCTCAAAAGGGTTTTAAAGACAAAAATTATATCTTTCAACGAAAGAATAACAGTTTACACTGGTCATCCTGTTTAAAAGTTTACATTCTCCACACCGGACGTGACGCGACACGACAAAAGACATTAGAAACGCATTAGAAGCCATTATAATTTCAAATTTGTCCACACTGGATGTGCGACAAACCCTTTAAGGACAAGCAGGTTGTCATGTTGCGTCTCACCTGTCGGGTCCGGTGTAGACACGGTGTTATACTCTTAAAAAAAGATGTGTTAATGTTAACACATTATGTTTGATACTATTTAACACAATTTGTGTTGATTTTGTGTAAAATAAATGAAAGAGACAACACAAGTTGTGTTAAAAGTAACACAAAATGTGTTGTCCCAAGAAATAACACAGTAGATGTTTGCATGTTTTTGTGCTTTTGAATACGTTTTAAAAAGTGGATTTGGATGCATGAAGTTATGTTCTTGAATTTTCTTCCTAACTTAGCATTCAGCATTCAGAACAACTGAAAGGAATAATTGTAAAAAAGTTTCGGCCTTTCAACCCTCACAGCCAGACGGGACGTTCAGAAACCCACTCGAGTGTCACAGTTCTTGATGTTCTGTCACCTTCTTGAGTCTGTGCGTCTGACCACACACGGATTTAAAAAGAGGATTGGTTGTTCTTTCTTAAACACTGGTTCAGACTCTCAGCCTCCTGGGCAACATATGGAGGCCTGTGAGATGCTGCTGTACCTCTCCATTGCTGCCGACAAAGTGGCGCTCTAACTGTGGCCCTTGAGATCTCATTAGAGGCCTGATTCAGCCGTGTGTCTCTGGGAAGTTGCCGTGGGCTGCGCAGCGCCGACCAAGACAGGATCTGTACCTCCTGCTGGATCATAAACAACATTTGCATATAATGTCAACGTTTGGCAGTATCCTTCAGCAAAGGCACTATCTTACCTTTCACAGTTCCTCGAGAAAAAAAATGCGAAGCTAAGGTAAACAACGTCTTTTAGTATTCCGGTAAATCTCAACTACAGTGCGAAGATATTTGGTTTATCTCAAGCAATTGTTTCTTTTCTTTCTGGTAGGGAAAAAAAGAACCCCTTTCTATATTATTCAGAAGTTGTATGATAGCTTGGAAATGTGGAAATGTAAGTCATTATTTGATTTAAATTTCTTCTTTTTTGCTTAAGGTTGACGTAAGGAAATATACACAAAATCTAGTGATGTTTGACATGGTGACGTGTTGTGTTGGAATGGAATGAATTGTTCATAAATAACATTTGCAAATAATGTCAATGTCCGTTTTGCAATATACAGAATATCAGTATTCAGGTGAATCATCAACAGTACAGATATATTGAGTTTGTTTATTACAATCAGCTGTTTTTCTGTCTAAACTAATATTAAAGGGATTGTCCACCCCAAAATGAAAATTCTGTCATGAAATACTCAAGTTCAAAACCTGTATAAAATGTTTTGTTCTTTTAAACACAAGGAAAGATATTTTGAGGAAGAATGTTAACAACTGAGATTTCTGGGGCACCATTAATATCATATGTTTTTTTTTGTTCTGTTAAACACAAAAGAAGAAATATTGAAGAATCAAGGGAAACAAACAGTTCTGGGGCATCTTTGACCACCATTTGTTGACTACCCCCCAAATCTTATTTGCTGACATTCGTCTTTCATGTTTGGGTGGAGTATCCCTTTAAAACTTCCCAGAAGTCATATAATAGCTTTGTGTAAGAGAAAAGCTTCACGTTCATTCATTCCATTAAAATATTGGATGTCAGGACAAGACGCCTCAGGTTTGATGTCAATAAACATATGCAATATCCATAACATTCTGACGTCAAACCTGATGCAATGTTTTTGGCTCGCCATTTACGAATAGAAACTAGAATTTGACAGCTAGCCAAAGTGGAAGATCTCTCACGACCAACATTTGCATATAACGTCAACGTTCACGAATATCCTCCAGCGAAGGCGCTATCTTCCCTTTCACAGTTCTTCAAAACAAAAACGCTGCGAAGCCGAAAGGTAAGCGACAGCTTTTAGGATTCAGGTAAATCTCGCCTACAATGCGGAGATATTTGCCTTGTTTATCTCAAGCTATTGTTTCTCCCTTTCACATAAAAACGGAAGAAAAATCTCTTTACTCAGTTAATTATCACGCTCACCCTTGGGTGACTCAAAGCCCCCCGATTGTTCTCCAGATACCGGCGTTACCGTCAAACCGCCGCTGTTGGGTATTAGCGGCGGAGTAATTAGGTGGCATTAGGTATTATTCACACCTATCCAACTGTATTAGTGTCGTCACAGTGGCGAGCTTTGCGTTAATGAGAGCGTCTAAGCTAGTGCACCGTCGAGGACGCACCGGCGTACCCCCACCCAACCCCGGTGCTGTATTTGTCATGCGGCGTAGTCTCACACAATCAACTTTCAGTTCCTCTGTAATTGCGGCATGGAGCTCCACACAATGACACGAGCCGAGAGAAGACTCGCCTTGACAGATGTTGTAGGTCTTCGGGGATAAATAAAGAAAAAACAGGCGCAACCTTTTTTACTTGAACTGTAAATCACTTTGTGCTGTTTCTTTCTCTCTCCACTTCTCTCTCTCTCTCTCTCTCTCTCTCTCGGTCTCTGTTATAGATGGAAAATAAATAATGTGTGAAGGTGCGATGATTTGGGTGATTTAGAGAGAGCTTTGAGAAGCGTATTACGGGGGTCTGACAGGAGAGGGGAGATAGGGAGGCAGTGTTAAGAGGATGGGATAAGAGGCTATGACATTATGTCTGCGGGGTTAGGGTGTCGGGAGTCAAAGCATCAGTTGCTATTACTGGATCAATACCTCTCAGTTTTGCACTTATCTCTGGGCTGATGGTGAGCAGCTTTACTGGATGCACACCAGGGACCGAGCGTGCCGAGCTCCTTCCTGACTCTCTCTGTTTCTCTCTCTCTTTCGTTAGATAATGCCGGTGAGACCTTGAGAAATTAGTATCAGCGCAGAGAGTTCACCGTGAGGCATTTCTTTTCTATGTGTGCACTTTTAGTGAAGTTTTTTTTTCCGCTGCAACGTGTTTGTTGCTTTTCAGGCTCCTGGTTTCACTCTCAGACATTGATGAGGTGATGGTGTTGTTTAATGTAGGTTTGGGAAATTAAAGCCGTTACATTGTAGTGTTCTCGCCCAACTTAATTATGGGAGTTTATTGAAATGTATGTACTTTGAATAATGTGTTCGCCCAAAAATAAAAATAAAAGATTCTGTCAACATTTATTCACCCTCATGTCGTTCAAAACCGGTATATGACTGTTTCTTCTGATGAACAGAAAATAAGATATTTTGAGAAATGTCTCGGTGGCTTTGTGTCCATACAGTGGAAGTCAATGGAGGTCAATGATGTTTTGCTTATCAGCGTTCTTCAAAATATCTCCTTTTGTGTTCTGCAAAAGAAAGATAGTCATACAGGTTTGGAATAAACACAATTTAAACGTCTTTAAATAGAAATGAACGTATGTCACTTTTCTAAAAAAAAAGTTTAATGGTGTTAATTAGAAGCAAACACATCTGATTAAATAGTGTGATGCCCCAGCGCTGGTTATCATATGATGTCATAGGATGTGATATCAAAGATGTTTTTTTTATTATTGTAAAAAGGTCATCCTGTGAAGTGTCGTCTTGAAGCGCCCTCATTCATCAGCATAGGAGAGACTGACTTATTCTGTTAGCACGAGGCCACGGAGAAAGCGTTCCGGTCACGGTTGTCCTTTGATTTTCTGCAGAAAACATTGTTCACGAGCGGGAAAGAGCCAAAAGCAGGCAAGTTCCCCAATGGGGTGTTTGCCTTCTTTCAAGCCCTTCATTTCATTAAACTTCAGAAGCTGGAG
Source organism: Triplophysa siluroides (assembly GCA_006030095.1). Classification (NCBI taxonomy): domain Eukaryota; kingdom Metazoa; phylum Chordata; class Actinopteri; order Cypriniformes; family Nemacheilidae; genus Triplophysa; species Triplophysa siluroides. Next base: position 930,110 of record VCII01000037.1, on the reverse strand, counting down.
TTAATCCTTGCTACAGCGCACAACAAAAACTCTGCATTCAACAATTGAAAAGAAAAAAAGAGAAAATACGAGGGGGGGGTGGAAATAAGAGAAAAGAACCGGGCCGATCGCTCCGAATTCATATTCCTATGCAAGCGTTATCACTTAAAAGGCTTTCTAATTACAACAACAAGACAAAAACTCTTGGATTCATTCCAGACCCGCTAAATGATAAAATAAGCCCGCGCTCTCTCCTCGGCTTAATCTCCGTAAAGCACCTTGGAGCGCCATCTCCCAAACACATGCCACTGAATGTGGAAATGCCATTTGGAGATGCAGGTGTGACATTTGATAAGAAACTTGTGGATTAAATATGTTCAGCTAATGAGGAACCCAGCTACCATCAGGGCAAACTATTGGTCGGATTGTGTGCGGACTGATAACATTCCACAACTCGATTATTAATAAACAGACCCGGTGTCTCTCTCTCCTTCAGTTGGAGATGTTGTTTCTCATTAGGAGAGAGAGAGAAAGCTGTCTGCAAGTGAGTGTTGATGCCGCACTGAAACAAAAAGTTAAAAGTTTGAGTTCAGATGGGGCGCTCGGGGGATTTTCCGCGAACGGCAGGGGGCTGTTTCAGGGCAGGCGTGTCGTCTAAGCGCTCGGTGTGTTGAGGCTGAAGTCCCCAGCCCAGGCTTGACATTTAGAGTGATTTGGAGCAGATTAAGGGCGCATTAGTGCCGTGGCCCGTCAAAGGGCCGTTAATGAGGTGTGGGGGCGCTCGGACTCTAACGGCGCTCCCAGATTTTGGGTTGATGCACCGATGCGCTGTAGTTGGTGGAACTGATCAATAAACTCGGCCCGGGCCTGATCTGTTTGCGGTTCTGAGCATTACGGGACCGCTGCGACGTTCATGCCAAAGTCTCCAGCTCGTCTCATTGGAGAGTGTCGTTCTAAACCTGCTTAGCTCAGCCAGCCGGAGAGAGACTCGGAGAATGACAGCAGTGTGTTACCCGGACCAGTGGCTGTTCGCAAATATCCATATTTAAATTAAAATTAGAAAAAAACAAATGCAGTCTGGATTTGGCAGGAGCTGGCATCTTGTAACGACGACGGGTGCGCGATATAAGACACAAGACAGGCGTGTCAATTATGAGATCATTTTCATACCTGACTGTAGCTAAGATCAAGAAGCAAAAGATGCCCAGACGTTTTTCTTGTAGCATGTAATATGCTCTAACAGTCACAGTTGAAACCAAATAACGATCAATTTCACAACCTCATTAGCAGACGCATACATTAGCCTCAAAATAAAAACACTAGACGTTTTGCATTGTTTTAGCATGTGCAAATGAAGGTTGCCGGTGTCATGCTGTCGCTAAAGAAACGCTTTATGATGTTAATTAGAAGTTGGGTTAATTTTCAGTCTCCGCCATCAGCCGTGAGAAGTTCACAGACCCGCCGTACGACGGAGCCCCGAACGGGGCCAGCGCGCAGATAACAAACAGGTGAAGGTGTCACGTGCCCCTGCCGGCGGTCAATTACAGAGACAATTGAAAGTGTGAGCCAAATGAATCATTCAGACAGCATATCAAACGCAAGCTCCATGTTGTGTGTGCGTGTTCATTTAAAAGATAAACAGATCTGCAGTCCACTGTCATTAAAGAGCCGGAGAGATTTATGTATTTGACCCGCGTCATATTTAAATGGCAGCATAAATAGAGTTCTGCTGGATTGTGCTTAGATTACAGGTGTGTGTGTGTGTGGCCTTGTTTTTATGTCCCCACCTGAATACACACCAACTATATTTTTTGAAAATCTAAAAATGCAAAACGTTTTATATGATCTTTTGGGGTAGGGGATAAAATATACAGTATTTATGGTATTTACAGTATTAAAATCATTACGCCTCTGGCCTGTCCCCATGGAGATAATAAACCAGACATGAATAAAGAGAGTCCTAGAATTAATGGAAACTTTATAAATAATGTTTAAAAAGCATTTCAGGGTGGCACCACAAGAAGCTTGTTGATAAGAGTAATAAACGATGAGTATACTGTAAAAGATTATTTGCTTAGTTACATTTTTAAGTATGAATTTAATGAACTTGGTTTCCGAAGTCATTTCAACTCAAGTTTTGGACAGTAATGAGTTGATATGAACTTCAAATTGAATTGATTTAACTAAGATATTTTGATGTTAAAATAGCTTAAATGACTTGTAAAGCCAAGTATGTTGTACTTAAAAACTTAAGTTGAGTGACCCTAAACTTTAAAGGCATAGTCCACCCCAAAATAAAATTTGTGTTATGAATTACTCAAACTCAAGTTGTTTCAAACCTTAATAGATTTATTCGTTCTGTTGAACACAAAGGAAGATATTTAGAAGAATGCAAATGAGATTTCTAGGGTAGTCAAAGAATGGTAGGCATAGGTGCCCGAGAACTGTTTTCCTAAATTCTTCAAAATATCAAATTTTGTGTTCAACAAAAAAAAAATGTTTTCTACTATGGTAGTCAATGATGTCCCAGAAATCTCAGTTGATAACATTGTTTCAAAATTCAAAAGAACACATAAATGTATACAGGTTTTGAACAACATAAGGATGAGTAATTCATGACAGAATTTTTATTTTGGTGTGAACTATCCCTTTAAGAAATTAACAAAAAGTTAAAATGTGAAATTTTACAAATGTGAAGAATAATGTTGCCAATGATGTTTTGTATATGCCACACTATAGTTTCCGCACACATGTCAGTGCTGACTGTTTGTTTGTTTGTCTGTAATTTTACATCCCCAAGTGTGGGGTCTTTCAGCGTAAGCGCCCCTGAGAGTCAAAGACCCCGAACCATCGACTCCATTGGCCTGATACATACATCGTGTGAGCAGTGACGTCTGTTGAGACAGAGATGTGACAGTGAATCTGATGTAACGGCCAGCGTAAAATTGAGACGTGCTGCAACATGTCATATTGTATTCCCATCTCGCTTCTCGTGAAGTGAGTAAAAGCCTTGGTGAGAGACTTTCATCTCCGTAGGCCCGTGCGACAGCTAATCTTTCCTCCTCTGCAACAACATTTCCACTCCAGTTCCTCTCCACTCCAGATGTATTTGCTCTCCGCACCTGCTCGTGTCCCGTTAAGATTTAAACGGCAAACACAGAATGCCCAAGATAACCTGCGCGCGGGGGCTTTCGGAGACGCTTTACTCCCTCGACATTATTTTAAAAAGCAGATCTGAGAGCGGGTCCAGCACCGCCAGAGTGAGACGCGATTATCTGCCGCGATCCTTCTGCAACGCAACGCAGCCATTCATCTCACACACACACACATGCAGAGGTCTGATCTGAATTCAAGGATTTTGGCAGGTCTGACTGCAGAGTCTGCGTTGTGACTTTCATTCTGTTTGTGGTTCCTCTGATGAATTGCCTTCTGTCGTTTGGAAATCATGCAAATCCTGTTTTTCATCACAAACGTGATTGTGTATCGGTGCACTTTTTTGATGCGGTGCATCCACGTCCGCTTGATATCTGTTGGGGTGTGTTTGAAGAAAATGTTTTTGAGGTCGCTCCGCAGATATCGTTGGGTTTATCAGAAATGTCCTTATTTTCAGGCCCTGTGAATTCAGTCTCGTTGCCGAGTATGAGTTGAGATGTTAAAGGGATAGTTCACCCAAAAATCTTTCATCATTTGTTCATCGGCATCTTTATGTGACTCTATCTTCTGTGGAACACACCGGAAGATATTTTGAGAAATGTCTTGGTGGTTTTGTGTGCAAACAATGGAAGTCAATGGGGGACAATGTTGTTTGGTTACCAACATTCTTCGAAATATCTTCTTTTGCGGAGAAGAAAGAAAATCATACAGGTTTGAAAAGACATGAGGGTCTTTTCGTTTGACCTCCCACTGGCCTTGTCCGGTCCTTGGACGGGGGACTCGTGCGACTGTGTGCTCAAAAATAATGTATATTTACCGCGGTAACTGTTTGCATTCCGCCTGTCAGGATTTCATTACGGAGCGTGCGGGCGCTCCTTGTTTTGATACAGTGGTAATTTAAAGACCCGTCTTAATTGACTTGATTTTTTTCCTGTACGCGCCGCAGTGAGTCTTGTTGCTTTATTGGGCCACACACAATGCGCCAAGTTCAATTTTACCATTCATAATGAATGCAGTCGTGCCATTCAAATGCAGCCATAAGCACACAGCAGATAAGAATTTAATTAAATGTAGATTAAAACCAAACAGGAAAACACACTCGCTGATAATTTTTTATCACGTCCCCTGGTCATATTTTTTTTCTCCTCCTTCCTACTTTCAACTAGTTCTTCCTTGGGCTACAGGACTCTCTCTCTTTCTCTCCTTGCGAAAGTGGAAGCACCTTGTGTATCTGGCTTTGGTGCCCTGAGATTGAATGGAAATGCGAGATGGTGAGCGGTCGCAGGTTTAATCAGCTGCAGGAAGGAGAAATGAGGGTCGGGGAGAGGAGGGGCCAGTCGTGAAGTTAACACGAGCTGAATTACACACACAAACTAAATGTCGCAGCATCATTGTTGTTTCTTAAGCACGGATGCTGAAAGTGCGACCTCAGCACATGCGCGAAGGGGTTTAACTGTCATTAAGCAATTTGAAGTGCATGTTTTTTCTTGTGTTTGCAGTTGTCGAGTATTTTTGAAAAACATGTTTAAAATTATATTGTGGTCCCAATGTATTTGCACACTTAATCCGCATTTACAAATGGATGAATTGCATTGCATTGCATAGATAACAAAATGTCAAACAAGTGGAAGTGCCAATAAATGATGCTAGACTTTTAGTCAACTGGATGAAAAGTAGTTTTTGAGGTCAGTTTCCTTCAATATGACACAGGTGTCTATGCAGAGTAACCCCAAGTGTTGTTCATCAACTATGCATTTTATTGTAAATAATGTATCCATTATGAAAATTGGTTATTATAGTAAACCAGGGTTGTCACGGGACCATAGACAAATCTTACGATACTATACCAGCTGAAGTATAAGTATGCTGTGCCATGTTCATAATTCAAATCTACAAAATAAACCATATTTGCTTAATACACAGATCTAAATGAAACATTTTGTATTTACTATAGTAAGCTGTATTATACTGTACACTACAATATTTTGTAGTATTAGTAATGGGATAAACTTAATATTTACTATGGTAAGAAAGTTAGCATGAAATGGAAGTAGCGATTGTCTTTTTTTCCGTATCGTGACGTGTACCGAGTGAAACGACTTCTGAAATGAGAAAAAACTGCATGGTGGGACTTGATTTCATCCACCGACAACTGATTGGATTGTTTAAAGGTGAAAGTTTCGAACGCCAGTTTGCAATCTGTCAGTCATTGCAGCTTCGCCCTCGCGCCGTTCCTCATGACCAGAAGTGAAGAGAGGTCGTTTCGAGAGGGGCGGAGGTTAACGTTTTTGATTAAAGATTACAAGTGCAATAAATAAAAATGTACGTGGATAAATCATTTATAGTATATACTTCAACGCTGTGTAAAACAATACAAGTTATAATTTTTTATTTCATGCCAACTTTAAGGAATTTTAGTTAAATTTACTGTAGTAAATACTAAAGTACATTTTTCACTTGGGAACTAATTAAAACAATTTTTATACAGCAATTTTTATAAAGGGAAATGTCAGGCATTTACAATGCCAATTTTTTCATGAAATATTTCAGCGTTTATCGTAAATAGTTTATAAATGTGGGTCATTCTCTTTTTAAAAATCACATGTGATATAATTTTATAAATATGTTTACAGTTATGTACATATTTTTCATTTCATTTTGAAAGCGATGTAAGTTAATATGGTTAAAAGCTTAAAGCTGCAGTCCTTAACTTTGGTCTCTTTGTCGCCATCTCACTTCGAAACACACTTTGTCAGTCATATGCATAGTTATTTTCTTTACGATGAAACCAACCTCTGTCTGTGCTGACTGACTGTTCACACCGCATCAGAGCACATCTGTACACCAGCAAGCATATGACCGTATCTATTATATTAGCTATAAGCTATATTAGCTTTTGCTTTAGCACGAAGCTGTCAATTTAGCTCTCCGGAGCGCAAGGTTAGTTTGATATTAACAACAGATGATTCCCCAGATGTAATCAGTGTCAGAACTTAATAAAGTAAGATGTTTACATGACATTCCCAAGATGATCGCTTTTAAACACAGCCATCCAGATAATGATTTATATTCCAAGCGACTGTTATAAGAATGGACAGCACTCTGTCACCCGCAACAACAGCAGTGTTGCTGCAGCGCCAGTTCCTCTCCTTTGTGTTTACGGACGTGATGTAATGACATAAAGAGGTTCTCCCCCAAATTCAAATTTCCTGCATGCGACGACCCGACAGCGCAAATTATATATCATAATTATAAGCTACCGTTGTGAATCAGAGTAAGATAAGACAATCGTTTTGAACACCGATCTGTCTATGTATTTACTCAATATCTGATTTCTGATTATTTTACCCCAAAATTATCGCGGATTGCTGCTTTAAATTCTATTTGTGTCATTATTTTGGCCTTAAAGGCGAGTTTGTGCTTTTATTACAGTATGGATGCCACATGGTTCTAAAGCACTGACATTCGTACATTTTAAGTGTGCTTTTTGTAGCCAATGTATACTCATTTTTTATAATAATATATTTATGATATTGAATGCTATTAAAAATTGAATTGGTAAATATATTATGGAATGTTCTTTGTGGAAGTGTTTTGCTGGTCTAGCATGAGAAGTTTAGCAGATGTTTAGTGCTCATTAAAATGTTCTTGTATTCAGCAGTTTTATAAAGTGCAGAATCTGGGTGTCTATTACAAGCAAGTGTTCTCCATCTGGTGCGTTTTTATCTTGAAATGTTTTTTGGGGGATATATCTAGGCTCATTTTTTGACACTTTTCAAACTCTTTTGTGTTTATAAAAAGAGGTGTCGTTTTTTTTCAACACGTTGCTCAGCTAAACCCTTCAACAGATACAGATAAATAGTTTTAATAGTGTTTTCCTTCAGTCCTTTTTGCTGTTTCATTCCTTCTGGGATGACCGTAATGCAAAAAACTCCATCATGTCTCTAATGCCACACTCTCACATCATCTGAAGTGGTCACACCCTGGCACAGCGTCTCCACCGGTGCCCGTTCCCCGCTGGCTGTGGGTGCCAGGGCCGGTGTGTGCCGCAGCGAGCCCCAGCGAATCTGTTCCACGCTATTACCCCTGTGCCTGCCGCCCACCTTTACTGTGGGGAAAAGAGCAATTTCCTGTCGCAGTCTGTTTGATCAAGTGCTAAACCCTTATGATCAATAGAGAGACAGATGTCAGCTCCAGATGGCCGTATGGCAGTACCTGGGGCAGTGGACGGGCCGTGCCAGATCGACAGCATGGCACCGTGCAGGGGCAGCAGTGTCCCCTCCCGCCGCACCAGCCGACAAACGCAATTAGATCCTTTAGCCTCTGACTGTTTATTTCGGTCGCTCGAAGCGGTGGAGGGCGTAATTAGCTCACGCTTTACGCAATATGTGGAAATACGGAAGGGTTATGGTGCAAACGGTTAGGATTGGATTGTAGATGGCGGTGGCCGTCGTGCTCTGGTCCAGTGGTTGTTGTTGCTTTCAATAGTTCGAGATGAAATGTTTGAGTTTGTAAAGTATATCGAATGAAATAAAAATGTAAAATGATATTGCTTTGAGGTTGCTTACAGTTTAGGAGATTTGATGGAGTTTCATTTAAGAGTCAACTTCGTCTCAGATGTTTCTGCTAAAACTTGTTAAAAAATTAATATTTTGGCAAAGGTGTTATTAATGTTAACATTTTGAATTTGTGTAAATTTGATGAGAAATCTGTTGCGTTCATTCAATTTTGAGTGTAGACTTGGCAACTATGAGTTAAGTTTGTGAAATTTTTTCTTGAACTCTAATGGAGACTTTTGTGAGATTTCTGGCTCTTTTCTTCAGCAGAAACATCTGAGACGCCGGAGCAAAGTTTACATTTGTGCTCCATTGAATCTTATCTCATTGCATTCTTATGGTCGATTCAATTTTATTTTCATTCTGAAGTTATGATCAATGTCTTTCTTCTCCAAAAACGCACTTCCTGAGTGCGCTGATAGTGACACCTAACCGCGCAGACATCTTTGTCAGCTCCCCTCCTGCGATTTGTACATGTCGCTGCTATCCCTCATCTTCCAAAATGGTTGACAGGTGCATCAATCTGGCTCAATCTCCCACGAAAAATGCCACTGCCAGACGCTTCCCAACGAAGAGACGGAGACGTTTTCCCTGCATTTGCATGAGGGCAAGCGTCCACGCGCCCATGTGGCACGGGGGACGGAGCCGTGTTGGAAGTGAGCGGTCCCGCTGGAGCCTGGCCGTTCACCTGCTCCCCAGCGTGGGGCATGCTGGGAAGGGGACGTGGGCCACCGACCACAGCTGGGGGTCTGCTCGACACGGCGCCACGGAGGCGTGACGTCCCATTACTGCTGATGGTCAAGACGGGTGGCACGAGTGTGTCCTCACCAGCGGGGGCCGCAGTAAACACATGTCGGCTAGCCGCAACCAATGCGGAGAACAGACGAAGTAACCTGCTGTCCGTAATGACAAAGTGTGCTCGGTCTCAGAGAGAGTGTTTGCTCTGTAGAGGCAGTGCATTATATGACACAGAGAGAGGTGTTGAGATACAGAAACACTTACCTGAAACACATCAGGATACTTTCTCAACATTCGGTTTATACAATTGAGTGTTTTATTCTTGAGTATTTACAATCTGCTTTAAAAGTGTCTTTGCTATTGAACATTTTTCATTTTGTTTTCTAATTAAACGCTACAAAAATGTGCTCATCATTTCAAGTCAGAGATGTTTATTTTTCTCCGCGGGATGCTTTTCCTCCTGCGTTTAATTTGAATGCTTTTTCTAACATTTGTCTGATGTGTAAACAAAGTTTAGATGTGGCGTTAAACTGATGAGCGGATGTGTTTTAATGGTAATTCTCATCCCAGCTGTTCCTGTAAACGCAGCAAATGAAGGCTTGTATCAGTGGGATTCTGAAATCTGCATATGAACACACACTTCTGAAGGGATTTGTCAAAAATCCGTTTTTAATCATTAGGGTCGCATCTCATTTTGAGTCACTATTTGAAATGTATCAGTATTTGAGTAGGAATATTTACCATGTCGATATACGCATGTGTGAAATGACTGTAATGATCTGGCCTATTTATGCTTCAGATAACTTTGTGAAACAATCACCACCAGACAATGAAATGCTCACAAAAATGAGTAAATGGTCGTTTCTGGGGAGAAAGGGGCGACAAGTAGCTGTTTATTATTTTATCTCTGTGGTTCGTCTCATGTGGTTTTGGGATGAGCGGGGGAGTTGTAGGACGGAGCTCTAGGATGTGTTACAGTATGAGAAGAGTGCCCCCTTATGGCCATACATGACATAACAGTAGTGATGTTAATTACCATTGACAGTGTGTTGCATAGTTATTATAGTTTTTATTTTTATTTATTTTAATTAATATTTTAAATTAGATTTTATTTTTAGATTCATAGTTTTTATGTTAATTTTTTTTTAAATTGTAGCTATTTTGATGGATGCTTTTGTCGTTTTATATTGTCTAGTTATTATATTTTTTATGTTGTTAAATTTTAACTATTTTATTTTTTGTTTATTTTTTGTTTATTATAGTTATTTTAACTTATTTCAGTTCATTTTTAAGCATTAAAATGTTTCATTTAGTTTAAGTTTTTCTAATCATTTTTAGGTCAATATTTAATTTCATTTAATTTAATTTCAATGAACAGAAACATTTTTTTAAATTAAAATAACCTATGACGTTTAGTCTAGAGGGTAATACCAGTTTAACCATTTACATAAACACTTAAAGTGATAGTTCACCCACAAATGAAAATTCTGTCATCACTTACTCGCCCTCTTTTCATTTCAAAGACAAAAGAAGATTTTTTGAAGAAAGTTTTTAACGGAACAGCACTGACCCCTGATTCATTTATTTTCTATGGACACGCATCCAATGCAAGTGAATTCCTCAATATATCTTCTTTTTGGTTCTTCGGATGAAAGAACGTCATACACGTTTAAAATGACAAGAGGGTGAATAAATGATTGAACCATCAGTTGCATTGCAGGCCAAGAAGTGTTTGGTTTCAAGCATCCTTCCAAATATCTTTCTCTGCGTTAATCGGAACAAAGACATTTATACATTTGAGCAACTCGGGGGTGAGTAAATGAAGACAGAATTTTTATTTTTGGGTGAACTGTCACTTTAACAGTTTCCTGCATGTGCCCGTGAAGCTGAAATGCAGTGTGTTTTCCTCTGTCATTTATTTGCTTTTGTAAATAAAATGCACTTATTTATTAAATATAATAGTCTGCAGGTAAAAGATGTTGAATCTTTCTGAAAAGATTCACTTACCACATTACATACATGCAGGATTTATCTTTCTGTGCCCCAGATTCCTTTTTCTCTCTCGATGCCAGAGGGTTTGGGTTGGTGCTGATGTAACCGCCGTCCGTCTGGACAGATGGGAGAAACAAACACGGAGATGTTTAACAATGCATTTTACAGCAAACTATTAAAGTCTTTTGTACATGCAAACATTTGAGTAGCTGTCCTCAGGCCAGTTCATTACCCAACCCCTTCTGTCAGCCTTTACCACAAAACCGTTTTTTTATCCACAGCGCTGTCCTTTCCCATCATGAAAAGTGATCATTCAAAACGTGTATGTGGTCTTTTGAGAGCTCAGGGCTTGAAGGGACACTTTGGCCTTTACTGGTATATTCGAATAGAAAAGCGTTACACGTGTTACCTTTATGCCAACATCTTTAAGTAAGTGTTTAAAAGCATCATTAGTGAGAATTAGGGGCGAGTTTGAGGTATGAGGACGAGCCAGCGCTGGTGGACTCAACAGTGCGAGATTGCATGAAAAGAGGCTTTTTTTAAGTTATCTGCTCTGTGTACAGGATACTGGGTTTTGATTGTTTTAATGAAGCAGCTGGCGTATTGTGTGTCCTTAATTCCTCCATTGTTTTTGGAATATGTCAGAGTTCTTTATTCTTTTATCAGGTGAGCTGCAGGAGGAAAGAGACAATAGCCTTCATTGCCACTGCATTGGCCGCAACACAAAGGCCTTTTTGCAGGAGACAGCTCGCAGGCGAAACCCAGCAGCGTGCCGGCTTCACCGCAGGGTTCCTCGACTGCTGCGCTTGAACCCTCGCGCTGCGCCCGTAGAGCGACCCGTGAATTTGGGTGGCTGAACTCATAACAGCGCAGACAGGAAACCTTCATAATAATGATATGTGGGGTGTGCTTCCTCAGGTTTGACATTTTGACCCTGTGACCATCTTCTGATGAGGGGTTAAATCATACCGAAATGCTTGCAAACCATCGTAAAGGGCTTTGTATTATTTTATTTTTTTGTCGGACTGTCACTTAGCTCTACACATAGATGTGTATACATAGATGCCTCATTAGCCCTGGAACTAAAGCTGGTCAAATTTATGATTTTAGCTTTCAATATGAGGTACTACTGTAGATGTTAAAAAACAATACAGCGAGAGCCTGAATGCCCCTTACTTTTGTATCGGCAACCGCACACCTACGCATTCACAGACGCTCTGGTGCATAATACACCCTTAAGTGGCAAGAACAGTCTGGCTTTATGTAGGCGGTGGTCATGTGGTCATGGACAGCAGGAATGCAATGCTTCTAAGAAACACTAGAAGTCTCAGTCAATGCATTGAAATCTTTATTGCCCTTAAATGCATTGAAGGTGTTTGTAAGAGGGACTCGAGGAGATGCTTTGTTTTCACAGCTGCCTTTAACATTTTTGTATTCATTACGTTTGGAAGAAGACGTAATGTCTTCTGAGTGTTTCCATTCAAGACAGCTCTAGGTTTGTTTAAAGCTAACCAGAGAAATTAGAGTTTGCTATTTCGTAGTTAAGAAAGAAGTTCTCCTTCAAAATGGAAATTCTGTCATTATGTACTCACCCTGTCGTCATTTTTTCTTCTGCAAAACACAAAAGAAGATATTTTGAAAAATGTTGGGAACCAAAAAAACGTCGGTCCCCATTGACTTCTATTGTATAGACACAAAACCAATGCAAGTCAATGGGTACCAACGGTTTTCTGTTACCAACATTTTACACAAGTGCTGGGTTGTTTTTGACCCATGCTGGGTAAATAATTGAACTGCTTGGTTAAAATGACCCAATGCTGGGTTATCTTTACCCAATCATGAGTGGAAACAACCCAGCTGTGTGTTTTGTCCAGTATTTACCCAGCGTGGGTCGAAACAACCAAGCATTTGAGTGTTACTTTAGGTTGCTTAAGAAAAATAAAATAGAATCAAATGAGGCAATTCTTTAAATACATTAAGAGAATGGAGCTGTAAAAGGAATGCCGATTGTATAGATAAAATAATCTGGATTTGGTTCAATTTGATGTATGATGCATTTGGATGAGACATGTTTAATAATATTGAATTTTAATTGCAGACTTTGCATATCTAAGGGTCAGTTTATGACATTTTCAAGATGTCTTCTGATTTCTAAGAAAATACTGTCTTGAGTAATATATTAAGGCACAAAGACTAAATACATCCGGTTTAAAATGAATTATTTAAAGGGACAGTTAACCAAAAAATAAATATTCTGTCTTCATTTAATCCCCCTCCAGTTGTTCTAAATCTGTATAAATGTCTTTGTTCTGATGAACACAGAGAAAGATATTTGGAAGAATGCTTGTGACCAAACAGTTCTTGGCCACCATTGACTACCATAGTAGGAAAAATAGCTTTGTTGGTTTCTTTGTTCTGTTGAACACAAAAGAAGATATTTTGAAGAATGTAGAAAAGCAACCAGTTCTGGGTTTTCCTACTATAGTCAATCTGGGCCATGAACTGTTTGGTTCAAAATATATTTCTCTGTGTTCATCAGAACAAAGAAATGTATACATATTTGAAACTCGATGGTGAGTAAATGAAGAAATCATTTTCATTTTTGGGTGAACAGTTCCTTTAAGATTAAAAATGTAATTTAATTATTACATAGGTTGTGAGTAAATCATATTTTAGAAAGCTATTGCCATTAACCCTAAAAATGTCTAAATAGATTTCTTGGTGCTTGTTTTTGATGGATCTGCTTTGAGATTGTAACATCGCTGATGGAGCAGTTCTCAGTCTTTCCCACAGTGCTGAAGTGGTTTTAATAGATCCTGCATACTTGAGAGCTCTGTCTGTTTTTCTTCTGTAAGTAATGAGTACTTCCTGGAACTTCAGCGGTGCACTGAGCAGACAGAGGTGACCTGTGGCCTCCCGCTGTTGCAGGTGACAGTTTTGATCTGCGCTGATGGCGACGGCAGTTTTGTTATTTTAATTAGGAGATAAGGAAGGAGAGCGGCTCTCCAGGCAGTGTGTGGTGTGTGACAGGATCCTGCTGATGAAGAGGACCCGTCTGAAGAGCGTGTCTCCTCGCTGCAGATTCACACCTTGATAAGTCGCTCTTTCTGCCAGCGCTGGCCCGTTTCAAACACACGCTCAAGCTCTCGCAGTCAGCGCCTGTATAAGCAACCTATTTTATCCTCCGACTTATTTATGATTCATATATATCTGATCTGATTTTATCGCACTGTATAATACTTGGCCACCCCTGAAAAATTGAGAGATACGGCGCAGTGAATGAGCAATTTCTGGTGGTGAATGTTCTTTGACATGACGGTTAATAGCGTGACCTTTTATTAAGTTTCTTTTTGGCATGCGTGCTTGGACTTGCATGACTCTTGGTTATTACGAGTGAATACTTTAGAAAAGGAGCAGAATCAAAAGTTCACCTTCAATATGAAAATGCTGTCATCATTTACTCACCCTTCAGGTCATTTCAAACCTGTATGACTTTCCTTCTTCCGCAGAACACAGAAGAAGATATTTTGAAGAGACCTTTAAACCCCCCCTTGCATTGCATTGGTATAAGTTGAAGTGAATGGGAGGGCTGTGCTGTTCTGTTGCCAACATTTTTCAAAATATCTTCTTTTGTTCTGCAGAAGAAAGCAAGTCATACAGGTTTGAAATGACAAGAGGGCGTGTAAATGATGACAGAATTTTCATTTTAAGGTGAAATATAAATATGAAAAAATGCAAAAGAAAAATATAAACTAAAAAATGTAAGAAATGATTGACATACAGTAATAAGCATTTGCATCGGTTTATGCTTAAACTTTTTATCCTATAGTTTAAATTTCCTAATCCAAATATATTTTAATTTACACATTTTACAGTCCATTTAAGCTATTATCAGTTTGTGTATTTTCTTCTAATTGAACCCACAACCTTCCTGTTTTTAGTTTGATGCTTTACCTATTGAGCTACAGAGACACTGCCCACTATACTCAACAGAACAGGTGGACTGAACTTTGTCTGTCTTAACCTTAATACTGAACATTTATTTACACAAATTCAGAAATATTTTACTTCCTGTTTTGCTCTTATCCTGGAAAACAAAAGCAGAGCTTCTCTTTCCATCTTAATATCTGTCTATATGTGCGCCTCTGAGAGCTTTTACTGTCCAGCTTCTCTTCTGAAACAATGTCCTAATTCTGCCATTTAGCATCTCTTTAACATAGTTTGTTGTTATCTGGAGAAGCAGATTTTTTGTACATTTTCATGTTGAAAACTTTAATCTCTTGAATGGGAAATGAAGTGCGGCTGAAATCCTGCCGTGTGGGAGATAAATGCTATCAGAGATTTTATCCTCCCTCTCTCGTTTTCTCTTCTATTTCTTTTTTTAGTGTTTTTTATAACAGTTGAATGAGTGTATTGAAAATTCCCAAGCAAAGTGTTTGATCATAACTGCAATAAATTAACATTAGACAAACAGTCCATTTAAGAGAAACGTATTAACTAATATAATTGATATTTATCGATAACTCCCATTTTATATTGATTGTCTACAGTGTTTCGGATTAAACCAAGCAGAGTTATTCAATAAAAATGGGTTTAACTGTGAAATCTATGTATATATATATATATATTTTTTTAATGTCAGCTTGACTTTATTTGATTTCAACCTACGTAAGATAAGTATATAAAGTAACCTGCATTTTATGTTTTAAACTGAGATGGCAATAGTGGCTAAAGTTACAGATTACAGCTTTAACCTTTTAAGTGCCTGCAAATGTTTCAATTTATAATAAATTAATTACATTTAAACTGTTGCTTTTTTACTCAAACTTTACCAACCTAATATTTAAAAAATAATAATAAATAAATAAAATATTATCACAAAACGTTACGTTTTGTCGTGTATATATTATATTTGTACATTTGATTTGTTTTCTTTCAATTAAGTTACACGAATCAAAAGAAGATTTTGACTATTTTTAGGAGTCATGGTTTAAAAATCAGGATACTTGAAGATGTCAAAGTTGCTTTGGGTTCAAACTAGTGTAAAATAGCTGATATACTCAAACCTGTGAGCTGTCAGATTAGTCATGCTAGTGAAAACTGAATATATATATAAAAAAATAATCGTATAATTTTTTACATCAATTACTTGTATTTTTTCAGTAATTAAATACATTAAAATAAATGTGTTTAATAAACACATTTTTGTTTCATTCTGTGAACAATATTTCTTCCAAACCTCAAATAAAAATGGTTAATATCTTTATTTATTTGCAGAAAATGAGGTTTTTCAGACCTCAAATATTGCAACAGTAATATTTGTACATGTATTTAGGAAAAGATAACCGTCTTTCACGTTGCTGTTGAATGACTATATGTCACTCCTGAGGTTTGATTTGGTTGAAATTCAACAGACACTGGACTGGAATGGCCACAATACATCTAGAAATGCTGATTAAATGAAAATGTGGAATGGTTTAGCCATTAGCCATCAGAGCGGCGAAAAAAATGGTGCCATTCGCTGTGGACTTTGACTCTCGATTGCAGGCGGTCAATCACATGTCTCTCGGTGAGGGCATGTACCCAGCACGCCTTCTGGACACCATTCAACTCCTGCCCCAGCAAGCAGCGATGGCATCTATATTACCCACAGCTATAGTCAACAGTAAGCGTCATTTCTCTATTCGCACACAAAGTCAATAACTGTACAGCGTACGCCATTACTAACCGCCACCATACACTCCCATGATAAAGCTTGCTGTAAAACTTGGCTGCAATGACGCTGCATATGGGGTCTCACCTGTTTCCTACGGCTGTTCTCTTTCGCTCGATCATTTGAGCCGGTTCAGAGGATATTACACACACACACATACAGTATACTGTATATATATATATATATATATAGCAGATTAACTTCTGCCGGAGGAGAAGATGAGCTTCACTTCGGTTCAGGGGTACAGTAAACATGATTGGACTTTGACCAACCTTGTAATTGCAAAATTCCAGCCATTTGCAAATACATTGTTTGTTGACTTTATCAGGGCGGTCTTGAGTTCAGTTTGTCATGGAGAATGATGCTGCTGGCAGATGGTGCAGTGTTTTCAGTTGCCCTTGAGGAAAGGGCACAGGCCTGCAGGAATCATCTCTGTTGCCATGCAACATGAAAATAACCATAGAGTTTGTTTTATTTGAATATTTGAGACGTGTGAACCCCACATACATCTCAAATATATGATTTTTAGAATGGCATTTTTCTGAGAAAAGAAATTATGGAAACCACAGGGTGAAATGATCGGTATTTGCTTTCTTAGCATAGCAAGAATACTAAGTTAAAGAGAGAGTTCACCCAAAAGTGAGAATATTTTTTTTATTTACTCACCCTCATGTCATTCAAAACCTGTATGGCTTTCTATCTTCTGCAGAACAAATAAGAAGATATTTTAAAGAATGCTGGTTACCAAACTACATTGGCCCCCATTGACTTAAATTGCATGGGCATAAAACCACTGAGACATTTCTCCAAATATCTTCTTTTGTGTTCCACCGAAGAAAGCGTCACATGCAGGTTTTGAACACTGTAAGAGCAAAAAAATCCTTTTTAGTTTTTAGGTCAACTATGCCTTTTAAAAGTGTATTTATATGAAATGCATAAATAATTAGGTGACTGTAAATATATAATGTGGAAAAAGAACACTCTTGAGTTTTGTCTTCACTTCCTTGTCTTATCTCTTTCAGAGGATATCTTCCCCTGTAAAGCATGTGGGATATGGTACAGGAGTGAGCGAAACCTGCAGGCTCATCTGATGTATTACTGCAGTGGGCGACAGAGGGAACCTGATAACGTTCACGAAGAGACTGATGGCAATTCTCACCAAACGCCCAGCAACTGCCCTTTCCCACAATGCAACAAGAGCTTCAGCAGCCCGCGTGCTCTGGAGATGCACCTGAGCTCACACAGTGGTGAGTATGCCGACATCATAAATACATTTATGATAGATTCACCCTTATGTCATTCAAAACCGGTGTTTGACTCTTTTGAAACAAAAGAAGATATTTTGATAAATGTCTCCGCGGTTTTGTGTCAACAATAGAAGTCAACGGGGGCCAATATTGTTTGGTTACCAACATTTTACAAAATATCTTCTTTTGTGTTATGCAGAAGAAAGAAAGTCATACAAGTTTGAAATGACCTGAGTGTAAGTAAATGATGAAATCATTTTCATTGTGTTAGACAAACCAGGTCACAGTTTATTGTTAACACAGATACTGTACAGAAATAGAGATCTTGACACAGTGTGAATGATTGTTGTTGCATCAAGAAACAAGATTAAAAACAGTCTTTTATCTTTTTCACAGGTGTCAAAATGGAAGAGTCTCTTCCCCCTGGCACCAGCTTAAAATGCACAATCTGCAACTACACAGCGGATTCGCTCCTTACATTCCAGCATCACATCATCTCTCACCTGTCACAGGCTGCTTTTAGATGCAATCACTGCCACATCAGCTTCCAGAACCACAGGGAGCTTCTGCAGCACCAAGACCTACACGGCCACGCCGGCAAGATTCAGAGGGAGAGCGACAGTGAGAACTCCCCTAGAGGAGGAGAGGAAGGCCTGCAGACGGCACGAGCGGAACTCTCAGCCAGAAAAGACGCGGTCATGCAGAGTCCCAAGACCACTCCCAACAAGGCCAACAGTCCTGACGGAGAGCTCGAAAGATCTGAGAAGAAACCTGCGCCTGGACTCCAGAAGGGCGAGAGTCATCCGGGCAGCAAGGCTAGTTTCTCCTACACCAGAATCAAGTCCGAACCCTCAAGTCCACGGCTAGCCTCCTCTCCAGTTCAGCACAACATGGGCCCAACCTTTCCCATGGGTCCATTCTTGTCCCAGTTTGCGTTTTCCCAAGACATTTCCGTGGTGCCACAAGCATCAGAGATTTTAGCAAAAATGTCAGAGCTGGTGCATCGCAGGCTACGCCACGGAGGGAATAGCTACCCACCTGTCATCTACAGTCCTCTGATGCCCAAAGGTGCGACATGCTTTGAATGCAACATCACCTTCAATAATCTGGATAACTACTTAGTTCACAAGAAGCACTACTGTAACAGTCGCTGGCAGCACATGGCAAAGTCTCCGGATTTCTCGAGTGTTCCAGACAAGGTTTCCGATGCCATAAGTCCAAACAGCGGCCACAGTGCGGTCGGTATGCTCCAGGGATGCCTCCCGTCAGACACCGACAGTCATCTTGTGACGACGGCATGCTTGAATTCGTCTGTTTTGGATATTCTGAATGCTGGTGGGAAAGTGCCTGAGAAAGATCTCACCGGGCAGGTCAAAAAGGTCACGACGCCAACAGGTGTTGAGGAAAGACTCGGAGGAAAACAGACGGAGGTCAAGAGTCCCAGTACATCTTTGGTTGAAAGTGACAACGACCCAAACAAGACCACCTGTGAAGCGTGTAACATCACCTTCAGTCGCCATGAAACGTTCATGGTTCACAAGCAGTACTACTGCGCCACCCGTCACGACCCTCCCATGAAACGTATGTCCGCTAAGGTGCCTGCCATGCAGCGGACCATGAGAACGCGCAAGCGGAGGAAGATGTATGAGATGTGTCTTCCCGACCAAGAGCAAAGGCATCCAATAGGGCCACAGCCAGGATTCCTAGGCATGCCCACTTTGGGAAATCCTTGTACGTCCCAGGAGACTGTTGAAAGTCTAGCGGAGCGCTTTCATCCGCGATGCGACATCTTTCCAGGCCTCGTCCCGAAACACTTAGATGCTTCTCTGGCAGTCTCCAAACCCATCCTCCCCCCCAAAGGTAACGCTATTGCAGACCCACAGGAACTAGATGCACCCATTGATCTCAGCAAAAAGTGCTCATCTGACAAGTCGTGCAACTCTCCCAAAAGACTGTTGGACTATCACGAATGTACCGTGTGTAAGATAAGTTTTAACAAAGTGGAGAATTACCTAGCCCACAAACAGAACTTTTGCCCGGTCACCACTGCTCAGCACGGTGAGATTGGCGGTCTGGAGCAGCCCATGTTCCCGGCGATGAAAACCGAAGGCAATAATTCTGATGAAGTCTTTGACAAGAGTTCTATAAAATGTGAGAAAAACGGCGGAAGCAAGCTGATGCTGCAAAATGGCGGTATGTTCCCACCGCACCTGGGGCCGGTGCAGGATCTGAAAGCTTTCAGTGACCCGCAGATCATGTCATCTAAAGATGACAACAAGAACATGTTTTTGCCTCACTGTGTCTATCCCGGAGCAATAAAGAAGGTGAAAGGTACTGAACAAATATCGCCGTATTTTGGGATAAAGACCAGCGACTACATGGCGGGAAGTCTGGTTATGCCGGGTGAAGCGACCGAACAGGAGCAGAGCAGCAATGGTGCAGGCGAGACGGGCACAGAACAACCCACAACCAACGGATGCCCCCATCCCAGCAAGGATCCCTTGCCTCTGCTGCCCAAAAACCGGGGCATGGTGATCGTCAACGGTGGACATAAAGAGGAGCGTCAGACACCAGCAACACCCCAACAGGAGAACCAGCCTGAAGAGCAAACGTCCCCCGCGTGGGGCTCCGAGAACCCTCCCGACTCGAACGAGAATGTATCGCCCACATCTAAATCACCCATTGAGGAATCCGCACCCGTCGCCAAAGGCATAAACGGGTCGGCGCAGCCCGCGGGCGGCGGCAAGTACTGCCGCCTGTGTGACATCCAGTTCAATAACTTGTCAAACTTTATCACTCACAAGAAGTTTTACTGCTCGTCACATGCCGCCGAGCACGTGAAATGAAATGGCGCACCACTCTCCCCGATCCTTTTCACTTTTTTTGGGTACAAGGTCGTGTCTGAAATAGTGCATCATGCAGTTTTATATGCTGCTTGTGGACAATCAAGAGAAGCTTCTTTGTTTTTCGTTATTTGAAGACTTAATGCAAAACGATGACAAAAAAATCCAAGTGTAATATTGGTGCCACTTTCACCTTTTATTTATTTTACAATCAGTATTAATAGAAGTAGTGCTCTTAATTTAAGTTCAAAGAAAGTTTATATCAGAGTTGTTTGTAATGTTAATGTATAGTCATTCTTGTGTAGCAGACATATTGTTTACAATGTATGTTAGGTTCAAGGAGACCATAGGCGCAGAATACGAAACTGAAATGCGGTTTAGACTCAACAATAGCTACTGGAGCACTTGTGTATTCTTATTTGCTGGTACCGTTTGTGTACATGCCGAAATGTGCAGTTTGATACTCTTGACTTTAGCCTTAAAACAGTTTTAACCAGGCACAAATCCGCAGCTCATATTTCGGCATGTACACATTTTGGCTTTTGCATATATATGTTGCTGTTTGTCTCTGTGTCTTTTCTTCGACTCAGAAGTGGATGTGTCATTGAGGATGGCAGCATTGCTGTATAGTACTCGTATTTCTGTTTGCTGATACACCTTGTTCTCCCTTTTTAAAATTTGCTCTCAGCGCAATACTTTGTATAAAAACGTTTGGAAAAAAGGTGGACGGGAACGTTATGGAAAAACAGTATTATAAATGGGGAGGACAGCAGCCATTTCTTACTCATGAACAAAAAAATGAAATTGTACAAAAGGCTGGCTTATTGGTGGTTATAAGGGGTGGGCGGGATGAAGGGGAATACTGTAAAAATTATCATTCCAATGTCCTTCTGTAAGAAAAAATATTTCTTAAAAATGTGTTGCTATGCATGTATATGGATGGAATAAAATTCCAGATCTGTTGGAAATTTTTATTTTGATGTGGTGTCAATTAAACTTCAATCCTCAGGATAAACAGACCATTTTGGCTGTCTTCTTTCAGAATTACATTTGTAAAAACATGTCCTGGTCACATTTCACTCTTCAAAAGGAAAAAAAAGAAATTATCTATTATAGATTTGTCTACTCGTTCTTTTATTAGTGTGATTCGAGAAATTCCTATAGGCCTTTTTATTTATACATCACAGCAGCCGCATTGACTGCTTTGGCTGTTGCTGATACGCTGATATGTTTTCAGTTACAAAAAAACTTTGATAGTTATGGTTAAAAATACTAATTGTCATAAGGGAAAACCCCATTTCTGTAAAAATGTATTTGTAATAAACACTAGCAGCTGTCGAACATTATCTGCCATTTCACGAACAACTTCAGTGGAGGTCATATCTTATTTTTTATTACAAGTTGTTTTAATTTAGCAAATTGTTATATTATATTAGATTTGACTACAAATAAGCCCACAATACGAGAACAATATCGGCTTCTCTTCCCAAAAGCATTGTTATTGTCACAAAATGATAGATGTTGTTGAGCTCTCATGTTGTAACACTAACATTGTGTCCTTATGTGTTATGTGTGACTGAGTGTTGCCTATGTATTGTTAGGACCTTATAATAAGCAATATTACTGACATAAAAACATAACGTTTTCACATGTAAAATAGATTTTTTTAACATGGTTGCCCTAGTGCAAAAGTATGCTCTTCATCTGGCGGTGTAGCCAATGGACAGGCCTTGCCAGAAATAGCTCCACCCACTGATTTTTACTATACAAATTCTTTATTTTTGTTGTTTCTTTTTGTTCAATCAGAATTTTAATCCGTCAGTGTTGAATCTGTGAGTTTGTACGGAAAGAATGTGTCAGCAAGCGCTTGATAAACTGTCAACAACATGAAAAAAGACCCCAATGCCAACTACGAATTCCTCCCTGAGAACATCACAGACCGGCCAAAAGGACTTTTTGTGCAAAAAGGTCAGAGAAAATTAAAATCAAAAGTTTGGGTGTCATATAGACTATTGAAGACGTTTGTTATTTAAAAGTTATAATAAGTTATAATAATATTTTTCAAATGTGTTACAGGAACAGTTAGAGACTCGGAGTGAGTGCTTTGACCACATTTACCACGACAGAAAGATCATCATCTGGAATGTAACTGGGACTTACACTGATGAAATTAAGTCATGAGTCTAACAAGTGAATAGTACACAGCCCACCGAACGTATTTTCTCACAATACAGTTTTATGAATGTCTATTAATAGTATAATGTAGGCTTACAGCCTCAGAAAAAATAAGGCCTGCACTCCAGTTTTGCCTTTACTAAGCTTTTCTGCATGTATTTTGGCAATTCCAGTGTCTGTTGAATTTCATCAAAACACACCTCATGAAGGACATGAAGTCAGCCAACAGCTATATGAAAGACTGAGAATATGCAAAAACGTATGAAAGTTGAAAAAAAATATATATATATTTCTAACGGATGATAAAATACATGTTAAATACTCAGTAGTATGTTTTTTTAAGTATTCAAGATTTGCAAACATGGGATCTTTTAGTTTTTTTAACAGTTTTTTCCACCATTTTTGTTATTTTAATTTTCTGCAAATAAATTTGTAAAAAAATCATATGGAATTTGAAATGAATGTTGTCACTAATTCACAGAATATACCAAAAATCATAATTTCACTGCATGTACATATAAATACAAACAGTAACAATTGACTTAAAGAGTCTTAATGAGTAATTGACTTAATAGCTATAATAATTATTATAATATAAAATAATAAATATGAATTATTTAAAAGGAGATAATTAGCGATGATAAACAAGAAATGATAAGTAACTGGCCAGTGGTTGAACAGTGTTTGGAAGCTAAAGTAAAAATTATAGACATTATAAAAGCATTGACACAATAAATTGATCATCTGTCATTTTTCCGCCAATTTATGAAAAATGTCATTTTAGATCAATTCTGCATAACAAGAACTATGTCTCTTAATCAGGTTTTTTATTTGTACATATATAGCACACACCAGCATGGAAAGGTTGTTTGATGAGGCGATGATGTCATCAGATGACATGTTGGTAACAGGTGAAGCACGTCCTCTTTACATGCAGCTAATATCAATTCTCATATATCAAGAACTATGTGTCTTCATCAGGTTTTTTATTATTTTATTTATAGCAAATGCAAGCAGGGAATTATTGACCCAAGTCGCCGAGGAGGTAAATGTCCTTATTTTATTTCTTGTAAAGGCAAGTTAAAACAGAAGGCTAAATGTTATTGTATTTTTACTTTATAAGATTATGCACATTTTGATCACTATACTTACTGACTGTTATTAAATCTTTTTATTTTAGTAGTCACATAACAATCTCGCCCACCCAAGTCAGATGTATGCATGATTGCAAAAGGAATAATATCAGTAATGCTATCTGTGAATAATTAAAAAAATGTCCTGCACAGTCATTGTTTATTGTATTAATTATTTGTGCTTCTGTTTGGATTAGTTCCCAGATTATTCCGCTTTAAAAGCCCTTTATTTTACATTTATTGACTTTGAAAACATGCTCTGACACCCAGTGTATAAATCATACAGATTGTATTGTATTGTATTGTATTGTATGCCAAATCTGAGGCGCTTACTAATTGTGATTTCTGTGTATCAATGCAGCTGTACAAGAGTACTATCTCTGTTATTCTAGACAATGTTCTCTTTTTTTATTATATATTGTAAAGATTGCAGCTCTGATGTCCGAAACGAGCGGTTCTAAGCTTCCTACAATCAACGAGGAACCTCAGATGAAAAAAGCTCCTGGCAAAAAGAAAAGGAGGGCAAAGGCCGTCAATGCCTTCTTCAAGAGAAAGTGGAAGGCGTTTGAACATACCTTCACACATTGCCTAGAGGGCGACAAAGATTCAGAGTTGGAACTGAGTGTTGTTGCCTCTCGGCCTTCTGTGGATCCCGAGGTCTACGTCACAGGTAAAACACATTTTCTCTGTATGTGGCTAATGTCAAATGTGCACATAAATGTATAATATATGCCCACAGAGTAAGATCAACGTCCGTTTATGAAGTGTTTTTATTATTATTATAGCAAATGTGAGTGGAGACAGAGGGGACTTGGTGGATGCCGTGTCAGAGGTCTTCGTCACAGGTAAAACATCTTTACGTGGCTGACGTCAAATCAGCACAACAATGTATAATATATACTCACAGAGTAAGAAAAATGTCCTTTCATGAAGTGTTTTTTATTATTATAGCAAATATGAGTGAGGACGAAGACGACTTTGAGGATGCCCTGTCTGAGGTCTTCATCACAGGTAAATTACATTTTCTCTATATGTTGCTAATGTCAGTAATGCAAAGCAATGTATAAGCAATGTTTTTTTCTCATATATAGCACACACAAGCAATGCATCGTTGTTTGACGAGGCGACGATGTCATCAGATGACGTGTGTGTAACAGGTGAGGACGTCTTTTTTACATGCAGCTAATATTAATTCTGCAAAGCAAGAACTATGTCTCTTAATCAAGTTTATTATTTGTACGTTTATAGCAAATGCAAGAAGGAAATCAGTGGAGGTAAATATTCTTTATTTTATTTCTTGTAAAGGCAAGTTAAAACAGATGCTAAATGTTATTGTATTTTTATTTAAAAGACTATGCAGATTTTGATCACTATACTTAAAGACAAAAAAATATTTTAGTAGTCACGTAACAATCTCACACAAGTCAGATGTATACATGATTGCAAAACAAATAATATCAGTAATGCTATCTGTGAATAATTCGAATAATTTGTGCTTCTTTTTGGATTAGCCAATAGATTATTTCGCCTTACTGCCGAAGTACGAGCACATTTATTCACTTAATGGCCTGCAACAAAAGGTAAGACATGTTTTGTAGTTTATCTTGTTTGCTGTGTTTTATTTAATGTGTGGTCTATGTTATATGTCCAATATCTATTTTTGATACTTCAGATATGGTTTCAAATATGGATACTTAGAATGTAAAACTCGTATCTGAAAAGAAAGCACTTTAATAGACATGTATTGACTTTGTGTGCTCTGGCACCCAGTGTGTAAATCATACAGTTTGTATTGTATGGTATGCCAAATCTGAGGCACTGAGTACTTGTGATTGTTGTACGTCACGGCAGCTGTGCAAGAGTATCTAGACATTATTCTCTCTCCCTTTTATTTTTATAATGGGCAGCTAAAATGGCAGAAAGAAACGGTTCTCAGACTCCTACAATCGATATGGAACCTCCTGGCAAAAAGAAAATGGGGGAAAAGGCCATCAAATCCTTCTTTAAGAAAAAATGGAAGGAGCTAAAACACAACCTCTCAGAGAGCGTATAGAGTGCGACCCAAATTTGCGGGCGGAAGTGGAAGGAAGAAATGTTTTAAAAATATCTGTAGAGCTTTATTGCAAAACACATATGTTTAGTGTTGCCGTTTGTAAGTGTAGGCGTTTATTAGCTTTTAGTATTGCCGTTTGTTAAAATAGGCGTTTGTAAGCGTTCAGTGTTGGTAGTTAGTGTTGCCACTTTTTAGTGTAGGCGTTTGTTAGCTTTTAGAGTTGCCGTTTGTTAGCGTTAAGTGTTGCGTTTTTGTAGTGTAGGCATTTGTTAGCTTTTAGTATTGCCGTTTGTTAAAATAGGCGTTTGTTAGCGTTCAGAGTTGGCTTTTAGTGTTGCCGTTTTTAGTATAGGCCTCTGTTAGCTTTTAGTGTTGCCGTTAGTTAGCGTAGGGATTTGTTAGCATGTAGTGTTGCCGTTTGTTACCGTTAAGTGTTGCGTTTTTTTAGTGTAGGAATTTGTTAGCTTTTAGTATTGCCGTTTGTTAAAATAGGCGTTTGTTAGCGTTCAGAGTTGGCGTTCAGTGTTGCCGTTTTTTAGTATAGGCATTTGTTAGCTTTTAGTGTTGCCGTTTGTTAGCGTAGGGATTTGTTAGCATGTAGTGTTGCCGTTTGTTGGCGATAAGTGTTGCATATTTTTAGTGTAGGCGTTTAAATTTAAGTGTTTGCCGTTTGTTATCGTAGGCGTTTGTAATTTTTTCTTACTTAAATATCATATAATTTTATTATTTTATCTTAACAATGTTGATAAATCAAGCGTAGCGTTAGTTCTGGCAAGTCAGGTGAGTTCTGCTTGCATCAACTGCTCACATTAGGTGCAGCTAATCAACGTTAATCAATAGTCCTACAACACACTAGACTGCGTCCTATTTAAGTTGCATTTCTTTGCTCCTTATACGCCACTTAATCGTGTTGCACCTAAAACTTGTATTGCCATCCACAATCGTTATAATATGGAAGCCCTAAGTCATATTATTATGACTTAGTATCTCAAAATAATGAGAAACTAAGTTGAAATTTCAACTTCGTAACTCATAATAATGGCTTAGCATCTCATAATAATGCGAAACTTTCTCATAAAAATGACTTAGTACAGGGGCGGGCTGACCAGTAGGACATTCTGTCAAAGTCCAGAACGGTCTCGCGACCAGTGGACTTGCGGCCTTATTATAAACGCGAATGCACGCAACGCGAAGGCATTAGCGAGTTGGACACGTATGCATGTAACGCAGGGCTAGTCAACTGGCGGCCCGTCAATCATCTTTACCTGGCTCGCCTTAACATTTCAAATAGATGCTGAGACTTTAAGAATGGTGTGCTTTAAATGCACGTCCTCCTGAGATGCCACATCTTTAAAACGGTGTCATAATAATGAGAAACTAATTCAAATTTGCGTTAGGGGTCTTCAACTACTTTTCTTCATCAGTGGTCTAATGACTCACGACAAACAAGAAACCCTTAAACAACTATGACTAAACATAAAAACTGTCATTGATTGTTTAGGTAACATCATACAGTATTAAGAATCAGGGGCGTGTAAACTTCTGCACTTGGCTATTTTTAGAAATTCTGTTATTATTCTTTAGAGTGAACTTTTTAGTGAAATAACTTGCTCACGGCAGGACTAAATTAAAAATAAACCTTCATTTTCAAAAATTCTCTTATTTTTCCAAAAGTTACAGCTTTTTCCAGATTCTGCAAGGGGTGTGTAAACTTTTGAGCACAACTGTAGAATAAAAGTCTATTTCCCATGAAAACAGATCAAGCAAGGAAAATAATGCATTAAAGAGAGTTAGAAAAATATGACTAATGTCTCCAGAAACCATTTCAAAGCAGCAATCAAGAAATGAACCGATGACTTGAACCCTCAAACCTTTTTTATTCCTTTTTTATCAAAAATGTGCCCACTATAATTCATTGGAAAGCAACGTAATGAGCAGACTTTTTACAATGATTCATTAACGTCACGCAAACACCACGACTGCCAAAAATGTGCAATTCATTGATACAGAGGCCATGTTACTGATATTACGACTGATATTGAAAAATGAACAGCTGCAACAATAATACTGGACAGAATGATGCTGGACAGAAGTATAATTCCATATTCAGTTTGATTAAAACTGTGCTCTGACTGCAGTTATAGTCTTCGAGTCGTCTCTCACTACATGTGTAATCCACGTTGTGAGTTACTCTCCTACTTATTAAGAGTGTAACTTATATTCAGGCCACTTTGGCATTGCGATCGCTGGAATACACACACAGCTACACGTGTGCTAAACCCCTGTCACTCACGAGTCATCACATTTCATAAAGTACAGCAGATTGATTGACAGGTCTCCCTATTCCAGATATGATTGATTAAACTGAATCAATAAGGCCTGCGTTAAGGAGAAATGTGTTGATGAATGCACTACACATTATTTTCGAACGTATGAAAACAACTTGACTAAATAAAGGCAAAGAAAAAGCAAGCTGCTTGGGTATTTTAGTTTAGTTTATAAGGAGCCCAAATTTTGTCCACCTGCCCAAATTCTCCGGTCTAACCCGATCAAAAGAAGCCAACCTGGTCAGTGTCCGGATATATGTGAGCGACCTCTACGCTAATATCAGCTTCTTTTGTTTTCATGTTTCATCCCTGGGTTACCGGGAACGCCTGAGGCTAACAGAGCAGTTCCAGTTAAGCCTGATGCTCTCCCCAGCTCCGGTTCGACCCGATGTTCACCCCAGCTACAGCCTGATGATCTCCTCGGCCTGATGCTCAGCCCTGTAAAGCTATACAGATCGAATAAACCTTGGGTATAAATGCGTCGACAATCAATAGATGATTTAAAATGAACCCTGTTCTGAAAACCTTTCATATTTAAATACTTTCCGTGTACACATTTCTCTGTTTGGGCACCGGTGTGAATTTAAAGAAATATTCCTGGTTTAAAAAGCTCAATCATGTTTTGTTAAACCACAATTGTTGCGTTTAAAACATAATTTTACCCGGTTTAAAGGCTAAAGTGTGAGGTTAAACATTTATAAAACGATTTCAACTGCTGACATAATACAGTATTTTAGAAGAAATGTAAAGATATTAGAAGAAACTATAAAGGGTTTAAATAAGCATTGTTTTTAATATGAGAACTTATCTGATCTCCCACTTATTTCAAGCTGCCTGATCCTCAGCACACATTCAAACCCCACTATCTTTTGCAGATATGAGATACAAGAAAATACTTAAAGAAAAACAAGATTTATTTAAAATCATTAGGTACATATGACCTTTGCATGTCTGACCTTGATAGAAAATGATGTTTGAAACTCTCGAAACTGACAATACAAGTATGTGACTTTAAAGACACACAGAAAATGAGGCAGATAAATTATTTGTGCACAAAAACATGCAAATCCGTCAAAAAACAACAAACTGCATTGGTTTTCCTGTTTCCAGGGAACAGCATCAAACATTATACTGTAATCTGGCTTCTTACATCATCATAGAGAACATTACCGCTGTAGAACTGTAAATGTCATTGAATGAAACTGTGTTGTTGTGAATTAAGACATAATACAAAGCATCTCACTGCCTCTTTTGGTTTTTCTGCTTTTGTGATACAAGCTTGTATAAATGTTTGATAAGCGAGGATGGATTTTTATAGATCATGTGACGATCCGCTCCACGAATCTGAATGTGATTGGCACGAGGATAAGACCGCTCCAAAAACTGCCTCTGGAGTTCAGAAACCACCTAAAAATAAGAGAATATAGTTGATGTGATGTTCAGCAGGTGATTCGCCTCTGACTTAAAGGTCCAGTGTGTCATTTTTTGAGAACCGAAAGAAATGCAAAGTAATATACATAACTGTCTTAATACATCTTCAGAGTCGTAAAAAGACCTTCCATAATGAAACGTTATGTTTTTATTACCTTAGAATGAGTTATTTCTATATACATACACCGCGGGTCCCCTTACATGATTTCGTCATGTTGTTTCTACAGTAGCACTAAATGGACAAACGGCATTTCGTAAATACGTTATCTCGCCAAAATGTGAGGACATCTTAGTGCTGTGTCCGCTCCGTTGGTTACAATTCGCAACCTCACCACTAGATGCCGCTAAATTTCATACTCTGGACCTTTAAACTATTACAATTGAGTACCTCAGAGATTACGTATTTTTGTAGGCTAGTGCCACGCTGGTTCCCTCCACCGAAAGCCTATGCATTTTTCCCGTAGACTTTTGGACACTCACGTGTCGAAGTCGCGTTTGTTTCAGCAAACCAGCGGCGTCTTGTATTGCCTTCTCTTAAGGGCATTAAATCGCTTTCCCGCTCATTCTCCTTCACAACTCCTTCCTGGTGGAACATTCTTCCTAACTCAGTCCGGTCAACCACATCTCTCACAGCATTCCATAAACGACTTAAAAACCATCTCTTCTGTGAATACTTGACAGAAAAATGAGAAAAAACTGGTCGCATTCCAACGCAACCTACGCACACTTTCTCCCTCCCGCTTATCCTCAGAGGTCTCCTCCATGCTCCCTCCTCCTGAACAGCTCTCTCTACTTAATACGAAAAGCGCCACCGACACTATGCTCCACTCTCACATCCTGCTTGGACAGCTTATGCCCTCCTACATCTAGATCAGCCCGCGCTAGCCCATCTGCCCCGTTTATATGATGTTCTCTCCTCTCTTCTTTCTCCGCTGATGTCACCTCTGCTAAAACTCAGTACTACCACTCAAAAATCAACAGCTCGCCCGATCCTCAACCCTCTTTAAAACCTTCTCTGCTCTTCTTCGCCCGCCTGCCCTCCCACCTTCATCGGACTTAACAGCAAATGATTTTGCATCTTTCTTTGTAGAGAAAACTACAACCATCAGCAATCAGTTCACTGGACCGCCGCCTCCTCAACATGCTCAAAGTCCCGAAGCCTGCACGCTCCCCTCTTTCTCTCTCCTGTCTGAAGCTGATGTTTCCAAAGTTATTGCTTCTAATCACCCGACTTCCTGCCCGTTAGATCCCCTTTCCACCCATCTCCTTCAGGCCATCTCTCTATCGGTTTTCCC
This sequence comes from Triplophysa siluroides, assembly GCA_006030095.1. Taxonomy (NCBI): domain Eukaryota; kingdom Metazoa; phylum Chordata; class Actinopteri; order Cypriniformes; family Nemacheilidae; genus Triplophysa; species Triplophysa siluroides. The sequence goes on along the minus strand of VCII01000037.1, from coordinate 899,475 downwards.
CGCTCTGACCTACATTATTAACTGTAGAGTTAATCTGTTATTAACACCGAGACTGCACTGCTCTAACTCATCGAAGCCCTGAGACTGGCCAGGACGGCCTCTAAATCATCTGCACTCATCCTCCTGGATCTATCTACCGCTTTCGACAATGTCAACCACCACATCCTCCTGTCAACCCTCAAGACTATGGATCTCTGGAACGGCGCTACTATGGTTCGAGTCTTGTCTCTCGGATGGGTCATTCAGAGTATCCCTGGAGAGGTCTCGAAGTCCCAGCATCTCAGTACAGGGGTGCCCCCGGGGTCAGTTCTTGGACCGCTGCTCTTCTGCATATACACAACGTCCCTAGGCTCTGTCATTCGGAAACATGGCTTTTCCTGTCATTTCAGCCTAAGGATACGACAGTTTCTGTGCGCATCTTAGCATACCTGAATGACATTTCACTCTGGATGAAGGACCATCACCTGCATTTAAACTGTAGATTCTGTAGTTGTCTTTAAGAATCAGCAAAAAACACATCTTTTGCTTCAACATCTGACCCATTAGTAGTCTTTTTTTCTTTTTCTTCTTTTCTACTGTCCTAGACCCCCTACCTCCTTATACTGTTGTTGGCTAACTGAGACCAGTTTTACTGCACCTATGCTTTGTTGTTCTTTTGTTGCACATATTGCTTCTATTGTTTTCCCCTACTTTGTAAGTCACTTTGGATAAAAGCGTCTGCTAAATGACTAAATGTAAATAATTACCTGTCAGTGTCAGTACAACATAGTGCTAATTCATGCTTTTTCCAAATAGCAAGCAGTTGGATAGCTTATACTGTATAGCTCAATAGACATTTAAAAGCAGCACTCTGTGGCAATTGTGTTGCGTTTCATCTTCAACTTCAAATCAAAATAATTGTTCTGCCACACTGCCATTAATAACTACATAGGTACTATTAGCGGATTATTGTATTTTATTTGTTAAATTACGAGATGCAAACGTAGCTAGCAGACCAAGCTCTTCAACTGTCAGGAATGCAAATGGCAGTATAATCCATGCAAATTTTTAGTTCTTATTCAGAAACACGTAAATTTGAGAAGTGGGGTGACATAACTTATATTTCACCTTAGGTTGGCAGCGCTCCGCCTTCCCCATTCTTCTCCACGTGAGGCTGTTTACATCAGAGTGTGCGACTGCACGTGCATATGACACTTACGCAGCATAAACGCGTGTTATTTTATCCAGTCAAAGGAAGAGATAAGGCACATTTTTCCTCATTGTGATTTGACGTGCCCACATTAACACTACTGTGCATTTTCGTGGTGTACCGTATTACCGGACACCGGCACATGTCTTTTTGTTAGCAACAGCAGTTTTCAAAACCCCAAAAAGGTTTAGAAAAATCCCTAGCAGGTTATAACTGGTTAAACTGATGTCATAGTTTAAAACGTGAAAACATTCTTTATGTTTTGTTTACCACAGACCTTATTTCAGGCGATTAACAAAAAACCCTTAGACTTTGGGGCGATGGAACTGAAAGTCCTAAAAACTCGCTTCTGGGGTTTGCGTAAAAAAATATGTCATCTCTGAGGTACTCAATTGTGTGGAATGTGTAGGACTCTCACTTGGTTGAGATCTGCAGGAAGCTGTTCATCAAAAGATTCTCCAGTAATCACATACACGGATGTCTTGCTAGAAAGAGGCTTGTATCTTGAGATCTCCCTGAAAGGTCAAACACAGCATATTCAAACAAAAACATCAATTGAAGGATGTTTAGATATTTTTACAGGAAACAATGCAAAAATGTAAATGATTAAAATGCAAATAAATGGTAGTTGGTTTGATTATTTAAAGGGACAGTTCACCCCAAAATAGAAATTCTGTCATCATTTCCTCACCCTTGAGTCGTTCCAAATCTGTATATATTTACTTGTTCTGATGAACACAGAGAAAGATATTTGGAAGAATGCTTGAAACCAAACAGTTCTTGGCCACCATTGACTACCATATGACAATGCTGGTCAAGAGTGCCCTTGAACTGTTTGCTTTCCTACATTCTTCAAAATGAAGACAGAATTTTTATTTCTGGGTGAATTGTTCCTTTAATGCAATAACATTTATACATACAGTACAAACTTTTGGAAGCATTTAACATTGTCTGACAAGCCACCAATACTATAAACACAGTATATAAAGCTTACTTTACAAAAAGAAATAGTAATGAAGTTAGGGGAAAACAGCATAAAAAGAGGAGAGGAAGATTTGTTGTATCCTTTTCAAGACACTGCTTTACCTGACTTGAGCTGCGCTCTCATTGAGAAAGAAATGCTCATCTACTGTAGCGCTCTGGTGGGCCGGGTTACTTAGAAGGTATTTCTGATAGGAGAAAAATGATGAAAAAAGAATAATAGGGATGTAACAATATCAAAATCTCACTGTACGATAATACCTCGGCATGCCGTCCGCGGTATGGTATTTATTGCAATATTTAAAATGGCAAATGATGACTTGGAAACGTGCCATAAGCATCCTCTTTTCTTTGTCCTCTGATAATAACTGTTGCTTAGAGGTATGAGTTATAGTATGAGATGGGTCAAATGACCTAAAAATACCTTTTATAAAATAAAATATTTGCACCAGATGGACATTGACAAACATCTATTATTTTTTCTAACATTCTCATTTATTTTTACTAATAAGAAAAAAAGAATCGTTCATACAGTCATGTGACCACGATAATATTGATACAATTTGCTATTGCGATAACACCATCAATAACATTGTTACATCCCTAATTAATAATTAATGTTGGTTTATTAATAAACACTGTTTTGCAAGACTGAACTTTAAAACTTTCGGGTCATTTTTAACCCAGCATATAGACAAACCCAGCCGTTGGGTTATAAATGAACCTGGTTGTTTTCAGTCCTGGTTTAATTTAACCCAGCGGCTTTTTGACCCAATGCATGAGTTAAGAGCGTATACGTAAACCAGAATATTCCCAATGAGAGACTTTCAGGAAACTCTAAATAAATATGATATATCCATAGACACAGGCCTAGAAACACTAGGTGGGATGGATTTGTGTGCACTGTGTATGTACAGGTATGCATCAAGTTTTGCACATAGCATCTTAATACCTGAAAAGACACAGAGGACCAAGAAAATAACTGTTTAATCTTATGGTTGAATAATGTTTTACAAACATTATAAGTCACTGACTCTGTGACCTCAGAACGTAACCGTGTCAACCAAACACTTCAATAATCAATAGGATGAGGGGAGCGGCCCCTCTCGTAAAGAACAATCCCCCTTTCAGACAGACAGAGCAGTCAAATTAAATGTCAATAAGCATTTCAAGGGCCACAATTCCTCTCTCTTAAACATAAAAGGCTCATGTAACCGCTAATTGCTATTTGATTGCCTGCTTTCTTCTGTGTGAAGAACTCTTATGTGACCGCCTTTCTCTAAATAATGTGATTTGCAGTTGAAACATGCTTTGACAATGCTGATATTTCAATAGAAACAATAAAACCCAGTCTCAGCTGGTTTAGGTAGATTTTTGCTGGTCTTACCAGTGCCTCTGAAAACCACCATAACAGACCAGGAAACCTGCTTTTGTTTTTCCAGCAGGGTTGTGATGCAAAAGCAAAGTTTTTTGTCTTTGAAAAAAAGTGATATTTTAGAGACTTGGCTTGTTTGTTTTTGTTTTTTTTCCGAATCTCCCGTTACAAAGAAACATATTGCTTCCGTTTCATGCGTCTAATCTTCCGCAGACAAATGAGACAGAGGTCTTAAAAACAGCGCGTCTGTTTTTATGCAGATAGGGAGAGGGACGAGCATGTAGGAAAGAAAGAAAATTCACCTGTAAGCATCATCACTGCCTTCCTCTCGTGCATTCATTATTTCAACCTCCCTGTAAAGGCAGAACATTCCTCCTAAATCACCTCCTCCATTCCTCGGGTCAACCTTCCATTCATGTCGTAAATGGGAATCTGTAGCTTTTCGTGGGCTAAAGGGGGCCATTCAAAATTGTAATAAATGTTTTGCATATTCGTGGCCGCACGTTAACTTGCATGAAATTGGTTGGTACTGGAGCGAGGAGAGCGGCCGTATGCTTTGACTGTTTCGAGCCGTGACCTGAGAAACCCGACCGAAGGCATTTCTCTCTCACATCCAACCGGGAAAGTTCTTAGACATCTTACGCAGCTGATCATTAAACCGTTACTCTTGTTTTCCAGAAGTCTGTGGTTTTTAGAAACCGCTGTGATTTATGCGACAGCTCCACCAAGTGGCCATGTGATGTCATGAATAACATTTAGAAGTGTACTCACAGATCTGTTTAAATGACAGCGTAAACAATCATTAAATAGATGAGAAATGTTTATAAATATATGGGAAAAGTGGTGATGTGGCATAGTGGTTTAATATCAAAGGATGCAGGGTTTGAACCCAGAACAATCTGAGTGTTTTCACTAAGGTCATGCACCTGTGCGTGTTAAAAGTCTATGAACAGTATATTACAGTACATTTTAGAGTCTAGTGTTTAAGGATACTAATGCAGACCAACCTGTCGTTGTATAAGGTCTTCTGAGATGTTTTCTCCATGAATGACAGGCTTCAACACACCCAGAATAATGAGCAGACGACTCAAACCTGCAGCTGCGGAGAACTGCATCATCTGCAGGGACGGGATCAGGTGAGAATACCTATAAACATACACAACTGAAGCTTTAAATGGTGATTTTCAATGTCACAATGAAATCAAAACTGGCAAGGCCTATTTTTTATGGAATATTACAGTGTTGGATAAAAAATTTTCTCTGTGCATGTCTTTTTTTATTATGTGCCCTCATAATCTTTAAAAACTTTGAACTTAGCCTCAAAATGAAGCCCCGTCTCACATTTTTCCTCATTCCAGAAGCAAAATTCTGTCATCAAAAGTTGTCTTTTAAACCTGCAGAACACAAAAGAAGATATTTTGAAGAATGTTGGTAACCGAACAACATTAGTACCCATTGACTTCTATTGTACCAATGCAAGTTACCAACATTCTTCAAAATATCTTCTTTTGTTTCCTATAAAAGAAAGAAAGCCTAACAGGTTTGATGGGACAAGAGGATGAGTAAAGTTGACCCAAAAGGGAAAATTCTGTCATCACTTTAAGAAGTTTGCTGTAATGATCCTTCCCCGTTGATTCACTGAAATTTAAACGGCTTTGTTTGTTTTGTGACATGATGCCAACTGTGTCAATAAAAGTGACTTTCATCCTAGACATTCACAGAGGCCCCTTTGCGGTCTAAGGGTCAAAAAGAGGGTGTAAAATAGACACGGAAAACCGCCGGCTATAATGGATGAGAATAATTACAGTATGTTCACATGAAGAAGTCAGAGCAGATGTGCAGTGACAGACGTTTCTTGTGATGAACTGCATTAATTGTGCAGTCATTACCAGCGCATGAAGAACTGAAGGAGTTCTCTCTGTACAGCCCGATGCTTCACTATGACAGCTCATTTATGAAGAATGAATATATGACACTGAAACATTGATCAACACTCTGGTGAAGAATATTTAGACACGTCACAGATCTCTGTCATAAACGTCACCACACATTACAGAACACACCATCTTACAGCCTGAGTGTATTCATACAGTTTAATGTACTGACATCAAGCCACAGAAAAAAATGAAGAATTAAGAGACCATAGGTTAAAGCGTCAGCCAAATGACTAAAAGAGACCATTCCAAATTTTCACTTAATCAGCATTTCTAGATGTATCGTGGCCATTTTTAGTCCAGTGTCTGTTGAATTTCAACAAAATCTCAGGAGTGACAAAGTCATCCAACAGCAATGTGAAACACTGACAGCATGACAAGACACATTAACACTGTGATAAAAATCCAGGTTATCACATAAAAAAAATATTTTTCAACTTTTTTAGAAATATTACTGTTGAATCGCTTAAAAGTGAATATGAACTTCGCAGTATTTGAGGTCTGAAAAAATACAGAGCATCTTTCTCTTTTGACCCGTATCTCCAGGTTTCATTTTTATTTGAAATTTGGGAGAAATATTGTTGGTAGTTCACACAAAGAAACAAAACTGATCATTTAACCTAAAAACACACCCATAAATAGTAAATTCAGAAAATTCGTATGTTTTTTCCGCAGCTGTATAAAGACTAACTGATACTATTTTATGCCAATCAAAAATCTTAATAGGGTCATTAATAAATATGACATGTAAAAATGTAGTCATTGGCTTGTGTATTGTAGGTTGAATGAACTGTACATTGCATAAAAGTGAAAAAATACAATGAAATAAAAATATAGGAGTCGTGCCTGGTCCGCCACGGATTTACATCACTACATATAGTCCCCGCCTATGTTTTGCTAATAACACCCGCCTCATTCTCGGTTGACCAATCAGAGCAGACTAGACCGTCTGACCAATCACATCAGACTAGGCTAGTAGAAAGGAGGGGATTGGACAGATGAATCGTGGAGCGAATCATTTGAGAGTCAGTCAAGAAGTAGGGTAAGAATAACGGCCTATTATTACGAAATAATAGTGTTTTTACACCTTCTATGTACATAAACTTGTTGTTGGACACTCCACAAACCAAACTAGGACCTTAAAAATACCTAGTTATGTACTCTTTAAAAAAAGGGAAGGGAAATTGACCAAAACTGTTTCTCGTATTATAAAATACAATTCTGGTACTCATGAGAAACCTCACTTTCTTCCATCAAAAGTTCCATAAAAGTTTGCCGAAGTTTGAATTGATCATTTACCCAAAGATTCATTCACACTTTTTCATCCGTCAGCATTTCCAAGCAAAAGGATACAGGGATAGCCCGTATCCTCCCTGGCAATTTGATTCGTAGTCAAATCGGTTTCGTTCGCTCTGACACTTTATTTGTCACCTGTCCCATACGCACCATTTCCTCATTCTCTCCGTTCCTCCGGTGCTAATTCTGCGCGGTAGGTCTGGATTATGTGCGGGAAAGCATGTGTGTCAAAGGGAAATTTAGCAGGGAAAAGACAGCCGCGATAGGCGGATGAATTAAACAGATAACGGCAGGCAGTCGGAGTGCGGACGTCGTGTCGAGCAAAACGCCTCACCGATGTTGGTCATTTTCCGTTCCATTCTCTCTCTCTCTCCTTCCTTCTTAAGCGTGACAGAAAACTATCTAAATGAATAAAAAAGTGATGAAATGACTTTGGCGCCGTGGACTTTCTGCTCTTTGACTTCCCATCTGGATTAGTGCAGGCTGAATGGAGTCTGTTTCTTTTGTAAGAACCAACACATAACTCTGTCTGAATGTTTCTCTCTCTCTCATTACACACACACAGTATTGATAAGAGTCCATCTGAATTCACGTGTACTCGATGAATTATGTCCTTTAAAGCCTCTGAGAAATGCCAAGAGTGATTGGTCAACACAAAAGTGAAAGAAGTTTATGAACAGATGATTCAATCTGTCCTTGAGGTAGATTACACAGATAGGACACTAAATGGACTCCAACTATTACAGCATTATAATGTGCAAACTATTGAGGAATTAGACACGATTTAACAATCAATCTGGTTTGAAATGGTGAGATACGACTGTAAAACAGTATTTATACCGCAATGGCACTGTAGCACAAGAGCTCACAAAGTTAAGACATGCTGTTTTATGTTGCTAATTTCACAATTTCCTAAATAATATCATAAAATGAATGCTTCAAATAGAAAATATGAATATTAAACTTCAAATGAATGCAAACATTTAAAACTTTTAAACATGAAACAAAAAGTATATCCAAAATAGGAATACTCCACCCGTCTTAATTCCATTTGTGTTTACTACGATAGAACCAATCAAAAAGCTCTGTTTACATGGTCCATTCTTAATCAGAGCATTGTCTTAATCGTGTTAATATCGGATTATTGTTGTCCATGTAAACGTGGTCAATGATTGTCTATCTTTTGCTAGTTGTGAATGAGTCCAACTTTAGGAGGTTAAAAAAACGTAAATATGAAAACATGTAAGAAAACCAAAAATATGTGCAGTATACTGGAGGATTTTATAGAAAATAGCAGCAAACGCTTTGGTACTGTGACAAACTCATGCACAACCACAAAAGACAACAAACAGTCATTGATGCTTAAGGAGGCAACACAGAATCCAAACAAAAACGTTAACAGGGTTTGCGAAAATTGTATATATTTATATGAAACAGATAACTGCAATATCAAATAAAGCTTGGTCAGGCATTACCAAAACATAATGTATATACAGGTGATATAAACAACAAGGCTACTTTCATGCCCAGAATAAACTAAGTAAAAATGAATTATATATTCAATTTATAGATTTAAGATTCATGCAGCATTACAAATGTATGTAATTCTACAACAATTACAGAAAATTACCGTCTACCCAAAAATGAAAATTCTGTCATGAATTACTCATCCTTAAAGCCACACTATAGAATTTTTGCTGATGGCTCCCCCATGTGGTTGATAAGCGCAATTGTCTGTTACCAGTGTCATAAATAATGCCGCTGCATAAGCTTCCCGGTGGGCAATGCAATACATGTGACTTTTTTGACTAAGCTAAGTTAATAGATGTTCTACTACTAAAATAATTTTAGAGACATTATTTTAAGGTCTAAAAAACTACAAAGTGTTGCTTTAAGTAGTTCCAAACCTGTATCAATTTCTTTGTTTGGTTGCACACAGAAAAAGATATTTGAAAGATTGTGAACTGAGATTTCTGGGGCGCTATTGACTACCATAGTAGAAAGAAATGTTCTGTGAAACACAAAATAAGCTATTTTGAAGAATTTAGGAAAACAAACGGTTCTGGGGCACCTTTGACTACCATTTTTGACTACCCCAGAAATCAGCTGCCAACATTCTTTAAAATATCTTTCTTGTATATTTGTGTTCAACAGAAAAATATTAAAAAGGTTTGGAACCACTTGAGGTTGAGTAATTCATAGCAGAATGTTATTTTTGGGTGGAGTATCCCTTTAAGAGAGATGTGGTAAGTGCACCTCTGAGAGCTGTCAGTAGGGGGCAGTCACGTTTCACTGTGAGATACTGTGGGGTTAGAATATTGTATACAAAAGGGCTTACATGTGGCTTTACTTCATTAGTAATATCTGACAGAAGTCGTGTGTTGATTCTATCACAATAAAACACATTCACACTGTGCTGCTTCCTGCTTTTTACGGTTCAGCTTCATTTTGATGGATGGGCTTCGCGGACAGACAGGACTTTATCTTTAGGAAATCCCTCTCAAGAGAGACTTTGGAAAGTGACAATTCTGGCATGTTTGTCAGCAGGCTATTTTTCTGACAGGCGCTTCTGTTCCTTCAGAGTCAAAAACAAAGTCTGCATCATTTAAACCTCTCAGGATCTGAAAGCAAAACATCTAGCACAGAAAGAAGGCCACAATCTGTTCTCAGGCAACCATATCTGAGAGGACTAGAAAATCAAACTGATGGTCTACCAACTCAGCCAGAGCCCCACCAGCTGGTAAACCACCTAAACGTGGACCAATAAAGGCTTAAAGCAACACTTTGTAGTTTTTCGACCTTAAAATAAAAGTCTCAAAAATACATCTCAAAAAAGAGTTATTAAGAGCTTTCATAAAAACAAAGGTCAAAAAGCAGGTATGTGGAAGATATTTTTAAATTTCCTACAGTAAATATATCAAAACTTTATGGATGCAGGAAAATCGTGAACAAAAATGGCCAGGAACACACCTACAAACGTCAAGCAATACAAAAGTAATCCGCGCGGCTTCTGACGACATAATGTGTCATGAAGCGAATTGATCGGTCTTCAAAATAATTCAAATATCAAATATCATCTGTAAACTACAGCTTCTGTGACCGAAACTTCGGACGAATATCAATCGCACCCAAGTGCCTTACTCACTTAGAAGGGCAGAGCTCTAGAAGTGGAAATTCGAATGGGAGACTGGCAACTGTCTCTCATAACATAGCCGTTTCGATCACTCGGGTGAACTGAATAATAAATATCAAAGGCATTTCCCTTTGACAGACACTTTGCGTTCGTCCCTTTCTGCAATGCTTTTCACGGCGCAAACATGACGTTTACAACGCGTGATTCTGGTTGGCCCAAGGACCAAAAAATGATGATGCTGTTATCTTGATTCGGGTTGGCCCAAGGACCAAAAAATGATGATGCTGTTATCTTGATTCGGGTTGGCTCAAGGACCAAAAAATGATGATGCTGTTATCTTGATTCGGGTTGGCTCAAGGACCAAAAAAGATGATGCAGTTAGTTGTTAGCTTGATTCTAGCTGCTGGACCAAAGACGTCTCAGACGCTCGCAGCAGACACCTTACACTGGGTTCACACCAAACGTGAATTAAGCGTTTTGTGCGAGTAAATTACATACAAAATCAATGTAACGCGTATAGACGCGAACTCGTGGCACCCGTATTAGGTTGATTGCATTTATTACTAAAGACGCTGATTAACTTCAGGTGTTTTATATCAGAGTTGGGGCTAAACTCGGAAGGAAAATGGATCTCGCAGGCCAGAGTTGAGAACCACTGGTGTAACAGATAGTGAATCAAATCTTTCTGTTTATTCTGCCACAGTAAGTTACATTTAAATCGCAAATATTTTAGTATAGACGGCTTTAGCGGCAAACAATAAACAAACATTATGTGGCCCAAACTTAACCTCCGGTAGACCCCCGCAAAGAATCAATAACTGTTGCGTAGTTTTAATTTCATTTAATACAGTTAATCTACTAGAAAATATTAATTAATATTATTTGTAGCGAGGAAGGCGGGGCGAGAGCCGTCAGACAAAGGGGCGGGGCCGGTGGCGTGAGTGATGATGGATATCAGCTGTGCGCACACCGGCCCCGCATTACGACGGAGGAGAACGGAAGCATAAAAGGACGAGCTGGCAGAACATTAGACGAGAGAGGACCGGGCCCGGACATGTGTTTAAGTTTGTATTTATATTTATGTTCTTGTGGCCGGCAGTCGACCGTGAGGTGGCTGCCGGCATTTTACTTCCGTGTTTTTGTTTGTTTATTTTATTAAAACTTTATTTAAATGTTCGCCGGTTCCCGCCTCCTTCCTTCCCTACATTGAACTGTGTTACATTGGTGCCGAAACCCGGGAGGAAAGAGAGACATGCTGTCGGAGAGCCCTCGCTGCTGAGGGGCATCGCGGTGCTGAGGAGTTCGGGCAGCGCGGACAGAGGCGTCCGCCAGTGGCTGCCCGAAGCGGTGGCTCTGGGGAAACGGAAGTGCACAGTGTGGCCACCGCCAAAGCTTCGGTGCGACGGCGACCTTTGCTGCCGCGCCCCTGGGTCGAGGTGGGGTGGCTTTCGTCCGAGCGGGAGCGGGGGAGTTGCCGCCGTCCGCCAGAGGCCGGAGCCTGCGTCCGTCCCCCGAGGGGGAGGAGTAGGGGGCGGGAGTGCCGAGTGCGGCCACCCTGCCAGAGGCCGGAGCCTGCGTCCGTCCGCCCAAGGGGAGGAGCAGGGGACGGGGATCTCGCCCCGACTCCCCGATAAAGGAGGAGCCACCGCCGGCCGCCAGGGGGCGGACGGTCGAGCCGTCCACCGAAGCCCCAGGGCCACCGCAAGGCACCGCGAAGGAGAGTACCCCGGCTGGTTGAGGACCGAGCGGCAGCATGTCGGGGAACCGGACTATTTTTTTTTTTCTCCTCTCTCCCCTCTCTCTTTCCGGTCGCTCCGAGGGCTCCCGTCTCCGTTGTCTCGTCTCGTCGCTACATACCCCCAGGGGAAAGGTACTCCGAGACTGGGAGACCCCCCGAGGGAGGGGGGAGCAAGCACAGTCTCGGGGGTACCCCCCGGCCTGTGTTGGGCGATGGGGGTATGTAGTGGAGTAGGCGGGGCGAGACCGTGGTTCGAGACCGGTCAGTAATTGTTAAAGAGCGCCAGCTGTGCGCACACCGGGCTCGAATCACGTAGGAGATTGGGAGCATATAAAAGGAACGAGCGACCGGACCGTCGATGAGAGAGGACCAGGCCCGAACACATGTTAAGTTGATTTATGTTTGTGTTGCCGGCAGTCGTCCGTGAGGGGCTGCCGGCTGTTTATTTACTTCCGTGTTTTGTTTGTTTATTTTATTAAAACTTTATTTAAATGTCTGCCGGTTCCCGCCTCCTTCCTTCCTTTTATTGAACTTTCTACATTATTATATATTAAATCTATCTTAAATAAGTTGAATGAAACCGCCTATAACGGGACTCTAAAATAGGGCTGCCACGATGATGAAATTTGGCTGACGATTAATTGTATCTTCACACAATAATCATGTAGTTCAAATCTTTTGTTGTGACAGCCTTCTTGCCAATATTTGTGCACATGCAGTAGCTGGTAAAGTGGGTTTTTTTTGTTGCCGATGAGAAACTAAATGTATGGTACAGTTAATGTCAGATTTACAGTTTTTTTGCATCATCAAGCGTTTGCGATTGCTCGCAATGAGTCTTTCACATCGCTGTGGAGGAATGTTGACTCATTCTTCTTTGCAGAATTGTTTTAATTCAGCCACGTTGTAGGGTCTTCGAGCATGAACAGCCTTTTTAAGGTCATGCCACCTTAAAGGTGGAATTGCTGGTGTGTCTTGGATCATTGTCCTGCTGCATAACCAAAGTGCGTTTAAGCTTGAGGTCACAAACCGATGGCCGGACATTCTCTTTAAGGATTTTCTGGTAGAGCGCAGGATTCATGGTTCCATCAATTATGGCCAGTCATCCAGGTCCTGAAGCTGCCAAGCTGCCCCGGACCATCACTATCGCCACCATGTTTGACTGTTGGTATGATGTTCTTTTTATGAATACTGTGTTAGTTTTACGCCAGATGTAACGGGACGCACACCTTCCAAAAAGTTCAACCTTTGTCTCATCAGTCCACAGAATATTTGTTTTGGGGATCATCAAGATGTTTTTTAGCAAATGTGAGACGAGCCTTTGTGTTCTTTTTGGTCAGCTGTGGTTTTCGCCCTGGAACTCTCCCATGGATGCCATTTTTGCACAGTCTCTTTCCTATCGTAGAATCATGAACACTGACCTTAACTGAAGCAAGAGAGGCCTGCAGTTCTTAGATGTTGTTCTGGGATCTTTTATGACCTCCTGGACAAGTCGTCGTTGTGCTCTTGGAGAAATGTTGGTAGGCCGGCCACTCCTGGGATGGTTTACCACTGTTCCATGCTTTCTCCATTCGTGGAAAATGGCTCTCACTGTGGTTCGCAGGAGTCCCAAAGCCTTAGAAATGGCTTTGTAACCCTTTCTAAACTGATACATTTCAATTACTTTGATTCTCATCTGTTCTTGAATTTCTTTAGATCGCGCCATGATGTGTTGCTATTTGAGATCTTTTACACTACTTCAGTTTGTCAGACAGGTTCTACTTCAGTGATTTCTTGATTCAACAGGTCCGGCAGTAATAAGGCTTGCGTGTGGCTAGTGAAATTTAACTCAGTTATTTAATTCATCACAGTTAATTCATGATTTACCAAGGGGGGCCATTCGTTTTTCACATAGGATCAGAAATGTTCGGATTGTTTTTTCCCTTAATAAATAAAACCATCATTTAAAAACCGCATTTTGTATTTACTCTGGTTTTCTTTGCGTAATATAAAAATGTGTTTGATGATCTGAATCATTTAAGCATGACAAACATGCAAAAAAAACAAAAATCCGGAAGGGGGCAAATACTTTTTCACACCACTGCACATGTCAGAGTGGATGATTTTCTAAAAGAGACAATTACGGCTCTGGCAATTCCACTAAAAAAACACTAAATATCCACGAAGAGAGATTACAGAATTCAAATCCTGTACTTCCAAATCAAACATCTGGCATTAAATGCATGGCAATGCTAATGGGGAGCTTTCTTTTGATATTAAAGTATCAATAAGCTTAAAATAGAACTGCAGCAAAATTTGATTTTATAAAAACGTACTACTCTGTGGATTATTGCCATCAGCAAAGCTGCTCTAAAATAAAAACCATATTAATTCCCAAAGATTACATGTTCCATTGCATAACCATCACAAAAGCAGACATTTATTGTGCCTTCATCATCTTTAAATAGAACCACCAGCTCTTTATGATTTAACTAACATCCCTAATAAAACTCATGTGATACGGATATTAAGTCCAGCCCTGAGTTAATATCCACAACATTTATTTCACTGTTTCCAGAGTAATTGCATCACATGTACACCGCCTCGGACTCAATGGAAAGAGCGTCTATTAATCAAAGCGTAACTGCGCGCACTTCCCAGATAAACGTCCAGTCATGTACAAATGATTAAATCCGGGCATATTCATTTCTTATCTAACTGAACTAATTCCAGTCGCGTAATTCCGATAAATAATAGAGGTATGAGTTTATGAAACGGGATCATTTGGAGAAGGAAGAAAGGATGTTTAATACAGCACACAAAGGGTCTCTTAGGAATTGCGATCATGTCCCAGCTACATCATTCCAATAGCAGCACGAGCGAGGGGTGGAAATGCGACTCTGTTTCCCATTTACCGCCACAAAATTGGATATCTTCGACTTGCTTAACTATGGATATTAACTGCGACTACTGTAGCTGTAAATACCCATGTAATTGAAACTGTACGTGACTGTATAAATATTTAACAAGTGTAAATGTGAGCAGATGCTGCTGGTTTGAGTACAAAAAAAAGAAAGTGCTCGGTACATGTCCTTTCAGCTTTGATGAGAGATGTCGTAAAGGGATGTAAACCAACCCTTTTCAGTCCTGACTCGTCACATATTGATGCTAGGTCAGCGCCCCTTGGTGTCACGTTTTAACGCGCAGGGTACCCCTTTAGCGTAGTTTTTCGATGAGCGGGGAACTGCGTTGCTTGGCGAGACGCGTGGAATTCTTCCACCTAATTCTTCCACCAGAGCACCTAACCCCACCCTAAACCTAACTTCTTAACCATATAAAACACAACACACGAATAAAAGTACAGGTATTTATTGCACATGCTGAGCAAAGACATTGTTAAAGAAGCCTATTACAAACAACTTGAGTCGCAGACCTTTTTGCACCGAAGCCGTACGATAACTTTACGTGAAGATGCCGTGCCCGTGAATGCACGCAGTCGGCTCTCATTCAAAAAATTAACCGGAACATTAGCTAGATGCAGTCGGTCGCGGGAGCCAATACCGTTTCACATTCAAAGCCAACGAAATGACGGATCGGGCACGAGACACGGGAGAGCCAATGGCATCGAAGCTGACATAACTCTTCATCTGGGGCCAATTTTGAACGTCTGTTGTTATTTAAGGCGGACGGTGATCGCTTTGTGTTCGTACCCACGGAATATATGTATTTTTGAACAATATTGTGACTGCTTGCATCTTGTGTTTAATATTACGGTAAACTGAATAGCGTCATGTTAACGCAATTATTCTGTACATTAAACTTAAATAAAATCCCGAAACATGATCATTGCAAATTATAGACAATAACGACAGTAAAATGTCTGTGCCCTACACGTCAAAAAATGACACAAAAGGGGTACCCTGTACGTTACAAAGTAACACCGATTGGCACTGACCGAGCATCATTATGTGACAAGTTGGGAGTGAGAATGTTTTGATGTAAACATTTGCTTTTACGATACAATTACAGTTCTTATGTGTTCTATTTAATTCAACGCCACTGGTATCATTTGAAATTATTTTCTAGAAAAAAGTATAAAGACCTAATATAGACTTAAAATATATATGCAAATGTTATACTTTTTGTGTTTAATCTATGATTGACTAATAGTTGTGTCTATGTAATTCTGTGTAATTTATGCAATATTAAAGGGACAGTTAACCAAAATGTGAAATTTACTCACCCTCATGTCATTTTTCTGCAGAACACAAAAGAAGATATTTCGAAGAATGTTGGTAACCAAACAACATTGGCCCCATTGCCTTTTGTATGGACACAAAACACATTTCTTAAAATATCTTCTTTTGTGTTTCAAGACAAAAGATTCATAAATAGGTGTTGACATAAGGGTGAATAAATAATGTCCGAAATTTTATTTTTGAGTGATCTATCTCTTCAATGTCACAGAATGACTTTGACCGAACGCTAATGGTTTTCAATTATTTCCAAACACTCGTCCGATCTATCAGAGTTTGGAAAAACATCTGTGCTTTTTCTTTCACCCTCATTCTCTCTCTCTCTCTCACCAGTACCGCTGCCACTTCTCCTCTTCAAAGACATCTTCTGGGATCGGATCGATCAACACCAAATCAGACACTTGCCTGAAGAAACAGAGCCAGAGAGAGACAGTCAAAAGACCACACAGAGGATGTTTCAAGAGCTCAGATAAGACCTCTCTCTCCCTCACACACACACATAGTGTAAGCTCTTCCAGTAATGAGAAATGAACAGCATCTCCAGTGTGTCTATTCATTGAGATGGATGGGGTCAGTGCCACAGCATGGACAATATTTTCAGTCCACGGGCGCTACAGAGCTGAAACAGCTAAATATATGACTGTCAGAGCTGCACATTAAAACATTACATTTGTCATATGAAGGGTGGGGGGAGCTGAGAGCTCTTTACAGCTATGCCAAGTGTATCTATAACTGTTACCTTGTTAGGTCAGAAACGTACAGTACTTTACAAAGTCCAATTGGACAGGAGTAACAGAGCAAGACACAGGACTAGCATATTTTTATGGTTTATGTTATGAATACTTCAAATTTAACATTCTTATTTAGCCATATTAAACTTAACACTTACAAAACATTTAACAGTGATATTATGATTTAGCAATATTGTATCTTTAACTAGAGGAAAATGTGTTCCTTAAAGGGCTAGTTCACCCAAAAATAAAAATACGTAGTTGTTCCAAATCTGTATAAATGTGTTTGTTCTGATAAACACAGAGAACGATATTTGGAAGAATGCTTGTACCCAAACAGTTCATTGCCACCATGGATTTCCATAGAAGGAAAAACGACAATGTTAGTCAAAAGTGCCCCAGTCCCAGTTTGCTGTCCTACATTTTTAAAAATATCTTCTTTTGTGTTCAACTGAACAAAGAAATGTGTAAAGCAATTTTTCCTATCATGGTATTGAATGGTGGCCAAGAACTGTTTGGTAATAAGCATTCTTTCAAATATCTTCGAGTGTGTTCTTCAGAAGAAATTTATACAGATTTGGAACAACTCGAGGGTGATTAAATGATGACAAACTAAATATTTTTGGGTGAACTTTTCCTTTAAGGCAATACTCAAACACACACATCTAAACACTTGGCCAAAATATAAAAACAGTTGTGCATTTAAACCGTAAACTTACGTGTCATGGATGTGGCTGTAGAACCTGCCGTTGAGCGTGCCCAGTTCAGAGCCAATCAGGATGAAGGGCGTGGCTAGATCCGCAGCCTTGATCAAGCGGTGGAGGTCGTCCACCATCCTGAGAATGACAGGGAGCACAGTTTCACGTGAGGGAAGTCTAGACGTGACTCATCTGGCAATTCGTTTATCACCAGGACACACAATGACACGCGTTTCCATTCGCTTCCAGACAGGACGCCTACTGTCCCAGACTGTCGCTCATCAATTAGCAGAGCGGTCAGCCATGTTACATGGAGGATAAACTGACCCCAAAACAGAGGATGACACATGGAATTAATAAGCACTGTGCACCACAGGACACAAAAAAGTCTGGTTTCTGACATCCTCATTAACTGAAATGCCATGAAGATTTAGTGGGCAGAGAGTAATGCAGTGGCATACATCTTTCAGATATGCAAAGGTTAGCTACAAAAATACCAAAATAGAACATGAAAAATATAAAAGATATTCAGAGTGGATTATGAACTTGGTGCACACATTATACATTACGCACTGCTAACTTTTTTGTATTGTATTAAAAATAGCATGTGAAATAGATATTGCGTTCTTCATTCGTCACCAAAATAAAAGGTCAAGTTATGAGGATTACATTTTGACAGAGAGCTCCGTTTCTATACTGCGCATTTTCACAAATGTGTTATCTGGTCCATGCATACAGAAAGTTCATACTAGACAAAGTAGACACGATAAATTCCAAAAATATTAAAGGAGCAATGCGGATATTTTAGCGGCATCTAGTGGTGAGGTTGCAACACCCCTCCCTTTCGAAGCACTACGACGGCTCTCACAGGACAAAGATGTTGTCGCGTTTTCGCCTCTTTGCTGTAGTAGATAACATATTTATGAAATGTGCTCGGTAGAGAAGTTTGTCAGTTTAGGGCTACTGTTGAAACAACATGGTGAATTCCATGTAAGGGGACCCGTGGTGTACGTAGATAGAAATTGCTCAATCTAAGATCATAAAAACATAATGCTTTATATTATGTAAAGTGTTTATACACCTATGAACACATAGTTATGTATATAATATTGCATTTCTGTCAATAGATTCTCCAAAAATGTAAGTATAATTCACATTGCAAATATGAAAACCTATAAAGAAATAAAATATTTCAGAAATCTTTTAGTCTGTCTTCCGAGGATAACCGACATGTACCGAGCCCTGATAACAACTCCCGTCCCCCTTCTACACATCACTTTCATGCACGGAGATATGTTACCATGTCAACAGCAACAAGATAAGAGTGACTTCACGTGTACGATGAAAAAGCCTGGAAGGTAGGACAAGGACACAGAGAAAAGAAAGAGAAAAGGTGTGTGTCCTCAGACAAACCTGTATAATTTTTGTTCTGCTAAAAACAAAGAAAGATATTTGAAAGAATGTCAGTAACCAAACAGATCTCATGCCCCACTGACTCCCATAGTATGTATATTCCCTACTATGGCAGTGAAGGGGGATGAGATCTGTTTGGTTACTGACATTCTTTCAAATATCTTCCTTTGTGCTCAGCATAACAAATACATTTATACAGGTTTGAAACAATCTGAGGGTGAGTAAATTACAGAATTTTCATTTTTGGGTGAACAATCCCTTTAAACCTGCTTCTTTCTCATTTTGATTCATAACACCACGTCACCATCAAATCTTTAATCATTCTATATAATATACATCAGAAATCTATAAGACTTGAGCCTCAAAAGCAATCAATATCGAATAGTTCACCCAGAATGGAAATGTATTCATGATTTACTCACTCATGCCATCCCAGATGTATATGCCTTCCTTTCGTAAGTTTAACAAAACATTTTTTTCAATAAAAATATTTATCAATTTATGTCCATGCATCGGTCCCATATCGAAGCTTCAAAAAGCACATACATGCAGCATAAAAGTTATCCATGTGGCTCGGTGGGAGAAAATTTTCATTTGTGTCGGTTTGATTCCCACTGATCACAAGGACTGAGAGACGTAGAATTTTGTATGTACAAGTGCCATGTACATTTTTTTATAACTTAATAAAATAATCTGCAGATATTCTCTGATAGCAAGTGATGCTAATGTTAGGTATCATTCTTGAATAATGCTCAGGGAAGATCATGTTTAGAGTCTTGTTTAAGGGCATCATGTTTATATATATATATGATATAACATGTGAAGCTTGTAAGACATTTCATTACAATACCTTCCGGTGGTTGACATTCCCCAGACTTTCTCCATGCCTGTGGTTTCATTCTCCAGGGTTCTTCGGCTGAAACCCAAACCAACTCTGTCATAGGTGCACACCTGAGAAACAACAGAACACAGCTCGGGGTAAAGTCTTACTTCTGAGTACCAGCCAAAAATAATGGTATATGGGTTTATAATCATGCTGTACAATAGCCCATGTCAGAATACCAAGGTTAAACCATCTGATCCTTTTATCCCACATTTTTATTCCAGCGTGTTTCCTAAAATTGGAAGTCAGCGCGTAACACCGGAGAAGATAATAGCCAAGAGAAGCCAGAGAAGTTTGGGTAACTCCTTCTGTTACTGTTGCCCGATACTAAATATATTTTTAAAATTCTAACTATACTCACTGAAGTAATAAAACAGCAACTGCTTTAAAAACTTAAATTTAACCTTTCAAAGAAAAAAAACAGTATTTCATTATGGCTTTTGTAGCTAATGACTCGGACATAAATAAAATCTGTGAAATGCTTCACTGTAAATAAAACATCACTTGTTTGCATTAATGTTGCATGTTGATTTAGACCTTTCATACAGAGCGATCTTCTGTAAAGCATATTTAAAGACACTTTTTGCAATTCGTTTTTAGAACGTATAACATAAAATGTCTTCTAACACATGACAGATAGTCGATGGTTGACATTCAGATCCAAACATACCTCACTCGAGGAGGTTTGTGAACTGACCTTTGTTGTTAATGACAGACTCTCCTGAACATGGTACCAGACATCTGAAGACATTCCTGCTGGAGCATCAAGAACCACTGAAACAAACGTGAAACATGTTCAGTCTAAACTAGTTTAAATGCGCACAACAAAGATCTAAAGTGAAACTTTGGTTTCAACTTTCGGAGATTACATTTGTTGGTCCACTCTTATTTTATAAGAGATAGTTCATATAGTCAAACTTATTAAAGGACAATTCACCCAAAAATCGAAATTCTGTCATCATTTACTTCAGATTGTTCCAAACCTGTACAAATGTCTTTGTTTTGCTGAACACAAAGAAAGATATTTGGAAGAATGTCAGTAACCAAACGGATCTCACCCCCATTGACTCCCATAGTATTTATTTTCCCTACTATGGCAGTAAATGGGGGATGAGATCTGTTTGGTTACTGACATTCTTCCAAATATCGTCCTTTGTGTTCAGCAAAACAAAGAAATTTGTACAGGTTTAGAACAACTCGAGGGTGAGTAAATGGTGACAGAATTTCATTTTTAGGTGAACTTCCCCTTTGAAATGTTAGACATTGTTTTATTTGTTCTTTGAAACAAAATGCAGTTGGAACAAGCAGAGTTTAAGAACCGTTTAGGATGAATTAGACATAAAAAAACAATATTCCATTTTTTAACAGTACTGACCGAAGTTCAAAATGCGCATTTAACCTACCAACTGGTTGTCCATGTCCCTTGCACAGAAGGTGGATCTTCTGTCCCAGACCGATATCTATTAACTGAGCACCTACAAATTGAAAGACATTCAAATAAACCAGCATGTCCAAAAAAACGACATTAACCTGCACATACTCGAGACCTCTGAACCCCCACCTGTAGGTGACAGCACCTGTCCTTCTCTCTGCAAAGAGGCGTAGTTCAGGAAAGCTGGTGTGAAGATGAGGAAGAGCAGAACCTTCATCCAGAAAGACACAACAGACCAACAGCTCCTCTGAGAGACAGCCACAGCAGTCACACCAGTGTCACCTGATGTCTGTGAATGAGAATCATGAACTGTGTATGCAGCTTGATATCCATACTAAATCAAAAAAGTACTTATTTATTGTATTATATGCATACAGTTATTGTGACCTCGACATTTTCACTTTGCTGCCGTGTAGTTTATTCACAGAAATGTACTACAGTTTTTACATGATAAGATGAGGTCATATCAAAATTTCCTTTGTACACCTCCAGAAAAGTCGATGGTCCAATTTCAGAAGTGTACACACATGTGTTACCGAGATCATATTTTATTACCTTCTTTCTCTCAGGTTTGACACTGTCACCATCTTCTCGTCCGCTGGTCCTTTTGCGCAACATCTTTTTTTTAACGTATTCACAAATAAGACAGATAATGTATAATAATAGATTAGAATGAATGAATGAGAGAAATCATGACGCATGGGGCACTTCCGCATTAACAGGTGCCCGTCAGGTACAAAACGCGTTTCGTTAACGTCGACCTGCGAGTGCGTTCATGATAACCTAATATATTTGAAATAAATATGATATTTTTTCTGTCATATCAACATGGTTATAATACATGACAAAGTGTTGTTATTGTTTTATTTTAAATTAATAATATTTTTATTGGGCCCTATTTCTTTTCGACAATTTTAAAAAACACCATAATAGTTCCTATTAAAAAGTAAATGATCCTTGTTTTTGCTATAAATAAAACTATAAATGTGATGTTTGCTTGTGAGATAAATTACACAGCTTGTTACCTTTACGTGGTAGGTCTAGTACTCCAGTTATTTTGTTAAAACAGCTGTCCTGTAGGAGGCGCTGTGGGACCTTTGTGTAAGTCTATGCATTTTACAGAAGACATACCATTTCAAAAATGAATTTGTACGAATTAAATATAAGTCATATGCTGATTATCTTATAGGCCTACTAACAGAAGGACAAACAGGATCCGTGGAAAGATGTTAGTGTGTTCTTCAGACAGAGCTGCACTGTTAGTGAATATTTAGTGTGACAGCAGATTATAAAGGTCATTCACAGCACAGCTTTCTGTCACACAAGGTTATTCATGAGTGTGAGTGAATTTAACACATGCTCGAAAGGACACTGATTCTTGAACTTTCTATAGGTCCAGTTCAGAGTTTAATTATGTAAACAGGCCAGTGGTGGTTTTTGTTTTACATTAGTACATGTTTTATGCATCCTCTTACTTTTGGTTCACATCAGAAAACATCCATATAAAACAGCATCTTCAGCCTATGGGCGTCACTGTATTTGCCAGTTGACCCAGTTTTTCTTTTGAGACGGTTAAATGAATAATATGTATAGTTTTAAGGTTCTTTCGGTAAAACATGTGAGGAAAGTTAAACAAAGTGACAGATAAATAACACTTCAAGCTGTGCCTCAGACAGCAGGTGTAGCGTCAAGTTATCAAAAGCGTCTTTCTATCATCAAATCTATCACTGAAAAACACTTTAAAAATGTACTGTTTTTATTTTTTATTGTAATTATTTCACGTCAAAGTGCCAATCACGCTCTGTTAAATCATCCTTGTGAAAAATCACCAAGTACTGCACCTGCATTAGAGCTTGCCTATATATATTAAGATGAGATCTCTCCATTTATTTCATTCATTGTCTATACGACGTTAATTAATCTCTTTCCTTTTTTTCGTTATGTATTTAGAAAATTAGAAAATGTTAGCAAAAATTAGTTTTTAGTGGAAGCACCAATGCTAAGTTCCAGTCTTCGGATGTTTCCAACATCAACCCGGAAATCATTTCCGTAACAACGCTGTTTTAATAATAAATATTTTTTCAGTCATAATCAGTCATTAGCGACAATAATTTTTTTATGTTACTAAATGCCTCACTAAATCCAGAAGTTATTTCAGATTGGAGGTGGGAAATATTGTTGGGGACCCAACATAACATTTATAATTCAGAAGGCTCCAGCTCTTTAAGTATCTAAACCAGGTAAACAACCTTTGATATATTGTTGGCAAAAAATATATCCACGACGTTTGCCAGCATAAAATCTTGATATTTGCATTTTGCTTTTTTCCGCTGTTTCAGAACTCAGAAATGATTCATGAATCTTTCGACTCTCTTACATAGGTCAAACCCGGGAATCAAACAGAAGTGCACATTCTTCAGTTCAGGTAATTCGAATAGTTCACTCAAGCACTGAATCGTTTGGAGAGGTTGCTCACTTCGTAAAAGAAGCTAGCGTGCCCCGATGTGGATTGTGGGATTGAATTGAACAGGCTTGTCTTCGAAATTCTTTTATTAACAGGTAGAACATTTAGCTACATTCAACTGAAACCAAGCCAAGATTAGCCATACATCCATTCCGGACAGGTTAATAATAAATAAATAAAAAGCTTTCTAACAAAAAAGAGTATTAAACAGTACACAAAATGTTGACATAACTTACACATACCATGGTGTAATTATCATTGTATATTTGAAGTAGTTTGAACCAGAAGGCTTTGTTTTGAGTGGAAACTAGTACTCAGTTGATATGTTGACTGATGTTTTCCTGCAGTTAGACAGGATCGAGTATATCGTTGACAGTTGTTATCATATGGTAAGTTGGTATACAGAAAGCTGATGTGTGTGATGCATTTCAACATGACATTGCACTCTTAGAAACAAGTTAAGTTTAACTTCAACAGAGTTTATCATTTAAAAATCATATGCGGTCCACGGCAAGATTCAGTTCTCTCAGATCTGGCAGATGTATTTTTAATGAACCATTTAAAGGGCATAACCTCTGTCTCACTAGACTCACAACATGAAGAGTCTGCCTACTGATACAGTAATAATATTTACTATATTTGCAATACTCTTAAATTAAATATTGCTTGTGTTTTGTTGCATTCGCCCTAGCAAGCAGTTGACATTTATTTCTGAACATTGATTAATTCTTTCACAGCAGAATATTTCCTGTTAAAGAATCACAGCATTGCACAAGGCTCTTTGACAATGAACCGAGGCGCTGCACTTTGTTTTCCATCAGTTATCTGGGTTAAGTGTTGTTATGTGTGCCCAGCTGCATTAAAGGGATACTTCACCCAAAAATGAAAATTCTGTCATCATTTACTCACCTTCCAGTTGTTCCAAATCTGTGTACATTTCTTTGTTCTATTGAACACAGAGGAAGATATTTGGAAGAATGCTCATAACCAAAATCTGTCTGTTTAAAAGCATTCTTCCAAATATCTTTCTCTGTGTTCATCAGAACAAATAGGCTACATTTGTACAGATTTGGAACAAAACCATTTGATGTTTTAGGGCTGTAAAAAATATGTCTGTGCCAAGAATAAATTTACCAGTATATCACGCTTGCGATAAAGTTTAGCACGTGTTTTAGACAGAGCCGCTTGTTTGAGTTAGTTGTATTTTTGCGGTGCTTGTTTGTGTGTAAATCAATGGTTCACCGCTATTTCAGTTGTTTTTGCGTTTAAAACGTGTTTTCCTGTTGAGTCTATATTTATTACAACCCTGTGATTTCGAATCAAAATTCAGCATCCAGCAGATTGTGGATCAGACTCTGAGAAATTGGTCGAAGTGTCAACTTCCAAAAGCTTTCAGTGGCAGGTAGCACTGATTCCCGGTTTCGGATACACAGTCCAATGAATGCAATTGCCTTTTCTCATTGATTTGAATAAAAAGTGTGGTGTAATAATATTTATTTTCAAAACACTACAGCACTGAGACAGTGTGTGAAATATTGAGCAACCAATCTTTGACTGATATTTTTGAACTTTCGTTTACACGTTTCATGATTGTTTGCATGCTTACTGAATTGAGTGCTAAAACCATGCAACAATGCAAGAGTACAAATACATAGTGTAAACCAAATTTGTTTTGTTCTTCTTTGAGTTTAAATGTTTTATATTGAAGCTTGACTCCTTCAGGTGGTTGTAATAAAAAGCGTATTTATCAATCTGGGGATGTTTGAAGTACTTCTTCACGAAGTAGATTTTCAAAAAACGTTATCCACAAATCGGTGTCATTTTCTATAAAGATGCTTGTTTGGTTCACGCTGTCTTTGACCTTTGACTGCTGACAGTAGAATAGAACACTTCCTCTGTAAAACGCAGCATCTCCTTGACATCTTCCTTGACATTTTCACCGCGTCTCCAGCCGTCAGCCATTTTTTCTGTGATACATCTCCCCTACCGTTCCCTGAGACTTGCTGTTTCTCCCAGCAGGAATCTGCTTCCTGCTCCTCTGCTGTGATGAACACATTTTAAACATCCTGTGTCACTTTCTGCAAACTGATCTGCGTAATACACCTGCACAAAACTGCACATCTGTGTCAATATTTGTATTCATGGATGTATCGCAGAACGTGAGCAAAAATGATGCGTGTGTCTGGTTTTTATGTTTGGTAGAATCCAACCCTGCATATATCCCACACATCATTTGTAACCCTGAAGAATAACATACTGAAGTGAAAGAAATTGAATTCTCAGTGACTGTATCAGCGCACGTTTCTCATCGGCTGCATGATATGTTGCTGTAATTGAGATAAAACAAGCGCTCATGAAAACCCATTTCCCGTCGCGGTATCTGTTCATCAGACACGGTATCGGCGAGCAGGAGTCCTAACGCAACGGGCATCGCTGGCCTCTGCTGGGCGTTCAAAGGTGCTCGTATCTCCACACCTGATTTCCTGCCAATATTAATTCTGCCCTCAACACATCTATCTGCTGGCGTAAGGGCATCGCTGCTCGATACGGGCTCGGCGGTCTTCTCAAATGTAATGAAAAACTTCAAAGCTCTCCATCAGCTCTCATTTAAATGGTGGATTGGATTTTGTTTGATTTGTTCACTGCTTGAAATTCGCAACTGCAGTGCATTTTTGCAGAATTCATCCATGAAAGACATTTTTTGAAGTTTAAGAAACAATTAAGTGTTTAACTGATTTTCACCATTTTTTATTCAAATTCAAACAATGTTTTTTATAATTTAAGAGAAATATGGGTCATGCAGAACAACATTTGTATACAATTTTAAATATCCTATCATTTATTAAATATTTTTTATAAATTGATTATTTACAAACATATATCTTTTATAAAACAAAGCAAATGTTTTGAAGAGAACACAAAACTGGCAGCCTTTGAATCGTGGCAACATCTCCAGGATGCTTCAGGTTCTATATTGCGCCTTTTTTGTACCAAACTACCATTCTTTTTTTTACAATTCGCCTCAATACAAACCTTCAGGTTTCTCTTTATTTTGAGATCTAACATCTTAACAGGAGGTGCGAATATCTCATCATTAAGTGTTGTACCGGAGAACACCGTAAACAGTCTGAAAAATGAAAAGAATCTCCTGCTGGTTAGACTATAATCTCTTTCAGTAAGCCATTATCCCATTCATGATCACATGACACCTGTAAATGTCACCCTTTCACATGCAAATACTGTCCTTTATGTTCTGTTTCATTTATTATGTAGATAAAAAGAGAAAGCGAGACCCAACATTATCTGACAGACTTGTAAGAAAGAAGTGCTGTAGCATCTAAAATGAGTTCTGCTGAAGGTCATCGGTTCCCACGGTTGCCGTCTCGACCCTCCTGCTCCACCATCAGTCTCTCCTCGCCGATATCAGTTACCTGTTAGATATCCGTGTGTGTACATCTGTATTTTGTTCTGCTTAGGAAATTATTGGATCATGTTTGTTGCAGTAAAATGGTCTATGAAGCGAGAGAAATGTCTTTGCCACACAAAGGGCGCCTATGACGCCTAATATGTTGCCTAGCTGGGTTTCTCGATTTAAACGGATCTACTGCGGTACGGTACCCATACCCCTCATGTTTAAATGTCATCTGCTCATGTGTAGATGCTGTGCGTTTGGAGGTGGCTAACAGAATTCATGGTCTCTGTCTCTCTGACTTATTTATGAGTGCCCACCGGGGTGTTCATGGAAGCACATCATAGGCATCCGTCACAGGCCTCTCGTCTCCGCACGCCGTCCATCGATTTCCACGTCTTCCAGCGGACACTTGCCATCAATCAATAAGGTAACAAGTCTTTATTTCTTCTGGGAAAACCCAGACTTTCCACTGGCACATCTGATGACAACAGAAAGGTCTCTGTGCGCGTAAGCAGAACTTTGTAGGGCAAACCTAAATTTAATCAAACTCGTATTGCAGTTATTGAAATTGTGTCGTCTTAATGATTTGTGTTTCATTACAGCGATAAATTATTCTGTAATTTCATGTTGTTTGAGTTAAAAATCAATGATTTGTTATTGCTTTGTTTTTTGATTCAAAGAAAATGGCAGAAGTAAAGCACGTGCGCACCCATTGCCAACAAAACACACATATGACTCAGTTTCACTTACCGCGTGCTGTTCATGTCCGGCATCTTTTAGCACTGGGACCGCTCCATCTAACAGTTTGAACGATCTCCAAATCCAGCATTATATCCACCGTTTATATAACATCCATCACTGAAATGCAGTGAACAAACAAACACAGCTAAAATTGGCTAATGCCGTGCTCTCTCTCTCTTGCTCCAGCTGGTTGAGGTGTGCGCATGCTCCTTCTCCCGCTCTCATTGGTTGACGCAGTAGCTTGTTCTTTTTTCGCTCTGGTGGGTTGACGCGTGGGCGTGCTTTTCCGGGAAAATTTGTCTAATAAGGAAATAATAAGGAAACACATTTTTCAGGCACACTAAGCTTGTCGTTCTCAGTGGAAAGACATGAAGTGATAAGAGACATGAAAGTTTGCAGAAATACGATTATTGTAAATACTATTTATGTTTAGATGTGTTTTTTGTTATTTTTAAACCCTATCAATGTGACTTGACACTGTGTTGCGATGCATTCTGGGATTGCATGTTGATGATGATGCACGAGATGGTGTTTAGCTGAAACAAGGTTAATGTGAAACTGCCTTCACATCAGCAGTGTGCCATGTTTATATGGGACGTCAGTCATTTTTCAGGGTAGCCCATATAATGTATAAGACGTTACAATGAGTGCTACATAAATTGTCTAATTACTGTTTACATACAGCATGACATTTGACCTTTTATGTGTGTATTTACTTGAACTCTATTCCTATATTTCTACTATATTTCTAATTTAAATTCCAAACATGCCTAGTTAAGCTAAACCGCTGAAAAATCATTTCACTGCCCTTTGCGCTATAACACTTAAACTTATTGGTATGATCCATTGTTCCCCTGCTCACGGTGGAATGGTTCGGTCTGCATTCAGAAGGTCAGATTACGGTGTATGTGTGTCTCATCCTGCGCACAGATGCCTGTTACAGTGACCGGCTGCATAAACTCATCACACAACCACCCGGGACATGAACGGACCTTCGTTCTGAAAGTGAGTGACAGTTGTTCTCTTTTCTCTCTTGAGCATGTTTAGAAAATGATGCAGCATCACCTGCAACTGAAATGTGCTGGTGTGTGTCTGAGCACCTGGATCATGTGAGAATTGATGCATGATAATGGAAAGTGATCATACTGATGTATTTATGGAGACCGAGTGGGGATTTTACTTGATGTGGACTTGCACGAATATACTTTCTTTTAGTGTTTGAAGGTTAAAGAGATGTATTAACTGAATGTCAAACTTATTGTCGGAGAACAAATTTCAAACATAATTTAACTTAAAATTTAGTTTACAAAAAATAGGACAATTGAGATTTTGTCATTTTAGGTTATAACTATATATATGTGTTATATATTAATGTATTCATTCCTGTGATAAAATTTCATATATTAATTAATATATCAGTAATTCAATCAGTTCATTTTCTATTTTTATTTCGTTTTTCATAACATCCTCATATAATGGAGGTTTTGCTATAATAATAAAATTTTATTTTTGTTTTAGTTCTGCATTGTTTTTTAATTCTCCTACCTGGCATACTGCAACAACAAAAAAAATAAGGTAAAACGCTAAAGAATGATGTTTTCGGAATCTGTTTTAACCCTCAACTAAAGATCTGTCACTATTTAAAAGTTCTTCTTTCCATACTTCTGCATGAGAATCCTTGTGACATCCCTTATGGAGCTTAAATAAAACTTCCAAGTATACTTCAAATATTGTTTGTTTTTCGCCTGAGTAAATAAACGGCAAGCACCTCAGAGCATCACTTTTTAGTACGACTGCACCATGACTGAATGCCTTTCAGTTCAGACATTTTTTGCATATGCTTTTCAGAAAAGCAAATTGTTGTTCAAGGACATAGACTGTGTACAGTCAGTCTTAAACTCTAGAGGGCGCTCTTCAACATGCACGAGCCTCCAATATAGAAGAACAAGTAAAGATGTTTCAGTGAGAGTCAAAAGGCAGATTGAATCTGTTTTTTGTCAAAACAGACACTAAATAAAGAGTTCAGATTACTCGGTTCTAAAAAATCATGTTTTTTATCGTGCATTCCATGTAATATAAAACAAACTGCAAGAAGGTTGTTTTGATTAAGTAATAGTAAAAATACAACTAACTAACGCATTAAAACACAATAAAAACATGACATTATGTGAAAACTGTTAAAGGAATTAGAAATGATTACAAGAGCTGTGAAAGTCAGTCGAACACCAAAAAATATTTTAAAATGCAAAAAGAAAATTGAATTCACAAATGGATTTTTCTTTTAAAGCAGCCTGTGGCATTAGATGGTCTGTAAAAATAAGTATTGGCATGGATAGTAATCTTTATAAAATGGATCGTTCCGTCTCCTGGTTCTGATTGGTTGAGCCATGTTTAAAGCGTAAAGTGTAAAATTATGATAAATGCACAAGTGATCACAGATTCTATATGAACGCTTTGTCTCCAACTCAGTTAACTTGGCTCAACAAGATCCTTTTAATCTAGCTTTGAAGTAATGCCAAGAATGCATTTGCGTTATAAATTTCTGTCTGACGCATTTCACAATGCAACAATGCACCCCACTCCCTGTCGTTTTTAGTGCGCCCGGACCCAGTGGTTGCCTTATTGCTTTATTAAAGGGAGCTTTTGAGCAGTTTATTTTATAAAAGCAGCGCAGACCTGCCTGAGGACTTGAATCCACTAGAAATGTTTTATCTTTATACCCGCTACCTCCTACCGAACACAGTAGAAGTTATGTTTCAGAGAGTAAATTTCACTCTTAATAGGCCTTTTTACCGTAAAATTAAAGAGATATATATTTAGAAGGACTTACATCATTCTGCAGCAGTAAAATGACGGAGGCTTTATCGACTTCAAGGCTACTGTGTCATTTGCTGCAGTGTGGCTGGACGGTCAGGTTTCTTAGAAGATTCTGCGTCTTTGTGTCTTTATAACCACTGTAGGTTTTCTGACATGAAAACGGCACATGTATTCATTTTAAGGTCCTGGGTTAATGTCATTGAAACAACTTTTTTGACAGCCAAGCAGATTTTAGCGTTGGATATTTTGCTGCCTAGGGTATTTGCACACAGTTTTTGAGTTGTTCTGTGTTTTGAGGGTGTTGATGTTGGGATTGCATTAAAAAATAATTTCTTTGAGACAGGATTGTTGTTCCAGCTTCAACAAAAAATGTTGACCCAGGAAAATGCCTCGCTCAGCAAAACTCAAGACGTGTTTCAGTTTTGATTTGATTTTCTCCCACAACGCGAAAATTCAACAAACGACATCACAATTTGTATCACTACACGCTGCAATATTTTATTGATCTTTAAAGGAAGAAAGGCGTGAATGATGTTCAAAAGTGATGAACAGGAAATGTAGTATTAATGTGACCACTTTGATAACAAGGGGTCTGATCTAACGCTTATTATTTATGCAGTGCATCTTCAAATGTTTGCTCTGACTTCAAGAAGCAAAGGCTTGAAATACGCCTTTTAGTTTTCTGTCATTGTAATTACACAGGGGAGCTTTTCTGATCTCTGAGTGAAATTAAACTTCAGCTGTTCTCTCAGATCCTGCAGAACATTTGGGGTTTATATGCTTCAGCTTTGACGGGTTCAGTCACTTACAACACATACTGAAGGATCACCAGTTAAATCCACAGATATGTTCCTAAACTATGTGAACTGCTTTGCTTTTGAAGGGCAAACATGCATGATTCTGTCTTTAACTTTGGCCAAAAGATGGTATCATGGGGTTTTTGCCTGCATTTACTAGACAGATATTACATTAAAAATCTATGATGATTTAAAATGCAGCTCAGTAAGTTTTGTAATAGAGACAAGGTTTTGTTGTTTTTAACATTGTATTACATCGGTCATGTTCAGGCTCTCTGGTATTAAAGTGAGCTCATCTCAGGTCTTGCGTAACAATGTAAATCCCACATCCTAAGAGGGCAGTCTCAGTTTTCCAGGTGGTCGAGTTTTGTTACGGGTTCAGGCTACAGTGATATATAATTCAGCTGCACTTCATTTATGAATCAATAGCGCGATTATGTGAACTAGTCAGTGATTTATAGGCAGAAATGGGTTGAGTGGGATTGGATGCAAAATTATTCTTATCGGTTTCTTTTATTCATGAACTGAGAATGTATAACTTCTAATATCATAAGCACTAACTAATGTGTTAAATATCTGTGTGAGGTCATTACACACATTGTGTGTGTGTGTAACCATTATATTTTGGGGATACATTTGGACCCAAAAGTGAGCAAAACCTGATACTATACTGTTTTTTATTCTCTGTAATGCATATTTTCTCTATGATAATAGAAAAATGCTCAAAGACATATGTGCAATTTATAATGCTAATTGCAAGAATTATTTTTAAAGTTACAGTATGGGATTTAACTGTATGCTGTTATATGTGTGAAGCAACATCACATAAATGTGAGGTCACTGATGACCATTTAAAATCTGCATTCATGATGTGGCTCAT
Organism: Triplophysa siluroides; assembly: GCA_006030095.1. Classification (NCBI taxonomy): domain Eukaryota; kingdom Metazoa; phylum Chordata; class Actinopteri; order Cypriniformes; family Nemacheilidae; genus Triplophysa; species Triplophysa siluroides. The sequence continues at coordinate 867,329 of VCII01000037.1, read as the reverse complement.
CAAATCAGAATTTAGCCTTAAAACATTTTCTTTTATTGTGATATTTTATCAACGTTTCTAGCTTTCACTCTCACTTGTACAATAGTGTAGCCTTGAAGACTATAAGGAGCACCGTGGCTCATTAACTCACAGTTTTAACAGCCATTAACTCGCAGCTTTTCAGATGTGATAATATTGAGTGATGGATGTGATGAAGAGTTAATAGTGCTGGAGGTCTATGGTGAAACATTATAAACAACAGTGTTTTGCGGCCATACTGTAGATTAGGAAAGGATTTGCTCTTCTAAGCCTCGCTAACACAGTTATTGACCCCTGCAGATCAGTCTGACGTGTTACATGCATTAACATGTAGAACAGGCAATGTTATGACAGCAGGAATGGTTTAATTTGTATCCGGCTCTGTTGACTTCTAAACAGATATAGTCAGTAACTGATTTCCAGGTTTGTTGTTTTTTTGTTGTTGAGAATCTTGGAACATTGTACTTGTGTGTCCCTGCGTGTACTATTATTAGGGGTCAAGTCCCGTGGATCCGTTAGTTTTCTTAATATTATTATTCTTCCACCATCGAGTCTGTAACGGCCCGTAATTGCTGCTTGCAGCTATATTTATTATAATTTTTGTATAAAAAGATTCTGCCTATAATGATGAAATTAGTGAAAGTTTTCTACAATTTATGTTTTAATTCCATTTTGTTGATGCAGAAGTGCCCTTCACCTTGAAAAAGGCTTTATGTCCATATGCTGATAGTCCACATGATAAATATGACACATAACTGGTATACTGCACACACGTGACGGGAATGAAATGCTCTTGTGGCACAGGCTGTAAATCTGTGTTGCGTTCATGGTGCTACTGAAACGCGTCCACAGCCACAAGATTAAATTTACCTCCGAACAAAGTCATTTTTGAGGGATGCCTCCGGAGCATTTGTCTCTGTCAACATAATATCAATTTGTGTAATGACTCCGCAGAATAAAACTAAAGTTAGACTGACAGAGTCCCACCTTGCCTGAAGCTTAAACAGTGGCATTTGCTAGGCTCCAGACTCATTTTTCCCACTTTTGTCACTTTCCCACTGTTGTCAAGCCAGGAAACGAGCATAAAAACACAACAATGAGTTACTTTTTAAACATTTAAACACTTTTACAAAAATATATCCTGATTTATACTGCAACATCGTCTGACAAATTCACCATACATCTACATTGAAGAGTTGTGTTTTTTTTCCCATGTAGTGCACTGCCTCCTCCAACAAACTATGTGCATAGATGTACAATGTTCCTGTTCGTGTACACAAACAGCTAGTAACAGGGATGGATGCTTAAATTCTTTGTTGTACTCGTTGATGAGTCAAGTGAGTTTCAGTCAACTGAATGTTTAGCTTATCCACCGCGCACACAATGCACAAAATAGATGCTGGGAAGACGACCTTTTCCAACTGAATGAAGGCTGTGCACCTTTTGTGGACAAAAGGGATCTGAAATGCACTAAATATAGTGCCAAAGTCACTAAATTGTCACCGGTAGGTGCGCTTGTGTGACACGGGACCTGAATGGCAAGGATCAGTGGCTAAATGTGGACATTAATGTTAACATTATGCCAGGTCGCCAAAAATAAAACAGTCCATGGGAAACGGCTTGGTGTGTTTTTTGCAGTGTGTGACGCAATATGCAACAAGCTATTGTAAACAGCTTACGTTAACTAGCTCGGTAACGTTCTAAACGCTAACATAGCAGATTCATGGAAAAATACATCGGTAATCAGCCTTTTTTGCCTTTAAATTAAGTGATTAAGAGAATCACTTAATTTAAAGTGAATAAAATAGCTTCTTTCTGGAATTCAACAACCACTGTTGAACTGAGCTGCATACCTGTGTGTACTATCGTAGGTGAGATGACTGGGGAAAGCAGGCCAAACCACTGTGAGGCAGGGGGGACCTCAACTGTTTCTAAACTTATATGCATTTTTTGCGTTTGTATTTTATTCCAATTACACAATTAGTATAGGTTTACATAAATATATTTATCACAAAAGACGATTTTTTTATGATTTTGGGGGGACAACCCTCGAACCCTCCCGTCCCCCCCGGGATTTAGCCCATGAACTCACACCCAGCTGCAATTCAGGTAGAAATATTCATATACAATACAATACATGGATTCTGTCTTCCGACCTTGCTTTTGATTAAATTGTGAGGGACAGAGACAGTTCAGAAACCGACGTGTTCGACTTCATTAAGCTCTGCGTAGAAGGATCGGAACATGACCGTCAGAGCGTTTTAAAAGCATATGGAGCAGTCTGTCCCGCAATGTTTTTATGCTGTTCGATCTGCGCAACACCGAATGAAGTCAAACACACACTTTAGTTTGGAAACAGAGGGAGTGCACAGCTTTTTCCTGCACTAATCACAAGCGCGTCATTCACTACTCATAAATTACATTAAATCTTCAAATAAACATTTGGCGGGGCAAAAATTTGTTTTACGCAGACCTCGCACGTTCGCATTTGTGAGCGTTTTGGTCGCAGTCTAGAGCCCTGGTTTGTGTTGAGCGTGTAAATGAGGCTGCACGGGATGTAGACGGAGTACTGCAAGGTTGCTCTGTTGATTGAATATAACATAAATATTCTTTAGCAATTGTAAAAAGTGGTCGCTTACCACGACAATATCTAATACGAACCCAACAAAGTGTGATGAAATACGCAGCTTTGTTCGCTGCGTTGACATCATTTCCACTGAAACAGGAAGTTTAGGAAACACATTTGATGGCTGAGGCTCCTCCCTCTTTTAAAATAGCCAATAGTGTTTGGTTTACCTTACAGTATGGGTTCTGATCAAAGCTTAAGAGCGAAATTATCATAAAAATCAAAGCCATAAAAATAATTTATCCAAATTAGCGGAAATGAGAGGATGAACATTTTGAATGCTTCTGTCTTCTAAATGTATAAACAACTGTGATCTAAAATAACAAATTCATTTTAACAAACTTTTGCTCTCTTTCAGGACTGATATTTTCCTAGACATTATGTTAAGAATACTTTAGTATATTCTTTTATAGTAGTACGTACGTAAGGATTTCTCAGGAGTCTCCGTAACGCTCCCCCGCTCAGGAGGACAGTTTAATAATTAATTTAAACAAGAGTGTCTGTTCCAGGGTGGTAAGGTCTTGTAACGAATACACCAAGCAGGTCTTAGAAAATCCCAGCAAATTCCTTTGAATGCACTTAAAGTGTTGCCGTGCATGAGAAAAGCTGATTTCGAGGAGCACAACACTTGCATTTTTTCTTTGTCTTTCTCAGTTGTAACATCATGCAACAGATGTGAGAATCTGAAGCAACACATGAATAAGTTAGATAAAATGAATAAAACATTTGAGTCAAGTCCTTTTATGTTATGGTAAAGTTATTTTGCACCAGTGATCTGACAATAAATATAGCAAAACACACTGGTCAAAAGTTGTAGAACACTTATTTATAGTTATTCACATACTTAATTATTAATATTTTGTTCTACATTTTATCACGAAGTTGCGAATAAAAAAATCTAAGCAATAACTTTATCAACGTTTTATGCATTAAAACTACTTTTTATCAAGCATCTTACACCCTGAGATGCTTTTGCAGTCATCCATTTCAAACGTATTTTATTAAATACATTTTTAGTTTGTAATGAAAAAAGGTTATATTTGGACAATCATATTTTTGGCCACGAAACTAATTTCAGACATTTAAGCATATACCTGTGCACACATTTTCAGATCAAAAGCTTTTGAAGATAATGAAAAACCCTTCACTCAAGTCTTCTGACACTTTGGATCGATGTTTAAATGAATCTATAATTGAATCTATAATTTTTAATAATCTGCACTTCTGACAGTTTATTATATCCAGCAAACACGATTATACATTAATTTGCACACCGGCAAGAGGTCACTTAAGTGTGTTCCAGTACTTGCATACTACTCATATACTTTTTTCAATAACAAATGAACTACATACTTTTAGACCATAGTAAATAAGAAGGAATTATAAGAAACCTATATGGAACAAATAGAAGTGTCCTATATAATGCCATCAGCTTCACATAGTGAATTAGGTGTATATTAACATAATGTTTGTTATGAAGGTCTTTATGAATCTGGATGAACAAACTGTGCTTTGATGAATTGGACGGCAGGCAGCGATGGAACGAAAGCTTCCGAATATCGCAAAAACGAAGCTGTTTATACGCCAGCCGCAATTGCAAGAAAATCTCCATAATCATGGCATGTTCTCTGCAGGCTTCATTTGACCCCTGATCCCCGGAGATGTTGCCAGGTTTAATGCTATAAGAATCGGGTAAATTAGAGAGAGAGAGGGAGAGAGAAAGAGGATGAGTCACTTTGCTGCAGAAAAACACAGATTAAGACCAAAGCCAAACAAACACACACGCACACGGCTGATTTGTTTGTTTCTGTCCTTATGAACGAAGGATGAATCAGAATGACTTGCTTTGTAATACTGGATGTTCTGTTCTGTAAAACGCGTTTCACACCCTCCTGCATATTTAGTTTGCTTTCTGTTTTGTGCACATCACATGGCTTCCGTCCTATTTACTTTGGTGTTGCTACATGTGAATTATGCTTTGTGTGAGAACTACATTTCGCGATCGTAGTTGCAGCGTTGGGAAATGATCTCATAAGTGACGCATATCATTTTGTGTGCACGGTGCACTTATTAATTTCACCAACACGATAGAAAAACAACCGTTTTATTTTAAGGACGGCTAGGTTGTAGTGTCGCTTAGTGCCACTCGCTGTGCATTTGGCCTCATATTTTAAGTCCCCAACATTTCACTTTCCAAAAGAAGCTTGCCAGTGCTCTCTAAAAGCACGCAGACACGGTCCATGGCACTTTGGAGAGATGAAAGGCTTTTGATGAAATGCTCAAAATCTGTTGAACGTTTGTCCAGAGGAATGACTCACTATAGAGCAGAGAAAATACAATGAAATAACCTTCTGAACATGCCCTGTTGCCCTGGGCGTGGACCTCTGGCGTGTGCTTTTGGGCTAAGAATAAGAATGATTTTTTCCCTCTTCTTTTATGATTATAATTCTTTTCTGCTGCATGTTCTGTGTTTTATTACTCCCGTCACCTCCCACACGTGTCTCAGATGAGTTGGGTTTAAAAATAGACTGGATTAAAGCAGCGAGCGAAGATCACAGTGTGAAAGTCTCAGTGGAATACGGTGCAGGGGGAGAATCCCATGATTCATAGCTGTTAATCAATGACAGCGCCCTGTGCATTCCCAGAAGTCCGTGCGACTTGTGAAAAGGCGCGTGTTGTTGTTTTATTCCCCAAATTGTGCTTTTTACAAGAAACTTGATGTCTGTGTTTACTTGAACACCTGATGCTGCTTTTAACATTGCAGGCTAATGAACAATTTGGGGAATATGTGTCATTAAATGCAAAAAAATCTCTCTTGTGAAGGTAACACCATCTTTAATGCATATCATGCTATTATATGACTGTCACAGGTACAACCGTGTTGTTTAGAATGGCTGGAGCAGGACAGTCACTGCGTCTCATTATGACTTGTGTTTAGGATTGCGGTTTAATGTGCATTGATGATGCCGCCACAATGTAACCTTTGTGTAAAGAGCATCTATAGCCTGCAACCTGAATGCACGCAGCATCCGCTCAGTGTACCGATTCGGTGGCTTCATTCTCTGCATGTGCAGGAATCTGAATCCTCTTAGGATTCTGACCCAGAATGTGTGCTCACACGTCCGCCCCAGAGGTGATGAACTGAGAGTCTACAGAACAGCATACTTTTGCTAATTTTTGGGTGATTGCACTTTTTTTGCAATTTGTAAATGTTTGCGATTCATTTTTTATTTAAAAAAGCAAATACTATAGGCAGTAGTACACCACATACAGTGCACAATGCACAGTATGTACAATTTATCAGTCAGTAGACTGATCAGTCTAAATATACTATAAACATCGTGTTGAAGTGTTTTTACTCTTAATTTAACACAGTTAGCTAGATCACACACAGCTGACTCTTGCTAAACATCAACGATTGTGATTATAAATGATTCGTCAGCTCAGAGAACACTTAAAGGGAGATTACATTTGAGATAAAAGTTAAAGCCTGAAGAGTTTTTGAGATCATTAAACTCACTGTTCTTAAATTAGCCGTTAATCAACTGGTTTATCCTCTGGTTATCCATTAACATTAACCCTATGAAGTCAAATAAGAAATTATGTACTCTAAACAGCGGTGGGAAAAATCAAGAGACAATTTCAACATCATTTTCAGTTTCTTCATTTATTGTTTGTTGGTTTAGGTAAGATGATCATTTTTGTTTTATTCCGTGAGCCACTAACAATATTTCTTCCAAATTTATAGTAAAAATATTGTTTCTAATTGCATTAGATTTGCATTGCATTTGCAGAAAACTGGAGAAATGTTTCAAAATAACAGAAAAGACGCTCTGTGTTATTTTAGACCTCAAATATTGCAAAGAAATCAAGTTCAGATTCACTTTTAAGCAATACAGTACAATTTGTACATGTATTTAGGAAAAGTTGTAATAAATGATGTGATAAACTTGATAAATTATCAAAGTCTTGTCAGTCTTTCTTATTGGCGTTGGATGACTTTGTCACTCCTGAGGTTTGATTTTGGTGAAATTTAACAGACACCGGACTGTAATGGCCACAATACATCTAGAAAATGTAGAATGTGCTCTTAAATGTTTTTACAGCTGTTTATGTGTTTGTACATATATTATGTATAGATTAGTATTAAGTTAAATGTACAGTTTGAGTGTTACAGAAGTTGTTCGTTATTTTATTGTTGTATGTTTTCGCTCAGGCCACCTTGACATTTCAGCTCTTATCATTCTCTTATCTGCTTGTTTTCTCAGGTTTGTCCCTCCAGGAAAAGATTTGAGTCACAGACGGAAGCCCTGCCAACATGTTCAGCACTAAAAGGTCAGAGCAACACAACATTTCATTTTCATTTTGTTTTGATCTGTTTTTGTTTGCTACTGTGGAAATTCAATCGTATGCTGTTTTTCTATTTTGTCCTCTAATCTAAACCTCAAACACGTTTTTTTAAAGCCTTTTTGATTTATTTAAGGGTGATTTTGAGAACCAACATTTTTCTAATCCGTTAAATCAAGTACTTAAATAGTTCATTAAGTTTGTTGTACTACTGTTTTGTGACTTTTAAAGTAAAATCACCATCTGTTTGTTTTTAAAGCTACTGTATGATGCAGAAACCCAATACATTTACCCAAGTACGCCCACATTTACATGTCAACAGCGCCTATTGGATATTTTCTGGAAGTCGGGCATGAATTATTCATACAATGTCAATGCATATAATTTCCCTTGTGATTTTTGATAACCAGAACATTCAGTACCCACATTTGACTGCTCTGATTCAATGCATAAGCTTGCTTTAGCACAGCTGCAGTAAACGCTGTCGGAAACCAAATTTGACAGATCTAATTGAATATGAATATGGCATGTGCGGGTCATTGTGCAGACACCACAAACAAACGCAATCGGGATCTTGAGGAAGTAATGAAACCAATCGGGACGCATCAAATTGACAGAAGCTGCATTAGTAGCCGGTGACCTCAGGAAGTCACATTATTATTCTGCACACATTTCCTTCATGCATGTCATTGAGATTCACAGGAATTGCATGTTTTGCAACACTCATTTTCAGTGAATCCAATTTTTTGTCTCAATAGGGTCTCGGAAGAAGCATGTTGTTGTTTTTTTTAGTCAGACTGTTTTCACATTCCTTTTTTATTCCATTAGTCAGTAATGATGAAATGATTGTTGTTTTAGGAGGTGTTTGCTAATGTGTGCAACTGCTTGGTTTAAAAATACCAGTATATACGAAATTTGTATTTTCATTTATGTCTTTATATAAAATGATAATTTAAAAATAATGATATAATAAGTATATGAAATAAAAAAATATTAATAATACAATTTAAATAATTTCGTAAAAAATAATTGTTTATCTATTTATTTCAATTATTTAATACTTATAATTTATTTAACATTTATAAAATATTTTTTTTATGTATTAAGATGATTGTTCTTTTATTGACTTTTATTTGTTTAATACATTTTGGAATTTAGTTTTTTTATCAGATTTTTTTACAACTCTTAGAACATACCTGCAACCTATTTTTGGGTCATGCCGCATCAGTAAAGAACCACTGCTGTAAAAAAGCATCTATTGTTTGGGTTTGTGTGTTTTCATCAGTGGTTTAATGGCTTGTGTTTACACACGCTTATTAAACTGTAACAGGAACCGTGTCAAATTAAATCCCACATCGCTTGGATTGTTCATTAAACGCATTACAGCTCCAACAGCTCATTAAAAGTTCCGTCCTGTCACATAGGTCTTCCCTTGAAAAATGAGCCTCGCTTCTCTTTAAGGTCGCAGTAAAGCGTCTGAGCTCTGGCCAGCAGATAAGACTTTTACTAATTAGACCTACACCCGTGTTTACCGTCCAAAATGAGCTCAGGCAATAAGAACTAAACCCCACCGATGCCCTGGGCACAGAGCTCATTATGCATTCATCCTCTCGCGAACTCATCTTGACCGCCCAGATCTGCAGTGCCGCTCAAATCCAAATATTTCGGCCAACCTTGAGTTATGGAAAAACGTTCACCCTCCAGATCTGTTTTGAGATGAATCACATTATGGCTTGATGTAGTTTCGTATCTAACCTTATGTGTTTTCTGTGTCCCCTTGAAAATGTCATCTCGGAGGTGATTGAATGCACAACAATGACTTCCTGCGACAACAGGAAGTAGCCAGTCCTGGTTGTAGGAGACTGAACTGTCACACACAGGGCTGCTGTTGCTATCGGCAGTACTGATATTAAAGCAATATCGAGTTGGCCGGCAGCTGCACCGAACAGAAGATGCAGTCCAGATTAATTTAGAGATCTGATTCAGAGAACAAAGCTGATAATATAGTTCTGATCTTGAGCTAGTTCTCCATCAGATGTCCAGATCTGTCACTGTTGTCAAAATCAGACTTGATGGAAGACAAATGGTTGACATGATGTTGACACCAGCAATGAGCACCATGCTGTTCCCCCATGTAATGTAGACCCACATCTGATGTATGTTGACATCCCATACTTGATTAGATGAAGCTGCAGAAGACGTTCCTCCTTTGGAGAACATGGACCATGTATTCAACCCTCAAAGGCAAAGTGATGCAATTAGATCTAAATGACCCCGAGTTCCGATATTGCGATTGACTTTGGTAAAGCCACTGACTTTGGAAATGCTTGGGAATTCTGGGATATGTTCTTGGCGATGTCTCCTGTTAGTCACAGACTTCACAGTTGGTGTTTTACCTCCTGCTGTTTCATTTCCTGCGGGGTGATTTTGATTGGCGAACTGAAAGGGGGGGTTTATTAGCATAAAGGGGAGGGGTCTCTGCATGTGGAATGTTATTATGAACACATTTTTCAGGTTATGCATGCAATCCTCTTTGGTCTTGCATGAGAGTATTAGCAAGGGATAATGACAGAGCATATCAGTTTTTTCTGAATTTACTATTTAGAGGTATGTGTTTTTTTTTAATGATCGTTTTTGTTTTATTCTGTGAACTACTAACAATATTTCTGCCAAAATAAATTTTTTTATTTGCATTTATTTTCAGAAAATGAAACTGGAGAAACAGGTGAAAATAACAGAAAAATGCTCTGTATTTTTTCAGGCCTCAAATACTGCATATTCACTTTTAAGCAATACAACAGTAATATTTGTACTTAGTATTTTGGATTTCTCGATTTATATCACAGTTTTCATGTGTCTTGTCATGCTGTCAGTCTTTCACATTGCTGTTGGATGATTTTATGTCACTCCTGAGGTTGGTTTTGTTGAAATTCAACAGACACTCGACTGGAATGGCCACAATACATCAATAAATACATTAAATGATCATTTGGAATGGTCTCTTATGTTTTTCTGATGCTGTAAATTAATATTCTTTCAATACACAAAGCCGTATATTGTGGGGATTTGAATGAACCCTTTATTTAAAGGCTGTAGCTATCGATTATTTAAGTAATCGATTATTCTACCAATTATTCCATCGATTAATCGAGTATACGGATAATAAGTACTTTTTCTTTATTAAAGCGCAATACTAATTATACAAGAGAAAATAAGACAGGTTTCTGAAAATGAGCAACTCATTTGTTTTTCTTTTTAGAAAAATAAAACATTTTATTGCCGAAATTGCACACATTAATATCTGTGAAAACTAAACCCATTACAGTACATAAAGTACAGTACATTCCATTGCCATATTACATTAAAAATGCAATATAATACAAATATATAAATAACAAGAATAAATAAAAATAGAAAGAATCATTTCAAAGGAAAACAACTAACTTCAGCTTATGCATGATGTATTTAGTTTACCTAAATGACCTAAAACACACCCACATACAGTATTTGTTGCAGTCTCGCGGTTGTCAGAGTAGAAATGAAAACCTCTGCCCTCTGTATATTTTTCTGTAATTTAATCTGAAGCGTCTTCTGTGTTTATATTACATATCCAGAGTTTTGCGGGCTGTGCGTCAGTAATTATGGTCAGTGGGGAAATGCAAAAATAAGTAAAAATAAATAAATATATCTAAATATTTCCAAAATATATACAAGTATGTGAATGATTTTGTGTTTATAAATACAAGACTGAAATGAACAGTACGCAGACATATAATATGTAAATTCTGGATAAGATTAATCGTTTGACAGCCCTAAATTGTATTAATCCTACTAAAAGTATTTACCCTCTATTGACTCCAGGTTTCCTCAGTAACCGATCCAGTTTGACTCCATAGTCAAATACTAGAGAAGTATGCCATAGTATATGAAGTTGGCATTGGTTTTAGGCTGCGATTACAACTTCAAAGGGACGTTAGCTGGAGGTTATTTCAAAACAGACTTCCATTGGAATGCTTTATAAAATTTACTTACTGACTGTCACTTATTATATTTCCATGCCCTTATTTGTTAAATGGTTGAGTGTGAGTTCAGTTTTTACCCCAATTTTTTGGTCCTTCAAGCTGCAATCCTAAAACCTTTTGGTCAAAAAACCTGTTTCTCCGAACCATACCCTGATTCACAATGGTAACCTTTTTGTGTAATAATGATTTATAATTTGAGCTGTTGTGTACGATTTGCAAGAAATGCCAGTTTGACGGCATGTGACTTCAATCTATGTAAAGGTGAGTATGTAAAGTAACCTGCTATTTTATTTCTCAAACAGATATCGCAATATAAAGGCTTTAAATGTTTAAATACAGAGTATTCCATTTACAGCTTCTAACAGAAAGCCGGATGATTGGTCTTTGACATTTAGCAGATGTAGGATTGTTTACGATATAATGGTGTGATTGCAAAACAGTTTTTTCCTAAAGTGTCTATGCCATTGGCGCCAACAATAAGGTGTATATAATTAACTGTTTTAAAAATGTCACAGTGTTACTATCACTGTTGACTTCAGGGAATGGCTTTACTTTTTATTTTCTTGCATAGTGTCTGCAACTAGAAATGGAATCAGAGAAAATATTTTGTAAAACTTATGAGATTTTAATGAAATTAAAAGGTTTAAGCTGTCTCACTTGTAAAGAATACAATGCTACCAGTCTCCCATGTACAAAAAACGGGTATCACTTGATACTTGTTCTGTTCATGATTTGACATTTAAAGGCTCGTGTAAACATTTATTTTTCTCTTCCTTCCAATTTGAATGGCTTCTGTTTCATTTTTAATTGGGCATATATCCTGTTTTTTAGTGTAATGTATGATTCTTACAGTTTTCCAGTGTTGCATCTTCTTCAGTTTTTTCATTGATGTGAGAGCAGTGTTGTCTGGTCAACTCTGGTGTTGGATTCTAGCATCTGATGTGTCAGTATGATAACAGGCTAGCGGCCAAGAAACCCAGTGTTCTCATATTAACACTTTATATGAGGCTATTCGCTCTGTTTTTCTACTTGAATCAGCAGTTGCTTTCAAGGTTGTTTAGAGGTGAATGGAATGCTTAAACCTGAATGAACAAACTCTGTCTGCGTTTACTGTACATACTGCCATCTAGTTCCAAATCCATATGAAAATGAAAATTAATTCGAAGAACACGCATAGTATAGCTGTAGGATTTGAAAGCCTGTGTGACTTAAATTTCAGGATAAGTCAATTTTAGTTAAATAATTATTTTTGGGTGAACTGTTTCTTTAAAGCTGCAACTGTATTTTTTGCCTTTGTGTCGTATATCTGAAACATACAATTTTATTATAATTTTCTATTCTTTTTTTATGTAGGTTCAAGTCAAACTGACGTTACCCACAAAACCTGAACGGACAGCTCATATAAATCATTATTATTATAAGCTTACTGTTGTGAATCAGGGTAAGGTAAGGAGAGAATTTAAAACACCGGAGGATTACTTTATACTCGCACACAAAACCACCTTTTTATATATTCATTGTCCTATGTTTTTGACCACAGTATTCTATGCAGAATACGTTCGACTTGTGAGTGTATATTTGTCACGTCTGGCTGTTTTAAAATATGACTCCTCAGAGCTTACATCAGCTGAAACCTCCTTCATGAAAACTATAGTGTTTGTTTAAAAGACTTGAAATGACTTCTGCTATATCAACCCAACACAGGCCTGAACGCTCTCTGCATTTCTCCCTCACACAACATTTGCTGACCGGGAACAAAATGAGATGATGGAATGTTTTGCCGCCCCGTCTGAGCGATTCTCCGCACCGCATTCATTTGAATAAATGACAGAGCAATGTGTTTTTATGGAGTACTCTGATGCAGCTGTTGGTCTGAGGAACAAAACTGATCTGATTTTAGAAAAGAAATCAGATCAGTTCTCAAATAAAGAAAATCCGAGACTGGCTGTCTTTCGAAACAGAGTACAATATCCTTCCATAATTTTAAAACCTTGCTATGTGAAACACAAAAGAAGATATTTTGATATCATTTTGTGTCCATATAATGGAAGTCATTATTGTTTGGTTACCAGCGTTTTCAATCTTCTTTTGTGTTCTGCAGATGAAATGAAGGTAACACAGGTTTTGACTGTCATGAAGTAATACAGATACATCAATAAATGTATCTGTCTCTAGTATTCATCTCACTCCACTTTTAACTCCAGCTGTGGTCAGAAGCCGAAGAATATCAGTTAGACAGCCAGTGATGTGACACAGATAGCAGGGACGTGCGCGTGAGGTGCCGATCGGGCAGGCTGTTTCCTGCAACCTTAAGACCCTCCACATGAGACCACCCTGTCTTGCCTGAACTCAAGCCTTAGGCTCAAAACAACTTTTGGTTTTTGCGGATAAACCTTTACCAATTCACATCCAGTGCATTCATATAGTTTAGGATTCTGGGGTTTTGAGTTCTGAAAGTGTGTGAATACAAAATCGACATTATCTCAATAGATGTAATGAAATGTGATTCCATATGACGTGGCCCCTTTATAAAAAAAAGATCATGTCACATATTGTCATTTTCATACTTTTGGAATATCCTTGTGTCACACTGAGATGTTCCACGTGTCCGCAGCACATGTCAGTGTCACGTCAGGATCAAACTGCCTCATGAACTCGCAGTGTCCTTCAGCTGCACTGAAGCAGATCTAAATGATTCCTGACAGATCTGCCCGCTTCCCTCACAATAAAACTTTTATATTAGTGCTTTCTCTCCGGACACGCTCCTTTTGGCTCTGCACATCGCTCTCACACACGCTGAGATCTGCATCAGTAAACATGCCTTGTATATTCAGAATGCAGATAATTCAACCTCATGGACACACCAGACCGTTTTAGTCATATGAGCGCGCATTAAAGGAGTTTTCCAAAATAAATATAACCAAATTACGGAAAAATAACTATATGAAAGTTCAGTATCAGTTTTTTGGTTAATTTGTAGTAAACCTTAATGTATAGTTATACTTAATATTAGTGCTGTCAATCGATTAAAAAATAATCTGATTAATCACAATTTTTCACTTCTATTGTATGGACACAAAGCCAATGCAAGGTGCCGGTTAACAACATTTTTCAAAGTATCTTCTTTTGTGTTCTGCAGAAGAAAGAATGTCATATTACAAGAGGAATTACACGTAAATAATAACAGATTTTTCAGTTTTGGGTGAACTATCACTTTAAACGAAAATCAAATCTCCCGAGATATGAAAGAACAACTTTAAACAATAACATTTTCCTTCAGACACGCAGACATACAGTACAGTCATGTCTGAAATGAAGCGTTTTGTTCCTGCGCTCAAGCATTGACAGTCGCTATGAAGAGATTATGTCTTCTGTAATCAGGAATATTCAATTATAGATAGCAGTTATCACCTGCGCTAAACGCTCGCGCTGGCCTTTCAATGCGCTCTAATGAGTTTTTTCATCCTTAGAAGTCACTGATAATATTGATTGAAACCGGCGCACGTTTAATAGCAGGCCGGAAACACATGCTGCGCGCTTGCGTTCGTAAAAGGTCAAAATGGGCGCGCAGGCGCGGATGGAGGTAAAGATCACGCGGGAGAAGTCTTTTTATTTTGCATATAACCATATAAGGAAGATCACATCACATATTCAAATAACACTTGATTAGATATAACCAGTGTTGGGTGTAACTAGTTACTAAGTAATTAGTTACTGTAATTTAATTACTTTCCCCTTGAAAAAGTAAAGTAAGGGATTACTCTTATGTTTTCTGTAATTTAATTACAGTTACTTTTGATGTAATTAAACTAAATACTTTGTGTAATATATGTGTGTGCAATAGTGAAATTGACATCAAAATTCAAAGTCTAACTTGTAACTTGTAAAATGTATAATTCTCACATCTGTCATACATTGGTCAGTTAATAGAGTACTTTAAGTAGTTTAATATTATTTATTTGAATGAATTAAATAAGTCGTTTCATGTCTATCCTTGAATCACTTAACTAATCAACGTTGATGTAGGATATAGAAAGTAATAAGTAATAAGTAACTAAATACTTTTTGGACAGAGTAATTTGTAAAGTAATCTAATTACACTATTGAATATGTAATTAGTAACTAGTAACTAATTACTTTTTCAGAGTAACTTACCCAACACTGGATATAACATATGAGGGCATACTTATCACAACTTAACAGAATGACTCGTAGATTAAAGAACGAGGAATGAAACGCCAGGAGATGAGGTGAAATGGAATGGCTTCGTCTCCGCTCTGCAGTACATCTTTAGGGACTCAGCTGGTTGTTAATTGTCTGTTATGTAATATATTGGGCCGTGCAGTTGCAGGCATTTAAGTGTACGAATGGTGGAGTGCTGAATGCATGTAACAAATTTGATTTGTTGATCCGTTTCATGAGGAAAATTTTCCTTGATGTTTTGAGATGGTGTAGTACGAAAATATACTGTACAAAGAACATTTTCCACAGTGACCTGTCTCTTTAAGAATACTGGTGGAAAGTAGGGCACATGTGTTGACTGTGCAAGAGACTCAAGTTCAAATTTGGCTTGTGTTATTTCATAAATCCACCCACAATTTCTATCATTTTCTGTCACTTTTCACCATCCTGTCCCATTTAAGATGCTCTGGGTTATGTATGGAGTAACATGCAGGAAATGTCTCTACTACTTGACAGATATCACTGAAATAAGTGTCCTGGGAAAATACACCAGTCTCTGTAAGAGCCCTATAGACTCTGTAAACAGCAACAGGGAATCTGAGCTTGGGATGCTATACACTTTTTAAAAGGATAGTTTAGCAAAAAAAGGTAGTGTTCGTGTTTTATATTATATATAATATATCTTTAAGAATGTTGGAAACCAAACAACACCATTGACTTGACCAAGACCGCTGAGTCATGTCTTTAAATATTGTATTTTTTGTGTTCCACAGAAGAAAGTCATGAACAGCTTGACATGCCCTTATCTTCCAAATCAATTAACAAAATTTGTGCAAATGAAAATATAGATAAACACGGTTTGTGCCGAGCACAGGTTTATGTTATGTTAATTATTGGCTGCTAAGAACATTACACACTTTAAACTCAATTATCATATTTATTTAACCTCTCTTGGGTTATTAGTTTTGTATAATATTACCATAATATTAAAAAAATCACACATCTACAAATTTATATTTTATAAGATAAACATCTATCTAAAAATGTGCCGTATTCCTAGCACTTCATGAACGAGTGTTATATAAGTAAAGAGTGATGCAGAAAGCCATTAGAGCTGATATGCCAAGAGATTTGCATTTGCACAGATTGATATGATTACATCGATTTCTCCGCCGTCTTCACCGCAGATAGACATCCGCCGATCCTCCGAAGCTTGATAAATGTTGTTCCCGTTTCACCTTCAGCTCAGTAAGGCGTGCAGGCCTCCAGGCGGCCCGTGGAATCGCTGAACCCGGAACGGCAGACGTGGCAGAGCTGTTCTGACTTCCCGGTGGTTCACTGGAGGTCTCAGCGGCTGCTGTGGCGAATGGAAAGTGACATGAGACAACCACAGGCGCTGCTGGGGCCAGGCTGATGTGACAGAGCTCATTACAGGGCCTCAGAGAGACTTACCCGCTAGCTGCTGTGGGTATTTTTAGCCTGAAAGGCCAAGCAAACCACTGCCTTCCTAAGTAGATACTGTAGTAGGGCACGATTACGCAACAACCGTTATTCGGGCAGTTTTTAAAGTTGTAGTGTGTCATTTTTGTGTCGCTAGTGACTCCAAATGGAATTGCAAAAATATGTATTCTTTCGAAGTACGTTCGAATATATATTCTTTAGGAAAATTGTCAATGGTTTTATTATAGTAAAAGTGTACCATGGTTCTTTGGCAGGTTGATTTCAGTTTCTATTACCACAGTTTTACTACAAATACCATGCTTAAACAAAGTATTTTATTGCAAATAAAACCAAAAATCTATAGTTGTAAATCTTATTTGGCTAAAATCTAAGTATGGTTTAACTACTATCTTAAGGGATATAAACATAAGTAAATAAATATCATTAAGTACAGTGGTACTGTAAAGTAAATTTCTCACCAATTATATCCTTTTCAGTCTGAAATGAATACAATTCATATTAATTGTGCAAATATTTAAAAGCCCAAAATGATTTATAAGAAATTAACTTTTGGTCAGCTAAGTTATAGCAAGAATATTTAAATGTGACCCGGGACAACAAAACCAGTCGTAATGGTCAGTTTTTTTTTAATTGAGATGTATGCATTGTCTGAAAGCTGAATAAAGAAGCTTTGATGTATGGTTTGTTAGGATATGATGATATTTGAATAGTTTATAAAAAATAAAAATATTGTCCAAATGAAGTCCTTGGCATAGCATTTTACTCACAACATAATCTTTCGATATATTTACGGTAGGACATATAAAAATATCTCTATCGAACATGATCTTTACTTTATATCCTAAGGATTTTTGGCATAAAAGAAAAATCTAACATTTTAACCCAAACAATGTTTTTTGGCTATTATTGAAAATGTTCCTGTGCTACTTAAGACTGGTCTTGTGGTCCAGGGTCACATATAATACTATATATTGTTTATTTATATCATTTAAGTATTAAAAGACAATATTAAAATCTGTCATGCTAAAGTATAATAATGCCGAAATATTTGAGACAGACCTTTTATTACTTTCGTCGACTGTAGATATGAGATCTCATGTGACCCCAAATGTTCCAGACTGCATGAAAATCTGTCCCGCTGCCTGGATCCAGCAGTCCTTGTCTCATCAATTTAGAGACGCTCAAAACAATTTGCTGATACAAAGCAACTGGAAATAATTAGACCTCATGCATTACTTGGACCCGCAATATAAGGAAAAACATTCAACCTCAAGTAATCCGCTTTGTGTGGAACAGTTAAGTGTTGATGTGATGAACATGAAATGAATGAATTTGTGAGCAGTTTTAGTTTTATGATTTGTTTTGTCCCTTATGTAGAGATATAGGTGTCAGGATGTCGGTTATTTGACATCAATCTATATGAGGTTGATGCATTAGCGCATCGTTATATTCACTTCCCCATTCCGAGATTCACTGTCTGATTAAATTGATATCTTATGCATCCATATATGCAGCTACACGTACCATTTGTGTCAGATTTTCAGCCCACCGGTAATGTTTAGCCATCTGACAGCGTATACACCCACTACAAGCAACAGTGCAGCGACTTGACAACCTCCGGTGATAAAATGTGTATGATGCGTAAACGCCACACAAGAATCAGTGCAAGCTTGTTTGCATGTTTCTAAAAAATCAAATAGCCAAAGGATATATGCTCATCCTTGTCAGAGGACACATACATAATATTTAAAATCAGTCGCTATCCCCCTGCTGAGTTACATAACAGCTATTTTTACGTTGAGAAGCCCGAGGGCAGCAGAGTAACTGTAATTATCAGGAAAGGTCAATCACTGCTGCAGAACACATATCTTCACCACCACAGATAGAAGTGGCTGAGCAAAGCTCAAAGGAAAGCGGAGTCACCCGCCAGCCTTTTTATCACTGAAGGTCATCAAGTCACTGGCAAACGTTCTTTACTGAGCACTGCACAATATACATTGCATACTGCTCACATAAGCCTTTTAAAGGGATAGTTCACACACAAATGACAATTCTTTTATCATTTATTCATGTCATTCCAAACCCATGACTTTCTTCTGCAGACCACAAAAGATATTTTGGGGAACGTTGGTAAACAAACAACTGTGGACCCCATTGACTTCCATTGTACGGACACAAAACCACTGAGACATTTCTCAAAATATCTTCTTTTGTGTTCCGCAAAAGAAAGTTGAATACAGATTTTGAATGACGTGAGGGTGAATAAATTATGACAGAATGTTTAGATGAACTATCCCTTGGAAACACTAGCAGGAACTATTTCTGTCTAATCTTCTTATATGGGAAGACATCTTTAAAATCGTTGGCCAAGATCACAAAAAACAACACGTTTCTTTCCAACAACTACACCTGACATCAACTGTACCATGAATGTTATTTCTTAAGCTCAAATTGTACAAAAACGCAGTTTTTCAAATTGCACTTTTTCCCATTCATATATAAAACATCTATAAAACGCTGCAGTAAAACAATGAGTTCGGACATACGAGGTTACAGAAGGACAGCGAAAAAAATAGGCAACAATATACATTTTTTATATGTTTCACCTGTATTTTACATTTTGCACTGCATTGCATTGTGTTTTAGCATTAATGGAAATGTTCGTAAAATGAACAAATAATGTACAATACTGGCAGAAAGTATCAGTACATTTTACTTGTTTTTTTACAGTTAACTGCACCATTTTGTTACCCGGACAAAGACGTATAACGACCACATTCACAGAGTGCGACCAATAATATCATAATAATATCAAATATCTCATTTGCTGAAATCTGAAGCTCTGATACAGTATGCTTAAGTGAATGGTGTTTTTAAAACAATGATATTAGTTAAGTTATAAATTAATTATTCATTTAAGAAGACAAAATTATAGAACAAAAATATGAGATGATCACTTACCAAAACTAAAAGACTAAAAACTATATTTGTATAAGATACAAATACTTTGTTTCTAAACACTTTGAATACATATTTGTTTATATAACTGTTAAGCGTGTTAAGACAATTAATTAATTTTAAGATAAAACACAGTTGCACCACACAACATTTTTTTAAGTTTATGGCGGATTCATAGATGAAAAACGCTAAAAAAAACAGTTAGTATGTTCAATCAGTTATTTACGAAATATAAAAATGTGTTTAAACTATTTATGCTTCCATCTTTAAACTCTATAATGTAGTCTTATTGATTCATTTTCTCTACCAGGCTTGTAGATAAGAATAATCACAAAAGACATCTCCCATATGTCCTCTCAAAATCAAGTGTTCCTTCTGTTAGTTCCCCAAAGTGCCTTTCAAGAACCCTGGTGCCATCGGTACACCAAACAACCGTCTGCCTTTTCATACGAATAATTAGCTGTTGACAGTTCAGTGATTCCTGCTAATGAAGATCCACGGCTTTGTCTCCGCTTTGACACAGTCAGGAATGGTGTGAACTCACAGTGTCACGTGACCAGCCTGAAAAACTGAAAAGTGTGATTTCTGCAAGGGACTGTTGTGTAATCCAGAAAGTATCATGGGAGTCTGAACAGGTACACAGTTTTGAAGCCAGCAATGCAGTTTGAGCTGTTCTAAAACAGAGATTAAACGTGAAGAATGTATATGGAGAGAGAGAGATGTCCTCTTTTAATGCTAGCACATTGTTTTCCCCCGAGGCTGAAATCTTCCCTAGCCTCCATCTGGGTGACTTACAGTGGCCGAGATGATTTTCGATGTGTGAGAAATAATTTAGCACCTACAGCGCACACGTTTATCTCCAACCTCATATATGCAACATTCTGCATGATGTGGGAAAAAACGTGATACATTTCATTCCTCGTTGCATCTTTTGTTGGCCATTTCGCTATAATGCATAGCAGTTCTGGCTCGATCAAATAATTATGTTAGAGTTTTCGTCTCTGATAGAGAATGCTGTATATGGAAGTTCCCGTATATTAGACCAAAATAATCATATTTTTCTCTATTTAGCATTTTTCCAGTGTTCGAAATTTAGCGACATCTAGCGGCGAGTTTGCGAATTGCAACCAACGGCTCACTCCACCCCTCACTTTGGAACCACTACGGTGGCTGACACAGAACAAAGATGTCGTCACGCTTTCGCTTCTTTGCCGGAGGAGATAATGTGTTTACAAAGCGCGCTCTGAAGAGCAGTTTGTCGGTTTTGGGCCACTGTAGAAACAACATAGTGAATTCCATAAGGGGACCCGAGGTGTATGTAAATAAAAACAGCTCATTCTAAAAGCATAACGCTTCATTATGTAAGGTCTTTATACACCTCTGAAGACATAGTTATGCATATTATATTGCACTTCGTCCATAGATCCTCCGAAAAATGGGTGCCCAGAACAGGTTTTAACACGTGAAGCGCCCATTTGTTTGAGTTTAACATCTGTGTGCCATGGTAACCATCATTTTATCATTGTTAAGCTCCAAAGTACTTTCATTAAGTCTTTATAATGTTTGCATTTATGCTGATGTATGGTTAGGATGTATGGAAACAGTCAGTGATGAATCAATGATTCGGGTCACTGTGATGAATCCAAATCCCCATGCTCTTAAAGTGATAGTTCATCCCAAAAAAAAAAATCTGTCATTTACTCACCCTCTTGTCATTTCAAACCTTTATGACTTTCTTTCTTTTGCAGAACACAAAAGAAGATATTTTGAAGAAAGTTGGTAACCGAACAGCACTGGACCCCATTCACTTCTGCTGTATGCACACAAAACCAATGCAAGTGAATGGGGTCCGGTTAACAAACATTTTCAAAATATCTTCTTTTGTGTTCTGCAGGAGAAGGAAAGTCATACAGGTTTGAAATGACAAGAGGGTGAGCGAACGATGACAGATTTAGATTTTTGGGTGAACTATCACTTTAAGGTATTGAGCTGTTTCTTATGAGCTTGATTCCAATCTTTGGTGTAAACTTTTGATTCTTACAGTCTTGGAATCCAAGAATCGATACTTTTTGGGCTGGAGATGTCGAGTGGCCCATTTATTATTAAAATATATCTGCAGTAGTGCATGCTTCATGTAGACAAATAGCTGCACAAAAATGGATGGTATGTGTTTGGTTGTATTATTGGGGTGTCTTATAAAAGGGCATCTACCTCTGCAAGACATTTTTTTATTTACTCTCGTCGCTGTCCCATAGTGGTATGGAATATGTATGGAATACTTTAGGAATATAAAGGCACCTTGAAATATGATTATGCATGTCATGGAAATCTATATCTGTCATTTTATCAACCATGGTGCTCCAATGTACTTGTTTAAAGATGTATGTACTACTGCGATACTTGTTTGAAAGTGATGCAGTTTTTAATCGTCTACCTGTTGTCTGGATCCAAGTATTCAAGGTTTGGTTAGCATGGCCCAGTATTCCCCTGCTGGTAGATTCTGTAGCTGCACCATCTGGCAGCAAAAACATCTTTCTTCACTGACGCCCTTTCAAAAGTGCTCCTGCATTCTGAGGAATTTTGGCAAGCAACATGTCTAATAGATGTTTTACCAGCTGAGCCATTGAGGTGAGAAGAAATGTTAATGAATACTTTCTTCAAGTTGGCTTGATAACATATGTTTCACTCGTTCCTTCAGACTCCCAGTTTTCTTTGCACGTTCTTTATTTTCTCTGTCCGTGACGTCTTGCACAATTTAAATCCTATTGTAAGGCTCAAGATCCCTCTGGATCCTGCGTCTCCTGCATCCTCGGTCGCTAGGATATATCCGTTAATGACATTACCCCAGTGGCCGACTCTCTGGTCACATGATCTTAGATTTCTCTTAGGTTAACCACAGCATCGTGTTAGTCCATACAGTAGATGAGCTCTGAATGCACCCCATCAATGGAGCCTTCATGGCGGAAGACATGGTACGTACGCAAACTTTCCTTAGCCTTGGAGATGAAATGTTGTGAAAATTGCACTTGAACTACTAAGAACTGAAATTGTCTCTGACTTTAGCTCCGGTGCTCAGAATATGAAATGACATTGAAAATGTGAAAGAAGTGGCTGTTGAGTTCAATTAATTTGGGATTCTGAACATCAAAACCATTTGGTTTTTAAGACCAGAATCTTTTAGTGATCAATAAGTAGTGTTGTTTTTGGATTGTAGCTTTTATCTTCCACCTTCTCTGGAAATCCTTCTTAAATGGTGAATTTGCCTCACGACACAGTCAGTCAATAGTAGTTGAATAACAGCTCTTAGACTAAAAGGGAGATTTGCTTTCAGTTGGAAAGACATGGTGGGACACAGGCAGAATTAAATTGATTTAAAGGATTGAGCGGTGGATGCTTGTGCTTCAAAACAAACTCTTCCTGCCAGTGTTTGCCTTAAAACAATTGAGCGATTTATTTGCCATCAGTGTCCTGGTTTAATACGGCTCGAACAATAAAATCAGTGCAAATATGTATTTTTGTTGATTTGTATGTCAATGCACAGGAACATTTAATGAACATATTTACACATACACATGTTATCTGTTGTCATGCATAATTTATTCCATAGCAACACACTGGCAACCAGCTATAATACCCCATGATGTTAACACCCTAGCACGTGGCAAGAAAGAGCGCAGTGTTGTTTTTAACAAATGCTGGGTCTGTCCGTCCGTCTGTCGGTGTGTTTGTTTGAAGTAAACACTCCAGGACAAACTTTAAGCTGTGTGGTGGCCACGATAATCCCCCGTGATCAGAAAAAGTGGATTTGGCTGAGTGTGTCCCAGTTAACCAGGCTGATCAAAGCCTAACCCCCCATCTCCACCCCTCCCGTCCACCGCCGGCATTTATCATTAAATTAATCCATCCATCTATCCTTTTATCTCTGCGTCTTTTCCTTTCAGTGCGTCTAATGCTCATCAGAACTGTTTAGCCTCTGGCCGGGGCTAAATTTACAATCATTTATTTGGTTTCAGACGCACATGGTTAGATCATGCAATAGTGTGCACTGCGCTTTTGGTCATTTTTTTTGTCATCGAGACCTTTTCATCAAACGCACAATGGCTCAAAGATCTGTCTTTGGCTGTAATATAACATTTTTATATTTATTTATATTGCAATTCATTAATATTAATATTTTATTGTATAATAATTGTATTCAATTAAACTACTCGGTTTAGGTACACGGTTATTGATTCTTTGAAGAGGTCTACAGGGAGTTGAGTTGGGGCCACATAACGTTTGTTTTTGTTGTTGCCGCTGAAACTGTCTATGCAGGCTTATTATAGAAGTATGCTTATTAAATTTCATATTTGTTTTGCTTTGCTGACTTTACGTACTGCATATATCACTGCATCAAACCTCTAGCCATTGACAAATAACATCTGCCTCCCCTCTTTGGAAAAGCACTTGCCACCAATTATTACATCACGCGTTTTGCATGTGTGTGCTTGTTGGAACTACATTATATGTGTTACTCTCTGCAAGTGTAAGGACTGTATATGGAGTACAGAACGGTATATCAAGAGAATAATGTTTGCATGAAGCAAATTTGTTTGTTTTGTTTCAAACAGTATACGGTGCAGCAATAGTGTGCTGCATTGCAGCATTCATGAACAGAAAACCAACTAAAGCTTGTTTTGAGAATCGTGCGGTTTGGTCCTCTTAAATATAGAGGCTTTGGGGCTCAAAGTCTGTCATATTTACACATTTAACATTCAGTAGGCTATTTCTTTTGTGGAGACCCGGATCTAATATTCAGCCTGTATTCTAACTTTTCTCATGTTTGCAAAAGCAGTCATGTAATCAGGTAGAATACGCTTATTAGCTTAGTGACGATTCACATTTCGCATGTAAAACCACGCTGAAAATGCGAAGCCGTGCAGCTTTTTTTGTTTGTGAACACCCGCACGCGCGCAACTATTTCCATCTAGATGCGGCGCCGGAGGACCCCGGGGATGACTCTTATTGGATCTGCTTTTTTACTGTGTCTCAGTGGTTAGAGCATGACACGGGCAAAGCCAAGGTCTTGGGTTTGATCCTAGGGAATGCACTTTCTTAGAAACAAATGTATAGTACAAGTCGCTTTGGATGAAAGCATCTGCCAAATGCATGAATAAATGCAAAGACGAAGAAGTTTCTATCTAACTTTCATTTTCTGCGGTGCTCCGTGCTCAGTGCTCAATGTCTGGTTTTGAGATTTGGACAAAGGCATATTTTTGGTGTTTGTATGTTTGGTTCAGATTGTTTACAGTTGATTTTGAGTAAGACAAACCATGTGATGTGTTATGATGCCGTTGAATACGTTCTTTATGGTGTAAACACATGGGTAGCAGATGTTTGTTTTTGATCTGCAGTTTAAAGGCTTATCAGCTGGTTTGCCAAATTGTGTGACATAATGATATTTATTAGAAGCCGTAATTGTACAACAAAATGCAGAACAGAACCGAGGGGTAGGGGTTATTTTAAACATACCATTTATTATCCAGAAGACACTCTTCTTTTTTTTTAAGCGATTAATCGTTTTTTTCAATGCGGTTGATTCGATATACTTATTCGTTATACTGTATCTTAAATGTAAAATAACCTGATCCTGTTTGATCAAGGTGTGCGATTGTTCTGTTTCAATATACGTTATATAAGTGTGTTTAAAGTTTAATAGACAGGTTTGTGGGTCTTCGTAAAAAAAAATGATTCACCATTATAATCTGATGTTTACTGATCTTTTTTAGAAATATCTATATGATTTGTATTAAAAATGTAATCATCGACTCGACTCGAGAGCTTGTGAATCAGAATCGAATCGGAAATCAGAATCGAATCCCGGCCCAATAATGTCAATGCTTGGATTGTGTGTGTGTGTGGAATCTTGGAACAACATGTTGTTTTTTATATTAAGATGTTTTTGTGTTGTGATCTTTGTGATTGACAGTTCTGCAAACCTATGATGACAGACCGCTGAAATAGAGACTTCAGTGTCAGACATAAGCACAGACCCGGGCACACAAAACGCAACGAGACACATGGCAATACATGCAACGAGACAAACAGCGAGCCACGCAAGGCTAGATATGCCACAAAACAAACAAGACACAAACAAAACATGCTGCCAAACGAAAAAGACTCGCTCCAAGTTAATACTTCTACTGTATTTAATGGTCTAATCTTTGACTTTGCCAATTGAGTTCACCAGAATAAAGCTCTTAAGTGTTGGCAGCTCAGCCACATGGTCCTGTGTTTATCAGTGGCTTAAAGTCAGGACAGGGTATTTTAAATGCCCGAAATAGCCCCCGGTGAAACAAGGTTACAGCTGGATCACTGATGATTTTCTTTTTGCAATTATGCAATAAATCCGTTTGATTGTGTTTCAGACATTAGCTGAAGATGCTCGTGCTCGTGCTTTTAGAGAAAGGGAAAAGTGATAACAGGGCTTTAGATGATGGATTGAGTCGATGGCCGCTTGATTGTAGCCCCATTTCATTTTCTGGCACCATCTGCTGTGTCCAGATGGAGGAAGACAGTGAGGACAGAGCTGGTGAAGGTTGAAGATCCACAGAACAGAAGTGAGAGTTTGGTTCGTGAGTGAAGGAAAGGAAGAGAGAAAGAGTTTAAAATAGTTAAGTAGCTCAACTGGTAGTGCATTGTGCTTGCAACGTGTCATGGGTTTGATTCCCAAAGAAAGCACATACTGATAAAACAGCTCAAATACATTTTGTAATTTGCTTTGAGTGAAAGTTTCTGCCTGCTGCATGAATGTAAATTGATGCGTGTTGTCAAAAACGCAGGCAAGAGGCCATAAATAAAAGTGTGATTCAGAAAGTCATTCATTCTACCTGAGTGCTACTCAATTTTTCTCTTTCTCTCATCCAGTGGCCTGGTATTTCTGGTAATCATAAGCTTTCACAGCACAACAATGTTCTTCATTCACTCACTTCAATAGCAGTACATGATTGCAGCTGTCACACAATGTGACGCGTTCAAATAAGACCAATTTAAAGGCGTAGAGAACATACGGCGCTACCAGCGAAAGTCCAAAACGTTCCCTTCATCAGCCACAATTCCATCAAATGATACTCCCACTGTTTCTTTGTCTCCACGGAAAAAAACCTCACCAGAATGAGAAGGTAGTCAGCTACATGTATGAACCAGCTGGGTTCTCTGTTCCCAACCCTATTAACCGTAAAGGGAAAGTTAATAAAACAAAATTTTACTCACCTTTGTGTCATTTCAAACCTGTATTTCTGCAGAACAAAAAATCTAATATTTTGAAAAAGGTGGTAACCAAAAGACACAGTCCCCATTGACTTCCATTGTATGGACACAACCACTGAGACATTTTGCCAAATATCTTCTTTTGTATTCTACATAAGAAAGAAAGTCATACAGGTTTAAAGTGACTTGAGGGTGAATAAATGATGAATGAATTTTATTTTTTGGATGAATTTACTTTAATTTGGATAAAATATGGCATGCTAGTATACTCCATGTTGCAGTAAATACAGGTAATTTTTAGCATGTTTTCTAAATCAGTGTATATTTTTCTCCTGAATGAAGGATGTTTATATTTAATAAGAATGCATGAGGGCATGTGGAAGTTAAATATTTGAAATATGCTTCAAAAAAGATGCAAATGTATTAAAAAATTAAAAGCGTCAATATTGAATTTGTGTTTACTATAAAAATGTATCAGTAATTGGAGGAGATACTGTATACTTAACAATAATCACCGCTGTAATGTTTACATAAATCTGTGGGAGAGATGGTCTTATCTTTATAGATACATGAATAAGGTTATACAAATGCCCTATGCAGCTTCCCCTCAGAAATCTGCTCCTCTATCCTCTCTGGAAGCATGTTTGAATGGACTTATGCCAAATCACTTTTCCAGAAGCAAACACATGCACCTGATCCTGAACACGACTGGAATTTTAAAATTAAGCATGCCATGTTGGTTCAGGGAATGTGCCGGATTTAACACAAGCTATGTCGACAGCATCTGAGGCCACAATGTGGATTAATACAGAAAACCATTTTGACTCGTCTCTCAGGCTCACAGTATGAAGTGCTGATGGGAATATTTATTGTATAAAAATTAGGGTTGTCAAACGATTAATCACGATTAATCGCATCCAGAATGAAAAGTTGAGTGTGCATAATATTTGTCTGTGTACTGTGCATATTCATTTTGTATTTTATTTTAAAACACATACACATACATGTATACCTATTTAGGAAATATTTACATTATTTATATTTACCAAAAATTCAAATAATATATAAATATTTTGTATCCAGGGTGTAATGCCCGATGACTCCTGAGATATTAGTTCGGACAAGCAATATTTATAAATGTATATATTTTTCTTAAATATATACTGTACATTTATGTGTGTTTTTTATCAATACAAAATGAATATTCACAGTACAAAGACATATATTAAGTAAACACAAACTTTTATTCTGGACACGATTAATCGTGATTAATACAATTCTTTTTTTTGTTATTGTGTTCCGCTTAATTTATACTTTTCTTTATGAAGTTGAACATGCTGAATATGAAAATCCCATAATTTATATAACCATCAACGGTACCTTCCCTGTGCTACAGAAATTTCTATAATTTTCTGACATTGACAGTTGGAATATAATTTTTTAAATATGTGAAAATTTGAACAGTTTTTGTTTATATGCAGTATACCGATATTCTGTAATTTATCAAATAAGCTCAAATGTATTCCTGCTAAATATACACTAAAACATTGATGCTACATGAAAAGAAATATTAAAAATACAAAATGCGTTAAAAATTACAAAATGTATGTAACTGGTAACTTTTATTTCATATGTCCGATGATACCAGAAATTCTGTAAAGCACTGTTTACATTCATCCGCCTGGAAAAGTAGTTCCATCTCAAAAAAGAGGATTCAAAGTTTATATCTTTAAAAAAATAGTGCTTTAGCAAAGTGCTTTAGCAAAAATATGACCCTTTATTAGGTAGTCAACAAGTGTTGTTGAAAAAGCTTAACTTGTTTATAAGAGAACATTGCTGTATTTTTTATTGTAGTGTAATAGCGATATGAATGTAAAAACGAGTCCCGTTTTCTCTCTCTCATCGTGAGCGCTCCCTGCCCAGATTGTGCACAGTCATGCCAGCATGGTGGCCGCTCATTCATAAGGGTGACGTTTTCATGCCAGCTGCCCCGTGCCAGTGCGGACTGACTGGTGGATGGGAAGTGTTGGAACATAACATGTGAAAATCCACAGGTCAACCCGAGAGATAATCGCCATGAGCCCGGTCCACCATCTGATCCAGGAGACTGTCCATACGAGTCATTAAAGGCCATAAATCTTTCGCGAACACATCAGAGGCATTTGGAGGCTGATGTCTGTAACTCATAGCTCGTTGGAAGAGGCAAATGTTTCATCGTCCCATCGTAATCCAGTGCCAGTGGTCTGAGGCTGCACAGATGTGCCATGTTTCCATTTGCCGGTCCCTGCCAGCCGAAGCAAATGTGATGTGAGGGTACATTTATGCATTTGGCATTTATCCAAAGCGACTTACATTGCATTATCCTATACATTTTACATGATTTGCTATCCCCTGGGATCAAACCCACAACCTTGCGGTAGAGAGACGAGTGTTAACAGCAACTACAGCTATACACACTCATTCTTTACAATTAGTTTCCACATTATAGAAGAGCAGTGAAGTCATCTGTCTACCTCTCTAGGTGTGATTTTTGCTTGTTTCATGAAGGAAAGAGAGAGCCGCGAGGGATGAGTGTATCTCTCCTCTCGATGGCTGTATGTGTGTTTGTAGCGATTGCTTATCCGACATCTCGAGGTCACTGTCTGATATGAGCTGGTCTGGTGACCCTGGTCTCATTATAGTGTGCGTTCAAACAAATGAGTCTGATGATTCCTGGATCAGACTCCTCACACTCTCCTCACAATCATGTTTTTTTCTGAGAGATCTCAGAGAGGAGTCTGATCCTTGAACCTTTATAGAGACAGAGCCTTTATCTATTATTCATCTGCATATCTCTCTTTCATAAACTCTCCTTCTGATTTCATCTCTCTACTCTATCTGCTCCCCTTTCTGTCATCTCTTGTCTCTCATCTCCTCCTCTCTTGCTTCTCTCCATTTTCTGTCCTTTCCCCGTGCCTCTCATTCATTCTCTTGTGTACTCTCCTCTGTTCCTCCTGATTCTTTTCATTCCCTCTCTTCTCCGCCTCTCCTTATTTCCTCTCACTTCTCCCCACAACTCCCTCTCCTCTTATCCTCTTTTCATCTTCTCTCATCTCTTCCTCTCCTCTTCTCTTTTCTCTCCTCATCTCCCTTTTATCTTATACCGGATCATCCTCTTCCTCTTCTCCCTTTCCTCGCCTTTTCATTACTCTCCTCTTCTCTCTTTCATCTTCTCTTCTCACTTTCCTTCCTTCTTCATTTCTCTCCTCTGCTCTGCTCTTCTCCCTCTCTTTTCTTTTGTCTCATCTCCTTTCTCCATCTCCTCTTCATTTCTTACTCTCATCTGCTCCCCTTTTTTTCCACTCTCCTCATCTGCTTTAATTTCCTCTGCCTTACTCTTTTCTTTCTTTCTTTCTTTCTTTCTCCTCCCCTTTCCTCTTCTCTCGTGATCTCTCTCCTCTTCTCTTCTTTCATCTCTTCTCCTCAGCAGCTCCGTGCTCAGCTTTCTGCTGAAATCATCAGTGTTCTCATCCAATCATATTAGCTCTGTGTCCTTCGTCTCCACCAATGAGAGTGAGGGAAAGCAGAAATGTGGCTAGCAACTGAGACTTATTGAAAGACTGCAGTTAACTCAATGCCCGAGGTTGTGTGTGTGTGTGTGTCAGGATTTCTTACTAACACCCAGCTTGAGAGATACACACTGATTCAGCAAGAGAGAAATATGCCCCAGCGTAACATTTAGTGCAGTAATAAAACAGACTGGTTTTCATGGTTCTTCATAACTCCTCTTTTATCAGCTCTTGTCTGTAGGACAGGTTTCAGTGATATTGACACATTTTGCAAATTAAATAGCAGCATCTCTGCTTGGTGTTGATTTAAGAAGACACATTCTGATAAAAACTAAACTGTTCCGTTTAAGAACCACATGCTGTCAAACAGGAGACAAATCATTATATCCTAGCCAGAATGAAAAGAATATGTTCGCATTTACATTGTACAGGCTTTATAGCCTATTTAGATAAAACACAAAGGCTGTTTCGAGGGAGATAAATGAGTTAGAAAACTACATTTTGTGCTCACTCAAGTGATTTTCGCAACAACTTTTCTGTTATTGTGACCCGTTTCTCCAGTTTTCACTCTCTGCAAATTAAACTAAACTTTTATTTGAAATTTAGGAGAAATGTTGTTAGTAGCTCAAAGAATGAAACAAAAATGGTCATTTTACCTAAACACATACCTATAAATCTAAATTCAGAAAAACTGAAAATTATTTTCAAATGGTCTCTTAATTTTTCATTGGCTGTATATTAACCTGACTTGAAAGATGCAATCTCTCTATCACGATTTCTGTTTAAACTATAAAATTGCAGGTTACATTATTAATTTATCCTTAAGTAAGTTGAAATCAAATGACATCAGACTGACATTACCCACAAAATAGGCCGCCAACTTATAACTCATTATTATAATGTTACAGTTGCAGGTCGGGGTAAGGTACAGAAAGCAAAGAGTTTTAAAACAGATTTTTGATTTATGTGCGTGCATACAAATGTTTTGTGTGTTTTTTGTATATAAAAAATGTAAAGATTGCAGCTTTGATGCAAATAAATCCGATAACTTTTTGCAGTTTTTAGTCTTATTTTGTGTGAAAATGGCTATATTTACCTATCCCAACAATTGGAGCAAAGAATTAAATAGTAGATCTAGCAATCTAAAAGTAGATTGTTTCCGTTATGGGAAATCCTTCTTCCTCTTGTTACTTGCCATTTCTTTAGTCATCTGTTTGTCAATATTCATGTACTGTATGCAACATTTTTAATTAGATGTAAAGTAATAGGTCTGTTGCTGGTTTATTTGTCTGCTTCATATGATGCGTTCCTAGCTCTTCCCCTGTGCATACATGCCTGCACAGCGCAAATAAAACCGCATCACTTCACATTTACTGCGATTATGGTTACTGTTATTATGATTTTAATCACATTTACATAATCACAGTATGTCTTCAGCTTACACGAGTTTCAAGTTAATTGCAGCATTGCCATAATCACATTTTAAATGATTTTATGGATGCATGTAAACGTAGCGGATGTAACTTTTGTCAGTCTGATCGAAAGAGGTTATAAATTGCAGCCGATGATTGTTCTGGTTAATTTGTCACAGTGTATGAATAAGTGTAATAACTATAAGTGCTATAGTGTACACAGTGCATACTGTAAAGGTATAGTTGGGAGAAGTATAGTATTTTAGTATGCAATTCATGTTTAACATTCCTTCCCTCAATTGTTCTGTATCCAAAAGATGTTCCACTTCTCATCAAACACACACATCTCCTCTTTCTCTTATACTGATACTGATTATACGGGTATCTTATACTGATACCCCCATTGGGAGCTGATGTACAAAATTCAGAGAGAGAAGTGACACAGCTGAGACCAGAAGACAACGTCTCATTAGAAATCTTAGCAGAAATGAGGGTTGCTCCGTGTAGACTGAGAAAAAGAGCAGAATGTGCAGTCGCTTATAGAGAGGCGAGGGTTCTTCTCCCGCGTGTTATGTAACCGCTGAATTATCTGATGAAATGTGTCCTCGTGAAGATTTTGACTGTAACCTCAATCTATTTGACTTCAATCATCTACAGTATGTGACTTCTATTTGATTCATTTAATACATATTGATAGTAAACTGATTATCAAATGCATATAATTGATACTCATGCTTTGCCTTATTCCTCATAACTCCGAACTGTCTTGGTTCAGACCCCCATTGAGTTTATATTGGAAAAAACTTTGAGATTACACACTGAATCATAAAGCCCACACGTACTGGAACAGAGTGCCCTATTTTTCCTTTGGCTCACACTGAATGTTGCATATGTCGACTATATAATTCAGTGCTTAAAGATTTTTTCCTTTTGCTGTGCCGTGATTTCGATTTTATTTTAATGAATTGTTCTGCTCTAGTTTGATGGACAGGATGCACGATGACTCTTTTAAGTGTTGTTTAAGGAGGTTTGTTCAAAAACTTTCCAAACACTAAGAGCTCACATGAGGTCATTTCCATTCCTGGTACTGTTTATAAAAATAACAGGATTTTATTTGTTTTTTGAGGTTTTCCACAGAGACGGTTATGTGTCAAAATATATATAAAAAGTGAAATAGCACCCTGTAGCCTGTAGTATTAAACTTCAGTACTGTGAATTTTAATGTGACCAAACGTTTGTTCCAGCCCGGAGCTGTTTACTGTGCAGACAGTTTATTTCACAACAGTGTGGAAAGCCGTTTTGGATTACCTTTATGTGCTTCAGTTTTAACTCAACTTTGCCTTGAAACTCAGAGGAACATTATATTGCTCAGACGTTGCTCTTCAATAGCTCATAGGATTTGATGGAGCTCTCTGTTGTTTTTTATTTACGTGTCAACTTGGTGTCCGATGTTTTTTCTAAAATTGCTTTTTACAGTTAAAGAGGATAAAGCTGGCAAATGAATGTTGACCGTGTAGGTAAAAAAAAAAGGTCAATTTGATGAAAAATGTTTAAATTCATATTGAGATCTTCAATTATATTGACTTTTAATGGCAGATTTGACTAATCTGAGCTCAGTTTGAGACATCGGCGTTCTTCTAAAACTCTAATGAAGGTGTTTGTGAGGTCTCTTTCTCAGGAGAAATATCTGAGATGCAGGAGAGTCTTACGAATAGAGATTTCATCTGTGATTTTTCATTCTAATGGGAATGTTTATCAATTTTTCCTTAATAGAAGTATTTCTATACAAGTTTTATAAAGCTACACTGTCTGAAAAAAGGCACAAAAGCTGTCACTTGGAAGGGTACGCTTTAAAAAGGTCCATACTATGTACAATTTAGGTATGTTTACATGTTATGATAGCTTCTGTACCTTTATTCTGACAGTATACTGGACGTTTTTGACTTCTGCGTCTAATGCCTGAAACAAGAACTATGTGTCCAAGGGGCTAGCAAATTTCTTCAACTGATAAAAAGTGCTGGGTTATTTTCAGCCAAACATTGGGTCAAAATGGAACAAACCCAACCATTGATTGGGTTATAAATGCTACGTTGGGTTATACGTGCTGGTTTAACCCAAATTGATGGTCTGTTTTACATTGTTGGGTCAATTATAAACCTTTTCTGGGTTAATTAAAATTGAAAAAAATTAGAGTGTATATTACTAAGTCACAGTTTTTTTTATATCATACAATTATTTTACATAAAAAATACAGTGGAAACAGGTTTTCTTTCTTCCGAATTCTCTTAGGAAGCCCAACATTGATGGTTTATTCATTAGAGTTAATCAGATTGTGTTATTTTGTTTTCATCTCTGGCCGTATAACCTCTTCTTCACTGACCTGATTAAGCCGTTTGAAAACCGGAGGACTGTCCAGGCCAACATCTCATAACTCTTTTATGAGTCACGTTGTAAATCGCCACGAGGACCCCAAGGAGCTTCCTGTCTTTTTTAAATGACGGTCTTTTCAT
Organism: Triplophysa siluroides; assembly: GCA_006030095.1. NCBI lineage: Eukaryota > Metazoa > Chordata > Actinopteri > Cypriniformes > Nemacheilidae > Triplophysa > Triplophysa siluroides. The sequence continues at coordinate 832,997 of VCII01000037.1, read as the reverse complement.
CTTCTCATTTAGTTTCATTGGATGAACTGCGGTCATGTTAATATCACACAGGGTTCTCTGTCATATTGTCATGCTGTGAAAAACATTGCATGAAGTGGACCACAGTATTCAACGTCAACCATACATAATGAGATGTTGAGTATTTGTTGGTTTGGCATTCGGAGAGCAAAACGTTTTATTTTGTTTCTTTTTGCAAACAACACATAAATGACAAATGTTTAATTACTGTATATCATAGGTGACATTTTACCAGTTTACGACTGTGAAATGAAATAGACGCCCATCTGCCTTCACAGTTTGAGATACAAAGGTTTAGAATTTGTATGTTCCTCTGATTCCAACATCCAATCAGCATCACGAATGATGTCAGAGTGATGTCACATGGGATTTTACGCCTCAGGGGATCGGCTCGAAAATAACTGGCTGGGGAAACAAGTGTCACATACTATATACATGCTATACATTCAGGCGGTCTAACGCCAGCCGAGCAACTTTCATTGAGATGATTCTGAATGATAACTGATCTCTTTCTTTAAGTTTTATCGTTTATAAGCTCAGACCCACCTGAGTGAGATCAGCGTTCATGTTGTTATTTTATGTTTGCCAAATCACATGACCACATCGCATAATAGTATGTGCGGCAGAGGATGAGGAGGACGGAATGGCAACTCTTCCTCTCTCCCCCTTTACACATTAGGTCAAAGATAAAAATCTGTCATAGCACACACACACAGATCTGCTTCAGCCCCCCTCACTGTGTCCCTGTTGTACTCTGTTGGCCACGATAAACAGCATGCGCGCTTACAGACGCCATCCACCGCCTGCCAAAGCGTTTAATCTCTCTGCGGTTTCACAGGACCCTGTTTTTCTGCTGATTCGCCCTACATCCTGTGAGCCGATCCGGTGAGCTGGTGAATAGAGGCAGAGCTGAATACATTGTGAATACACAGCTGAATATAGACTACCGGTCAAAAATTCATGATCTTAAAAAGTTTTTAATCTGATGGTGTATGTTTCAGTGTTAACTTTTGTAGACAAATATAATTGTGCCAACATATTCATTTCTTTCATTAGAAAACTACATTTTAATAAAAAAAATGTTTGAAATAGGTCACTTGGACCAAATAATGAAAAAGAAGCAGCCAATAAGAGTCAAGCATAGTTGAAATTTGTTAGATATTGTTCTAAAAGCTTCCCAGGTTGAGAACACAATGATAAAATGCTGAAAGTACGATTTTGCAAATTCTAGACAAATAGTGACTTTGAAGATGCTAAAATATATCTTAGAGTTCATTTATTTTGGATGCTCGTAACTATAATTGCGTAATTCCCATATTCACAGGGAATTCGTGGTCTTTACGGCTTTACTATTATTCTAAAATGTGGAAAAAATATACATAAAGAATAGAGGAAGTGATCCTAAACTTTTGACTGGTAGTGTATATTTTAATATTATGATGATAATAAAGCACATTTCTTTGCAGATTTTCACTACTGTATTTGTATTTATAATATGATTTATAGCAGGTCACCAACCATACTTTTGTTTCTTAAAGTGAAGGTAACATGCTATGTCAAGCATTCTGACTTCTTTACACTGTTGAACGTGCTGGCTTCTCATGCTTAACATGGTCAACTTGTTATAAAACGATTTGGACGTATGGCGTAGTGACGAGCGAGACCCGATTGCCATCAAGACTGTCTGCGCTGGGTCAAGTTTGGCTTCGCTGCACTGCAGCTCGTTACACTTGCGATAGTGAAGTTTAGGTGTGTCTGTTTGTTCACGGCATTTCAGTGATGGATGTTATATAAATGGTGGATATGACCCTGGATTTGGAGATCGTTTGAAACTGATAGATGGCGCGCTCCCAGTGATTAAAGATGAAGGACATGAACCGCACGCGGTAAGTGAAACTAAGTCACATGTCTGTGTTTTGTTGGCAATCGGCGCGTCAATAATTGTGCGCTCGTGCTGTAGTTCCGTCCCACTGCCAGCCTCCAGCAACTCGTGTTTTTCCGGAAATTGCCTAATCGTATCTATCATTTGTAAATATGATCAAACTCTTTTTGAGATACAACGTATGCAATACTACTGTATAGGTACTCAAGATTAATATGAGATTGGGGGAAACTGCGTGTGTTAACAGATCTTTAAACTGCAGTTTGTAATTGTAGCTCTCTATCGCTACCTCAGTTTAGAACAGACATTGCAGGATACTTTATGTGTGTTTTTACGTGTGATGTAGTCAAATGACAGCTCTAATTATGAATCATTATTATTATGGGCTAACCAGTTATATTAATAGTTAGAATGTGAGTAAAATATTTTTTCCAAATTGATTTTATTTTTCTTAATGCAAAAAAAATATAATACGTTGACATTTAACGATTTTTTATTCTGATGAGATTTGTATTACGGCATCCGTCTTAGGTAACCTAACAAGACTTCTTTCTTCTGCCCGTCAGTTATTCTGACTTTCTCAGGAAACTAATGTTCTAATTATAGCTCCAGCGTTTCACGGCAGATGTTCTGTACCGATTCCATGTCGACTTTACCTCTCTAAATCAAATAATCTTCCCCTTAATTGAAGGACAATGTTGTTTACATAAACACTTGAACAGTGATGGTTGGGTCTGATGGTTAAAATACAGGTTTAGTGTGAATATGTTCTCCTAATCAAAGCAGAACTCATGTGGCGTGGTGGTGGTGCTTATTATTGTTTTGTTTGGTGCTTTTGTTTACATCTCCTGTTACGGAGGCTGGAAGGCGGCCAGCCCTCTCTCTCTCTCTCTCTCTCTCTCTCTCTCTCTCTCTCTCTCTCTCAGCTGTAAATAATAGATAAAGCATTGGTGCTGATTGGCACCACGTCTCAGCCGTTTTGAGGAATGGAGGAGCAGCGGTGTGCCAGCAAGTTAATACACATCCTGCATCACAGCGCAAACAGGGCTTTAGCAGGACCCCTGCATCGTCTCGCCATTTGCGCCCTCATTTCCAATTCAAAAGCATGCATTTTTCAGTCACAATAACATCAGGAGCGTCTAATGAATGTCTGACCAAAGGTGGACAATGAGATTTTATTCTTGCCTGTATTACCGAGCACGTCGCATAACTAAGCTCTTGACCTTACTATTCATTTTGATTTTCAATTACTCACGCCGCCTAATATTGCGCGTTTTAATATTTTGACCACACCTAGCGCAAAAGTTTTTTTTTAATGTTTTTAGTGTTTAGCATCTCACTTAATGCATATCACGTACTATGTTGTCTTCACAGTGTAAATCCTTGTTTTTCTCATAACCAGCTGTTACCTCAAAATATTAGTGACGAATGAGTTTTTTGTAACTACTCTTTATATCATGTATTTTTAATAATAATTCCAACGTGATTTTTAGTACATAAGCATGCCTGTGATGCACAAAAATGTCGCCTACATAGTCAGCTCACAAGATACTGGGACAAAGCCAGCGTCGGGTGTATTTTTAGTGGCCTGAGATGGACCCTTGTGTATTGTCTGGCTTGTTTTTGTTGGGTTTCCCACTGTGTAATCTTGTCAGCCAGTGTTTGTTCTCTGGTAGATTGCATGTATTATGTAATACGTTGTTGTTTTTTTGGTGGGTGTGCTGCACCTGGGGTTTACCATCAACATGCATTCACAGTTGCTTCAGGCTTATTTTAGGGGAACTGTTTGTTTAGACAGGTGCGTAAATGACATGCCTACAAACAGACATCTGTGTTGGATGGTACACAGAAAATAATTTCTGGATGTCTCTATATGAAGTTTTCCATTCTGAATGCATGATGATAGTAAAACAATCATTATTTATCGTGAGATCAGCATCTGTCCTCTCACACCGTGTCTACACCGGACGTGGCACGGTGCAACCTGAAACGATAAAAGACAATAGAACGCATTAGAACCCATTAAAATTTAAAATTTTCAAGGTCAAGAGTCATCTTAAAGGAATAGTCCACACAAAAATAAAAATTCTTACATCATTTATTCACCTGAATGTCATTTCTTAACAATATGAAATACAACAGAACACAAAATAAGATATTTTAAAGAATGTTATTTACCAAACAACCTCCCATCGATGTCCATTGTATGGACAGGACACAAATCCAAAGACCTTTAAAAATTCACCGAAAAATAAAGTAATACAGGTTTTAAATGACGTGAAGGTAAATAAATGATGACAGAATTTTTCTTTTGGGGTAAACTATCCCACTTTTTTTTGACGTATGACCAGCTGTTGGCGCTGTTCTGAAACTTCACACGGATAGAAGGGACAATATTCATCCTACACTACCATATTAAACTCGGTGTCTCTCCTTTTCCGGTTCATGTTTTAAACTTTCACTTAAAATTTGAATCACTTTCAAGTTTTAACATTTACCCCAGCAAAGAAGTCAAGTTTTTGTAAGTGGTGTTTGAATCCCGAATGGTACTCCCAATGGAGGAGCTTTACAATTGTAGCTAAGCCTGAGAATGTTTCAGACCTAAGGGCATACGATCAATACCATTTACAATGCTATATAATATTATTTTATGTCTGCAGTATATCTTTTATCATATGACATGTTCCTGAAGTTTAATTGGTAGAGCTGTACCAAGGTCACGGGTTTAATTTCCAGGGAATACACACACTGATCAAATGTAAATGCCACGGGACTGATGGATGACACAAAATAGATTTACATTAGGAGAGCAGACATTTATAATCCATTAAGCAATCAAAGTGAAATGCCTCTACTCTTTTAATTATCATGACAAATTGAGTTTTAGGTCATCTGTGTCCCAGAACGTGGGTCAGAATGACATTTGTAGGCTTTTAGTGAAAGTGTTTTAATTCATTATTTCGAGTGAAACAGTATGTTATTCAGTGAAAAAAGGAAAATGCAGGAATTTATTGGATTGTGAAATATGGGTGTTATATAGCAGAATGGAGGTTGACGAATGGTGAGGATGGGTTAAAAAAGTAAGAAATCTTTCTTACAACCGCCAAAAAAGGAGTTTGACCTCATCGAGACGTTATTTACTGACAAATCATGCACAGAAGTTGAAATAAGAAAGTAAATAAGATCAAAAAGGTAAGATGTAAAGAAATGATTTAGTAGACGTTTTTAAAGCATTAGGGATATAGGAAAATCAAAGAATGCTGTCAATTAAAGCACCACAGTCAAATATATTTGTATTCATTTATTAAAATATAATGGAACTTGTAATTACAGGCCTTTAGCATCTTATAAACACAGTTGATTCATGAGGTTTAACAGGCACACTCCCGTTCTTCTTTTTATAACAGGTTGAAGCAGAAGTCCCAGTCGGTGGACATCGGCTCTCAGGGTTTCCCAGCTCGATTCATCCCGAGTCTGTCCTTAAACAGATCTTCGCCACCCGTTGCCAAGACTACGGAATCTGAGGTGCAAGAAAACAACGCGACTAATTCCCAGCGTCGTGGTCCGCGGTGCAGTGAACTGAAGCGTGGATACACAATAGGTAAATGTGTATGTGTATCTCCGTTGCCATGGATTTGTTTTAATACCTCATCTCATGAAGTTTCATGATTTTTTCCCAGTGTTGAAGTTATTCATGACGACAATCCGCTCTATAAATCAGATGCAATAAAGCACATAAATCTGCAGCAAACTGGAATGTATATTCAGCAACCAGGAACATTCATTTCAATTTTTGGAGAAACTCACGTTCTGGAGATGAACATGAAGGGGTAAAAACACCTGTGTGCTCTAAGACATTTTAAGGACGAATTTAAAGTAAACTCTTGCTTTTAGCTTGTGGAGACATTTTCTGAGCATCTGAGATGATGGGCCAGATTTACTAAACAGCAAAATAGCGCAAGAGCCCAATTTAAAAAAGTGCGCAAACCTTGGTATATGGCGTTGTGTGATTCATTTAAATACCCTCCTCCCATAAAGTTTGCGTTTGAGGAGGAAACTCATACAAATGTTTATGCAAAAAGCTATGTCCATGCCTTTTTTCAGCGCTAAGTTTCACTGCATGTCTTTAGTAAATACCGACAGTACTTTTTTTACGCCCAAAAAATGTGTTGAAAATTTCTGTATGGGAAAAATTCAGCCATTATTTATTTATTCAACTCATTTCCGACCGCGTATTTTCCCTTTCAAAGCCACGAGTCCTAGATTTATTTCTAAAAGGTTGACGGTGTGCATCTCAGTATGCAAGACTCCCCTAAAGATGCATGCACAGATCGGTAAAATAAATCCAATTGTTGTTGCTTGTGTGGGCTGGTGTAAAGGGATTTTGAGGTAAGGTCACAGGATACAGCTCTCCTTTCATCTCTGGCCATTTCATTGTGTTGTTGAGTTGAAAGCACAGTTTAAGAGGCGAATGAAAGAGATGTTTTCTCAAATCAAGAGGATCCTTCAGCGCATGTCCAAATTGACCTTTATGTACATTCGGTTTACCTGTAATGGCGATGCTTTAGCGCCGTGGTTCTTCACTGGTTTGGCCATGGGACCATATTTTCCCGTGGTCATCAAGCCGCGACCCACTTTTTAGGATACATGACGTCATATGTAGTTTGTTTAAAAAAGCGGGGGACTTATACTGATGAATGAACAGCCTATAAGTTAAGGTTATAAGCTATTTAATAAAAGTCCCAAGCTAGTTTTTTGATAAAATTCTGGTTTGAGCCACCACCATAATATAAACCTATACAAAATGAAACAAAGCAAAAATAAAATGGCATTTTGGGGTCATGGAATCAAGAGTTACCATGGCAAATACACAATACTAACATGAACTGTTAATGGAAGTTGGATATGAATATCATACCATCATGTAAATCCTTAGTTGCATGCCATGCTCGTAGTTTCTTTTGCGCTTTAGTGAGGACAGCGCGCACTGCCAAAATGTTCATACTGTACATCTGACAGGACAATATAGTTTGTTTATCTGAGGTGAAAGACTTTTTATTTAGTAACAAGCTAAGAAACTAACGATAGAATGATGACACCGCCATTCAGCCTGACAACATCTCACCTAAAAGAAGATATTGAATTGGGACTCGCTTATGCATTCTACCAACAGCTTTTATCCAAGTCTTTCAAAAGAAAGGTCTCACATCGGAAAAACATTTAGAACTACGTTTTGTTGTTGTTGATGTTGTTTCTTGTAGACTGTACACTCTGTGACCCACCAGTTGAGAAACACTTCTTTAGCGTATTTAACAGAACATAAACTTCACTATGTTATTATATATCGCTGCTGTCCTTCTCAAAGCTCGTAACTCAGTATTTTATTATTTTTATTTTTGCCATAAAACATTATTAGTAGTCACTCTATATGTTTGTCACTGGGTTTTGCAAATATCTAACCAATAAAAGGCATTTGCGTAAGACAATTAATGTACACAGGATGTAAAAAATGAATGCAGCTAATAGCATAGCATTAGCATAGCTAATCCATTTAATGAGAAATGTTTTCGTTCATCTTGAAATCTTCAATAATATTGACCTTTTTGTAGAACTTAGTTTGTGACACTGTTGAGATCCCTTCTGAAATTTTAGTTCAATTGTATGTGAGATTTATGGTTCTTTTTCTCAGTAACCGTAAAACAAATATCTGAGATGCAAAAGAGCAGATGTTTCCATTGACCCGTATTTAATTGAGATATTAAAGAGACGTAGTGATTTTTCTTTCTCTTTTAGCTGCCATTAAGACCACACATCCCGTTCTGTAATAATAACCCGCCCTCACGTACCCCACCCAAATTATTCTGTCATTTTCAGCTCCGTGAGAGAGATGGTTACAGCGTTTTAATGTTTTTAAATGGAAATGACCCTGACAGAGCGTTCAATCTCCTTAAATGAGAGTGGTTTTATAGCAGGCGAGCGCACACGGCAGAATGAGTGCTTGTGGCGTGCTGTAAATGTTGGAGAATAGCGGGGTGTAAATGCGTCCGTGTGGACACAAGCCTGCCGTAATGGAATAAGTGTAGACCTTGGGGGGATTTGGGAAATGCACTTCAGGTGCAGAACGGTGAAGTCTGTTTTAGCCTTTATACCTAACTCACCTAATTCTGTTAATGAGATGCTGATTATCTTACATGAGCTTGTCTAGTTGATGACATGACGTTGCCTACATCTAACCTTTGACCTTTAGAGCTGATCCTGGCTGCATTCGCGAGGAGTTCGGCAATTATGCATGTAAACACAACACAGAGCATTTGTCTCTTTAAAGGGATCCCTCAAGTTTTTTTATCATTTACTCACTCTTGTGTCATTCCAAACCTGTTCGACTTGCTTTCTTCTGTGGAACACAACAGAAGATATTTTGAGAATTGTTTCTGTACATACGATGGAAGTCAATGAGGGCCAGTGTCGTTTTGGTTACCGACGTTCTTCAAAATATCTTCTTTTGTGTTCTGCAGAAGAAAGAAAGTCATACAGGTTTAAAATGCCATGAGGGTGAATAACATGTCAAAACATGAACGTACTCAAAATATAAATCGTTTTCTTTACAATAAGATTCGAGCAGGTTTGTAGGAGCATTGTGAAGTTAAACCAGAGAGAACAGTTTTTAGACACATGTCCTCCCCCTGAGATGCTATAGTCTTGATTTCTTTTCTTTAGTCGATGTTATGTGTCAAATTTACGTCTCTGGCTGTTAAACGTAATTGTCTTTCTCCACATGTGAGCCGACACGGCGCTACGTTTAATGTCTCTGCACTTCCGCTCTCATCACACGGTTGAGGATGATTTGCTGTCTGCGTGTTCGGGGTGAACTGTCAGAGCGCACAAGACTGATCACGACGCTAATGGATCCGGAAAGGTTGAATGTTTGTCCTGTTCCTTAGTGTCCGTTCTGCTGAATGTATTCTGAAGGTGCTGACCCCAAGGTCAGGAGAGAAGCTGCGTAGGATAAAGCCGTGTTCCGGTCATGTGAAGGGGATATTTTACAGGAAGATAACAGAGGAACGTGCTACGGCATTCTAACAGGTTGGAGTGAAGCTTGAGCAGGGTTTGTAATCGCCAGTGAACAGACAGAAATACTAAGACTGTACAGATGACTATTGGATAGAAATGTAGTCACATGCAACTTGGAAATAACGTGTTTATTAGTTTGATTATTCGTTTTTTCTTTTTTTTCTTTTTTTAGTAAATGTATCTAATACAGCTACGGACAATTTCAACAAAATGCTCCGGTTGCATAAACCCGGCCGCTAAGTTAAGACTGTGTCTTAACAACTATTCTCACAGACTAGCAATTAGTTAGGACTAATCTGTCTTATTTTCATATTTCAATGAGACCAATCTACTTTTGTATGTCACTGACTAGAAGTTATTACCAGTCTTGAAGAAAACAATTAGAGGACTAACTTGTAAGACTAGCCTAAGCAGTTTATTCAACCGGCCCCACGAGCGACATAAAGTCATCCAACAGGGAGCAATGTGAAAGACTGACAGCATGACAAATCACATGAAACACATGACTTTTTCCAAATACTTGTACAAATATTACTGTTGTATTGCTTAGACGTACGAACTTTGTCTTGTATTTGAGCTCTGAAAAATTACAGAGCATCTTTTCTGTCATTTTGACCGGTTTCTCCAGTTTTCATTTTCAGCAAATAAATGCAAATATAAACGATATTTCTATTTGAAATTAAGGAGAAATATTGTTAGTAGTTCGCATAACGAAACAAAAATGATCATGTTAACTAAACACATACCTGTAAATATATTTTTTAAAGTGAAGCTGATTTTGAACGTTCAAAATTTCAGTATGTATAAAAATCGAGCCCCTCTGCCATGTTTGTATGCAGTTTCTATTATTTTCCCTGTTACTCAAACAGTGAATTAGAGTATGTGGTCATGAATGGTGGCGGTGCAGAGAAGGTTACTTTAACCACCCCGCGTCCTCCACCTGTGCACTCCTTCAGAGCCCTGACCTACTGACTCCAATTCAATTAGCTTCAGTTCAATAGATTGAGCAAGTGTGGAGTTTACACGCTGCCCATGCCGGTTCTCCAGGGATGCAAAGGGAGCGGTATATTTTATCCAGTAGAAAACGCCTTTGACATTTACGCTACTGTGCTATAAAATGCAGAAGGCCACAATGGCAGACGTATTTACAGTTTATGACCGCTCTGTTATGCTTAGAGGACAACTTGACTGTTTCTAACCCTCGGTTTAGTTTAGCGGTAATGTTTATTTGCTCAGATTGATGCTGTCACACATTTACCCCAATCTCCGGCGGTGCCCGTGAATCCTTCTGTTTACCGAGCCGTGGAAAATGAAGACACTAGTTCCACAGCATCTGTTGGAGACCGGATTGACGCCTGGAGGCATCTGCACTGGTGACGGACATTATAGACGGGCTTGTGACCGGGTGAATTTTGTGAACTGTGTCCTGTGTGGATCAATCGCATCCTGTTTAAATCAGCTTTAGTGTGTGATGGCACTTAATGATGTCATTATAAACTCTGCCCTAGTTCACGTTGACCTTTGCGTTTAGACCGATCGACCAGCATTGAATCGTGGTATAACAATCAAGTTTGCAAACAAATCACAATCTGGGTTTCTGGGCCATGCACGGATTAGACGTAAAGACTGTTCAGGGGATAAACTTGTGGAAAAGGTCAGGATCATGATATGATGGATGAACCGAGGTGACCCGTGCAGCTAATGTGATGTTTTTAGCCCGTATTAAAGGGAATAGTTTGGGTTATTTATAATGAAATGTCTATGAACCGTCTGGTTTTGCACAATTTATGAGAACCAGGGTGCAAAGATTGTGTTCTTTCTCTGGGAAAGAAATATGTTTTGAGAATTACTGCTTATTGCAAATGCCGAAATTTTGAAACCTAAGCGAATAAACAAAAAAAATGAAATTCTAGGAGGAGAATTTACCCCAAAATACATATTGTTTCATCATTTATTCCCCATCTTGTAGTTTAAAAACTGTATATTACTTTTTTCTCTGTGTAACACAAAATAAGATATTTTGAGAAATGTCTCTGTGGTTTTGTAACCATACAATGGAAGTCAATGGGGTTCAATGTTGTTTGGTTACCAGCATTCTTCAAAACATCTTCTTTTGTGTTCTGCAGATAAAAGAAAGTCAAACAGGTTTAGAAAGACATGAGGGTGAGTTAATGATTAGCCATTTAAATTTTTGGGTGAACTATCACTTTAAGAGCAAATGCTTCCACTGATCGTATCTTTATATAAAAACAATAGAAGTCAAATGAAAGAATGAGAGGCAGATGGAAATATATTCCTATGAGTAGCCAATGTTCATTAACCTCTTCCCAGAAACAGCATAAGGAACAAACAGCTTCGCTGTTAAAGGTTAATTGTGGTTTAACCTTCCCTTTTAAGCGTTCACACAAATGCACACACAAACATTTTGGGCACACATCATCACCTGTTTAACAGGGCTCAGGCTTTTCAAAGCGTTTCAAAGTTTACAAGCGTCTCTTTCACAGGCTTACCGAACTGGAACCAAATATCAGCTCTGTGATTTGGTCTGTGTGCAGAGAGCCGAAAGCTTTGTGTGAAATGACAAACTAGACAGAATAACAAAGCGAAGACAAAAGCCTGACATGTGGTCGATTAATGTAGTCAATAACTGACACAGACGGGCAGAATTATACAGTGAAGTCCCTTCAATGTCATCTGTGGAGGAGAATATGTGTTAAATGTGAATACGTGCTTGAAAGCAAGTTGGGTGAAAGAAAGGTTAAGTGGAGCTAGATGCAAAAAGGGTGAAACAGATTGTAAATCAACATCATGGGTACTGCTAAAAGCTTGGACTCCTAACAATGTCATGTTTTGTGTCATTGATATTAAAACAGGAGATCCAGAAAACATTGGCACACTGGCCAACCAGCATAAGAGCAACAAACCCACGCCTGTGGATTTAAACGTTTTTTAAGAAGCTTTTATCTGCAAGAATCCTTTTAGTTAGGCAGCTCACAGAGTTTGGTACAGAGCCAAAGTCATACTATATATACAGAACAATATTATTTGCAATCAGATACATTTTTCAGTAGTATGGATGACTATGAGGTACATTTAAAGGGGTGATATGACACGGTTACAACAAATATTATGGTTGAATGCAATGTGTATACATTGTACCGTACATGCTTGTATCTCCTATTTGCCCCGCGTCTCTGAAACGCGCAGAATTTTTACAAAGCTCATCGCTCTTAAAAGCGAGGTTTGCGATGATTGGCCAGATAACCAATGCGTAGTGATTGGTCGAATACTGCAAGCGTATGGCGGAAATGTAACGCCTCTTACCATATTCGGAACATCATGTTCCCAAGCAATTGTACTGACAGGTGCTAAAAATCGAGCCTCACTGATCCGGAAAATGAAGATGATCAAGCCGATACATCATCTGTGCCAGCGCGACTTGAGCAGTATGTAAAGGATTGGTAAATTTTAAAAAATATATATTATGTTAAATAGTTAAAAACTATAGCTAACTGTTTTACCTTTTATATACGACGTTATAAAGATTTGCCGTTAGTGATCAACCAGTGTTACGCCATGTCTCGTCGCGACTCAACAAAGACAATAAACCCCATTATAAACACAACATTTGTTGCCTCTAGTTGGAACATAATTACTGATTAATAGGACTTGTGTTGTTTTTTTTCAAGTTGCGCGCGTGACTACATTTGCAGATCACACAAATAAACAACATGCGCTACAAACACTTGACAAATTCAACCTGCGATCGTCTGTAACAAAGTCTTTTACAAAGAAAATATACTTACAGGCTGCGAATCTGAAGCACCAGACTGTTCTTGCAAAGTTGTAATGGTTGGTATTGCCCCACTTTTTAACAAAAGCTTTCGTGCACAGCCGTTCCGTTTTTAGTTGCCTCGTCTTTTGGAAGGGCAAACAAAGAGGCTTTCTTTTCGCAACGAAACACACAACGTCTGCACGACAAGGCTGCGGCAGTGACAATACTATGAGATTTACAAGTACGCCCACCTTACTTGCGTATAGATTCGGGCGATCTTAGTCAGGTCATACAACAAAATGACGTATTCGTGGGGGTGTGGTTACACAAGGCGTTTCAGGCAGGTCTGGGTGAGCATTCGCTTTTAGATAGAATGCATCTTTTGTTCCGACACAATTGTACGTGCTAAATACATGCATCAGCAACAAAGACACAGAAAACATGTATTCGCGCCATATGACCCCTTTAAAAATGTATAAACTTAATTAAAACATAAAATGTAAATGTAACTTACTTATTATCTACTAATATACATAAACGTTTTTTATTTTGTTTAATTAATTTTTTAAATTTTTAACAATTCGTTGCTGTCCTTCTGAAACCTTGAATGTCCAAATTAGCTGTTTTTCAGGAATTGAAAAGAAACACTGTACTTTTTAAATGATTACATACTGTGTTGTCAAAGTTGACAAGTACATTTTAATGCTCTTTATTGGTTAGAAATACGCAAATTCCAGGGTGACCAATAATAATGATTTATGGCAAAAAATAAAAATCAGGGAAAATGGAGATATGACGTTTCAGAATGACAGCAGCGATTTTTATTTAATCATTTTACATTTTAATTCATGTTGAAATATATTTACTGTAAAGGTCCAGTGTGTCATTTTTTGGAGAATCTAGAAGATTTTTGGAAGTACGTTGGAGACCAAACAACTTTTGCCCCCATTGACTTCCATTGTATGGAAACAAAATCACTGAGACATTTCTCAAAATAACTTATTTTGAGCCCCACAGAAGCGTCATAGACAGGTTTTGAATGAGGGTGAATAAGTGATGACAGAATTTTTATTTTTAGGTTAATCTACGTGGAAGTTTTTTAAATTTAACTAAAAAATAACTGCTTTACATTGTCATGATGAATTTGTTTTTCTTGATCTTATAATTCTGAATATTTTTAAATAAAAAATGTCATTGGACAGCCCTCATGTGCGGGCAAATCAATTAAGTATAGTAGTATTTAGTCCAAGTTATTCAGTAATCAGTGCAGGTATTGCCTCTTTATTCTGGCGTTGTGAGCAACATTGAGCAGGTTTTTATCTTACACCGCAGTGAACACATATAACAAATATGGGCGAAGGAACAACAACACACTGTTGGCCCATATTGCCGAGTATCCGTACATTTCTACTGCAGTAAAAGAAATCCGCCACTGCCGCTAACCATCACACAAATGCCCAGAGATTCATGGATTAGTCCATGGGGTGAAATTAAAACTGTTTGCTTTCCTGGAGGTGTTCCTGCATCCAGGGCTGAATTTATTGCCGCATACCCCTCAGAAGGATTGACGACGCTGGATTTATAACCCCTGCTGTAATTATGCCCCTCTCCTCACTCTTTCTCTGTCAGCTAGGCCGTCTCCTGTCGATTTTTAAACAATTTATCTATAAGAGTCAAAGTACTTCCTCTTTCCCTCCTCACCACTAGCCCATGTACTGTGTATTAGCCAGGGATGAATTTTCAACTATTGTTATTGATTAAGGTGATTTTAAATGAGAGGCAAGCAGTTTTACCACCTGTTCTGTCAAAATATTGATTCAACTCATTACTGTGAAAAAATATATATGACACCCTCATAACGGCAAACTTTTCTTGCATATTTCCGAACTTTCTTTTACTACGTTTTTTTTATTTCCGAACGTTTTCTAGATATATCAAAAAGCATACAGTGATCATAATATCAACCTGACATCAAGTAAAATATGAACAAACGCAACCAATCGGTTTACATTAACTTTTTAAGGGAACTTGTTTCAATAGTGGTTGGTTGAAATATGAACTGATATGAAACTATGGGTTGAATCAACCTTGCACTTTTTTACATTGTGGCATCATGATTGAATAAACCCAATGAAATCCTTGGCGCCCTTACTTTTAAATATCCTTCCCGTTGCGATTCGATTCAGTTTATGATGCATCAGACTCAGTAAATGGGTGGTCTGTGGGCGTAAATAAGCCCAAATTGGTATTTTTTGGTGTGGGGAGGAAGCTTTTGCAAGAATGTTACAGTCTGTCTGTATAGTGCATCATACGTATTGACTTCAAAAGAGGAAGGAAAATCCTGTTTTCCACAATATCAGCTGTGGAAGAACTTCAACAGTCTTTCCATCTTTTCCCCTTGAAATCAGCGGCATGCATTTTCCCCTTCAGATGCTTCTTTCAGAGTGCCAATCACAGTGGTACAATCTTACTTTGTGATAATAGCCTCATTGTGTTGATTACCCTCCACACCCCAAGTCCCTCACGGCCGACATCCACCTCCGTTCTTTTTTACACTTGTCAATTTTCCTTTATCAGCGCGGGAATGCAGGGAGACAAGCGTTAGGCTATTATAATTCATGCGCCAGTGCTTAACATAATGATGAAAAATATGACCGTGTCCTTCTGAAAGGGAAAGCAATTAATTCTCCCCGCGGTGTTCAGGAGGAGATATTGACACAGCGGTTAACATAAGATTGAACTTGTTTTGTTTACATCGCCCTGATCACTGTGTTTCTCCCTCATCTCCTGCTGCGTTATTACTTGACCACCCTTCAGAGCATAGCGCTGGCTTTATTCTTTTAATAAATTGGCCGGATAAAGATGCCGGTGCGTTTTAGATTCGTTCATATTCCGCTGTTGAGCTCTTGGTCTGTATCAAACTTAGTATTGTTGTGGACCTCTGGTTTGCATAGATAGAAATAGAGAAGATGTATTTTTTAGACATAATTCGGGGGACCGCTTTTTCATATTTCATATTACCTTGGTTTAAAGTTATTTTAAATATTTTTTTATAATTATCATTCATATGGTGAAATACCAAGTTGATTCGCCAAGAAACCAACTTTCCAGAATCGCAATGCCTCCCGGGGGGACGGCTGGCCAGCAGGTGGCTGTTTGTTCAGGTGTCCCGCAACTCTAAACCCTCCTGCAGATTACAGAAGCTAAAACCTTTCTGTACGCTTTGAAATCAGCACGCATATGACATAACCATGCCGAATGCAGAAGAATAGCAGAGCCGGATAAAAAAGTACTGATGCCAAAATGAACACAATTCAGCATGACAGGGCTTATCTTCTAAAAATAGCTTTGTCTCCCTGATGCGATTTTCTTTCTTTGTGCAGGGATTTTTCCTTCACGAATGCAATGAGGAAATGACTGGTCTTAAAGGGATAGTTCGCCCAAAAATGAAAATACTGTCATCATTTATTCACCCTCATGTCATTCCACATTGTATGACTTTTTTCTTTTGTAGAATACAGAAGAATAAATGTTTAAGGATGTTGGTAACCAAACAACATTGAATTCCAGTGACTTCCATTGTACGGACAAAAAACACTGAGACATTTCTCAAAATATCTTCTTTAGTGTTCCACAGAAAATGAAAAGTCATACAGGTTTGAAAAGACAGCATTAGAGAAAACGTCTTGGTTACGTATGTAACCTCGGTTCCCTGATGGAGGGAACGAGACGTTGTGTCGAAGACGACAGATGGGGTTCGCCCTTGGGAACCTATCAACTCTGACTACTTTTAGAAAAGGCCAATGAAATTGGCGAATGAAATTTGCATGCCGGGCTCCGCCTCCGGATGTCCGGTATAAAAGGAAGCCGGCGTGCTTCATTCACTTACCTGTGTTCTGAGGAGCCTGAGAGCCTCTCACGACTACTGCAGAGGGCGATAAGCGTTGTGGCATAAGGGACACAACGTCTCGTTCCCTCCATCAGGGAACCGAGGTTACAAACGTAACCAAGACGTTCCCTTTCTGTCGGTCTCTCGACGTTGTGTCGAAGACGACAGATGGGGTTCTTCTGGAAAACGCCACAACGCCTATCGCGTCACAATCTCTAGCGAAGCGACGGTAACAGGCCTGGGCGTGTCAACTCGAGGCTTTCGCGAAACTGTAACCTTCCCAGTGTGATGGGTCGGGGGTCCCAGAGCTTCCTGAAGGAAGATGGGTAGGCCCTGACCAGCTACCTTTCACGGATGGGGCCTTATCTCTCTTACCGGCGAGAGGCCGTCCGGATCGGGTACCACCGGGTAAGCGCAACTTCCTTAATTAGGGATGCGCTGCAGAGGCCACTTCCTACCCGGGGGGGAGGAATACAGTGGAATAGATATGGTCTCGCCCTTAGGGAAGACGCAAACCCAAGGTACCGCGTATCCAGCCGCGAGCGTTGGGGGGGCAGTGCGTACACTACCTCCCCATTCTCACGGCGGCCCGGGAGGCATGGCCGGCATTTTTCGACGTCCGATTTTTCCTGATCTCGACCCCCCGAGGGAGGGCGCTTCAAGGAATTATCAAAGTCAAAGATGCCAGTCAGTCACCCTCCAACGTTGCAAGGGACATCTCATCATCACGCGCCGTTTCCGACACGTAATTTGAGGAACAAGACAGTTGGACCGTCTTTTGGGGAACGATCAAACGAGCGAGGTACGAGCGGTCCGTGAGCCAGTGGCTGGCGGATTAGCGCTTGCAATAATCCTCATGTCACCCTCGGTGCTTGCCGGAGCGGACAGCAGGGCCGTAGTCCTGCTGTCACGAAACGGGGAGCAACACAAGGTGGCGGCTGGTTCCCGGGAGAAGACAGCCGCCTGTGACGCAACGTCTGAATCGTCATCCGCCCGCAGCGCGGGCAGGACGTATCCACAACGGCTGCCTCAACGTGCTGGAAACCCAACACCCGAGGCAGACATCGTGTCCGTCCCCCTCCTCGATGAGTGTGTTGCACCTGAGAGAACAGCGGGACATGCCACGCTGGAGAAATTTGCTCTTTTAGAAGGAAATTGCTTCTTCTAGAAAGATCTCGAACACTTCTGGCACCGCCGAGACGCCCAGGGGAAAGTCGCTGCAGGAAGGGACGATCCGCTGCACCACGTCGTGAGAATCCGGCGATGTAGATACGAGCAGTTGTAGTCAGGAGCGAAGGCTCTGAAGAACAAAAGGTAAGTGAATGAAGCACGCCGGCTTCCTTTTATACCGGACATCCGGAGGCGGAGCCCGGCATGCAAATTTCATTCGCCAATTTCATTGGCCTTTTCTAAAAGTAGTCAGAGTTGATAGGTTCCCAAGGGCGAACCCCATCTGTCGTCTTCGACACAACGTCGAGAGACCGACAGAAAGGGAATGTAAGTTATAGTTTTTTACATGTGCTTTATCAGATGTGGCTAAATGTTGAGAAATATACCATTCGGACAAATCATGCAGTTAGCTAACATAATTTTTCATATATGCAGAAATGATAAGCACATTAAAGAATGACTACATGTTGTGTTCATAACAAGTACAAAATATGGAAAATGTTGCCGTTTTGTATGTTGATTCAGAGTTGAGAATAATTAGTAATGTTCATAGACATTTAAAACAAAAATATTTAGTTTCAAATTTACAGCTGGAGTGCAAGGATATGAGATGCATTATGAGAATCATGAAAATCCAACCAAAAGAGTGTAAAAGCCCCTGGTCTGACAGGTTTGTTAAAGGTCCAGTGTGTGAAGCGGCATCTAGCGGCGAGGTTGAGAACTGCAACCACTGACTCACTCCGCCAATCTTTTCGAAGCACTACGGTGGCTGACACAGAACTAAGATGTCGTCATGTTTTCACTTCTTTGCCAGGAACATAATTTATTTATGAAAACGCTCTGTAAAGCAGTTTGTCCGTTTAGGGCCAATGTAGAAATTTTGCAAAAAATGACACACTGGACCTTTAAGTCTACAGGATGATTGGTTGCTGTGATGACAGTCTAGCAGATGATTGGTTTCCATGATGTTTTTTTGGAGGATGATTTCTTTGCAGTCACAACTGCATATTGCAGACACTGGTTCTCACAGCAATGGCTTATTAACCACTCCGGTCAATTGAGCAGAGAATGTAAAACACATCTGAAGTAATAGACTCTAATGTCGAATGGGGACTGTTAAAGTTATGTCAATCATTTGCTAAAACTCGTGTAGTGTTCCGCATTAGGCCAGACCGAGTCATATGCATTTTGCCTTGTGAATATTCATGCCTTTCTGTGTAGTTAGACAACATAATCATCTGTTAGACGGTGCTGTCATTGTGCAGAGAGGGAAAGCAGTACTTTTGTCTTCGAGGATTTCATTTTAGTTGGCATGTGATTGCAATCATACAGAACACCTAATGACAACACATTATCCAACTGTGTCAAAGTGATCCACTTGGAGAAGCATTTAAAGGGGTCTTGGCAAAAAACGACACGTAACACATATACAAAGCTCACTGATTCACGATTTAGGAGAATGATAATATGATAATATGAATGAAAATATTTCTATTGTTCAAGAGAGGATCAGCACATTTTAATAACAGATCAAACTAGTCATTTATGGTTTGTGAGGTTTTGTTTTTTTAATGATTTTTTATGTGTATTCGAATAAAACCCATATTCTTTGAAATGCTGTAGTTTGCTTTTTTCCAAATTTCCAATAAGTCCATTCAATACCTTAAAAGTTCAGTGTTTTGTACACCATTTGATGATTGTTGTATGGGACAATGCTTATAACCGGCCAGATTTTTCCCCCGTTGACTACCATAGTAGGAAAAATACAATGGTAGTCAAAAGTGCCCCGGAACTGTTTTCTGTCCTACATTCTTCAAAATGTCTTCTTTTGTGTTCAACATAAGTCATTTTTCCTACTATGGGGGGCAAAATCTGTCTGGTTAAAAGCATTCTTCCAAATATCTTTCTCTGTGTTCATCAAAACAAAGACATTTATTTAGATTTGGAACAACTCGAAGGTGAGTAAATGATGACAGAATTTTCATTTTTGGGTGAAGTGTCCCTTTAAGTCATAGCAGGTCTTTAATTTCCAAATCTAAAATCACCAAAAGATTTATTTTCTGCCCTATGTTTTGAGGATTAAATAACATTTCACTTTATCGTTCAGCACAAATACAGCTGTTGTAGGAGAGGCGGTCTGCCTAATTGTATTTAGTGCCCGTTCATTACAGAAGCGAAGCTCCACTGCCTTTTCTATTAGGTGCATCTGCCCAGCCTGAGTGAGTTTTTGCTCCGTTTGTGTCTGTGTAATTGGCCCTGTAAACTGTGAAAGACTCAGGATAATGTGCAGATGTTCGTCCTTGTGCTGCTGTGCCATGTGGACACAATGTGGCCTTTGGAAATCAAGACCTAGTGGATGTTTAGTAATGAGATCCATCACAACTTAAGGTTTTATATTCTTTTTTTCTGAAAGGAATGTTTTTAATTTGCCAGTTTAGCATGTTATGAAATTATTTTTTTTCTTCACTTTAACAGATCTTATTCACAGGGCTTTATTTTTTTGTGGCTGGTCCTATAGGCCCATTGAGTAGATACAATATATGATCCCAGATGAATCACACTCAAATGGTTAAAAAATACAAGTTTGTGTAAGCAACGTTGATTTGACTTTAATTTGAATTACTTGCATAATATTTATGACAGAGGGTCAGACACTGTGTGGTGTAAAGTAAACCACATGTTGCAGTTCCTAATAAGTTCCTATTGTTAAATTTGGACCCGGGTTATGAGGGTCTCATACTGGATGTGACCTATAAAACGTTACAGTTTGGTCTATTTAATATTTGAATATAATTTTCTGATGGCGAACAGCTGAATTAATTGTGTGCTGCTTCTTATTTCCCACGACTCTTTCCATTCTGGAAAATGAAATAGACTTTCTCTGAACGTTGAACGCTGTGAGAGGGGAGAGAATATTGGTTGGGAGGGAAGCCCTGCTTTAATCTCCGTCACTAATAGGGCTTATTTTATTTCTCGGCTGTGAAATGAGGACGATGGATCTTTCATAGGGCAGATCAAATTAAACTGCGCTTTAATTACGGCCGGGCTTGTGGAGAGTTTCGAATCAATTGTTTTTTTCTGTCTCTGTTGATTCTTCGAGTGCTTACTCATTTCTCGCAGTCTGCGGACAGAAGCTCGGCACGCAAAGGCTTGGAACGGCCTTGACTTCTTAGCATTTACACAATAATTTGATGACAGGGCTGTTTTTGTGAACCGCTGAGCAGAATATTGCAGGGCTGAGCTTCTCTGTACCCTTAAAACAGCAGTTCACTTTAAGATTAACATGGTGTCATTATTTACACAGCGTTGTGTCAAACATGCTTTTATCTTTTTCAGTGGAACACAGAAGAACTGAATACTGAAACACTGTTTTGTACATTTCAAGTACCTTTCAAGGCCATTTGATGTATAATGCTTTGTATTGCTAATTTTGTGTTCCACAGGGAATAATAGCATGTGTTTGAAAAAGAGTTGTAAATGATGACAAAGTAAACTCTTTCTTTGAAACTGCAACACAATGACCAGCAGGAGGAAAGATGATATTCAAGGTCAGGATGAGAAGGAGGAAGAACTGACTTTAATCCCCATGACGACCAGCAGTGTGCTTGTTGCATCCATCAGATGGAGTCTCAATGTGCACAGGCTTCCACTGAACACAGCTGTTTTGCCTGGACATCTGGACTTTGTGCTTTATGTGCTACTGATTTAACATCTTTCATCTGTTTCCCTAACAATAAATAGGGATTTTCAGAAAGACTCTTATGAGCAGTTATTTTATGTGTCATCTTTGTTTGTAATGATTGTTCAGTCAGGCAGCAAGTCTTTTTGGGATTTCCTTTTTTTGGCAAACAGTAGCCTATACTCCAGTTTTTCAGTCCAGGTGATTGTAGTCTAAACAAACGCATAACATCTCTTGTTTATAGTTCTGAATTTTAGATTTTATTAGATTGCATCTCGGTCTGAACATTCAAATAGAATATCAAGTATGTTTTTTGTAAAATCTGTCAAATCACATAGAGAGCTGTATTTGAATACCCTAAAATGTGTGTGTGTATAATAATATCAGATTAGCAAGAAACATTGTTTAGACACTTACACCGTGTCTACACCGGACGCGTCGCGTCGTCGCGTCGTGCCGCGCCACATCCAGTGTGGACACAATTCAAAATTATAATGGGTTCTAATGCGTTTCTAATGTATTTTGTCGTGTCGCATCGCGCCGGTCGCGTCCGGTGTAGACGCGGTGTTACATCCTTCCTATATCAATTGATACAGTGAATGTTGTCTGTACAAACAAATCCAATTACATCACTCACAAAGTGACAATCTTTGCGTGCAACATTATTCCTGACCAGCAGAGGGGGTTTCACTTGTTTGGGATTTTGGGATCTGTGTGAATTTGGCCTGAGTGTCGCATTTCATTTGTCACCCCTTGGGAGGTAATTAACTTGATGAATTAAAAAGACACAGAACAATCTTTGCAATTAGCAGTCGGCCTCGTATCATCAGATGAACGGTATAGATGTGGTTGGGGAGACGCTGATCGGTGTCCCTGCAAGCGGTTTTCATAAAGATACAGTATAATTGTGGCTCTGTTATTAACTTACTGTAGCATTCATTGTATTTAGCATGTGATGGGAGTGTGTGCTGGTGGGTCAAAACCGTGCGTGCAACGTGAACATTCAATTCAAAACTCTAAAACCGTAATATTGTTTGTCAAACATTAAAACTGACATTTTTTTCATCATCATATTTTATCATGTTTGTTATTTTAAAAGTTTTAAAGATGATTTATATCATATTAAGTTATTTAGCAAACAATAAATAATCACATTTCATAGTCAGAACACAAATCACAATGAGCAAAATATGAATGTAATAGGCCTATATGAACGAATTTTATTGCATTATAAATTGCGTTAAGCATTAATATAATGTTTGTTCATTTTATAAAACATAGAGTTAAGAGAATAAACATGCACATGTTTGTTATTGTTCTTGTAATCACCGAGTTCTTTTTACTATAATTGCACATGGATGCAAAGGACGAACATTAAGACAATCCATATTTGGATAAATACATGTTAAAAATAATATTCATAATAAAAGCTACGAAACTTATTTATGCGCGTGTAACTGACGTAGGCGCCTGGTAGACCAACCAGAAACTTTGTTTAGATCCGCAGCATTCCATCACAGCGTTGCGTTGCGGACACGTCGCGTCGCTCGCGCTGCGCAGCAAACAGGGAAAAAGTTCAGCAGCAGCTGTCAGTTTCAGTTCCTGGTTCTGCGCCGCGCGTGTCTCGTGCACAGATCGTTCTTGAGTGTAATTCTTGTGTCACTGCGCTTAATCTTTATGATTCTGAAGACATTTGAACATGGATTATATTCAATCGTTCAGAGAAGCGATCGCTGGTAAAATCTGGCCCATTACAACGAGAGAAGTTCAGTTCAAAGACTACTCAGAGGACGACACTAACGTAACACACACTGCAGGTCAGAGTTTTGTGTTGTTTACAGAAGTTTTACAAATGCAGCTCATTAACTTATAAATGTGTCTAATGCGACGCGTGTTGAGTTGAGTGTAGTTTGGACAGTCTGTCGTAAACATTGACAATGAAAGTTTGACAGTGACTTTAGTCTTATGAGAGTTGTTACTCAGTTGCCAACGGTGCTTTGAATAAGCATTTGCATGAGGTTTTACAGGATTGTATTTGCACTTCCATAAGAAAGAAGTCTTGTGATGGCTTTATACGACAAAATTATTCACAGTTGTGTTATTGCATGGATGATCTTTTGGTTTGCTCAGAGAATGTCAACATGTGACACGTTCGGATACTACAGTAGAGTCCAGTTATCCAGTTATGTACAGCATCCTGTACAATAATTATAATATACAAATATACAATAAAGGTGTGTTGTCATGATGGAGACATGTGTTAAGTGTAATTGTTTATTCCTGCTAAAAAAAACAATAGACGCCATGACAGACATGCTAATGGCTTTAAAGGCACAGTTTGTAGAATTCGCCGGTAGAGGGCGCATGATCAAAACAACAACAATCGCGTAGCTTGATGACGCTGTGTAGAAGCGTGGAATGATGGGATATGTTGTCTTCAACTCCACCGCTGATACATCAATCAGACGGCAACGAGAAATCATGTTAGCGGAAGAGGTTATGTAATAGTTTTATAAATGTTGTGTATAATTGTAGTCCATAAATAAGAGACTGCGCGAAAGAAGCTAGAGGTTTGATAGACGCTAGACACTACTTCCGCATTTGACCACGACACTATTGTCATGCGGTTTCTACGTCAGTAAAGGCGGTAACAAAGGGTAAAGCGGATATGACGCCATTGACAGGCAAGTAAACGGCCCCGGTCCAATGTTTAGAATGGCGATTTACTCAGGATTTAAAAGTAGTTGGAAACATTTTAGATATTGTAAGTACTCAGCTGAACAAAATATATAACACTGGCCTAGTGGTTTTACGATATTTTACTGCAAATGTTTTACAAACTGGAGCTTAAATGGCCAATTGTGTTGGTTTTCATGAAAACTGTAATAGTCTTTGTGACTCTCTATTGGTTGTGTGTTGGGTATTGGTGGAATGTTATGTTCTGATCCAATAGAACACCATTAAATCATACTGGAATTAGAGCTGAACACACTACATAACAGAATTTTGTAATGGTTTTAATGGTAAACATGTGAAGGTCCATAATGGTATTTGTAAT
Source organism: Triplophysa siluroides (assembly GCA_006030095.1). Classification (NCBI taxonomy): domain Eukaryota; kingdom Metazoa; phylum Chordata; class Actinopteri; order Cypriniformes; family Nemacheilidae; genus Triplophysa; species Triplophysa siluroides. The sequence goes on along the minus strand of VCII01000037.1, from coordinate 808,455 downwards.
AGAAACAATTAGAGTTAAATTTTTTCTGCAGATGTATTCATCAACTGCAAAGTCTTGTACTTGATACACCTTGAAATATACTCAAATAGTCTACAAATGATGTAAAACGTCCCATCTAGTATCTTAATAAACATGTTTATACTTAATATCTGGGGTCAAGTGACTTCTTACATTCACTAAAATCATCTTGAGTTAGTCTAGAACGATTAGTATGCCACACAATTTGACACTTTACATCTATTAAATAGTCAGACATTTTTAAGTGTATCCAAAGCCTTTTTGGCTTCACTGTATTCAATTTGTGCCACCCTGGAGTTCAGTCACGTAATTTTATTGTATGTCGTCCGTATTAAAAGCTCTCTTTTGGAATTCCAGAAGTCATTTTGTAAACCTTAATGGAATCCCAAAATAACAAATTAATGGCCCACTGTTTTCTGCATCGCCTCTGGCCCCTCATTACAAGAGAGGAACCCAGTTTAAAGAATAAGTGGGCTGCACCGGTGCCAGGCTGGAAGCACACTGAGTCCATTAGCATACATCTGCACTGGCTTTAGACTGGCGTGGGAGGCACAAGACTCGTCCTGCTTTGCTATAGATCACCTCCATGATGGACGAAGTGTGTGGGTGTGTGATCAGTACTGAGACATTACCCGACTAATGGATGGGTGCGTAAGCTGGCGCGCTGTGCCAACCCAAAAGGTCACGTGTGGATGCCAAAGCATCTGCATTAATGCCAACTTGTCATGTTGTTTGGCAACCACCAACAATGTAAACCTCTAGCCTTGACTAAATTGGTTGCACTTTGTATTTTCACATTATTCTTGTGAATCTCAGAAGGATGACATTTCTACCGTCACGTCACGTGTTATATACCATCATACCACTCGACGCTAATCAAACAAACAGCGCAGGGCACAGATGAGGCATTAGCGCAAGGGGCAGTGACCTCACCTTTGAACTTCATCGATTGCTGCAGAGCGTTGCAGCCCCAGCAGCGTTTGTTTAGCGCTCGTCTAGACTAAATGCTAAAGTGGCAGGGAGGGTTGGCGCCCACCGTATCAAACTTTGCCCTCCATTCAATAACCTTTTGAATTTGCGACTAAGCTCGCCGTGCGGCAAAGGCCGAGGGAGCTGTTTACCTGCGACTCAGAAGCCGATCTTTCAACTCCAGTTTATGCTTGAGGTTTTTTCTCTCTTTTGCCCTGCATTATTTCACCTGTCTCCTGATGCTGGATATGGATTTGCCACTAAAGCTGCCACATGCAGTGAGATAAAGAAGAGGCTCGGCTGAATGGAAGTGTTTGGCTAGGTGTCACATGATCTCATTCCAGCGTGCTCTGTAGTCACGCTGATAAATTTGAAGAAGACTCATTCCTTATTTGAGTCATTATTTATCATGTGTCATAGTTTAGCTCTTTGAAGTCATGCATCATGTCTACCACAAGACATCTGGAAGAAAATAGCAAAGTACTCATACTATGGCAGTAGTATTATTTTTCCAGTATGCAGAATGTGTTTACCTGTGTTGAAACTAGCTGGTAGTTAATTTACAAGCCGATATTATATTTTAATTGACTGTGGTTACACCTAGCAATGCTATGCACAGAATGTAAACATTTCTTCATGCATTAAATACTTAGATATCTTATTTGGCACACTGTTTGAGAAACGTAAGCATGAATTTAACAGACAATAACACAACAAGTCATACTGGGTGAGAGAGAGGAGAGCAGGAGTTGGGAAAGGACCATGAACCGAGGCTAAATGTCGGGTTGCCCGAACCACTATTGTGCAATATGTCAACATGCAGCTCACTTGACAATTGGCATCGACATCAAATCTTTTTTGGCTCATTTTTAGGGCTGGATCCAGATTAAAAGTTATATCCAGGTTATAGTAATATATACTGTATGTCCGTGTACTGTGCATGTACATTTTGTATTTATAAACACATACACATATAAAAATAAATAAATATTTGTATATAATTTAGATGATATATAAATATATACATATACATGTATCATTATTGTTTTTATAATTATTACATTTACATACACAATTATAAATACAAAATGAATATGCACACTGCACAGACATATATTATGTAACAACACAGTCTCATGGGAATTCGTGACATTATCACAAACTGTAATCTATCAATTCGTGTTTACAGTCAGCACGACTTTTTTTCGTCTCACCCAGTCAGCAAGACTTTCAATCTAATGTATTTTAAACGCGATATCTTTCATATGTATAAATGTATATCAACGCAATCTGATGGGTATTCATACCTATTTTACACTGTGGCTCATTCGTGTGAATTCATATTTCCTACGATCTCATTCGTATGTTTTCTTATGATTTGACTTTTCCCCTGTGACGTTAGGTTTAGGGGCGGGGTAAGAGTAGCCATTTATCGTTGTTTTGCCACCTCGTGAAACTCAAGTTTTCAAATTAGCCTTTGCCGCTGAGATTTTAGGGGGAAGTAAGGTGTTGGATAGCCACATCCTAAAATATTTACGACTTCTTTTGATATCAGGTTATAAATTATATAAATGTAAATTTACACGCAGTCTGTGTATTTAAAGTCGTGCTGAGTGACACGAAAGGTTGTGCTCTCAATGAGAAAAAATAGGGATGTTGACGTGTCCATGAACAGGAATGAATAGATTCCACATTTCGTGTCTTTGCCACGAACTTCCGTGAGACGGGGTTGTATGTAAAGACAAACTTTTTTCTTGATGCGATTAATCGTTGAACAGCCCTAGCTCATTGTTTAAGATTATTCACAAAACCGCATGAATCAATATAGTGTTATTTCCAAGAAGATTACGCTGAATTAATAACAGTTGATATTGGTCCATTGCTCTATTACTCAACAAAGCCGCTGTTCCTACAGCATTTTGCAGGTGTGCAGATTAAGAGCAGAGTTGACTCGACAGCATCGAGTTAGACTTTGGCCACTTCTTAATTTGATTTGCAAACTAAATAGTGCTCACTAAAGCAATAACCGCTGAGTGGATGGAAGGATCTTGTTGCGATTAGTCACCCTGGAGTGAGTGCTAATGAGAGACTCCGGTGCGGGTGACACACTGACAGGATCAGGGTTTGATTCATTGACCTGGGGTGGGTGTTAATGATGGAAAGGAACGGGCCTTGCAGAGTTGAGCATCTCCCCTGACGCAACATTCAACACATGCATACACACATAGAGCAGCTACTGTGACATTCTACCCCGTGAAGAATTTGGCAATTTCTTTGTTTTCTTTTTACTTACAGATGCAGTTCAAAGTGTAATTTAGTCAAACTTTAACATACTCTTGTTCACTCTAACAAGAGTAGAAACCAAACCTATCTTTTCCCTTTTTAGGAAGCACCTTCCAAGAGACACAGCATTAAGTGAGAAGAAAATGAAGAAATAAAAATGTACAGTATGATATGGCGCCATAAAGAGGAAGAATAAGACAATTGAGTAAAGACAGTGGTGAAATAAGAAAAAGTCAAGTCACAAGTCTTGGCAAAGTCATCCCTATTGCAAAAAAGCAAATATTGATAATCCTGTTTAATGTTTGACAGACCTATTTTTAGTCAGACAGAACCTGACATCACATGTTTGTATCTTATTCTGTAATCAAATTACATTAAATACTTGACTCGTACTGAACCGATATAAACATTGTATATTACATTGACTGAGACATGAGCCCTGATCCCCGTGTTCTCAGATTGTTAAATATTGGTGAGAAAATGTAAACTTGACCAGCAGTCATATGAGCAGAAGAATTAGGCATGCATGTATTTATTATGAACAACTGCATGTAATATACTGTAGCTGTTGTATTAGATCATGCTAGGAATGGGTGGCATGTCGAAATACAGTGTAACGGGTCAACCGGGGTGAAGGGCTCCACCCATAAATATTTGTCCCAGCCTTGTGAAATGAAGTGATGGCCCTGAGATTTTGTTAGGCACATGGCAAAAGGGAGTTTTTGTTGTTTACGGTTGCACTTTAATATGTAATTCAACTTATGTGCGGGTACAGGTGTGTGTATATCAGCTGTTTTACAACGGGAAGGGATGTGGCATATCTAAATTCTAAAAGTCAGCCCTTTAAGACTGATGCCAGGTTTTTTGGGTTGAATAAACAACCTCCAAAAATAAAAAAGAGAATATAATCAAATAAGATAAAGTACTTTTCGTTGGTAAAGATAGGGCTGCACAGGAATTATCGGAAATAAAATATAACCTATTGTGATATCGGTTTTGTTTTAACCGGCAATATGACGGCAATATGCGTCAAACGATATTGGTTTCCATATTAGAAATGTTATTTTCTTAATGTTGTGACGTCAAGTCGCATCTAGTTAGGATGGAGTATGCACATTTTCTCCAAGCCCTAGTTAAGCATAATCACTGTATTAACCAAAGTTTATTAAAACAATACCAATGGTATTTTTGTATTTTTCACATAGCTTCTAAAACAATAATATTCTGAGGATATGTACATTGTTTATATCCTCAGAATATTATTGTTTTTTCAGTCCAGTGTTATGGATGTTATTTTGAAATGGTATCTTAATTTGTTTCCATGGCCGAAATCCTAAATTTAGAACAAAATTAGTGTCATTAAATAATAGCATACTTTACATTTTTCACTATTCCTTAAGTCGTGTGGGTAGTTTGTGCGAGTGTTTGTTAAAAATAAAGCGTTTTGTACTGCAAATGATGTAATCCCCCTATCCTCACAGCTGAAGTCTTCTCATCATTCCAACACTGTGTGTGTGTGTGCGCGTGTCTGTTTGTACCACCTGCTTATTATGATGGGGCACTTGTTTCCAGCACCATTCTGAGCAGTAAATGAGAGCAGTCTAAGAATAACTTCCGTTCGGCCTTTGCAGCTGCGTCGAACACAAGCCCGGTTGTTTGCTCTGTCAGTGAAGTTTGTCTGTTCAAAATACACAGACATCAAATGCATAAACATGTGCATTTCAACCTGCTCAAAGGAATACATTGCAGTATGAGCAGTTTTTGTGAGATTTGCTAAGGCAAGCGCATTTCAACAAATGTGGCCAGGCAATGGATAAAATGTTTTGTTTATTGAGCAGACGTCTGGTACTGACCTCAGTGTTTCTGTGTACAGCATGCGTACAGACCTTCTAGAGAAATTCCTGGAAACTTCTGAATGTATGCGTTTCTGTTATTATCACATCTTTAAGGTTTAAGGCCACAAATGTACTTCATAGGCATGATTGTGTTAGCGTTGTTTATATGTTAGCTGAAATCTCTTAAGAGTATCTGCTTTGTATGAGAGCTTTTACTGCTCAAATCACAGACTAATGAAAAGTGTTTTTTGTTTACAAGATTGTATGTACATTTAGTGGTACACTTGAAGACTTTTAGTTCTTGTTAGTGGTGGCTTTTGTAGGCTAGACCATCATAAGATCGACCTTGTTTCAAAACTTAGTGATGCTGTGTTTTAAAACCTTATAGGTCCGCTAGCTCCCGACAAAAAAGTTAAAAGCTATGCAGATTAACATGTATCCTTTGCAGGAAAAGCAATCCCATATTGCATTGTGATGAGCTCAGTAAACAAATTCATCCAATATTTTATTTAAATTAAAATAAATGTTAATTATAAGTAAAATTTGAATTAATTTCTATAAATATAGTTCAATCTATATTCGACAGACTGTTTTACTTAAAATGTGTATGTGCGCTGTATTTTTATACCTATTAGACTTTTATGATTATTATTAAACTATTATTTATGAGTCGCATCTCTTGTGTGAAGCAATATTTTTATGGCACACAAAGTTGCTGCCCATGTAGTAAATCTAAATTGGTCCCTTAAGAGGTTTCATTTAATCTGCCTGCCTTGCAAGGCTGCTGCCTATTTTGACTAGACATTCATGCATCACATTGGATTTTGGAACACAGCCATGCATTATAAGAAATGAGATTAAATGCATATTTATTCAAAAGATGTGTGGTGTTTTGTTGATGGAGAGCCTTGGACACCGTCATCCCCACAGAATTGTCCAGAACTGTAGAGATAATGGATCTTCTCTTTCACATACACATTGGGCTCTTTGTTTTGGAGCCGCAGCTCTAAATCCGGCGTGTGAAATGCCCGTTTAAGATAAAACAGGCACTCGAGAGTTCAATTCCAGCCAATCTTTCCTTCTTTTCATGGAACTTATCTCTGCTCTGTGTTTTTGCTTTCTTTCTTCTACCTCTCTCCCTGTTTAGTGGAGCTCCATATAAATATATAGACATTTGTGTTCTTCTAATTCCAATATTTGCTCCACCCCTTATTTATTATTTGAATCAATTTAGTCGTCATACAGTCTTAATTTCATGTGTGTGCGTGTTTAAAATGTAGCATTTGTGTTTATTCTTGAGGATATGATTGTAAATTGGTCTCTATATGACACGTGATTGGTGCGTTTAGACATGATGATGTCATACGATAAAACAAGTCATTTAAGAGGCATTGCATTTTGGTTGAAATTGGATTTGAATGGGATTTGACGAATAATTGATGTTCGGTAAGACTAGAATGATATATTTAAAGGGACAGTTCACTCAAAATAAAAATTCTGTCAACATTTACACACCCTATCCAAATCTGTCCAAATGTATTTGTTCTGATGAACACAGAGAATGATATTTGGATGAATGTTTGTAACCAAACAGTTCTTGGCCACAATTGATAGTAGGAAACATTATAACGGTAGTCAAACGTAAATGAAGTAAATGAAGACAGAATTAAAATTTTGGGCGAACTGTTCCTTTAGTAGTTTTTTTTTTATTTGATTTCGTATTGACGTCAGCCCGTTTTAATATATCGAATATATTTACATAATATTTATAATATATTTAAATATATATTCCTTTAAAAGGTTATGTTTATTTTGCACAGTCTATAGAGTTTCCCAGACATTTTACTCCAGGTCGTAGGTACAGTAGGCTATGTATATGGGTTACTCTTATCAAATAGTGGCATGAAGGCGCTGGATAAAGGATTAGTGTTAGTATCAGAGCTCTGAATCTCTGGTGGCCGTCCGTCTCTGTGGTGTGGGTACAGAAATAGCAGGACCGCTATGACTCATGGCTCCACAGCCGTCACACTAACACAAGTGCAGAACCTGTTAGCCCCACACGTTCTAGAGTTAATGTAGAGCCCCTGAAGCAAAGTGAACATGTGGAGGACTTGCTAACAGTGCTGTGATAACCCTGAGCTTACAGTACACATGAGCAGTCACACGCATGATACTACATGCATTTCCATTAGCTCGACTTAAGCTGGGGATTTGAGCATTCCCTATGGATTTTTTTAGTCCAATGGTAATTCAGTTTCGATTGATGTTTGTATGATTTGCAAGTTAAAGGGATAGTACATCCAAGCATGAAAATTATTCTTAAATTATTCTATAAAATGAATCTTCTGCAGAACACAAAAGAAGATATATTGTTGGTAACCAAACCACATTGGCCCCCGTTAACTTCCATTATATTTTCTTTTGTGTTTAACATTTGAAAGAGTCATAGTCATGTTTTACACTATCAACAAGTAATCAATTATATATTTTTTTTTAGAGATGCACTGATACTAAATTTCTCCAATTCGCCGAATATTCAGAGTGATATCTGTCGAAACAGATTCTGTAGATCAAATGAATATTTCTTAATTTTCTAAATGTTATTAATTCATATAATGTTATTATTGAAAATCAAAAATGGTGATGGTTCTTAACGTTTTCTATATACAGAGCACAAATTCATTGCATTTGCCCTGATCGTCGGCTGTTTTTTAACTATTGGTCCATAGTGTGAAAAATTGCTTTTATCGACCGATATCTCCTTTTTTGGTGTGTTTACGTTGTGCTGCGATCCGTAACCTTTTTGGTTATTGAGCAAGAACATTAAAAAATGTTCGTGTTTAAAATGGTCTATTTAAATTTAAACATATTCACTCTTTTATAATAATGTATTATTATATTATTATTAATATATATTATATTTTGTGTTGTCGGCTATTTTGCCATAAATGTCTTTCTCTGTTTCAAACAGAGATGGTGATGTAGATGCAAAAGTTACGTATTTAATCCAAGTCTATGTCATTTTCTTATCCATTTTCACCAGTTTTATCCAATCAGCCACATTTACAGACCAGTCGTTGCAAAAGCGATAATCAGCCAATCATATTGCACAGCCTCCTGTCACATGACCCCTCCCAAACGCAGGCATTAGAAAGTAAATGTTGCTATTACACATTTGGTTTACACACTTTTCGATCTCATTATTGGATTTTGTAATATTTGTTCAGTACTGCTGATGAATTTCTCATGCCGTGTTTGTCTTAGAAGGCACCGCCTCTCTCATCTCCTTAGAGAAAACGCTCCAGCGTGAAACACGCACACACACTGAATCACAGCACAACACAAATGTGATATTGTCAGGTAGCACCCTACCACCACTCCGTCTCGCTCGCTCCCTCTCTCTCTCTTTCATAGAGGTCAAGGTGGTCTCCATCTATTACAGGCGTTTGCAGCAGCGGGAGGCATTGCAAGGTGAAGACACATCGGTTGTCATTTTGTTGAGTGAGAGAGCGAGAGAGAGAGGGAGAGGGAGAAGGAGGGAGGGAGACGGGAGAGAAAATCAGGAAGGGTGAGAGACGGAGAAACAGAGAGAGAGAGAAGCTGTGTTTTCTGGCTCGCCGGAGTCGCTCGCTCACACTCGCTGTTGACGGATGAGCCGTCGTACGAGACCGGGAGCTCGGCAGCGTGTGTCAGGCTGAGGGGCGTGCGGAACATGAACGTAATGAGAACCTTCCCTCGCTTGCTTTCAGATACGGGTCAGAAAAAGACGCCGGAGAAGAAGGATGGAAGACGGATGTCGTTCCAGAGACCGAAGGGAACCGTTGAGTATTCGGTAAGTGGGAATATCAAGCCATTTTCGTTGATGTTTGTGCATGTGTTGTGTGTTTACATAGCCGAAATGACAAGGTCATGGGTTCGAATCCCAAAGAGCACACCTTGAATGTAAGTGGGGTTGCATAAAAGCATCTGCAAAATGCAGAAATGTGTGCTGTGACGCTCATCTCGGGGTTGTTTACTTTGCTGGTGAGCTTGAGAATTTTCCACATGTACCCGCTAAATGTCTCTAAGAGTTTGTTTCGGTGTCCACGCTAAAGAACGCTTTGAGACCCTCACACCAAACAGAGCTGTGTCTTGTGTATTGAGAATGAAGAGCATGTTTACATTTGCTGTGAGGGGCTGTTTATTTTCATCTCATCTTGCCGGTCCGCACGAGACCGTCCTCTACGTTTATAAACATGCATTCCAGCACAGTGTTCAGAAATGACCTTCCTCCACGTTTGCATTTCTATTGATTCGGCATGCGTGTGCCCATGCGGGAGAGAGAGCGAGCGAGCTTCGATTGTCTGACTTAACAGCTTGTTGTGTTCTTGAAATGACCCTCAAATTCCAGCTGCGGGCAGAACGCTTCTTGTCTCTCTCCCTAGTAACAGGAAGCGTGTGGGTTGATGCGAGCTCTGGAGTTGAGCCTGGAAGTGGGAAAACGGAGGAGCTGGCGGACTGAGCTGTCATTTGCACAGCAGATTGGAATCAGACTCGTTTCGTGACGGGCATCAGGCAGCCGTGGATGCCGGCGTAGTCGCCGCTGTCACGGTCCTGTTTCCAGATGCTTCCGAAGATCCGGGCAGGTGTCTGACACCCTCTCTCTCAACACACACACACTGAAGATCCGTCTCTGTCAGACATGGAGGGACTGACAGGGCCTTTGTTTTCCTCGGCGGAGCGTGAAAAGTGTTCAAGGTGGCAACGGGGCATTTTTCAGGCGGGATGTTGAGAGGCTGTTTGGGGTGGGGATATGGGTCTGATATCTCTCACTTTCAGCTTGCTGTGCATGGCGGAGTGATGGACGACTGGATGGGCGTTGCATGTTGATGATTCAAGCAGTGCTGTCGGACCCATTAAATGCCCGACCGAGACGGATGGGGAGGATGTGGTCCTGTTTTGGTGGACCGGAACAAATTCAGCGCATTTTTTTAATGCCCAGGGCATTAAGTATTATGCTTTGGATTATACTTATAGGCTTTCGTTTGTAATTTGGTTTACCCCTTTTTGTGTAAAACCAAACCAAATGAGTTATTGAGCAAGTACATAAAAAACTGTGTTGTCTCCATAAAAAATTGTCTCCTTACCCCGACTGATAATAATGATATATGAACGGAGCTGTTGGGTGCGATTTCTCAAGAAATATCAGTTTGACTACATCAGAAAAGTATGTAAAGTGACCTGCAATTTTATGTTTCAAATAGAAATGGCACAAGAAATACAAAACTTGCAGATTGCAGCTTTTGTCCAAAAAAACTGTTATGCAACTAGTTGTAATGATGCTTTGTGGCACTTAATGAATTATAGTTTAATTTTTTCTTTACGGACCTCTTTGAAATGCATTGTGGGATTGACAGCTAATGCTGCTTTAGATTTTGGCCAAAAGAAGTGTAATTAAAAGGCATTAAAATAATGCTGCCGACCTCTTGGCCTTAAGGGTAACGGTTATATTTGAAGAATTTTCTAGGCCGCAGGAAAAAACGTCTAACCAGCCTCATAAAATGGTGCATTGAAAGATCAAGCAGATGCCTCTGCCAGCCATTAATGGCAGTAAACTGAAAGAACATGGAAAGACTAAACTGTCATTTTACTGTAGAGTTGTTAACGCCTTTGTCTGCCCTTCATCAGATCAGTTATGAATGCTTGGCAAATGGCAAACATCACATAATTCATTATCATGAACAAAGCTGATATGGGTCATATTGTGACTTTCACACTTTTCAGATCACTGTTATGAACCTTGTTAAAGCTCAGAGATTTAAACCGTCAACATTTCAGTCTTGGGCAAGACATTTAAACACAAGGTTGCCCCAGTAGGATTGATGCTGTAATAATTGTACTTTAGACCATTTTGAATAAATCTGCTATGTGAGTTCTTGCACTGAATTTATTGAAGTATTGCAAATATTCTTGTTATTTAAATAATTCATTACTTTTAAATGAATACGCAATCTTCACAACATGTAGGTTTGCTCTCTCATACCTCTAAGAACTTAATATTTCATTTATTTAAAATATCTACTTTCTACTAAATTGCACTTGCAAAAAGGAGACATAAATGAGACAATAGCCGGGTTTCCATCACCTCGGTTTTATGCGCATTTTGAAGTTTCGCGTCATTAATGAATGATTGTCATTTTTTATTTTGCACACGCTTGAGGTGGTATTACGTTTTTGCGAAAAACAGTTAATGCGAATAATGGGATATGGAAAAGCATTTGCTGAATAAATTCTGACATGGCGAACATTAAACCCACGAGACTAGGCGGCTGATCATGTGTTTCTGGATATCGGATCTTTATTCATTTACTGTTGGTTACCAGGTTACCAATACTACCGCTTGAAAATCTTGATGAAAAAGCACCGATTTCGCATTAGGTTTTTCTTCTGTTATTGCGAACTTCAAAAAGATTAGCACGTTTGGATGAAAACCCGTCTAAAGGGCCGTTCACATTTTGCGTCTTTTGTGCGCGCGAGTTCGTTATTTTAAATGTAGACAAGCGCGCAAATAGCGAACGGCAGCACAGCTGCGGTTTTAGATGCAAAATGTGTATCGTCCTCACTGAAGTCGAATAGAAGAGAGCTTTAAGGTTCATGTGGATAGTATCAGATCATACGTTTTGTAAGAATTCATATTATAGTAAAATCTCCGATTTTTTTATTCCAGTCTTTCCTGTTTTACGTTCTTTCTGATTATTGATCATCTTCCAGACATAAGGCTTGAAACATGAAATTTTGGTTAAAATATTTATTTAATAATTAATTATTTAGTTATGGCAAACCATTGCGATATGCACATTTGCGATATATTTCGATATATTGTAAACCCTATATTGTTCGCATCTTCTCAAAAACCCTAGATGACACCTAAGATTACTGAAATAAGGTGAAATGTCTGAGAATTAATAGGCCAATTTGACTATCTGTAAACTCATGGCTGTCCAGGAGAAAGGAAGCTACTATACAGATGGTTTGCTTTTAGTTGTATCTGCGCATAAAACCAAGACTGGAGAAAATATTTGAATACAACACTTACACACAGTAGCTTTAACATTTTTCAAGAAACAAGGAAATGTTTACCACAGGTGAGCTCAAGAGAGGTCGTATATAGATGAACTGTTGTTCAGCCCCAGTCAGCAGATTCTGCCTATTGGCTGTTCTGAGTCCAATTAAAACTGTGCGAGATTTCAAGCAATACTAACACTGAAGTCTCACTAGAGTGAAACACTGAACAGCATCTGGCTTAATGCTACTTGAATAATAAAAATACAGAAACAACATCTGATTCTTATGAGGTTTACCTCTGAGGACATAATTATCCAGATGCATGTTTTAACTTGGATATGAGCATTAAGATAAAAGCACTGCATGTAAAAGCACAACGAATGATGTGGTGATCATTTTCATTATATGAAAATCATTGTTGAATATGCATTGAAACAAGTTTCCTCTTCAGTGCTTCCATTGGAAGCTTATTATGCATGGTGCACACTGTGAACAACATCAATAATGGGTTTTTTTTATTGCTAGAAGATGGCTGGATTTGTATTTAACTGCAGCAAATGGAAACAGTTCGTCCTAAATTCAAAAAGCCCACACGTTTTAGACTATATTACCTCAAATTTCCACTAAAGCTCTTCCAGTATTAGATGCCAGCGCTGGGCTGAGTTGAACTGAGCTGTGTTAAATGAATTTGAAGCGTGGGTGGAGGTGGACCTGGATCACCTGTCACCCATTGACCTCCGCCTATTTTGTAAAGACAGATATTCCTTTGTTTTTTCAATTTCTTAAATTTTTTGTGTGGATATATTAAAATTAAGCAACAACACAAGTGGCTGTCTATTTAGGGTAATGCAAATAAAACAAATGTGTTAGTGGTACTTTTTTGAAGTATCTTGGATTAATTGTTTCACACCATCACCATCTCTAAACCATGGTACATTCTTCAAACAGGTAAGTAGTGTCTAATTTTTAGCTTGCTGAAGATACAATTTTTAGCTTTTAAATACTTGAAGCATCACTGTTATCTCCATCCATCCATCCATTTTCTACCGCTTGTCCGAACTACCTCGGGTCACGGGGAGCCTGCGCCTATCTCAGGAGGCATCAAGGCAGGATACACCCTGGATGGAGTGCCAACCCATCGCAGGGCACACACACTCACTCACTCATTCACTCATTCACTCAGGCACTCACACCCTACAGACAATTTTTCCAGAGATGCCAATCAACCTACCATGCATGTCTTTGGACCAGGGGAGGAAACCGGAGTACCCGGAGGAAACCCCCGAGGCACGGGGAGAACATGCAAACTCCACACACACAAGTCGGAAGCGGGAATCGAACCCCCAACCCTGGAGGTGTGAGGCGAACGTGCTAACCACTAAGCCACCGTGCCCCCCCACTGTTATCTCATTATTTCTTTATTTTTGCCATAAATCATTATTATTAGTCACCCTTTATGTTTGTCACTGGGTTTTGCAAATATCTAACCAATAAAAAGTATCAAAAAGCGCTTGTCAACTCTGACAACACAGTATTTAATTATTAAAAAAGTACAGTGTTATTTTCCCATTTCCTGAAAAACTGAGAATTTGGACATCCGAGGTTTTGGAAGGACAGCGATGATATTATCTATATCATAAGTTATTGCATTGCACTTAAATGTCGGGCAGCCCTAGTACAGTATTTTAAAAATGTTTTAGTGTTGTTGCGTTTGTTATGTCTGATTGACATGTTAAGCTTTTAACTTTGGTACAGTATTTGATGCCCTGAGGATGTTTAGACATTCTATGTCCACTTGATCATTGCGTAGTGTTTAACTTTAGTGTGTAGTTCTTTGGTTAACAGACAGCTGTGCTGTAAATCTTTTTTTAGGGTATGGTACTGCCATACTGTATATACAGTACAATGGTAGTGTATTATAATCGTATTCGTTTTCATCATACTTGAAATGTTATGGTATTTCCAAGGTTGCTTTCCTCAGGTACTTCAACGAAAACCATAGTATCATGATGTCCAAAATAGCACGGTTGGGTTTTGTAAAATGTTGCTTTTCTGCGTCCTATAAAAAGCAGGAATGTCAACATCTGCCAAGACTGCTGAGCTAAAATGAGTTCTTTAAGTGATCATACAGTTAGCCGGCTTTGTCCATGAGTGTTGTAATGACCGCATCGCTATGGCAACACCCATGCCATAGTAGTCTCGATGCCCCAAGCAGTATGGAGCACGTCTGATTTGACATTCGGCCTGATTGCACCATTTACTGGAATGTCATTTCTAGCTTGATAAACTACTGTATATATTTCAAAATTAGTATATTACATTATATTTGTATTATTTTATATGTTGTAAAATGAACACAGGTCACATTGCAATTAAAACAGCACCTGAACTTGAACTTCTTCAAGATCTGTGCTGAAAATATGTATTCACAATAACGTATTGTGTATATAAAAATTATTACATTAATCCACACAGATTAACAAATAAAAAAATATGTCACTCTTTCTTTCAGATTTTCAGAATCACTAACAGTGAAATGCATTTTTAATGCAATTTGGCAGACAATTTTATCTGAAATAATGTCGCGATGCGAAACAGAGACATTTAAACTGGTGTCATTTGTAAAACAATAAATAAAAAGTCCTTTGCCAGATGTGTTTACAGAAAGGATGTTTACAGAAAAAATTGACTAATATAATCCCATATTTGCTAGGGGATTACTAACAGGATCATCATGGCATATGTTTAGATCCTGAACAGACATCCATACTGTGTTTGTAATGATACATGCACATACTGCGATGACACATTTTTATTGCAAGATGAAAGAATGCAAGGTATTTGATGCACAACTGCAGTTCATTTACATTAATGCATTTGATTTAGATGTTAATCCAGAATTATTTATAATGCATTGTATGATTATGTATTTCTCTGGCAATGTTCTTTTGTAATTTTCTGAGATCAGAAGTTAAGTTTAATGTATATTAAAATAAAAAAGAATTGACAGATATTGTTATTTTAGATGTTTAACTTCTGCTGTTATAATCTAATGTCATATTTATGTTTTTATAGTTCATTCTTTGCTGTTCATTTTAATGCAAATCTGTTCTCCTTTTTTAAATCGAACAATGTTGCATTGATCCCTTTACGTTTCTTCCCTCTCATAAGAAACCTCGAGTTTGTAGGTGTCTGGGAAATGTTGAGTTTAGTCTAGACCGTACGGATGACTCCTACTGCTGTGTTTTTCATTTTTCCAAGCACAAAAAACTGTCTGAGACTGTCAGCTGACACAACTCACGTCGTATATTTAGCCGATATGCTCATCCACGTCTCTCTTTAAAAGAGGACGACATACCTCAGTGGGACTTCTGCTAAAATCTGAGATTGAATTTGAAAGCATGGGCATGAGAGACAGAACACATCTGTCTCTCAAAGCAAATCATATAGGTTGTATTTGCGCTGAATTGAAGCTACAAATAAATAGCCCACGGAAAAGACGTTTTCAAATGCCTCTCGCGGAGAATCAATGTTCTGTGCCAGACAGACGGGATGAAAGGACGGCACTACCACAGGGGCATTGAAAATATCGATTACCGACGTTCCCATCTGAAGAAAACTATAAAATGTGTGTAAAAAAGGTGTATGTGTTAGTGCGGGGGAGGCTTCAGGCAAAAGATAAGAGAAGTCTGATTGAGAGTGCAAATGGCATTATAAATGCTATAGTGCTGCTTATTGTACAATGTTCTGAAAATTTGGGGTGATAGAAAAGTAATATCAGTTACAGCATATACACACCCCTAGTAAAAAGAACATTCATTTCAAATGCATTTATTTCATGCTAAGTATAGTTTAAATGTATTAACATATTTACTGACATGACTTACTGACATACAATTATAATTAAACGTTATTTGGAGAACTATTAATACACAATGCACATTTCTTCATATTAAGCCTGTGTTTAAATAAAAATGTGTTCTAATGTCACTTTTGATAAGGATTTTATGATTTTTTATTCCACTTTAGCACCATCAAATACACTTAAATGTATCTTTAGTTGGACTTCAGCACTATTTCTGCGCAATTAAAGTATATTAAGTACAAAATTATTAGTTGTTCCAGACTTAAAGTCTGTTTAGCAGACTTTAAGTATACCAATTTATTATACCACACAAATACATTCGCAGTGTATCACTAACAACATAAGATGTAAATGATTTGCAGTATACTTAGCATGTAACAAATGAATTTCGTATACATTTTATTATATTTATTTTTCACCAGGGACGTAATGCTAGATTCTAAATTCCCGCCTCCATGTCTGACGGCTCTCGTCCCGCCTTCCTCGCTACATATTGAATAAAGAATTTGTTGAATTTTATAGTATATTAATTTGAATAAACAAACAATTTGTTGAATAGGTTGTGTAACTTTGTCGCATTTAAGTTTAACCAAGAAACGGTTCTTCTACTGGTGACTTAAAATAACACTGGCAAGACATACTTTTAACTTCCAAGCTAATGTAATGGACTTGTTATTTATTTTGTCTGACTTCAGAAATAATCTACATGGACTCTTTGCGAAAGTGTACCTAAGTTTGGGTCACAAAAGCGTGCATGCGCAGTAACTTTTGTTTACGTTGTTGCTTTGTTTTTGGAATAGTTTTCTTAGGGATTCATATTGGATGTAGAAGATATGTGGCTCACGATACGTGTTTTCAAAGTTACAGAAGTCTTAAGGAATCAGTGTTGCTTATCTCACTGTCCTCTTTACATCAGATATATCAGACAGAGTCTCCGAGCTGTGAATCCTTTACATGTATCTACAGTGTTATGGTGATTCGGTCATCTCGCTGTCCCGAGATCATATGTTTCTTATGTCTGTAATGGATGTTTTGGATGAATTTTGCATGTACGATGCTGTTAAGGATTGACCATAAAAGCAAGTTCCACACAGTTTGAAAAGGGGAAGCATATTTACACCATTGCAACATTTCTCTTCCTGTTAGCTCTTTTTTCATCTCATTTTTGTTTTACACCGTGTCTACACCAGACGCGGCGCGATGTGTTATAATGGGATTGTCGCGCCGCACCCCACCATGTCCGGTGTGGAAAAAATGTAAAATCATAATGGGTTCTAATGCATTCTATTGTCTCTTGTCACATCCGGTGTAGACACGGTGTTAGTGACAACTCCTTTTTACACTTTAGACATCAATTTGGTCAAAAAAGAAGAAATATTAAAAAGAATGACTGTTTTCTCTTCTTTTTTGTTTATTTTTGTTTGTTGTGCAGGTGGAATCACGGGACACCCTCAACAGTATCGCCCTGAAGTTTGACACCACCCCAAATGAGCTCGTTCAGCTCAACAAACTCTTCTCCAGAAATGTGGTACCTGGTCAGGTGTGTCTCTCTTTCTCTCTCTCTATACCCTCTCACGTGCTTCTTAAAGGGATAGTTCACCAAAAAATTATAATTCTGTCATCATTTTCCCCCCTTTTCATTTCATACCTGTATGACTCTCTTATGCAGAACACAAAAGTAGATATTTTGAAGAATGTTGGTAGTCGAGCAACGACACTACCTAGTCACAAAGAAAATAAAGCATGTCAATGGGCGCCGCCATTGTTTGGTTACCAGCATTCTTCTTCTTTTGTGTTCTACAAAAGAATGAAAGTCATACAGGTTTGAAATGACAAGAGGGTGAGTAAATGATGACAAAATGTTCATTTTTGGGCGAACTATCACTTTAAAATGAACCTGAAATTCTGTTGACAGTGCATTTTACTTCCATAATAAATGTCGGTGTCCTAAATTGAGGTGTTAAAGAAATCAACATTTTAGAATGTACATTTTTTCCACAATCTCACTAATAAATCAACTCAAAAATTTTTTTCCCCATATCATATTTTTTGTACTTATTAAATGTAATTTTTCTCTCATCAATATATCTCATTACAGAAGTAGACATGAACGCTGTTGCACAATTCACACTTCAAGTTAAACTTAAGTTTTCCTCTGCAGACTTTCAATAGACAGTTAGATCTCTGCCGAGCATTAGACAAAGCATCAATCTCTCACCGTTAAATATGGTGCAGCAGCAGCATATCAATTATGACCGATATGACATTGCCCAGAGAATATCACAATCTCTCAGATGGTGTGATTAATGACATTTCTCTCTCAGTCGAGCGCTTATGAAACATCTCTTGCGAAACGGCTCCAATATTGCCCCCTCTAAATCTCGAATCACACTAAAGTTAAGCAATTCGGCTGTCCGTTGATATTCTCGTGGCACTGATGGCAGTAATGAGAGGGTGATAGATGGATTTGAGTGTTGGAGATGGGCGGCCGCTGCTGCATGACACAATTCAGCTGGAGGGCTCTCAACGCGTCCTACGTGACCGAATGCTTTGGCTTGTTTCAGCTTTTAGACTTTTACATTATTAATGTCTTTGTATATTTTGTGTGTGCATGCTAGAAGAAATGTATGTCACTTGGCTGTAATTGGGTACAAAATGACTGAAAATTAGCCATAGAAGTAAAAACATATTTTTCAATTTTCTTGTCATTCGTAACTATTACTATTGAAGGAGTTCTTCACCCAAAAACAAAAAAAATTGTCATCATTTACTCACACTCTTGTCAAATTTAGCTTGTATGACTTTCTTTCTTCTGCAAAACCCAAAAGATATTTTGAAGAATGATGGCAACCAAAAGCCGTTGGTCCCTACTGACTTCTATTGTATGGACACAAACCCAAAGCAAGTCAATGGGGACCAACGATTTCGTTTACATTCTTCGAAATATCTTCTTTTGTGTTCTGCAGAAGAAAGAAAGTCATACACGTTTGAAACGACAAGAGGATGAGTAAATGATTACAAAATGTTCAATTTTCGGTGAACTCTACCTTTAAATAATGAAAAGTTTATAGATTTAACTAACGATGAGCAAATTCTACGTTTATTTGTATTATGTTTGATTTATGTGTTTAGTCATATATATATATATATATATATATATATATCATTTTTTTTAGTTCTCTTATTAGACAAATCGACTTCTGTAAACTGTGATATTATTATTATTATTAGTATTAATCATTGTAATTATTAGCAGTTGGCTTAGTGTTATAATATCCATTAATCCATAATAGTCATTATAATTAGTTTTATATAAATACAGAAGTTACATCATTATTTACGTGAGGTCATTTAAGTCTGTTGACATTATAATTAGCTTTATATAAAAACAATCAAAGTTTAGGGTATGTGGGTAAAAAATAGTGCATTTGGTCAGTGGCGAGTGTTTGTAAAGCATGTTGTGGTTGTGATTACAGGTCCTTTATGTTCTTGATCCCGAGTGTGTATCCAGTGTGGGCAGCTCTCCATCCTTCAGTCCCAGCAGCCCCCTCTCTCCCACCTCCTCAGAGGCCGACCTGGAGAAAGTGACCACGGTAGGTGACATTTCCTTCTAAACGCTGCGCTAAATCTCAATTTAACCTGCACTCCAGAAGGTCTCACATTCAGTTCAGCTTGCTTTGACCACATACCAACGCTTGCGTATTTTGGGTAAAGGAACAGTTCACCCAAAAACGAAAAATCTCTTACCATTTACTTAACCTCATAGATTAATAATTTGATATGAAAACAATGTCAAGTTATCGTATTATATACAGCGTAGGGCTCAACATGTTGAATCTCTAACAAGCATAAACATATTAATGTTATCCAAAGGACTTCATTGGTTTAATATGTTTTCTGAACAATGGTTGTGGAAAAAAACATGCATATTGTTTATCATAATTTGGGTGATCTATTCCTTAAAAAAATCCAATTGTGCATATTGTAAATATATAAGGAATACTGATGCATTTGACTTCTCCAATATGATGCTTTGCTTCATAGACTGCAGTGCATTAGGGAACATTTTGAGACAGAGAGGTCGTGAAAAATTGTCATCAAGTATAAGCGAAGAACGCGTGCTTTGTTTTCCATCAGCTGATCGGAGGAATGCCGGTGTTGCAGAATTCCATGATGTTGACAAGGTCGCTATTTGTTTTTTGTCATGATAAATGTAGTGATAGCTGGAATTCCTATTCTCTAGACAAATAACACAAGGTCGTCAAATGTTAAATAATGCAAATCTGTAGTTATTTAATGCAAACATATAAATGCATGACATTACACAGATAGATTACTTGTGCAAATTTGCGTTTGAACAGGTTTTGGAATCACCTGAATGAAATAAATATAGTCTGCGGTTGGTTGCTGTCAGATGTGATATTTACACACCCACAGTAATCAAATACCTGACGTCACTGCGTTGACTTGACCTCATTTATGGAAACACTTCATCTGAATCTGAAGAAAGGTCCCATCTGTATGATGGCGGGGCTGGGTGATATAGCTAAATCAAATGTTACATTTCTCATGCTTTAAAGTAGATTTGACATGTTTTAAATTGTATTTTTTTGTATAACTTTATTCACTAGGATATTTTTTTTAGCATCTCACCTTTAGCATGGAAGAAACGCGTGTGTTAAATGCTGTCAGTACCTTCTATGTTGACTAATCCGCAGAAAATAGCTTTTACCTATAAAAAAGAGGCAGCCGTACCTTTCACTGCCTCATGGTCTCCATAGTGACTGCGGTGACGGTGCCAGATTCCTTTCTTAACGTCTGCAAACCTGCCTGTTTGTGCACTCAAACGCGTTTTACATTTCGTTTCTTTCATGTGTGTTGAGGCCGTGCGTTTTGGGAGAAGGAAACTGTGATCTGGCTAGCAGTCGATGTGGTGGTGATAAAATAAAGCCCTCAAAACAGACAAATGTTGTGTTCTACGCCAAATTCTAGTGAGCTCCCTACCTAGACGGCATCATGGGTGTAATACAATTTGTTTATAGACCGTCCCTGCGTTCCCTTCCGAAGTAATCATCACCTTTAAATAGTAAAGCTCTTGATGTGTAAACTCTAGAGGGAAAACACAATTGTATCTCTAATGTGTCTGTTTAAAATTCACTTGGCAAAATAAAAACAACGTCATCTAATCTTTATTGGGAGTGACGTTTTGTATGGTGTCCCCATATATCCCGTTTGGAACGCACCGCGTTTCATCGGACGTGTGCGCGCCTGACCCCCTTAAACTTCCGGTTTGTGTTTGGCTGGTGTCTAATGATATAACTATTAATATTTATTTTAATTAATTTATGTTCATATTAATTTGTATTTTTATTGTACTGTATAATAGTTGTATTAAAAAAACGATTTGTTAAATTTGTTGTACGTTCATTTTATTAAATAAACAATTTGTTGAACGGGTCCTGCAGTTCGGTCGCATTTAAACAAACCGTATGATACATTGACATCTAGCGGTTGATTTTGGTATCGCGGTCTAAATACAAAATATCAGAGAGACAAGTTTAGCCAAGTAACAGTTCTTCTTTTGATTGTTATCAGAAATAATCACAAAAGCGCGCATGCGCAGTAACGTTTGTTTATGTTTATGGTTAAAGATGAAACCGTCTATGGTTTAAATCTTCTACGTTTGTTTAAAGCTGCCATCCACAGCTTTAATCTGTCAATCTGTTGCTTAATCTCTTTCTTTTGAAGTCAATGACATCAAACAGACCACTGATATTGATACATTGTGTAGTCTATTAATTGTATTGTATTGTGTTGTACTTGTACATTATAAAAAGAAGTTACGGATTCACAGCTTTAAATATTTACAATGTATGCTATTTGATATCATTTGATATGAAAATAAAATAACTATCTTATACTAAATATGGAGCACTGTCTGTGTGGCATTTATAGTGTCCGCCTTTGTAGAGAGTTACTATGCTACATTAGGGAGTAGGTCCATCTTACTCGGTTTTTAGACCTTTCTCATTTTTATGCTGTGGCGTTTATTGACCCTATGATCCAAAGAGAGTTGTTTTTGTGCACACTACACCCCGACTGCTCAGGAGACACGGTGATGCATAAAGTACCGTGAGTAGCAGTCTGATCCCGTTTGAATGTGTAAAGCAAACATCTCTTTCTCTTCCCCGACTGCAAAGATCTTTTAATTATAGAGCCATTACAGCCCTGCAGTCTGGGATCGCATCAATTATTAAAGTGAATGTCTTGGCATGTTTGTGTGTAATGAAGAGCGATGGTGAACACAGTGTCCTGTTTGTTTGCTTTGGGAAGTAGATTTTTTCTTGAATCTTGCCTCAGCTGCTGCTGTAATGCATCTGATGGGAATGTTTCTCCAGTTTTGATGTGGACACTAGGAAAACGTACTATGGTACTAGATGTTCGGGTGTGTATTATTTGAGGTTACGTGCAATATGAGGAAATGTATGTAAATGTCATTGTACAGTAGATATCCAGTGAACATTTTTGGTAAGAGTAGGGCACAGGAGAGCTGTGTGCACCGATAATGTTTATTTTAAACAAGGCGGAAGGTTTAGAAAAACTGAGTAATGTGCAGACGTGTATTAGTCACAGTCATTACCCTCAGATGGCACACCCGTGGATCACCCTCAGCCCATATATTGACCATCTGATGCCTATTGCAAAAAAGGGCAAGCAGTTTCTTGATCTGATGTTTGTTTGCACCTTACACAACCTCAGAGAGTCAGGGTTAAGATTTCGCCACAAGTTTGGCTTTTGTAGGCTGAAACTAAAACGAATCGCTGGATTTTTTTTTCGTCTTTTGGCATGTCTACACTAGATATCCACGAGCAAAATAATTTATTCCACTCAATATCACTTTTAGATGATAGATTCGATATTCTCTGCACCTGGCCTTGAAGCGACTGCTGTATAATTTAACTTTTTCCTTTCATTATTATTGTAAAAATACTTATTAATATGTATTAATACTAATAATACTATAATATTTTTATATTAGTATTACTGTTTTAAAAATAATTTAAACTTGAACTTTTTCAGATAAAATCTTAATAGCACATACAACAAACCCCTGCCCATGGTTTGACTACAGTTAAAACAAAACAAAAACTTGGTAACTGTAGAAAGGGAAACTAATAGTTGTTTTACGTGTCAGGCTCTGGCTTCCTCTCTAAAATAGCAGTACTTGGCCAGAAGAAACTGCAAAATGGACAAAACTTTCTATTGTCAAAAGTTTGGCTGTGTGAGACTGCCTCTGAAATATGGACTTGAATTTAGTCACACACACACATGCTTCTCTTCCTCTGTTTCTCTGCCTGTCTCTCACTCCCTCTCATTTTCTTGTGAAGCACACTAAATTTAGCACGCAGCAGGAAGGGAGGGTGAGATCCGAATGATACAGGAGATAAGGCCACAAGCACCGTGTGTGTTTGTGAGCGTGTGTGTGTTTGAAAGAGAAGCTGTGTTAATTATCTGCGGCTGCTGGTATTGGCTGACTCTAGGAAAGGTGACTTTGTCCAGAGTTACTGGTTTGACTTCCTATCCAGAAACTCTTTTGTGCCGCTTTGCTCGTGTTACTGACTGCATGAAGCACTTTATACGAACTGCTGCAGCTGGTGCTGCGGACGAGCGGTCCCTGCACCAAAGCTTGATTTTTTTTATTTCTCACTTGCCCCAATGTGCTGAAAAAAACACTGCGTTGAACATCACAGGTATTTGTGCTTTAAGTGGATTTTTACGTTAAGCTCTGCTTATGGTTAAGCTCTGCCATGTATGGTCACCAGGTAGACCTGCAGGTTGTTGCCTAATATTCCACAACAAACATCTGTACACACCCAAATGCAGATGATCATTAATTCATAGTGCCATATGGTTAAAATCATCTTTCTGTTGTGTTATATAATCTAATAGTGATATCATTTTCGTTGAGATGTCGAGTGCACACATGTCATTCCAAACCTTTTGACTTACTTTTGCAGAACACAAAAGGAGATATTTTGAAGAACGTTGGTAACCGAACAATGGCGGTAACTATTCACGTCTATTGTATGGACACAAAACCAATGCAAGTCCATGGGGACCACCTTTGTTTCGGTTTCCAACATTATTCAAAATATCTTCTTATGTGTTCTACGGAAGAAAGAAAGTCATACAGGTTTGAAATGACAATACATTTTTGGGTGAACAATCGCTTTAACTACGCAGAAGTGAGTTATCTTTTACGGTGTTGTGTTGAGTTGAACTGTGCGCGAATAGTCCAGCAGATCTAACCACACATGTATACAGCCCCGAGCCGAGGTCAGTGTTATCTTTCTTCACAGACTTAGCTTCTAAATCCAGCAACTGGTTTCCTCTAGGCTGGAAATGGCTAAGATGCTCCTCGCTGGGCTGTGTGAAATCAGCCCAGCGTAGGTAAGCTCCATATGGCCTTGAGGAGACCCACACACATCATTTTCCTCCCCCTGTCCGATAGGTACCTCACTCTTCTAAAAACTACTTCTCCTGCAGTCCAGACATTTCTATCAATTTCAATCTCTGTGTTGTCCTGTGATCTTGTCAGCTCTTATGCCCAAGTAATTGAGTTCTAGACTAAAGTAATTGAGAAATTGATCCGTGATTTGGTGCGGTGATGTTGTTTATGAATTGACCATGAATGCAAATGAGCACACTTTAAAAATGGACAAATTGAAAAAAAAAAATTCAGCTCTTTAAAGTCGGGCCTTCCAAGGCCAAATTTTCTCAACAACATTTTGTCAAAATAAAATGGTATTATAAAATGTAAAACATTTTTTTATAGGTTACATTTTTTAATACTTATTTAAATAGATTTTTGAGGATTTTCCCCAAGGATTTCCAGGTGTGCAAAGACCCCTGGGTGTCCAAAACCTCAGCCTCCATATTATCTAGTGAAAAGGCTCAATCGGTTAATTTGTTCTTTTAAGCTTGTACTTGCTTTTTAATCCCTTGAACACATCTTTTTTTCTCGCTTTTGTGAGTAATAGTGGCTTTGCTGATGAAACACTCTATAAACAGCAAGCCGGCATCAGAGTCTGTAAATACACAACGCTATTTGCGCTCTCCAGCACATTGTAAGAGTGGCATCGTGTCTTCCGGCGCTGTGCTACACGAACGCCTTCTTCCTGAACTGACAGAGGACGAGGAGCTGTATTTGGAAGGGGTGGAGACCGTTAACTGTGAATGGGGTTTCAAGAAGGCATGTTTTGACTCTCTAGTTTCCTTTTCTGGGATCTGATGGGCGGGCTGCTCTGTCACGGCACCGCAGGATGGGTAACGTGGAGGCCAGAAGGTGGGAACAGCGACTGCCGGGCTTGTCAGTGAAGATTTTGTGAGAGCAGCTTTGGGGGTCTGGTTAATGAACATTAATTGTAATTGTCTCTATCATTTTTATGATTCATGTGTTGCTGTGATGATAACAGACCTCAGCGCTCAAGGAGTTAGAATCGTAAAACTCTTAAACCTGTGATGGGGGAATCTGATGGGATGGGAGAGATTTTGTAGGCATTTGATTGTTTCTAGATCGTTGATGCGCGTAGCCGATACTTTTAATGCCACGCCCCACTCCTCAAAACCACACCCTCCAAAGGCACGGCATTATTGACACACTGTGTTCAAAAAACTTTATTTTTTAGATGCTGAGAGTCTTTGTGTCTGTATGTGTATCAGTAGTGAGGTTTTCACAGAAGCATTTTAATTGTTGTGACAGCTTCCATGTCAGAAACACTGTCACAGTCACATCCAGTGATGGAGAGGGCAGGCGAGAGTCTTTGGTATTTTTGCGGTCATTTGCCTCAACACATTCACATCGCTGTTAGTTTCAGCTGACTAAAATGTGGATTGTATTGATTGTATGTAGGGATTAATAAAGATGAATCGCAACTAATCATTTGGAGAATAAAAGTTTGTGTTTACATAATATATCTTGGTGTACTGTGTATAATAATTATATTTATAAATACACACACATGCATGTATATATGTAAGAAATATTTACATGTATGTACATTTTAAATTTATATATATAAATAAGTTATATATATATATATATATATATATATATTAGGGCTGTCAAAAGATTAATCGCGATTAATCGCATCCAGAATAAAAGTTTGTGTTTACATAATATATATATCAGTGTGCTGTGCATAATCATTTTGTATTTATTAACACATACACATCCATGCATATATTTAAGCAAAATCAAAAAATTATTAAACAATTTTTGGTAAATATAAATAAATACATGTAAATATTTGCTAAATATATAAACATGTGTATGTGTTTGTATTTATAAAAACATAATTAATATGCACAGTAAATATACATATATCATGTAAACACAAACTTTTATTCTGGATGCGATTAATCGCGATTCATCTTTTGACAGCCCTAATATATATATACTGTGTATATATAAGCTATATTATATATGAAAATATATATACATGCATGTGTGTGTGTGTTTATGTATACATAATTATCATACACAGCACACCAACATATATTATGTAAACAAAAACTTTTAACGATTAGTCACGATTAATGTGTGTGTCTAAGATCGTGTGTATAGAGTTTGGTCAGAGTGAAAGTGTGTGTGTCTTTTTGTGTAAAAAAAGGTTGGCAAGCGTAAAAGTGTGTGTGTGTTTGACCGAGAGAGAATGAAATTGTATGCTTTTTTTGTGTGTGTGTGTGTAAAGAGGTGTGAGAGAGTGATACTGTTTGGGTGTGTGCTTAGGGCTTTGTGTGTGTATGTGTGTGTGTGTGTAAAGGTTTGTATGAGTGCGGAAGTGTGTCTGTGTAAAGCAGACAGATGTGGGCAGGAGGTCATGATTGCAAAAGACCCAATGCGCCCACTCTCTGCTCCTGCTGTCTGAGTATTCACGCCTCCTCCAGAACTCTCTGCAGTCACACACACAATCACAGAACTACCCACAATTCTGTGCTGTCGATGAGCAATGGGGACTTACAGGTCAGAAACATCCCATATTTATTTACTATGGCTTTATTGCAGCAACAACTCTGGTGCATATTGTATTTTAGCAGACATGATTACCATTTACCGTGGTACATTTTTGTGTCAAGAATGCAGGTGAATGAATAGTTTCATCATGTGATCTGTTCTGTCTCCCTCAGGACTCCAATGGTCCTCCTCGCTCCGATGTTCCCACCCCTCCGGTCCTCTCTGCCCTGCGGCCCTCCCGCGTGGTTTCCTCCACCTCGGAAGAAGAGGAGGCGCTGACGGAAAAGTTCCTCAAAATCAACTGCAAGTACATCACAGACGGCAAGGTAAGTCAGTATTCTCCTTTCGTTGACGGCGTCTCTAAAGTTGCATTGTCATTACTTGTGGAAGAGCGCAGAGACGTCCTCAGGATGGTCACTTATGAGACTGCAGAGCCAGGAATTTACTAGATTTGCTGATGTTGTAGGAATTGAGCAGCGCAGATCGCTTGCCCTCAGTGGATACCTTCTGCATTACAATTAATTCTAGTGTCAATGCAGTGCTGGTTCGCTCTCACACTGTCAAATCATTCGTGTTCTCACTTTAGCCTTTTGAGATACAGGACCTGTAAAATGTAAGGATGTTAATGAGGAGCTATAGACTCTAGTGAACTATATCCAGGACTACTTTGAAAGCTCTGCAGAATTGAAGTGTATAGTTGAAATAAGACTAAGTGATCCCATATGAGTATCACGTGTAAATAAGGACTTTAATCTTAAATACTTGTTATATTTTTACAGGGTGTCGTAAGTGGGGTGTTGCTGGTGACGCCCAACAACATCATGTTTGACCCTCATCGGACGGATCCTTTGGTGCTGGAGAGAGGATGTGAGGAGTATGGGATCATGTGTCCGCTGGAGGAGGTTCAGTCCGCAGCCGTCTACAGAGAAATCACAGACAGCAAGATCCGCGACTCAGTGCCGTAAGACAACAAGTTTCTTTGGATGCACTTTAGATGGACTCATCACATAGCTTGTCTGTTTGGATCAGAAACAGAAAAGATTGGATAAAGGGTTTTTAAAGGAGCAATGTGGAGATTTTAGTGGCATCTAGCGGTGAGGTAGCAGATTGCAACCAACGGCTCACTCCACCAATCCCCCCTCCCTTTTGTAGCACCACGGCGGCTGACACAGGACAAACATGTCGCCATGTTTTCACTTCTTTGCCGAAGGAGATGACGTTTTTACGAAACGCATTCTGTAGGGCAGTTTGAAATTCATGGAAGGGGACCATCGGTGTATGTAGATAGAAATAACTAATTCTATAAAATTCTATAAAGCTTTCCTGTACATCAGTGGTAAGAGCATTGCGTTAACAACGTGGGTTCAATCCCAGGGGATTGCAAATACCTATGTATAAATGTATAGGATAATGCTAAGTCGCTTTGGATAAAAGCATCTGCCAAATGCGTAAATGTAAATCAAAACATAACGCTTCATTATGTAAGGTCTTTAAACACCTCTGAAGACATAGTTATGTACAGTATATTATATTGCATTTATTGTCAATAGATCCTCCAAAAAATGACACACTGGACACTTTTTTTTTATTTGAGATGTATTAATACATTTCTGTATTTTATTTGCATATAAGTTTATATATTTATACAACATTTATGAATAAATAATCATTATATAATAATACGTAATATTTTTGTTCCACCTGACAAATGCTTTTGATAATGAAAGAAACGTTAAAATTACACCCACAGCGTGTTATTAATTGGATTCATCATCTTATCTCGTCTTTCTAAATTGAAGCTCTCTCATGTGACAAATCAGTGTTTTTCTGATAGACAGGCATCAGGAATCACGCTCCTGTACGATTTCTTTAGATATCCGGCATTCGGCATTATTATACGGGAAATGGATTTTTATTCCAAGGTTAATGAAGCGTAAATTTAGCCGCCTACGTCTGGATTGCTCACCCGTTTCCATTTATAATAAGAAGTTAATGATTTAAGCAGCCTTTCCACCCCCAGATATTTATATCCTCTGTTGGTCTGTGAATGATGGAGTGTTGCATTCGGCTAAGAGCGGTGTTTTTTCAGCAGTCACACCGCAGGTTCACCGCAGGGTCTCGGATGTGGCAGATAGTCTTTAATAGTACAGATGTACAGACAGAGAGACCTGCTTTTCATTTATGCACTTTCATATTCACTTGTACTCATGTTAATTGCATCGAATGGATTTGATTATCTCAAGTATCGTTCAGACTTTATTGCGCGCTTGTTTTGTAGGTTTATCTTTATATTGCAGAGGCTGTGCAAAAGCCACGTTCGTAGAGATATTTTTACTTATTTTTTTGTTTTAAGGTTTAAATAAATACATTTTATTATTTTATTTTATTATTTAATTTTATTTGTTGGATGTTGAGCAAAAAATTCACATTTTTCTAATGCATTTGCATATTCCCTGGGGAGGTTTTTATAGTTCCATTATTCCCATTTGAATCCCATCACGTCATAAATACTACCGTGTAATTCATAAACACTCTACATTAGACCAATGAGCGTTTGGTTTTGCAGGAAATAAATGTGCTGATACAATATTTACAAGTCACATTGTATAAAGGTACCTGTCGAATGCATTAAAATGTAAATTACCGAAACCGAAAAAGCAAGATCAACACAGATCAACAATGCCAAGCTAAATGATTTTTATTGTGATTTTGATCAGAACGGAAGTCCACGTGTTAAATAAAATGGATGGAATATTGTGATGTGAATTTCATACAACGTTGCATTTCTTATAGAGGTTGTAAACAGCACAGAATCACATCATAGCCATCTTAAAGGTGTGACCCTCATTCTCTCTCTATTCCAGGGATCTTGAGACCGTGTTCTACGGAAGCTCCCACCGCCTGCGGGAGGGTTACGACAGCGCCAGCACGGCCCCCCGCAGCACCGAAGGATCCATCTCGGAGGACGTCTTCACCGAATCCGAGCTCTCGCCCATCTGTGAGGAGCGACAGTCCACAGAGGAGCTCCACCAGGGGGACAAATCCTCGGGAGCCTCATCCCAATCCGTGCAGACCATCGCACAGGAACCTCAGACGCCCGAGGAAAGCCAACCCTCCGCCTGCCATACAGATGAGGAAGAAAATCCAGATGCGTCGAGGGAGGAGAGAGAACCAGCCAGCGAAACTGCCCAGCCCAACACCTCCACCAGCTCCAGACAGCCCAGTCAGGAGCAGACAAGCTCACCTACCAGCAGGGACCACCAGCAGCCATCCCAATGCCAGAATGAAGGAGTCGCCCCCGCCTCAGGTTCCCAGAGCTCTGCCCCCGGAGCAGAAGAGGCCACGGGGTCGGAAAGTTGCCCAGACGGGGCTAAACCATCCAGAGATTCCGAGACAGACGTAGAGGAGCTGAGGAAGATGTGCATGAGTCACACTATGCAACAAGCCAAGGAACAACGAGAGAGCGTCAGCAGGCGCAAAGAGACAACGTCCAGCAGTCCAAGAGCCCCCAGAGACAGAGCTCGGCTGAAGGTACGAGAATTTTTTGGGGGGTTATCCAAAAGACAAAAAACTGTCTACTCAATTATTTACACATTGTTGTGTTATGCTGTTTAACACGTTAAATAAATAACAGACAGACAATACAAGTTAATTTAAAGTAACACAATATGTGTTGTCCCAGAAATAACACAGATGTGTTGTTTTTAACACATCCGACTTTAGAGTGTATAGTTAA
This sequence comes from Triplophysa siluroides, assembly GCA_006030095.1. Classification (NCBI taxonomy): domain Eukaryota; kingdom Metazoa; phylum Chordata; class Actinopteri; order Cypriniformes; family Nemacheilidae; genus Triplophysa; species Triplophysa siluroides. The sequence goes on along the minus strand of VCII01000037.1, from coordinate 777,688 downwards.
ACCAAATTAGTCATGTTTTTACAATAGTAACCATTGTTTAACCATAGTATGTGTAGTTAAACAGTGGCGATTCAAATAGTAATTCATCTACGAGGAAAAACAAAGTTACGACATTTTTGCCATAGTCTTATTCCACCTGTGATAAAAAAAATCTTTGGAAATAGATTTAGAATAAAACCAAGAAACATGGTATATTAGCCATGTTTTTACTATAGTATCCATTGATTAACCATGTTTTTTTTTTTGTAAATCTGTGGTGATATTGTTAGTTTTTATAAGAGGGGGTGTCTCCTTTAACCTGTGATAAACACCTTTTAAAATTGTCAAATTATTCGAAATAAAAATGTATTCTTTTATATATCAAAAATAAATCCCATCAATAAAAAATACTTGTAACTTTCAGAACTTTCTCCTTCATCCAAAATGCTATTCATTTAGACTAAACTATATTGGATTTTGAAGTCATTGCAATGTGCTATGATGTGTGAAGATGTTGTTTACATCACAATCGTAAAAGGTATTTGGCACTATGATGGTATAATAAGACCCCTAATAAGACACAAATCACTTTTAAACAACAAGTCTGCCATTACTGTTGTGGTGTCTGGGAAAGCCCGGACCCAACAAAGATTCACCCAAAAAAGAATATTCATATCATTTAGACACCCTCTCGTTGTTCAAAATGACTTTCTTCATTTGTGTACAAATACATTGTATCTGCATTGTCGGAAATGTAAAATGACTCGTTTTGTGTTCCACAGAGGAAAGTAAATCATACGAACGGCATGAGGGTGAGTAAATAATGACCGATTTTCTATCCCTTTAATATTGAATGTCATTATCAGCAGCATTGAAGATAGTGGCTTGCACCATTTGCTATCAAAGTCTCTTGTGGTGTTAGTATGAGGTGTGGCATGCTGGGAAGTGTGATAACCCTGTGTGGTTTGGCTTTGTTGGTGGAACGCTAGAGAGTGCTGGGAAATGAAAAGTGGTTCATCGGTTATCACCTGAGGGAGCGCACGGCCACTTTAACACGACTTTTACACCTTGCTTTGATCTTCTGACGGCAGACTGCGCCACCGGCCCGCTTTCTCACAGAGATAAGATAAACCCCATCAAACCGAACGTGCATGCTTGCAAACAACACACACAACAGAACAAGAGGCAGTTTATAACAGCAGGAATATAGTTTCAACACTTACGAAAAAAAGACATTGAGATATTTCTAATGGGTTCTAATTTGTAGTGCATTGTGTTGCACACTTCTTGCACACAGCAGGTTTTTAAGAAAAAAGTAATAGTAAAAGTAATGGAGCCTTTCCCCAGTAGAGCTTTAGGTCATACTTTTAACTTGTTAGCGTTTGACTGGCATTGATACGAAACTAATGTTATCGTGAATCCTTTTGCCCACGATAACCATGTAGTGAAAATCTTATTTTGTGATGACTCTATTAATATACCCAGATATTTAGATGATGTTTTAAAGTGACGTCAGAGATGTTTTATTTAGGGTTCTTTCACAAGTTCAGGACATGACCTTGTTTCTTCACTATTTACTATTGTGCTACATAATCTTATAATGGAAACTAGATGCAATAATGTTCATTTTTATGTTTTTTATTATTATTATTTCTCCATGTATTTCAGCTGGATAGCGTGCTGAGCTCTCAGTATGCACAGAGCACATGAGTCATCAGCTGACGCTTACAGCTAATTTGCCTTTTATAATGGACTCCGAAGTAAATTAAAGGCGTCATATCTTGCAAAATATTTTTATCAAAATTTTAGCGTAAACGTGCTGTGCAATTTTAAAACATACTCCCCAGTTCAGAATAAGCTTTTATTCTATGCAAACAAAATTGTGCAAGTTATTGACTTTTTAATACATTTATGTGATCTTGATTTACAATTACAGAAATACATTTATGAAATAACTCTTTTAAAGACTTCCGATAGATATTCTTCAGTCTGTGTGTGCGTGTGAACTTTGACGTCTGTCCCACCTGAACCACCAGACCCATCGTGACAAATCACAGGGGGTTATTATCACAGCTCAGGACCGACTTCTAAAGTAATCTGAATTACACACCAAATTAGGCCATTGAAAATGAATGAGCGCACAGTGTGCGGCAGTCTAAGTAGATTAATGTTACAATGGCTTTGGCTCCTGCAGCACGGGTGTAAGGTGTTTCTTTCGAAGCCTCCCGCAGCGTTGACCTTCTAATCAGTTAATAACAAAAGATGCATTGCAATTGGCCTTGGATCCGAGCTCGCTGCGGCTTTTGTTCATCAGGAGCATTGAGTTTTTACATCAGCGACTATTGACCTATCTCAGTTTTATTTCAACAAGCTGATTTGTTTGGAGTACTTCAATCTGATAATGAGATGATTGATGCATTATTGTTAGTTTGGTATGTCATCATATAAAGCCTGAGCTCGGATTTGCTCAGACTGCAAGTATGCAGGCAAAAGTCAATAATATTAACTAAAACATTTCTCATCAAATTGATCCAAATTTGAAAGATGTTTTATAATCTATGTTCACTTTACAGCTCCATACTTTTAATTTGTTTTAAAAATTTCATTTTGTTCTAATTTTATTTCTTCTAAGCAATTTTAGAAAACATCTGAGACTAAATTGATCATCCCCGTAGTAGATCATCCACGATAGAGCCTATTTCTATGATTCTCTGGCTATTTCAGGTCCAATGGCGTCCAAGGAAAGGCAGAAGTCTCACAAGTTTTTGTGTCTGCGAGTCGGAAAGGCCATGAAGAAGACGTTCGTGTCCAATGCCAGCGCATCGATGCAGCAGTACGCGCAGCGTGACCGCAAGCACGAATATTGGTTTGCTGTTCCACAAGAGAGGTGAGTTGGGAAGATATTTCGGACTCAAACTTCAGTCCCACGCTTTTAGCGTCCAGTATCAGCACCTTTTTCTGGCCAAGAACCGCCCACTGATACAGAGCGAGACGGTCCGGTCTAAAATCAGATGTGACCCTGAGAGTAAAACTGAACATTTGGTTGTTTACTTGCTGCTAAATAAAATCCCATGAATCACTGATACATTTTGATATAAGTTATTCTTGAAACGTGGTAGCAGCCAATCAGGTTGCAGCCTGCCACTGATGCTTAGATTTAAAGATGTAAATGAAGTACTGTAGCTGTAGTATGCAATTGTTCGAGTTTTATTCTGAGATTACATTGAATTGCAAAGGAAGTCAATCGCAGCTTCCGTCTCATGGTGACTTTAAAAGCAAAAGAAAGAAAAGGGGGAAATTATATTGTACTTGAGAATGTAAGCTATTTTACGACCATTAAAGTCGGCATGAAATGGAAGTAACAATGGTATTCTTTTCCGAATTGTGACGTATATCTGAGCAAAACGGCTTCTGAAATGAGAGAAAACGTTGGGCGGGACTTGATTTTCCACATCGAGAACTGATTGGATCATTGGAAGGTGGGCGTTGCTAACAAATTGGAGGCAGATTTGAATGCGAGTTTGCAGTCAATCGTGGAGGATTATTCCCCACCGGACTCACCATCGGCACCCTCTCACATTCCTCGTGACAGGAAGTGATGACAAGTCGTTTCGAGGGGAGAAGGAAGTCAACGTTTTTGATTAAAGATTATGATAGCGCATGTATTGTAAAACAATTATAAAAAACACTACAAGTTTACATTTTTAATTAATGCCGTTTTAAGGTTTTTATCCGTTTTTTGTTATTGTAATGCAAATAATATCAGTTCTCATGACTTATGTAAATATACAGTATATATATATATATATATAAATTAGTTACCTACTAAATAACAGTTTGGCAGTAATGATTTAGGGATAGTTTTATAACTATATATACTATTATAATAGACCTACTTTTGTATTATAAATGTGCCTAATTGTACAAAAAAATTTGATTTCAAGATAAGACTTTAATACGTTTTTTTAAATAAACATTTTAAATTAAGATCAAAAAATGTATGCAAAATATTATTTATTTAAATTTTACATATACAGTAAAAAATGAGCTGGATAGGTTTAGTATCTTCACCCTAATGTGTTTTTTCTATGAAATTACGGCATATAATTCAATTGAAAAGTTCCTTTCATTCTCAACCGCGGAATTATGTTAATTTGTCACGGTGTTGTTATGCGATCAGCGCTCTTGTGCTACAACAGAGCCATCACTGTCTAATCTGCTCTGAGATTCAACACGAGAGCTCACTGTTCAACATCCCACTGGAACTCGTTCTATCTGTTTCTCCTCATCAGATGAGTCACGCTTATTTTTAAAAGAAGCAGAATGGATCAGAACAGTAATAAATAGGAGTCAGACTAAATTAGCTGTAACACAGTTCAGTGTTAAAAAATGTCCTCAGAACTATGTGCTGCTCTGTACTTCTGTACCGTCTGTACTTCTAGTGCAGAGCTCTGCGGTCGTACTGTTGTCTGTTGTTGTCAGACGCGGCCGTGCTCGGGCTACAGTACGTGATCTAATAATGTGGAGACCCGGAAGATCAGTGTGAAGCATCATGACAGTAGTATGAGAGCAGAGGGCGAGAAACGGGGCTTTGAAGCTCAGACTGCCTGTCGGCTATCCGTTGCATCCTGAGGCAAACATGCTCGCAGTCACGATGAGTTTGTCCATGCTGAACTCCACAGATTTACACTGACACGTTTTTTTGCACCTTTGCGTGTTTGATTATTAAACATTTGGGCTAATCTGATGAACTGTATTGTCATTTGTTTCTCTAGGTCAGACCACCTGTATGTTTTCTTCATCCAGTGGAGCCCGGAGGTTTTCGGGGAGGGGATGGGAAGCATCAGTCGGGATCCTGGCTTCATCGTAGTGAAACAAATCGAGGAGTCGGAGGCGAACGAGGAGCAGCAGACGCAAGACAATTCGACTAAGGAGTGGGAGGTCTGTCCGGCTTACATCTATTATATCTGTTTATATGCTTGTGTCTGTATCCTTTGTGTTGATCTGCACTATATTTGATTCCGATATTTGTATTTGCACCTGTTTTTGTGTCTTTATTGTCTGTTTTTGTGTTCCAGGTTTCTGGAAGTGTCCTTATTGTGTTTCTGTACTACATGCACTTTTTTGCACCAATTATACTTTGATGTTAAAGTTCCCGTATTAAATCTCGCCGAATGCTTCTCCGATCAGGTTTTTACGCACTTGGTCAATAAGTTTCACGTGATGCCAAGATGCACCTGTTCACTGTGAGCCTGCAGCTGGTGTGTTTTGCATGAATGTGTAATTGTTTTTTTCCTGGCAAAGAGGCACATGTATGCAGTTTCTGCATGCATGAATTCCTCAAATCACGTCTATGAAATAGGCATGGCTTTACTCTATTATGTCATACCTCAATGAGATACAAGCAAATCATGCCTACAGGTGCAAGTGTTGTAATCCCGTGTATTATACGTGATGTGTTCCTTTTATGACTCTGTTGTGTGTTTTATTGATTGGACAATAGGAAACTTTATCGTCTGGTTTTCCCTGCATGTCATTGTGTTCTGGTTGCCTTATTGAAACTAATCTGTGACATTGAGAAACCGATACTACGACTGTGGGGGGATTTAAATTTGACTTTGAATTAATGATGTAGGAAACAAAATAGATCGATTTGTTATTCTGGAACTGGGGGATCTTTGCAAAGCCACATGATCTTTTATATGAATAAATAAAATTAACTTTCTCTGACCGTGACCACACAGGTGGTGTGGTGTAGTAGGTGAAGCTTAGTAATGGTTTGGTCACTGCATGGACCAAGTCGTGAACTATTACCCTTGAGTGACACTTATCTCCAGAATCACACATTTGAGTGCTCACATTTATTCAGCACGTGCTGAGTGAAGTTTTTTCTTTGCAAAAAAACACGTGAGGATTTCATAAGGTGTATATAGAATAAAATAGAATATATTAAAGTATTGTCATACTAGGACAACGATTTTAAATCATTAGTGAAATTTGATTATTGCTTTAAAGTGTGATATTATTTGATCAATATTATCAACCTGTTTATTTTTATAAATGAAGAGGAAAAAAATATACATCTGCAGTTGTTTGCAGTCCGTATTCGTTAACTTACCTTAACCTTGAAGAAATGTATTTACGTCATGAATCTCACGCGCACCTTCTGTGATGACAAAAATGTCCGTGTAGACCGATTATCGATTATTAATTCTGCGCTTATGGTGAGTTTTGAGACACGGATGGGTTATATTTATGTGTGTTGCATTTAGCGGGCTGAATGCCATACTTTATATGAAGCACGTTAGCAAAAACAGTTTGCATTTTAGAGATAAGAGAGAAATATGTTTATTGAAGATAAAGAAAATGCCTGTCATTCTTCCGTACTTTCGACGGTGAAAGGTCACTTATTTGTCGTCGTTTGTCCCTTTGCACGCATTCGCATTATAAAATACATCACTTGACGCATTTGCTAAAAAGAATCGATCTTTACCAAATTGAAAATATGCGAGTTCGAGTTTAAGTGTCACTGTTTCTTTAAAAGCCCGAGAGTCATGCAGAGAGGAGGCGGGTCATATGTGTTCCCTTGACCAATCAGAGGTCGCGTTCTTCTTTCTGTGCACATTCAATGGATACCGGAAATGTCCGTCTCTTTTCCTTCGTGGTTTTGTATGGCATGTTGTCGGTCGGCGGACTGAAGGGTGAATGTCGCGGACGGTGAGATCATGTTCTCCAAGAGGGTGAAGCAAGGAGAAACGCTGACTCCGAAGTACACATACGTATGTAAACACAAGCGTATTATGTGAATGTTTTGGCTGCGGGGCGCTCTGAGCTCGGGTTTAATGTTGTTATGACTCGCTGTTTGGCTTTTAAATGGGCTCGTGGTGTTGCCTTAACCCTAAATAAAAGAGTGAAAAGTCTGTCTAGCTGTTGATCTGTGGTGCTGGATCCTTTGTGTTTGTGTGAATCGGTGTTAAGACGTCTCACCTGACGGGCACGAGCTGCATTTTTTATGAATCCTCTAGTTTACCTTCCTCCTTGTACATTATTCAGGACTCTAAAGTGGCAACTTATCGGCTTAAGCGTTTATTTAACGTCTTGGGTTAGATTTACAGCTTGTGCGGTCGTTTTCACTTTGACTTAAATGCGACTGGAATCCAGTGGGTTGGAGGAATTGAACTGTACACGTGTTACATGTGCAGTGATGTCATCATGTGTTGTATTGTTATTTAGCACGCCACGCCTTCAAATGTGTTGAAACCAACAAACAGGGGAAATATGAGACTGCGATTTCTATTTTAGAATACATGCAGCAACATTTAAGGGTCATTTTTAAGGTTCAAATGTCTGTTGTTCCTTTGGTGGGTGTTAAACAGTAGTTCACCTATCTGCCATTACTTACCCGCCCCATGATGATCTAAACCCTTGTGCTGTTATTTTGTTCATGGAACTTCAAAAATGCAGACATACAAGGAGAAGATCCAGATCCAGGCGAAGTTAAGCTCTAAACAGGAACTAAAACATAACTCCTGCGATATCCTTCCAAGTCTTTTAAAGCTGTACAATAGCTTTGTGTGAGGAGCTTTCAAAACACATTCTGTAACTACAATGTGGCTTCAGAAGACTATGTGACCTAATGTGGTATTTTTGTCTTTTTCTTGCTGAAAAATAAACGACAGAGAATCTAATGGTTTCCATTACAAATGCCAGAATGAACTATCAGCTGTTCACCATTAAAACCATTACAAAATGATTTGATGTAGTATGTTTTGGTCATTATTCAAGTAGGATTTAATGGCGTTAACATCCCAAGTTACAGAAACCATCACTTCACCAGTAGAGACCCACAGAGATCATTATAATTTTCATAAAAATTTCAATTTAAAATTCTGTTATGGTTTCTATTGTTTTTTCCCAGAAGGATTATTTGGAGCTTGATATCTGAGGTCACTATAAATTGTCCATATACAATTGTGTATATAACAGGAACTATGAAATCATGGTAAATAATTACAAAATGTTTAGTTTCAGGTGAACATTTCAGAGGGTGATAGCTCAGTAGGGACGCTGGATATTTCTAATGCTGTTTCTGTGTGGCTCTGCTGTGGCCTCGGATAGAAATACAGTTGGTTTTCATGTCTTAATGTAAAACAATTTACACAATCATGCAAAACACTCGCCGGGTTGCCTGCTCACATCGATAGAAATCAAATGACCAAATATATATTACCCTTATCCAATCAATATCCTGCAAAGAAGACAGTTCCAAGCACAGATTGCAAGCTTTGTTAGTATTTTGTGACTAGTGTAAGAGAGCTCCATGTGATGTGGTCCTGCTCAGCGGTGTGGTTCTGTTTTGGAGCAGGTTGTGTCGTGGACCGAGTACCACCGGCGGATCGATGCATTAAACAACGAAGATCTCCGCTCCCTATGCAAACGTCTCCAGGTGCCCAGAATCTGTGGAAACACACAGACGTAGCCTTAGGTTTTGTAGATTTACATAGAATAGAATTACATGTTTTTGACACGTTTGAGCAGAAAATTCCATTCTTTCCTAGATCACATGATTTTTTTTTGATGCAGAATGAATACATAGATGAAATAATCTGAGGAATTTTCTGGAAGCTCTCACAAACCTTATTGGTCATTGGGTTCCAGTCTCATTGTTTGAGTAAAGCAGGTGGTGTTTGGGTCGAGACCCGCACTGACTTCTGCTCAGTTATTTGTTGTAAACAGTTGAGGTAATTGTAAGGCCGGTGTAACCCGAGTGTGTTCAGGTCGCTAGAGAAAATGCTAATTGTCTGTGGCGCTACGTTGTAAAACTACACCGCTAGCACAAGTGCTGATGTAATATGCTTGAGAAAATACTATCCGACAACTCTGTTTTTATGAATTTAATAACCCGCATTATTTAGCCAAAACATTTCCTCTGAGATATTGATAATGATAATTTCATTTTTTTAGCTAATTTGCGCTTAATGCGACTCAACAATAAGGATTTTGTCCAACAGGGCCAATAGTTTAGATTTATATATTCCCAGCCAACATTTTTACTATGCATGATACATTTTTATTATGTGTATGTTTTATATTCAGAAAGATTAAGATTTTAATTGTTGTATCTATAAAATAATACAACTGACACTATTAGAATTTATAATACTTGGAAATAACACTTCATTTATTTAATCATTGTTTTCAAATTATAAGTAAGACGTTTTATTAGCATCAAACATTTTTTTTTCCATTTTGATGTAAATCTACTTCAACTATGTTGATGATGCTTGAAGACAATGAGCAAAATTTACAACCTATAATTTGGTCATTCTCTCATGTCTTTCCAAACTTGTATGAATTTCTTTCAGAACACAAAAGAAGATATTTTGAAGAATGTTGGTAACCAAACACCCTTGACCCCATTGTCTTCCATTGTGTGGACACAAAACCACCGAGACATTTCTCAAAATATCTTTAGAGTTTTGCAGAAGAAATAGTGTGCTGCTTTTGAATGACATGAGGGTGAATAAAAGATTTTTAGCTGAACCATCCCTTTAACCTCCCTTATGTTTATATGACACGTGCACATGATCAACAAATGTGAGATGAAGTGACAGCACAAGACTATCCTTATTATCGAGCCCATCGTAGATTTGACCTAAAATAAGAAAAACGTTTCCGCTCAGGTTTAATTTGCATGGTTAGCCTGGCTCTCGCTTAGACTGTTACGTTTCTGCTGCTAGCGTTTATGGGTACAATTCAGGGACGATCTTCAGACCGTGTTATAGTGTCACATACGTATCTTATATCAACATATCAGAATGTTTCTGGACTTTTGCTGATTGTTTCTTTTGTCTTTAGATCACTACAAAGGAAGATGTGAACTCCAAACATGGCTTGTCTATCACAGCCCGCCTGGATCCGGAGTCCTTCAAACCCCACCTGAACGAACCCAGTGACCTTCTGGAGGCCGAGCAGATTGAGAAGGTAGAAACCCGGCGACACACTGCTGTAATCTCCCCGTTGCTCTAGGCTTTACAGTGTTCCATCGATCCACTGGCCCAAAAATAGACGGCACAACCTCATAACCCCCCCTAGTTATTGATCCACGACTAAAGAACGTCTCAAACATGTTAACAGACTGATTTATTCGTACCCGTCCTGTGTTATGGCCAGGGGTGCTGAAACGATTCGTAAAGGGAAGAGGAAGCATTAAAAGAACAAATCGGCCAAAAATGAAAAATCTGTCAATTATTTTCATGCCCTCTTGGGCTTGTGAACTCGTACGCTCTTATTTTCTATAGAGCGAATGAAAGTTGTCAAAATACAAAATGGACAAAAAATGCAATGCAAGCACTATAAAAGCAATGCGTTTGAATTAAACGACATCTTATGGAGGTCTATTATACAGAAGGAACACAATAAGAGAAATGTAGTCGTTTTTTGCTGCTTTTCTCTACACAATAAAAGTTTGATATGACTATGAACAGGTTTGCCATATGGTAGCTTTGTGTCAGTATTGCTGCAAAGGAAGATGGATTTGATTGTGTTTATATGCTTCTATAAAGCTTGCGTTCAACACACGCCGCTGTTTTTCAGAGATGTGGATTGAAGTAATATTCGCACACCCGCTGAGCGATGTGGTCTGATCTCACTGTGCCATTTGAAATGTTTGTTTTGAAGCTTCAGAGGTTTCGCGCGGATATAAGGTTTATGCCGTCGTTTCAAACGCATCAGCCGTCTGAATGGATCACCTGAGGTGGCCTCTTACAGAAGCCTTTAGTCAGCCGCCGCCCGCTCTCTGGATAAATCAAATAAAGTGCCATTACGCTTAGTAACTTGATGCACGGCAAGCGCTGGGAAAGCCTGGACTCGCCGGAGGACACAGAGAACGTTGTGTGCGAACAATGTGTCGAAGAAATGCACAGCTGCGTGTCCAAAGGCTGTTCAGCGTGTGTGCTAGTCAGCTTCTCCGTGTCTACTGGTGTGAAAATATCACAGTTGCTGTAATCTGTCTTTTTTACCACTCTGAACCTGCACACTCTTTGATCTCTGTTGGTTTTGTACCGTAATCTGTATTCTATGTTCTTCTCTCAGCTGGCGAAACATCTTCCGCCCAGGACCATTGGTTACCCGTGGACTTTGGCTTTTGGGACGGCTAACCATGGCATGAGCATTAAGTCTCTGTACCGGGCGATGCAGGCTCAAGACTCACCTGTGCTGATGGTTATTAAAGACAGTGACGGACAGGTAGTGATCTTTCTTTTATATAGAAACAAATCCAAACATGGGTATTGTCACTGCTTCCAAAACCTTGGTTGTCCGCATTTGATTTTTTTTATAAAAATGTTTTTGCAACACTACATTCAATTAAGGTAAAATAGTGAAAATAATAATATTAAATGTAATAAAATACGTTAAATTGTGCAACACATTCACTCTTACACACAGAACCGGCAGATAACGGAAATCATAGGGCACTAGATATAGGCTGTATGTACTCAATCCAGGCGGGAATCGAGTTTCACTCACAAAATAGACTAAAACTAAGTAAGTTAGTGGGGCGCCATCGATAAACGTCACACACAAACAAGCACAAGGACAAACACACTTCACACAAACAAGCCGCTCTGTCTAATGCACTTGCAAAACTGTATCGCACGCGTGCTACACTGGTCGTTTTTTCTTCGCACAGACCAATTTATATGTCACACTGCACAGCTCTGCTGAAAAACACTTCAGTATTAGTTGGTGCCAGAACTTACTGATTTGTTAACGCATAGAAACACGTGATATATTTGGGACAATCAGCACAGCCATCAAACAGAAAATCATTAAGCTGTTTAACTTCACGCGGCGCTTCGCAGACCTCGCAGCACGGCGAGACTGAGTCGAAAGCATGCAGAGCTCTCTGCTCTCGTAGTGCTTCAATGTCAGACGCCAATGGGTCTGTGCAGCGCTGAATGATGTCGAACACACCTCTTGTTTTAGAGGACGGACAAGATCATGATCCTCGCGATTCCGTTGAAAAGTGGATGCCTTCACGATCGATCGCGACCTGTTTAACTCTTTATTTCCGCCTGAATTTGGCATACCCATACAGTGGTGTAAATAAGAAATGTTGGTGTCATATTCCAGGAAACCCTCCAAATTTCATAAAACACTGCTGAAAGGGATACACATTATTGTATGTGTTGTCACTCCTATGAAAAGACACAAAAATAAAGGCGCTTTTTTTTCTAAAGTCTGTTTCTGAAAGTGTATTACTCTGATCCTGAGGGGCCCAGGAACCTGCAGACAATGTTCTTGATTCCAACAGGTTTCAACAAATAGAAGAAAAATTATTTTTTTCACTATCATGTGGTATTCAATTATTGAAAGCAACTCAAGTGTCCTTTTTTCGCAATTTCTGCCTGAATTTGGAATACCATACAATTTTATTCCAAAAAAATTAATATTTTCGTGTAATTTCACAGTAAACATCTCAAAATTGCACATAACACAGCTGAAAGTGCATGTTACCAGCGATACTTGGTGTTGCGTTTGCTAGAGGTGTTTTGGTCCGCCTCCCCTGTTGCGCACTGCCATATCTCAGCCTCTGATTCACCTATTTGGACAAATGGGGGTCTGCATAGAGGTCAGAGTCTAACTTCCATTTAATATGCATCTCATGTGGATAGACAGAGGTTCAGATATTTTACAGTATTTTTAACTAGCCAAGCTTTTATGTCACGTTGCTGAAGCAGCACGTTGATGGGAGACAATGGATATTTCACTTTAAAACCCCAAAAAGAGGTGGGAATGGACTTAATTTGTAGAAAACAACCCAACGAAAAAGATTATGTAGCAAGTGTAATGGTGGGATGCAGTTATTAGCTTAGATATTCGATGGATGTGTTTACAAAAAATCAATTTCACGCTTCATAATTCATTCGACTTGCATTCGATCTGTGGTTAAATATCAATGAATTCAACTGGAGATCTATTTTCTGGAGACTCAAAGCTTTCATTTGATATATTTACTTTGGATATATTTGAGCGTAATGAAACATGTTCATGATCATAAACATAAATGATTTTAAAGGGGCTATGGCATAGGGATATGATGAATTTCAGCCTAAATAAGTTGTTTTATGTATGATAAATCCCAAAATGGTGCACTTCTCCAGTAACAAGAGACTCTACCTATCATATGTGGTATCATTCAGCTTAGAGTTACAGAAATATATGAAAACATTAAGGGAATACTTTTTATGACCCGCCCACGGGTCCATAGAGTTTAAAAGATCGCCCTCCCCATATGTGGATTTCTTTGGAGACTTGCTGTCATATGTTGTTGTCTGTATTATTGATTTCCCTAACATGTCTAAATTTGTCTTTTTAAAGATACAAGCATCGTGTGAAGGTTTTGGTCTCTTAGTAGGATGTTTCTTAGTACTTGATCTAATCTTTTGTTTCTGTGTTTTATAGATATTTGGGGCTTTGGCATCAGAACCCTTTAAAGTCAGTGAGGGGTTTTACGGCACCGGAGAGACTTTCCTGTTCACCTTCTATCCAGAGTTTGAGGTTTGTGTTATGTTTAGCTGGTAGAGCGTTGTGCTAGCAACATCAGGGTCATGGGTTCAATTCCCAAAGGATGTGTTTTTAAATGGCATTGAAAGTGTGATCTAGTGATGGATGACTTGAGTTTGGGGCATTAAAAGAATATTATTGCTCTGTGTTTTGCACTGGCAGGTGTACAAGTGGACAGGTGATAATCTGTTCTTCATGAAAGGAGACATGGACTCTTTAGCCTTCGGTGGAGGAAGGTCAGTAACACATTTAACTTCGGCTCACAGCCAATGACCCACAGCCGTAACGTCACAATTGAGTAATCAATCGTGATTTTATGACATTGGACGTGCTTTTTTTCTCTTGGAATGCCAGGAGTATACTACCATTAAATGTCATGATTTTATTCAACGAACAAAATGTTTAGTTTCGTTTACATGGCAGTGATGGTTTGAATTGAGTTTTTCTGTGTTGTTTTTCAGTGGTGAATTCGGGCTTTGGTTGGACGGGGACCTTTATCACGGCAGGAGTCATTCATGCAAAACCTTCGGGAATCCCATGCTGTCCATGAAAGAGGATTTCTTTGTGCAGGACATTGAGATCTGGTCATTCGAGTAGCCGCCTGCGGGGAAATATCTCCACACAGCGAGAAAGAGAAGCCGGACAACAGGCAGATCCCAAACCTTACCGCGCATCACGGCAACCGGTAACGGAGGCTACCGTTACCGCGCTTGTCGTATGTTACTCCCGCATTTAATACAGAGCTCTTCTATGTGCCGTTTAGTATGTGTGTTTTTTGTTCAAGCCGTGTGCAACGTCACTATAGAACGGGAGGATGTAGAGACGAGGGACCTTGGAGCGCTTTAAACATCATGTGGAGATGCACAGGTTTGGGCTGTCCGAGAATCGCCATATTCCGAGTTACCTGCGGCGATGTGCCAGGCAGGTGTTCAAGAGCCGGTAGGATGAGAAAAAAAGGCGAAAAAACGCAAATAACTGTAAACACATTCCCATGCTCTCAAGAGGAAGAATATGCATTTACAAACGAGACGCCGATGGATCTCGGATGCGTCCGTGAAGTGAAAGCAAAACGAGAATCTGTAGTTTCTTTCTGGGCAAAGTATTCAAGTGTTGTGAATTCGTAGTCTTTCTGTCGTTCACTAGCATAGCACACCATGTCCAAGCACATTACCAGAAACCCCATAGTCGTAATGTTTCGTTCAGTGGGTCTACTGTACATGTGAGTGTGGCTAACACCGACCCCTTCGCTTTGACAGGGGTCGACTTTACTGTTCGTAGGCAGAAATGTGTCGCAATAGATTTGTGGAATATGCAAATTCCTGTTCTGTGACCTCAAATAATCCACACGGGGCACTTTTCGTTTTCCCCGTTTCTCTTTCGAAGAGACCTTGTACGTCAAATTATTCGCTTTTCTGGGTATTATTTGAAAAGCCTGAGACGTGGTTTATTTGTTTTCTTTTTCATGAATATAATGACAATTCTATATTTATGTATATGATTATATATATATAAATTGATATATATATATATATATATATACACAAATATATATATATGTAATTATATATATATTGCTGTTAAGTGTGACAGTGATCTTCTTTTGTGCTGATATTTCAGCTGTTACAAATATCATGTATATTACCCTGTAAATTAATGTTAAAATAGTAGATTTGTTCCTATATATAAATATATATAACGAATATACAGTGTGTGGATTGGTGGGTTGCTTCTTGCACTTTAATAATCTAGTTTAAAGCCAGGTTTTATCAGCCTCTATTGCAGTAGCAGTATAGTATATCTATTTTTGTTGATTTGTCTCTTTAGATTATAGAGTAATGAATTGTTTATAAAGAGCTTGCTGCTACTGTAGAGAGCAGGCGCCCCGGACGGGCGTCTCGGTGGTCGAGCACAGGGTCGAACGTGACTGACGGACTCCAGCAGGACAAAGTCTCTTCTTCTCACGTGTCCTGTCCCAGCGTTTTTGTCTGGTCTTTTGTTTTCTTTCGGTGGGTAGACTGTGACTGTGCACAGAACCAGAGGAACACCCCACGTTCCTCAACGCCAGCAGACGAGAAGCGCAAACCTTCTACTTCACCGGAATATAATGTTACAGTGATGTATAAAGAACAATAAAAATGAATAAATGGTTGTAATCTGGGACATTATCGGGTTGTCTGGTGTTTTTCGTCGCTGTATACACAAATGAAGAACTTCCCAAAAGTTGAAAAGATATTTAACGTCATCTTATTTTATGTTCATTTCAGCATTACATAAAACATTTTTAAATCTGCTAAGATTGGTTAACGCACAATGAATTGACATCCAAATTGATTTGTATTGACTAGCATTAAAGGGAAGATCACCCCAAAGTGGAAAATTATTTGATGATTTATTCACTCTTATGTATTAACAAACCTGTATTACTTTCCTTCTTCCGCAAACACAAGAGAAGAGATGTTGGTAAGCAAACAACACTGGACCCCATTGACTTCCATTGTATGGACACAAAACCACTGAGACATTTCTCAAAAATATCTTCTTTTGTGTTCCACCGAAGTAAGAGTCATATCCAGGTTTTACCACATGAGGGGGTTAAATGATGACAGATGACAGTATCCCTTTAATTAAGTAGATATTTATTGATAGATGCTAGTTGTAAACTATCATTCCTCGTTTGCTATTGCAAACTCTTCCATCACTGCTGGTACGAAAAAGTAATTCGTAATCAAAATAAGTCATTTTACAACAGTTAAGCTTTTTATCATTCTTAAAAAAATTGACAGCTGTCAGAGATATTGGAGATGTGGGAGATTCTGCGTCTGTTATGCAGGTTGCCATGACAACACTACCACTTTGCTTTATTTTTAAAATAAGATATTTCACTTTTGGTTAATATTTATACTGTGCCGTTTTGGTACATCCAAACATGATGTTGGGCAGATATACAGACTGTTATGACCCCAAGAACTGTGCAGATGATGATGAATCTTGCAGTCTGGGGCTGAAGAATCTCTGGAGGCGTGTGTCTGCGTTTATCTGTCGTCCACTCAAAGTAGATCCAAGAATGGCATTTGAGGAGATGATGGCCTATCCTTCCTCCATGCCGTGGCCGTACTTCTCCTGGCAGATAATGCCCACGACTGAGAGCCCCAGAGCATCATGGGTCTGGAGGGATCTGGAGAGATATCAGTTCTTGCTACACCAGAGCTCTCAGCTAAGCCACAGAAACCAGGACATTCAGATCCATGTGTGAAAAATGACATTCAGGTATGATGCATGACGTCAATGTGGACAACATTGGAATTGTTTACTGTTTAAGTGGTCCGAATTTAACTTCCGCTAGACCTCTGCAAAGAATCGATAGCCTAACTTTTGAGTAGTTTTATTTAATACAATTAATATACAATCAAATATTTATACGAATTAAAATGAATTGTTTTATCCAAACCCAAACACAGACCGGAAGTTAACTTCGGGCCAGCTGCGTGCGTCCGATAAAACCGTCTGACTAATGTTTTGTTTATGTTTTTTGTTTATTTTTGGAAAAATACAGGGTCAGAGCGTACGTTCTTCACCCTGAGGAAGCAAGCACGCCACCTTGTGGACATACAGTTACATTATCCAAGTATTAAGCTTGGTTATTTATCCAGCAAACTTTCATCCAATTAAAAAGAATGAGGCATACAAATGCAATGCCCGTAAACAGGTTAACATCCAATTAATTCCGTTTTTGGACATTGTTTTCAGGTTTATGAAACGTTCTAAAATGACACTTCACCTAAAAATATCGAACAAAAGTCAGAAATGTCATGAATGATGGCATCCTAACCTACAGCTCATGGTTGACGTTAGTTGTGAATTAACCACACAAGCTAAATCGTTCCTTAAAGCTCTTGTCATGAAATAGTCCACGATTTCACTCATAGGCTTCACGGATTAAAGAGAAAGAAGATAAATTGCACTTAATAGATCTGCCGATCATCTGCCACGAGAAAACATCATATATTAAAATGATCTGTTTGAAGCGACAGTTGAAGACAAAAATAACAATGAAAGGCCACATATGCAAATTTAACAAAATACAATTGCACACAATTTTGATAAAGAAAATGTCTGTATAGAACAAAAATAAGTGCTTTAGGGATACGGCCACACTGATGGTAAAATAGGCTATCTACAAAATGTCACAGTTCAAACATCTTAGTGGTTTGATAGTTGACTGATTGAATAAAAACAAATGTATTTTGATAATAAAACACATCTCATCATGTAAAGTGAATGAGAATATAAGGCATGGCCTCTTGGTAATAATATAAAAAGCGCTATTACTACTGTAGCCAACGATGGCAAACAAACAGTTAATCTGAGGCTGTTGTGCTTGTGGTTTTCTTGATTTCTTTTTTGTTTTTAAATAAGGCCCTCAGATGTAGCCGTCACTTCGCAGATGTTCTGGATCCAATGGTACAAGCAATTCAAACTTTTTTACAATCAAGAAAAAAATCTAATTTACAAAGAGTTCATTCCTTCAAGTACTTTAGTTCAGAGTAAATAAGGGGAAACATGACAGTGCAGGCTCTGTACAGAACGGCTACACTGTTGACCAAAGCTCGAGGTTTCATGAGCCAGGATTCAGACTTGAAGTTGAAGTATATGGCATACAGGGCCACGGCGAAGAAGTGACCAATGAGAGTCAGGGGTTTTGGCGTCAATCTGAGGAAAGAAAAGATGATTCATTTATTGAAACTGTCTGTGACAGATCTCAGATATCTGCAGAGACACACTGAGATGCTTTGACTTCAGGAGCACTCTGATGTTTATGAAGTTGTGTCGGGTTTGTGAATCACTTACACTGATAGGAGACCAATCGGCCCATTGACACATTCTCCACCGAGCTTGAAATAACGGAAACAGGCTTTTCTCAACTGCTGCAGTGAATCTGAAAATAAACAGAGGTTGTGGATTGTCAGGATGTTGGTAGCCAAACGAGTTACAACATTGTCCCCTATCGACTTCCACTGTTTGAACACAAAACCACAAAGACATTTCTCAAAATATCTTCTTTTGTGTTTCACAGATCAAAAGTTGCAAACACGTTTTGATGACCAAAGTATGAAGAGCCCAGAAGTCTGAGTCTTGGATTTTGTTCATTTAACCTTGAACTAAAAGAATGTTTCAAGACTAATTTATTATTTCTTGGTTGATAACAATAACAGAATTTTTATTTTTGGGTAAACAAATGCTGCATACATTTGATTACCCAAAAATACAAATTCTGTTATTGTTGCTTCATACTTTGGTCATTCAAAACCTGTATGAAACTATTTCATTTGTGAAACACAAAAGAAGATATTTTGAGAAACGTCTTAGTGGATTTGGGTTAATACAGTGGAAGTCTATAGGGGACAGTGTTGTTTGGCTACCAACGTTTTTTCTTTTATATATCTTTTCTGATCTGCTAAAATATATATATTTTTGGATGAACTATTCCTTTAACTCTTAATCAGAGTACGTGAAGATAATCATAGTACATGTGATGAATTCCATATGGTGCCATTCAAGTAGATTTAATATTATGTGCCTGTTTGTTGTCCCGGTGTTGGTTTAACTTACTGTCAGTTGCAGCGAACAGCTCGTACAGAGCCTGAGCCAAGACGTTCACCACGAACGAGTGAGATGATTTCCTCTCCCAGTGGAATTTCTTCTTTGCCTGAAAGCAAAAACATTTTATAGTCTCACTTTAATCCTATGATGATCACAGTTCAAACTGTTAAACGTACCCTCATTTGTATGCTGCTATTAATAAAGTATTCTGCTAAATGCATAACGTAAATATTATAGTTCATTATTCATAATTTTTATTATACTGTTTTTATTATAGGCCTCAAATTGTGTAGTGACGTAATTACGTTAATTTTTTTTAATTGATGCAAATTTTACCAATATGGGGTTATACTGACCACACAAATGTTGAAATACATAATAAATGACTCAAATTTAAATTGTCTTTTGCTCTTTTTACCCGCATATTACCAACCTAATATTTAAAATAAAATATTATAGGACGATTTTTTTTACATATATGTTCATATGCAAAAGTGCCATGTGACATTTTTCATATAAAATTATAGTTTTTTATCAGGCTTTGATTTTTATACTAAAATGTATTTCACTTTAATGGCAAAGAGGATGCATTCATTGCCATCAAAGTGAAGTCACTGAACCTAAACAGGAGCCTTATAAAAAAGAAGACATTTTCAAATGCCACTTGAAGGCTTTTGCATCTGAACTCTTCATATTTTCTTGGGGTATTTGATTGCTAAATTCTCTGAGCAGAAACCACAAGAAGCTGTTGATTCTCACAGATGCTCCAAATTCTTTGAAAAAAACACTTTGCTGGTTTACGGTCAGGTTAAATGTGCATTCTTGTCACCTCTTATCTTTTGCACTGCAGATGTGTTTTTCAGGTTTGTCGGATTACCTTGAGCACGACGCTGTTGTCATATAGGTCTGAGATGTTTCTGAGAAGTTCCCTCCAGATGCGGACGTCATTCAGCACAACGCTCATTCCCCCACCCGTCAACGGATGTCGCATGTTGTACGCGTCCCCCAAGAGCAGAACCCCTGATGGAGAACAAGCGGTAAGTCACTCTCTTATTATTATAATATAACTGTTGTTACGTTAACAGTTGTACTTTTATGCAAGCTTTTATTATCCTATAAGGATTAATAGTTCATATTTACATTTTGTGTACTGACTATGTAATCATTTTATGTCTTATACCTGGTTTATTGACCGGTGAGGGTGGCAGGAAGCTCGCAGGCATCGTTCTCAAGCGATCATTCTGCAGTGTCAACATGAAGGGCTCTTTTATGTGCTCTACGCAAAACCAAACACATTTCTGTTTAAATAATATTCCAGTAAAGTTGTCCTCTATGTTACCAAAACACAATAAGATACTTGAGAATGAAATGAGATTTTATTTTTAATATGAATTGGTCAGATACCTGGCAGTTGTGGGTAGATTTTTTCAGTCATGTACTCCTTCAGGTCTCGGGGCATCTCTCCTCTGATGTCCACCAGAACTCGAGTTTCATTGGAGGAGATCTGATAGATCAGCACAGGACTGGGGTCAGCAAGAACCAGCTCTGCGTGGTTGGGTTTGAACTGGGGACAGTTCTGAGAGAAAACGTAACAGAACACTGAGTCTTTCCACATCTTTAAAAGACATTTTTTGTTTTACAATGACGAATACAATACAAATGTCAACTCTATATTTACCTTCAATATGCAACCAACAAAATGAGACGACACTTTAGCTTTCCCAGAGATCAGGTTTTTACGGAACTTGGAGAAGCAGCCGTCAGCCACTATGGTCAGAGGAGCATACATCTCCTGTAAGAGAGCACAAAAAAAATCTTTAAATTAAAACTTAAGGATTTCATCTTCAACCAAATAAAATGAAAGCCAGGAAATATTTGAAAAGCATTTCACATCAGATTAAATCCTGAATAACTGTATTTAATTAAATATGAATGCTTTTTATTACATTTCATTTGAAGAAATATTGATTGTGAAAGGAATAGTTTACCTTCCAAATAAAAACTTATTTACACTCCCTCTTGTCATTTCAAACCTGTATGACTCTCTTCTGAAGAACACAAAAAAGATATTTTGAAAAATGTTGGTACCCGTATTTCCCCATTGACTTGCATTGGTTATGTGTCCATACAATAGACATCAATGGGGACCAACCGTTTTGTGGTTACCACCATTTTGCAAAATATCTACTTTTGTGTTTTTCAAAAGAAAGAAAATCACACAGGTTTAAAATGACAACGGTGTGAGTAAATGATGACAGCTTTTTTTTTTTTTGCAGGTGAAGTATTCCTTTAATATAAATGAGAATGAATCAAAAATGTGTTATTCTTTTTGCAGGATCTCAGTACATCCGTGCGCGGTCACCTTAGGGATTCCCGCATCTTTTCCCCTGTACTGAATTCCTGTCACGCAACCGTCTTCTTCTATCAGGCTGGTCACTGTTCCTTCTACAAACATCACACTGTGCAAATAAAACATGACGTTACTTCCATATGTTCCAAAGTTTGTTAAAGGCATTAGAATGACCATATTACATACAAGTATGTTCTTTTTATGCTATAATGACAATATCCACTTAAGATGGAATGGATTTATATACTAATTCATTTGTAGAACTGACAAATTCAATAAGGAATTTACTTAGGCTCAGCGAGGGCAGCCTGGCGCAGTCCCATGATGAAGCGCCCGTGGTGGAAGGCACGTCCACATTGAATGCTGTTCTTATCCTGCGGATATGGGATCTCCACTTCTGACCTGCTCTCTAGGTCATGAATTACATAACCATTCACCACATGGGCGTCCAGGCCCTCGACCGTACCTGGGAGAAGACAGACAGAACAGTTTGAGGGACTGAAAGAGTAGAAAAGTAAAAATGTAACATGATTGTAGTCTGCTTCTTCATCTGACACTCAGGTCTGGTTCATATTCCAGCCAAGAACAAAATATTTATACATTATGTGATTTATTTAGGGAGGATTGGAACCACCATGCATTATGTAAGAGAAGTCAGATCAGGTGTAACAGTAAACTGGGTTTCCGTACCCTCCAGCCCGAGATCTTTAAGTGCTATGTATCCTCCGGGCTGCAGAAGTTCCCCAACTATCCGATCCGGCTCTCGCAAGTCCCTCTCCACCACCGTGACCCGCCGGCCATCTCGGGCCAGAACCGTGGCCATGGCCGCCCCCAGCACACCCGCTCCCACTATGAGAACGTCTGGGTCCTCTGTCTGAACACACTGAGTTTCGGACGATCTCTTTTGTTGTACATCTTTCTAGTAAGAAAAAGATTCAGAAAGAAAGCAGAAAGGACGTTATTATAATAATATCAGAATGTATTGATATTATAATAAATGAATATAAATAGCTCGTCATTCATATAATTTCACAAGGGGCATTGTTATAGTTTTAATATAGGTCATATTATGAAGAAACGCTTGTGTCTTCTGTACTGCTAGTAAAACGTCTAAAACAATAAATAGTGAGCAGTATTGGGTGTAACTAGTTACTTAGTAATCGGTTACTGTAATTGAATTACTCTTCCCTTGAAAAAGTAAAGTAAGGGATTACTCAAGCTTTTTCTGTAATTTATTTACAGTTACTTCTGGTGTAGACTAAATACGTTGTGTAATATATGTGTGTGCAATAGTAGAATTGACATCAAATTCAAAGTCAAATTTTATAATCCGTGCTTTAATCTATAATTCTCACATTTGTAACACTTTGGTCAGTTAATAATACTACTTTATTTAGTTTTATATTATTTATTGGAATGAATTAAAAGAGCCGTTTTATGTCTGAATCACTTAACTAATCAAGGTTGATGTTGGATATAGAAAGTAATTGGTAATAAGTAATCAAATACTTTTTGGAGAGAGTCATTTGTAAAGTAATCTAATAAAACTATTTAATATGTAATAAGTAACTAAAAACTTTTTTAGAGCAACTTGCCCAAACCTGATAGGGACAGAGATCGTTCCCAAAAAATTAACTTCCTTCATTTCATTCAAAATTTGTATGACTTTCTTTCTTCTGCAGAACACAAAAGAAGATATTTTGAAGAACGTTGGTAACCAAACAACACTGTTCCCTATTGACTTTCATCATATGGACACAACACTAAAATGACATTCTTTCTTTTGTGAAACTTCTTTTGTTCTTGTTTGAACGACATGAGGGTGAATAAATGATGACAGATGTGATTATAAGTCGTTACAAGTTCATCTCATCATCTATGGACATCCTTACTTATGTAAACCTCTACATTTTGATATGTCATTTAAGAGAGAGATCTCAGTTCAATTTAGTTTTTTAAACAACATGTTAGTCCCGTTGCTTATTTGAAATTACGTAGACTACCTCTAATAATACAATAGTTTCCGCAAGATTGCATGATATTTCGATAATAAATGAAGCCTCAAAAACAGAAAATAAAATGTGATAAAAACACAATATCTCACCTTCTTAGAAGTGTGACACGAGGCGTTTGTGTTTGATGAAGAGACAAGTCTTTTTGTCAGAGGGAAGGCGGTTAAGAGTCGGAGGGGAAGCTGAAATAAGCTTGACACGTTGAGCGGCTGTCCACGGAATCCGAGACACGTAATGAGCAGACCCACGGAAACGCACACCACTGCGGCCACTATCAGCTCTAAGTGCGCTGAGCTCATCAAAGCGTCATATTTCTTATAGACGTATGTAAAGCTTGCTATGCCGAGAAAGGTCCACATGTCGGAATTCAGTTGAAATATATTTAATGCCACAAAAAAGTCGAAAATGAAAAAGCTTTAAAAAAGGTAGGAATTCTTCGCAAGAATGGTCATCCAAAACAGGCTCCTGGGTGGACAATATTCAATATAAAAAGCAAAAACAAATAGTAGCTTTTTTAAACTCCTTTAGTTCGGGAAATCAATCGAAATGCGACTAATTATGAATAGTTATAAATAAAAAGAAGTGTAATATCCTGCACATGTGTGCGCTCAGCCTGTGTGCAATTCTGCTGGATGATGCTGAATAATTTATGATAATGAGGACGCGGATCGTCTTGCAATTTGTAGACGGACGCGCACCGCCTCCTCTGCCCAGAATGAGCCAATCCGCATCGAGTCTTCAGTGAGCAGAGCTCACGCTATCTGGCCATTGGCCAATCTCAAGCTCCTGGTTGGCGAATGGGCTGGAGGGCCGGTAGTATGATCTGACGTAATAGAAAACATGCGTTTTGAAGGAAAGAGCGTAAATGTGTATCTAAAAACCGTATATCTGTGAATTAACAAGTCCCATCGATCCATTTTAAATGCAAACAGTGGTCTTAATGTATATAATGTTATGTTAAAGACACTTTCAAGCAATAACGGTTTTTGTTATAACCTCCATTGAAAAGATAAAACATGTACCTGTAGTAATTAATGTAACATAGGCGTACTTTGCGGGTGGGACATGTCCCCAGCACCTTTTGGAAGAAATAAAACAATGCTTGCGGAAGGTGTGTATTGTTAAGGGGCCGTTGACATCTAAAAGTCGTGAAAGACGCAGGATGAGCTCACACTCGAGCTGTTTTTGCGGAAGACACAGAGCCGCGACTCCAGACACGCGGACAGAACGAAATGCGTGCGTCAACGAATATTTTTAGTCATAGGAATAAACTGTTTTTAAGTGTGTAGCCTAATGCACCGCAACTGCCAAGTGAACTCACCCAAATGACACCACATCAATGTTTTTTACCCATCGTGCAATTAATAACTAGTGCAAAATTAATTATACCCTCCAGATAATACACTATCTATTTTTATACAACTTTTTCTGTAAATTATATTTCATTCTGCTGTACATACCTTGTACAACAATAGTCTTTTCTTATATTACTATAGTCTTACTTAGCTTTACTCTCTATATCTTTATCTTATGTTTATTGTATTGTATTTCTTCATTTTTCATACCCATAGGCCCTTATTTAAATCATCTTTGTTCTGTATTCTATTGTGTTATGGATTATGTGTACTGTTTCAGCGACACTGTTTCTGTGTGGATGCTCCTGTCACCAGAACAAATCCCTTGTGTGCAAACATACTTGGCAATAAAGCTCTTTCTGATTCTGATTCTGACATATTGTGAGAGCTGGAGTCTGCAGCGTACGTGATACATATTCCCAACGAGTGATTACACAAACATTTGATTAAAATATGAATTGTTTTTGTCCCCACCACTTTTCAAAACAAAGTTTTGTTTTCAAATTACTTTGTAATAGTTGAAACCTAAGTAGGATACAAACAGTGTATAAACCCCAAGGGCATTATGCGAAGTATTTACTTACTGCATTTATGTCTAGCACAAGCATTTGTGGTATTCTTTTACAATGATCAGGTTTGTCGTGTCTTTTCGTCTCATTGTGATCTATTGCATCAGAGTTAAGGCCCTCATGTATATTGTTCAACAACTATGTATGCAAATTAAAAAAATACAGTGCCCAGTGTTGTTGACCCGTATAATATTTCTCCAGATTCTGTGAATGAATTCATGGGATACAATCAAGTAAACAGAGTTTGAAATGGCCTTCACATACGACACACTCAAGGTAAAGGCAAGCTCCTACCTTTTAGTCATAACAGCTCAAAACAAATGAAATCAAAGCATGGTGTCATGATGATGTCATGTCAGTTTCACAGTCAGCTGAGAGTTATGCAATTGGCCTTATGTTAAGATTATTCATGTTTTCCTAAGCGCTACAGAAAGTCAATTAATCCTTTGCCTCACATTATGAAATAAGAAATATTTTTATTTATGTACCTTCTAAGATGCTTATCAGCATCATGCTGGTCTTTTCAAAGTTGACTCATCATCAGCCCTGTTTTAATTCTGGAAGTCAGAATAGAATAGAATAGAATAGAATAGAGTCATCCATCTGACCTGAGTGTGATTTCTCATGAAAAAGCATATAATAATTTCAAGCCAAGACGAATTATATGGTCCTATTTACATTTGAATGTGTTTATAATTAGTCCCACCAAAGCATCCTAACTAAAGCAAATTGTTGCATTTCTCCCAAAATAGGCTGCTCTTGTCATTTTAGAGCAAGTGACTTATTTTTGTGGGATTCACCAAAATCACATTCAAAAACATTGCTTTGAAAAATTATTTTAGAAAAGTCCCCCATAATCACTGTAATCATGTGAGACACCGGACAGCTGTGTTGAGCGTCAAGCGTCTGTGTCTTCAAATGAGTTTGTCCTCCTCATCGTGTCCTCTTCAAGGCTGAGTGTGTAGTCAAGATGTTTTCACAATCATAATTACACACTAACAGTATCAATGTGCTTTCTGAGGAAGTATGAAAGTTTTATCGGTTCTGTTGAATGACTACAGCAAACCAGCAATTTTCTTTTTAAAACAAGCTGCAAATGATAAGAAGAAAAGTATTTTTGTACCTCTCTCTATCATTCAGGGATCTATTCTCACCTTCATGTGTTATTAGAGTGTGTGAGTTTTATAAGGACACAGCCTATATTTGAACTTATATTTCTGGTTCTAAACATTAGAGGAGACTGTGTATGGGATGCATTGTGTATTCTCATGCATTCACATGTTAATACCATAGCATTGATATATTATTGTATACATATGCTATTTTTGTTAACAAACGATTCTTGTTTGACATCTAAAACATCCAATTTGCAAAAACGCAGTTCCATCTTTAGCCACACGATGTCGCTCTCATATCATATCTCAAATAATATTTCTTTAAAATCATATCCCTCTAAAAATGATTGGTACAACAAAAATTGCAGCTTTATAGAATATTATTTAAGTTTGTTGATTTACTACCAATGAACCACGATAATAATTATAAAATAAGTGCCATTTACATGGAGGTTTACTGTAAACAGAAACAGATGCCACAAACCCCAGTCTGGAGATTCGCCCACGATTTCTAGCCAATCAGAAAGGCTTGCTGACTGTCAAAAACAGAAACTGACTTGATGTTTAGAACATTTGTTCACGTTCAAAGAAGTGTATTGTATATTTCTAATGATGAAATACATGATTTCATAATGCTTTCCATGTAAGAAGGCCTTTCTTTTTATGCAGGACCTTTATGAAAAGTTAGTGTGTTCACAGTCTCCAATTTATTATGTCAGCCAGAATGTCGTTACATTTTAACATGAGTCCTGAATCATACATTATAAAAATAAGAATCGAAGCAAGATTTAGTTCTTGACCGGAACGGAACGGGATATAATAAAACATAGCCTCTGTGTGTGTGAGCAAGCAAAAGTATTTATACAAATATACAGACAAACTGATGCAACACCTTTCACTGCTCAGTTTGAGCCATTTCGTTTATTGTAGGGACGTCTTATAAAATATCTTGTGCGGAAAAAAATCAACAAATGTAAAAAAGCAGAACAGTACCCAGAATCATAAATACAGTATTTACACTTTATAGTACACAAGGAGGAGATCAGATCCTTTGGTCTAGAAAATTATACAGAAACAATAAACCTTTTAAGCAAAGTTCAACCCATTGCTAGAGTCTATGAATGTTTTAGAATATAAAATACACAAACGAAAAACAGGTTTTGGCTTTATGGCATCCCATACCAGGCACTGAGAATGAGGCACTTGTGCACCTGGCTAGCGAGAATAGCATTTGGCACGGAAAGGGTGCTACAGACGTGAGATAACGTTTGCTATGCGGTGGAATCTGATGGCGTCTTATCTCTTCTCTTCTTCTTCTTCTTGGACATCTTGGCATGGCAGGGTTTGCACATGCAGCACAGGATGCAGGGCGAGGCAAGGAGCAGCAGTGGTGATGTCACTAGTACGATGATGCTGACGCCCAACAGTATGCCCACCACCTGATGACATCACCAACATGTGATATGGAGTAAGAGGAGAAACCCAAGCAGGTAAATAGCTTTTCATAGTCTTAAGACTAATATATATATATGTATATATCTATATATGTAAAAAATCTCTTCAATGTCCCATATCAAAATTAGCTGATGTTCCAGCTCACCTGTGTTCTGTTCCACATGACAGAAGCTCTGGAATGCCCCAGTTTGTTTCTGCATGGTCCTTTGTCGTAATGTCTCAGAAATATATCGCCCTGTAACCATGGCGACATATACATTTATTTATTTATTTAGCAGACACTTTTACCCAAAGCAGTTTACAAATAAGGAACACGTACTTTTACCACGGCACCTTGTAACTATTTATGTTATTTTAAGAACACTCAGAACCAAACAAGATGATACTCACATCCAGATTCTGTAAGCAGTACCAGCAGAACGTGTGCTTGCAGCTCTTGCACAGCATCTGAGCGCAGCCCTGGTTGCGCTCTATGTAGACCCCGCACATGGGACACTGTTTGATCACCGCATCAGTGTCAGTGCCGACCAATCCACTGCAGATACGGCACGCAAAGTTATGATCACATACTGAGTGATGTTTCATCCGAACATTTGTGAGTTCAAGTTACGCTCACACTGACCTGTCCTGTGATGGTGTCATCAGTGGCTGATGCTGAGAGCAAGAGTGCCCGTCCTCCCAGGGGCCTCTGCAGCCGCAGCAGAAGACGACATGACACGCCGGGCAGGGGACAGGTGTCGGTATGCCTTCGGTACCGGGCGTCACATTGCACACAGCCTGGCAGTCCAGCATGGGGCACCAAGCTTTATTGGGGTCTAGCTGAACACCTGAGAGGGAAAAAGTTGAATGAAAAACAACTCAGACAAACCTAAAACTCTCTCCAGCGTCCATGAAACAGCCCGAGTATTCAAATATTTTTATAGAATGCTACAGCATTTAAGGAGATGTAGCAAATCCATTTCACTTGTTTGCAAAGTTCACTTCCTCACTGGTATTTTTGACTCAGGTTTCCTAACATTTCCCACTCTCTCAAGAGGAACTATAACAGTGTGCCAGCCGAGCATTCTGGGAATGCCAGTATTACCAATCACTTTTACACATCCTGTCTGATATTGGCAAACCAGGGATTGTTTTACTCTTGCAGCAGACAGGCTGTAGCATGTTAAGAGAGATTTAGATGCAGACTGAGACAGTGGAGGAAGAAAAAACTTCTGCAATGTGAATAAGCTCGTTGTCTTTCTGGCACTTGTGTAACAGTGTGACGTAAACGCAGAGCTTGAACCCGGCAGTTCAATTGAACTTTGAAATAAACAGTTACTTTTAACTCTAAATTCTGATTGGATGAGCTGTGTTTATAGTGCTCGTACTGTAAAAGCGACATAGGGAGCACACCTTTGAAATCCTTTTATTCATGTTTTTGGAACACAGAGCCTGTGACTCTAGCATACTGTCTGTATTACGTTATGACACTTACTTAAAACTTTGGTGTCATGTCATGTAAAGTCACTCCAGAATTTAAAGTGACAGTTACGGGGATTAATGTTTACAGGGATTATGGGAAGTGGTAAACATATAGTACAAAAATAAGTATACTTCAAGTTTATTTTTTTGAAGTATACTCAAGCAAAGTTTAAGTATTTCAGTTAATTTAGTGTACTTTGTGTAGTAAGTACTAGTTTACTTGTGTAAGTGTACTACTGCCGCACTTTTAGTGTACTTTCAAGTGTCCTTAAGTGTTCTTTGCAACTACGTTTTTCGAAAAGATAAATAAAAAGTATTCAAAAAAATAAACGTTCTTGTTTTTAATTTAAAAGAAATTTCCTAATAACACACTTGAATGACATAAGCACATACCTCTTTCAAATCGGAGGCGTTGATAGAGCTCGACCTGATCACCTGGGGCGAAGGAGGTGATCTGTACAAACAAGGAAATTCATTTTATGACCCATGGCATGTTTCAACAGCTACAGATATGTTCTTGACATTATTTCACAAAAATGCATAACATGTCTGGTGTTATTTAGTGGAACCAACGATATGTAGAGTTAGTCAGTCATTACCAAAATAAACCATAAGATTATTCCACTTGCATCGATATTTCGTGACAAAATAAGTAAATAAAAACGAAATTATAATTGAAATACCATTATTTTGTTAATTTGAGATTTAAAAACATAGATGCACCTACATAGATATCTACTGTAAGAAATCAGTTGCCTAGGATAACAGTCATTCATGCAGTTTATTGGTTGTTACAGAACGTAATTTTGGCGCAGAAAGCTTTGACCAATCAGAATGAAGTATTCCAGAGCACGGTGTAATAAAAGCAGGGGATGCTTTAGCCATCTGAAGGATTACTGTACATAAATTTAAAAGGAAAGTAATATTTAAAGAATACATAACATGAGATCATGAAAATATCATTCCATGCAGTGTGTAATGTTGCCGTGTTTGAAAGTAAGCAGTCTGTCAAGTTGTATATCCGAAGGTGAATGAATAACAAAGTTATTGGCTTAGAAAAAAGGGAGTCGACTCTGAATCACGCATACGAGTCGTCCCTGGTCCAATTCGCGTATCGCCACGGATTTACGTCACTACATATAGACCCCACCTACGTTTTGCTAGGACTGTATGCGAAAACTTCACTCTTCTCCCCCAAACACTGTAGCTCGTGAGCCTCATTCGCGGTAGACCAATCACAGCAGACTAGACATCTGACCAATCACAT
The DNA here is from genome assembly GCA_006030095.1 of Triplophysa siluroides. Taxonomy (NCBI): domain Eukaryota; kingdom Metazoa; phylum Chordata; class Actinopteri; order Cypriniformes; family Nemacheilidae; genus Triplophysa; species Triplophysa siluroides. Next base: position 746,955 of record VCII01000037.1, on the reverse strand, counting down.
CAGACTAGGCTTGCGGAAAGGAGGGGACTAGACAGATGAATCGCGGAATGAATCATTTGTGAGTCAGTCAAGAAGTAGGGTGAGGATAACTGCCTATTATTACGAAATAATAGTGTTTTTTTTACACCTTCTATGTACATAAACTTGTTGTTGGACACTCCACGAACCAAACTAGGACCTTAAAAATCTCTAGTTATGTACTCTTTATTGACTTGGCTTTTTTTACCCCTAAGTCACTATGATATTCTGGTTCCTAGATATGGCTTGATGCCTTGGCTGGCAAACCGCAATAATTCAAAATAGGCTTGATGCTTGGCACTGGAAAGATCTCATTGTGTCAAACGAACGTTGTTGTACAGTGTCTATTCATATGACGTGATCTGCCTAGCTGGAAACATGATGGTGCTAAAAAGTAGGAATAAAGCGATGGAACAGGAGATATGGATAATGGTATGTACCGGGGGGGCGGGTGTCAGAGTCCAGTCAGAGTTCCATGTGGTCCCTTCGTGCCAGGTCAGAACAGGGTAGATTGCACCGGGAAAAGGCAAAAATGGAAAAAATCCTGGCAACCGCCCTTAATGTAATCTAGCTGGGAATACTGCATTAAACAGGCTTGCCGAGGAATGTGCACATTTTGGTGACTTCCTGGTCTGTGAAATGATGTCGGGTGTCTGTGCCCCCAGTGTAGCTACACATAATTATGCAAAAACATTTTTGTGTGCGCATGGAGATCTAGAGATATGAACAGACTAGGCACACAATTCTCATTGGAACGGCCATTTGTGGAAAAAATGTGGCAGGCCGAAAGTAGTGATTAAAAGCACTTCCCACTCGGAAGAGAGGTATAGGGAAAGGGGAAGAGGGGGGGAGGGCCAAAAAAAAAAAAGGAGAAAAAGGAGGGAGGGGGGGGGAGAGTGGACGGAAAAGCGGGAGAGGGGGGGGAGTAGGGGGCAGCGGAAAAAGGGGCAGGGTGGAGAAGAGATCGAGTGCGAACGGTCGAAGAAAAGGGGGTGAAAAAAAGAAGGAAAATCTGGGTAGGATCCAGAAGTAAGACAGGCAAGTGGAAGAAATGGTTGGGGGGGCGGAAGGGGAAAGGAAAAGGAGGGTGGGGCCCGCCGGGAAGAAGGCGGAGTGGTCGGTAACGGACAGAAGAAGAGGAAAAAAAAAAAAAAAAAAAAAAATAACGAAGACAGAGGGGAGAAGTAGGGAGATGCGACGAAAAGAAGTCGCAGCGAGAAGGAGGCAGAAAAAAGAAGAGGAGGAGCAGGGCGGGGGGCAAACAAGGCCGAAAAGAAGCGAAACGAAAGTGGGGCGAAAAGGAAGGAAAAACTTGAGCAGGGCGGGGGAAGGGGGGGGGGGATGGAACAAAAAAGAAAAAGGAGGGAATAAAACAGGAAAGTGGGGAGTAAATGAAGAGGGGGGTGGGCGGGGGAAGGGGGGACGAGCAGGGGAACGTAAGAAAGCAACAAGAAAGAGACGGGGAAAGAAAGGGAGGGGGAAAAAAGGAAAAAAGGAGGCAGTGCATGAGGGAGCGAAGTTCAAACATGATCTGGTGTCCTTGTGTGGTGGCATGGGCAGAGTGGCGTTCGGTCGAGAAGAGCTAAGAACGAAGTAGGGGCTGAGTTCTATCGGAAGGTGTAAGAAGATGAAGTCACAAGACAAAAAAAGAGGGCGGGGTCTCAAGGAGTACGAATGAGGGAGGGCGAGAAGGGCAGAGAAAAAGGTGTGCAAATGGGTGAAGAAGAAGACAGATGCGGCTCTGTATAACGTTCTTTTTGGGAGGCCTTGCGAAAGCGAAAGGGGATTGGGAAGAAGGGAAAAGCCGAAGGGGCGACCGAAGGGAGGCGGGGGGGGGAAGAAGGGGACGGGGGGGAAAAAGGGGGGGGTGGGGGGGAGGAAGAGGGGAGGCGAGGGAGGAAACGAGCAGAAAACAGAGAAAGAAAAGAAAGGTCGGGTAGAAGAGGAAAGAAAAAAGCGGGTGAGAAGGGGGGAAGGGCAGAAGCGACAAAGGTGCAATAGTCGTATTCTACTCCAAAGACATTGTCAATCGGTTGAACGAGAAATCTAGGAAAGATAGATGAGAGAAGAACAAACGAGTAAACGTTAGGCTGCTCGAATTGAAAGAGATACTCGTACTGATGACAGGGATCAGACCGCAAAGGAAAAAGGAAAGTGGGGAGAAGGGGGTGAAGCGAGGGATCATAAGGGACGATGCAAATAGACAAGGAAGACGGGGTGAAATGCGATTAACGAGTAGGCAGAGGTAAGAGAAAAAAAAAAAGGGGGGAATGAGGGTAAGAGGGACGCGTGACGGGTGGCCAAAGGGGGGAACAGGGGGGTAAGTGGGGAAAATGGTGAAAGCGTAAAAAAAGACGGGTGGAAGGGAGAGATAGCGACAGAGAATATCACCCCAGGAGTGAAACCCGAGAAGAAAGAAAAAAAGCAGACTCAAGGGAGAGGGGGTACGCACAAAAAACTGAAAAAAACAGGCACTGCGTTGTTGGGTTGTTATTTCTGTTCTGCCGTTCAAAGGAGCCTTGTAATAACCAAGAGCACAGCTAGAGATAAACACCTCTTAATGGCAAAATGTATACGTAGACATGATCCCACTACACAACTAATACTTAGACATTTAAAGGGACAGTGCCCCGCGTTATTTTTCACTCTCATGATGAACGCAGATGGAGATATTAGACGGAATGCTTCAGCCACCTTTGACTTTCATTGTACAGAAAAATAGAGCGGTCAAGAAAAGCATTGTCTTGTTTTACATAAAAGTACATCCTGTGCGTCTGGAGCGAGACAATATTCTCACCTGGACACAGAAGATGCAGTTACAGGAACGCAGGGTGCTAGTCTCCGGTTCCGGACAGTCGGTCAGGCATAGTTTGCAGTAAATCGTGTTGGTTTCTACCTCCATGCTGGACCTTTCTTTGCTTAGCCCTTCAACTTCAGAAATGATGAATTGGTGTCTACCATGTTTCTAAAGAGGAACAGACACAAATATCTCACAAAGACAGACTGCAACTGCTTTCTTCCGAATGTAGATTAGACACAACAATTGGGTAATCACGGAAAGAAACTAACCCTACCTTTGAGAATTTGCAATACAATGCAAGCGAATGAAACAATTACAAAATCTAATTAGATCCCAAGTAAAAAGGCCCTGCCTAATCTCTCATCTGTTGTGCATTCGAATACAAAACCTGCCTAACCTGGCTTGTAAAATTCAGCACAGCAACACGGGAATAAACTTGTTGGTCCGGAGAAACGGGACGAATAGATTCCAGCCTGGGCCAGACTTACTGCTTTACTGATTCTTCTAGTCCACATTCCCTTCTTGCACGTCCGCCGAATACCAAATGGGAAGAGGTCATAATTAACATAATCCAGGATAAAGCTAGATTAGACGGCCCCGCCTGCCAGAACAGGTCAGAAATAAAAGAGAACGAGAGGAAAGCGTGCAGCGGAGAGAACAGAGATGTTGTTCGGTCATTGTGTCATGTTTGTGTTCTTCACATATACGGCTGCTCCGTCATGGACGACGTCACTGGCCTAAATGTCTACAGACTTTCCAGTCACTATTGATTACTAGGACACATGCGACACCTACACTTGCATTGAAACATTGCAATGTAAACATGTTTAATCTATCCTGATATGCACTGTTTTATACCATAACAAAAGGGATGAATGTCAAATTTATAATCAGTGAACCTCGGAGCATTTTGTACTGTTGATAACACACTACATTTGTGCGCTTCCCCTATTTTGCACATGACTTATACATTTGAACTTCACACCGGTGGCTCAGTTTTAGTATATAAAGGCCTTGCAAAACCTCTGATCAACATTCTGTTTACATTAGATATTTTTGTCCTACTTTTTATTAAGTTCTTTTGTATTTTGTATTCTTTCCCATTTTGTTCATTATTTGCACAGTCTATGAAAGCTGACAAGACCTTAGCCTGCAAGTTGTACTCTCTGTGTAACTGTTTATGAAACAAATAAACAAACTGAACTGAAACTGAACTGGAATAAGGTTTTTATATTATGTCAATGTCCCAGAGCACTGTTGATCAGCCCAGTAACACAATGACTGAATTCTTGGTCACTCGCAGGTCTTAAAGTGGGTCAACGAGTGAATCTAGTTGAGCTGTGTGGCATTAACACAGCGCTGAAAAATGATTTACATATACTTTGGTTTCGAGCACAGGGAAGTGAACATCACATGACTGAACCCAAAACAATGATTAAAATTTAGTAAAATTTTCTCAAATGAAGAACAGAAAACGCCTACAGTACATGACAACACTCAATGACTTCCAGTCACTACGTATTGTCTGCGAAACAGTCAAATCCATAAAGAAGTTTATATACCATAATACATTACACACAACATATAATGCACTAATATGTTGTTGTGTAATATGTTGGGTTAAGTTTATGTTGCGTTTTGTTAGACACTGTATCCTCATATTGCTGTTACACAGGTTTAAACATTCCAGCAATAATCTGGAAATGTTGGCCATATTTGAAATATTTATTCTACCATATCACTTATAGGCTTTTATTTTATATATAGTATGTGTTATTAAAGCAATAACCCCCAAGAAGCAGTGGGTTACAGTGCATTTTAACCCCATTAGCTGTTATAAAATGCACTGTAACCCACTGCTTCACGGGGCTTATTGCTTTTATAAAACGGTTATTGCAAAGGAGTAGCAAGGTTTCATATATTTAAGTAAATAAAATGATGTTTAGGCTAAGTAAAGCGGTCAGCCATTATATATCGGGGTATTTTATAACGGCTTAGAACTCGGCTCAGCCAATCAGAATCTAGGACCAGAACTGACCATTTTATAATGATAAATATTTAACACAAGGCTATATTATACACGAAATATTACACTATTAACTTACACACAAAATGTATAGCCTACACAAGGCTATTAGCCTACTCAGTAAAACAAAACTCACGCAAAGCAATTGACCTGACACCTTTAATACTTTATTTTTGAATACTGATTATGGTTCACATATATTTGAAAACAATAGGAAGTATTAAGTACACACTGCGCGTGCAACACACGATTGTATTCGTTCCGCCCACTGACGAGGTCAACGCAGTTGAATATAAGCCGCTTCCGCATAAACATAAACAAAACTAATCTGACAGTTACTGTCACTCAACTAAACTACAATCACACAGAAACCGCTCTTAATCTCCACGCAAACACAACGCGGATCAAAACAGTCCCAAACACCCAGATTTATCAATTCGGGACGTGTTTTGAAGCCTAGTGTGATGCCTACCTGTACAGCACTGCCGGGCATTTGATGCTCTCTCGAGAACGCCCTAAAATAAGCCGGCATCTAGGAGCTACACGGGGTTTGAGTACAGCTCCAAACTCACCTCAGTGTTCACTGCATCTGTGTCTTCGGGTGCGTGATGCTGTTTAACCGCCACGGTGGTATCGCACCTGAGGATGATGATGGACTGTCAGTCTGCTTCACGCCCATTCACCTCGAGCCCGTCACAATGTATAAAGGTGTGCGTGTAGTACTGTACGTACCATCGGACGGTATTAAAAGGGTTTGGCCACTTCCTGTTTCTCCTCCCACCAAGACGACGTTAACTCTTTCAATCACGAATAAGTCTTGAACACTTTGTAGGCTGTCAGAATTGAAGTTTCAGTTTTGAACAAAGTTAAAGATTTGCAAGATTTTAAATCATATTAATTTAACTATGAAAACGATCAAATTAAAATTAAACTTTTTTTTATTTAAATTGTAGTTTTTTATTTTTTGACAGTTCAATGTATTCTATTTTTTATATAGGCGTATTTATATTAATACTAATATAAAATTATATATTAAATTAATTGGCTATAAAAAAGCGAAATAAGTGCTTCTCATAAATGTTGTTGACACATGTAAATATAATAGACAGTTTTTAGTTTATAACCCTGTCATTTATAACGTGTAACTGCTTAATTTTATATGTGGATGCACAATATGCACAAACTGTATTGCAAACAAACTAATGGTTCTGAAAGGAACCATTATTCTCTACTAATATACTGTCAGAAAAATAAACGCAAGAACATCACCCCCTAGTGTCGATACAAAATAAATCCACAAGTGACAGGCTGCTCTATCGTGTTTCCCAAAAATCCAGCATCTTCAAACTCTACTATTCTTCCATCAAGCGTCATATGGTCTTAAATGACATCATACGCTCACATAGATGATGACATAATATATTTCCATATCTCAGATCATGACCTTGCTATTTATATATCTATAACATTCCATTACAACCAATGTCCTCATTCCCCCCCCCCACACTCTCAGATCCCCTAATGGAAAATGAATCATTGTATCTCAAATCATACATTTTCTCCCTTCCTATTTGCACGTAAAGTTTCACATGTAAAACAGAAATACATTTAATAAAAGTTCATACATGTATCATACATCTCATTTCACAACATTAAATGATTTGTGTTTGTGTATCTTTGTGTTTGAAGGCCATTTCGCCATCCATCATATTGCACGGGTATTGCGGCTGCAGTCGGCACATGGCTCTTGTTTCAGAGGAAATGTTCTTGCGTTGGAACAGTGCAGTGGGGTCAGTGCTTTGGTTTGGCTTTGAATGCAGTAATGTGATGCTGTTACTTTGCGTTAAATGCATCGCTAGAATTTCTCAGCAAGCTGTCAACATTCATATCCAGGCTTTAAAAGGATGATGGCATCACTGTAATCCTAAACCTATATGTACCTAATAACTCTGTTTTATTCATGGAGGAATTATAACAATGTGTCATTTTACTAATAAGGCTTTTATTGTTTTTTTTATATTTTATGGGGGTTTTGTAATTTCCGTTTTAATAATCTTAACGATGACTCTTATTAGAAAAGTTTCATTGTTGTGTTCAGTTTCTGGCTATTACCGTTATTTTTTTATTCAGCATAAACATGTAGTGCAAAAAAAAAATTCATGACGTTAAAGTATATTATTGAGAAATGGAGTGGGAAGACTGTAAGTAATAGTATAACAAGCAGTTCATTTGCAAAAAGAGACAACTCATTTTCATAAATTGTGTTATCGTGTTTTTATTGTATTTTTTTTGTTATTACTTAATCAAAACAACCTATCTGCAGTTTGATTGATATTACTTTGAATGCACAATATAAAACATTATTTAAAAAAAACAAATTATCTCTTAATGCAAAGAACTCTTCAATTTGATTTATTTTTGTTTTGTGGGTGAAATATATAATTTGAGCATGTTTCAAGACAATACTTTCTATCATTAATTATGTCTTAAACATTGTTTAACAGGTTGATGCATGTTGAGGCGAAATTGAACAGTTGTCTCATAGGAATCCTCACGTCTAAAGTGCAGTCTGTTTCATCAGTAACTTGAGAAAGAATTGTTCATGTTGCCAAGTGATGGATTATGTTTCTCATTTACTGTACAGGCCTATGAATCTAAGAGACTGGTATGAGGACACATGCTTCTCTGAATGCCATAGTAACAGTGCGAGAAGCATCCCATAATGGCGTGTGCTCTTTCACAGGTGCTGACAACAGACGGGGACAAAAGAGCCTTCAACATGTCAGAGAAATCTGCACCTTGGTCTATTTTTAGTTTTTTTAGGATGGTCAGATGTCGGGTGTGTTTTGTATGGACATATTTTTTTGCTTTAACCTGTACACTATATACAGTACCATGCGATATGAAGTCTTATATATAAATTCCATATATTCATCTGTATATATCCTGGAGAACAAATATATTGATTGAATTCACCGTAAATTGGTTTGTTCTACCATGATTTTAAAAAACTAATGCAATCCGAATAGTTTTGTTGCTATCAGCAGTAACCATTAAGTCCTGACGCACATATGACAAGAAAGCTGATCTCAGATCTCAGATCATTTGGCACAGTTGACCTGCTGGTGGGGCTGTGTCTTGCGTATCAGTTAAATGGACTTGGGGTAAGTCATTTTCACCCCTCCTAAACCTAAACCAATCTGTACACACTTCTGTGGGCATGATGGTAGGGTGTAAAAATAGCACCAGACTTTTATTTATAAGACAGAGAAACACTCAGGGGAGAAGCAGTGGCACTTAAGGATCTGACCTGCGCTATTCTGATTCTATTTTATTTGTTAGCCCAACCGGATGAGATGCACTGCCTGAGCAGGAAGCCCAGGTCATATCTACTGAACTCCTACAGTGATCTCCAGGAGATGGATGAAATTGCCAGAGAGTCATATGAAGCCACCTGGTTAGATCTGCTGATGGAGACGAGACCAGAATACAAGTATGCCCTCTATTTAGCACTTCCTGAATGATGCGTTTCTCACATCTAAATGTCTTTTCTGTATAAACTATTTCTTTAATAATACACAAGATACTTGCTCAGAGTGTTTGGTCAGAATTGTGGAGTTCCACATTGTTAGTTTCTGTGGATGGCATAAGACATCACCAAAGATCATTCAATTTCAGTAAAGTGTTATTTCTATAGGGCTTTCACAATGAGCATTACCAAACAGCTTACAGGAAACACTTAAGTACAGATCCCCAACTTCTGATATCCTCCACAGGATGACACGCTCGGAGAAAGACTCTGTGAGAAAAGAGAGCTATGCAAGCAAACAGGTGGTTCATTTCACAGTGCGAAGATTCCCAAACCAGACTCTTTGCATGGGGAGAGAGGGGGAGCCCATGCAGGAATATCACTTACCTTACAAAAACATCCTCCCGATACCAATGTTTGTGCTGAGGGATGTCACGAGGCCTGATGTGACCCGATCTCCCTCTGCAGTGGACTCTAAAACTAGTTCAAATGGAATTTGGCCTCAGAAGAGAGAGCTTTCATCCATCACCGAACATAAGCCGATGGTAATACAAGCTAGGAGTCAGGACTTTAGAGCGTCCAGCCTCATATCGCCACCACAAGAGTCGCATCGTTCCCAGCGACGGGAATGACGAGGTGAAGAAAGCTGGTAAATTATGTGTTGGGTGAACTCAGTCCTATTTCTGAAGACTTAATCACAGCGCATTAAAGGGTGTGAGTGTATTTATTTACAAATGAGAGGACTCGAGAAATCTTCTGGAAAGAAAATGCAACAGCCACTAAAGCATTTGGAGACATTGATAAAGATTGAAATGTTTTGTGTTATAGGTATATAAAAGTGGCATATGCAAACAAACTATTCTTAGAATAAACTTTTCTGCAATTTTTGCAATAACCTTTAACCAAATGGTCTTAAATTTTGTCTACAAAGTCAGGTCATATGGGTCACTTACCTACCGTCCATGCCATACGCTGTCATTTATCTATTGGAAATATGTGAGTATCAATATTTTACACATTGTTTCTTAAATGCAAGTTTCAGTCAGGTGTATTTATGTAATTGTGGCATAAGAACAGAAACAAAAATAAACTTTTTGAGTCATTTGAAATGTATTATGTCTTTCATTTCAGAAATGCATTTATTGCACATCTCAGCAACAGTATATTCTTATTTGTACAATAACACAAAGGATATAATAGTTAAACTGGGCGTAACACACATGGTTTCTGCCAATCTCATATTAATCTTGAGTACCTATAGAGTAGTATTGCATACTTCGAATATTCGAAGAGTATTTCGTTTGATCACATTTATAAAATATAGATACAGCTTTACGATTGTTTCCGTAATCATACGGCGCGTGCGGGGGGAGGGGTAGGCTGAACTAAAGCACATTGTCAACAAAACGCAGACATCGGTTTCACTCACCGCATGCGGTTCATGTCCGGCATCTTTTAGCGCTGGGAGTGGGACGGCTCCATATCAGTTTCAAACAATCTCCAAATCCAGCGTTATATCCAGTTTATATAACATTCATCACCCAAATGCAGTGAACAAACAAACACCTGAACTTCGCGAATGTATGCTCTCTCTCATGCTCTCTCTCTCCTGCACACATGTGAAAGTGACGTCTGCGCATTCTCCTTCTCCTGCTCTCCTTGCTGCCGCTACTTTTCCGGGAGAATTGTCCAATAAGGGACTAAGAATTATATGTTCGAAAAAACTTTCTAAACCTGTACGGTCGCTGGGGGAGTTTATCGAGCACAGAAATACTACGTAATATGCCCAACTCGTTTTTTGACCAGTTGACCATGTTAAGCATGAGAAGACAGCACGTTTAACATTGTAAAGAAGTCAGAATGCATGAAACACCGTTGCAGGGCCGCTTTAAGAACTATCTTAACATTCAGACTAACAATGAATAAATCCTATTAATTTCAATTCGTCTTTAATATAGCAACTGTTAAACATTACAATGACTAGTCTTATTTATAGTGTTAAAGCTTAAACTCAAAATGTGCTGTAGCCCCATGACCCGACTCGATCCAAACAAATAAATGGCACATCAAAAGATAAACTTTTTGTTCGACAAAATAGAAGTGCTCAGAATGTAAAATGATTGTCAAAGTCTCAACAGGCCTGATGTGTGGCATCATAAATAGTTGATGAACACAAGAGAGAGATCAGTGCAAAAAACATACCGGCCTTCAAGACCTTAGGTGTTTTAGAGATCTATTTATCACCTGTTTATTATCACCAAGGTTTGCTGAAGTTTGGTGGGGCTCCTTTAAGCGTCTCCTCCGCTCTCCTGTGTTTCTGCAGGGTGACCTGAAGTTGCCAGTACCTGAGATACAGCCACATCAAATTCCCATTCTTACGCTTATCCATGTTTAACAAATCTGCACAGTGTCTGTCGTTCTTAAAAATGTCCCTGAGATCATCTTCAAGGTTCAGCTCAGCACCCACAGGGTCTTTAACCACTTTCAGCAGCAGGTTCTTCTCCATCTCCTGACGATGTTCCCGTGGCAACAGGATGCTGCAGAAAGCTTCCTGCCTCTCCACTAGCTTCACTTCCAGTCCCCTCAGCAGGGCTTGAGCCCTGCGCTGCCATTCCTCCTCTCGCTGCAGGGCTTCCCGCAGCGCTGCCCCGGCCGCACCAGACTCTAGCAGGCGGTTCTTTTCTTGCTCCAGGTGTTGTCGTTCCTGTTGAAGCTGCTTTCTTTCCTGCATGGCCTGTTGGCTCTGAGAGATCAGTGCCTTTCTGTAGCCCTGTACGCGTTGACGTTCCTTCTCGAGCTCTACCTCCAGGTGCGCTGAAGTCCGATGGGTTTCCTTCAGTTTGTCTCTGTACTTCAGCTCCAGCTGTCTGGTGATGGCAGCCATGTCGCTATCGTACTTGGTTTTCACATCTTGGATCTGTCTTCTTGATTCTCGAGTCCATATCCAACCTAGATAAAAGTAAACCATGTACATTTTCTTTTAATTTTGTATCTTTTGTTCTTCTTTTACAAAAAACGGTAGCTTTCTGAATTGCTTTCTTGTATTGTGACTATGACAGTGTCCCATTTGAAAGCACTTCAATCTTCTTCAATGAGTATTACTACTAAAAAGACTAAAGACCTCAAATAAAGTTGAAATTCATGTTGTCCAAAACTAGTATAATATATTACATAATGTTTAGACATTTGCCTGAATATCTATTACAGAAATGACATGATCCCCTTGTAAAACTTGTATAAAAAATACTTACGAAATGCTGCCAGCCCGATCATGGGCACCAGCAGGGCATAATTCCATTTCCCACCGTCATCTGGCCCTGGATCTGGTCTAATATTCCATCTTGGAGGATTATTTAGGTTGTTCATGGAGAAACTCTGATCAGATGCACAAAGTATATACTTCTTATATACGCTGCAGGTGCTGACATGCACTTCTCCACCAGTATGTTAGCACAGATCATGTAGATATTTTAAATATATTTGTTTTAAATTATCACTGTTTACTCACCTTGAACAACCTAAAGTTCTCTGCATGCGATCTTTTCAGGAAGGCAGGCAGAGGCAGGCACAAATATGCAATTCCTTCAAAAACACCGCATGGTCCATTTAGCGTTATGTGCTATATATAGCGGGGGCATGCATATTGTGCCACTATACGTATTTATAATTCTTATTTTTCCGATATTATTAGTTACTTGTTTGTACAGTTTGTATTTGACATAATTTAAAAAATACACTTGCATTGACATTTGAACACCCCCACGGCCAGAGTTAGTATAGTCCTGAATGCTGCACCGTGATGTTCTTGATGTTCCCAAAGGCGCATCAAATGTGCAGACTGAAGGACATGGTAGCAGAGATTTTAGGCATCCAGACTAATTAGAGCCACAACTATAACTGATAAAAAGTTTCTTATACCACTTTTTACTGTAGTTAGATCCTTTACTTACATTATATTAGGTTATCACCTATATGTATTTATTATTACAGTGCTGGGTTATTTTAAACATACAGCCTGTTTCGTGACCTGCATAGCCATTGATAAATACACATTTTTCTATTAGAAGTAAATACTTGGCAATAATATTTATCAGACTGTGTTATATATAAATGTAACAAATCATTATTATAATTAATTATCATATGTAAAAAGGCATTTACTTATATTCAGCTGTTATCAACAGATCCAGAAAGTTATGATCAAACATGAGAACCCCACGAAAAACCTCACAGGTATAAAATATGTATTGTAATGATATTAACATAAAAAATGATCTGAACGTGACCAAAATAATTAATTAATTTATTCAACATTTTGATATGAACAAAACAACGTGTCAATTACATATATTACATGTTAAACCAATATGGACGTTTCCTGCCGCGTTCTATTATTCTCTTGTCTGCATCAGAAGGTGTTTCATTTTCATACAAAACAACAGACTCCACAGCAGGAGTGTTGAGAGGTGCCCCTTCCATGATGGAGATCTGCTTTCGTATCATTGCCGTCTCCTTCCTGACCTTTTCATAGCAGTATCCACACAGAATATGCTTTAGTTTCATGTTGCCACACTCTGGACACGGCTCAATATTGTTCTGAGGGAGGTAAACAAAAAAGGAGAAATTACACTTGTTGTTGCCCGGGCACTCCATATAGAAAAAGGGTCACCCAAATGGATACATTTACATGTAATACAACACAGTATTATTATTATTGTTCTGGGCTTGTTTATTTTAAGATAAAGCAACCAAAGAGTTCTTACTTTGACTTCAATCATTTTATTTGGGTTTCGTCTTCTGCAGCGATTCACTTCGATAGTTCGTCTCTTTTTTGGAGCTGCCATCCAGAAGATGCTGTCCATGAAACTGGGCTCTGAGCTTTCTTCACCACTGTTGTGATGGGTTTGAGGGAGAATGCTGGGACCATTCACTGCCAGAGCTGGACCTGAATACAGTGTTTATTTGTTAAGAATTAAAATACATCAAGTTATAATAATAAATTAATTAATACAATTATATACCCCACATGCATTTCAAACATACATGCACCCCATCTACTGTGAATAACGTTACATTCTACGGTATAAATGACGAGATTTTTGAATATTTACTTTCTTCAATATTTTAAACCATAACTTATACAGTAAGCAAAATCACAAGTTTCATAATATAGCCTATTAGACACATTGTTTAGTTTCTTAAGTCTGTAGTGACAACATGTGTTGATCACTTACAACAGCAGAAGACGTCAGACAACATTCAAAATTACATGTTTATTATGCATCCCACAGAAGTGGAAGAAATGACAAGAATACGATTTAAATGGTGTTGCATTGAAATCAAATGTGACATATATTAAGCGTACATACATTAATGGATTATAACACATGGCATATTGATAGCCAGTGTCCACTTACCTAAGCACCTGTCAAAACCCACCGCCTGCGCTAAACTGAGCTCTAGTCGCTGCAGCGAGTGTCTGAATAACTGAAGTAAACTCGATAAAGACATTGTGCTGTTTTGTTGAGTTTATTCAAAATGAACAGATCAAACGTTCTCACGGTCACTGCTGAGCGAAACACATGGCAGTGCGCATGCGCTTGACCCTTCTAGGTGCATTCTGGGAATTGTAGCTTAACTGTTTATAAACGATCGTTTATTTGGAGGAAAAACGGCGAAGACATTATAAACAATTAATGAACGAATTCAAGTATTTCAAAGTACTAAACCGTTTTAATGAAATAAGATGCAATACAACTTAATTTCAAAGGAATTGCACATGCGGTTAAGAAAAACATCATTACCCACAGTTCCCATCAGTTGCGCTGCCAACCAATCAGATCAATTAAACTCGTTACGTCACTTCCCCAACACAGAACGAAGATGGCAGAAAGAGGGTACAGCTTCTCTCTTACTACATTCAGGTAATTTTATTTATTATATCATTTTATACACTTTATTCATTAGGGTCGCGTGTGTGTGTGTTTTAGCGCATAGCAAATCCCAAAACTTACAAAGATCTCAGTAATTCGAAAGCATTCATTCAATTTGATCCGGGCATTGATGCAGAGTCACTCTGTTTGTAATGCAGTGCAACTTACATCTATGTTCATCAGTTTTCGCAACAGAGTGATAAAAACTGAAATTTCATAACACAGCAACCATTTACCCCTCTTAGGGGTGGTTAAAAGTTGGTTTTGTCGTTGTGATTTGAACTGGATTTTACTTTCACTTTCTGGGTAACGTTACGGGGTAGATTTCCATATTATGTGCTTTTCATATACATACATGTGTGACTTATAAATATACATTACTTAGTGTATGCTTTACAAGTTTCAGAGGTTTTATTTTGTGTACAATTTACTTTGATTAAAAACCCACCATATTCATACTGTAAAAAAACAAACATTCAACCTAGCAAACATACACTTGACATGACTTGACACTTGAGTATATGATGTTCAAAACAAACTCCATATTTAAAAACACTATGTATATGTATCACTGTCTGTTGGTTGTTTTACCAACAGTGCTTAACAATGTATCTTGATCTCTTAAATGTATTTGTGTATTCAGCCCTTCTGGGAAACTGGTTCAGATTGAGTATGCATTAGCAGCTGTAGCGGCTGGTGCTCCTTCAGTTGGAATAAAAGGTATGAAAATAATATTTTTCTTTTATGTTTCTTAAACATTGTTTTGTTTATATACACAAAATGTAATTCAATTAAATGGCTGCAAGTCTGATCTACAGGTCCTATATGTTTTTCTGGGCTACAGGATGTTTATTCTGATTTCTCATTCACAGCTGCAAATGGCGTTGTTCTGGCAACAGAAAAGAAACAGAAATCTATTCTGTATGACGAGCAAAGTGTTCACAAAGTGGAGCCCATAACCAAACACATTGGTATAGTGTACAGCGGTATGGGTCCAGACTACAGGTATAGATTACGCTACTTACTACATATCCTATTAAACATTATATAGTGGTTCCAAATAAATGCATGATTAAATTGGAAAACAACAGAGTTGGTTGCAAAAAGTCTTGCCTTTGTGTCTGCAGGGTTCTGGTGAGAAGAGCAAGAAAGCTGGCACAGCAGTATTACCTTGTCTATCAAGAACCAATACCTACAGGCCAGCTTGTACAGAGAGTAGCTTCTGTTATGCAGGAGTACACACAATCAGGGTATGCATTCTGTAGATGCAACTTTAATGTCATGCTTCTAATCCTACAGTTCAATATATGGTGATGGGTTTATTTTGCAGAGGTGTCCGGCCATTTGGTGTGTCCCTCCTGATTGCAGGCTGGGATGAAGACCGCCCATACCTTTTCCAGTCTGACCCATCTGTATGTTATTCCTTTTAAATAAATAATTTATTGCGTCTTATTCTGTACTGAACATATTATGTATTGTATTCGCAAAATAAAATGGATTTTGATCTGTTAAAGGGAGCATACTTTGCATGGAAAGCCACAGCAATGGGTAAAAACCATGTGAATGGAAAAACATTCCTTGAAAAAAGGTATGAAATGCTTTTCATATGCCAGTTATTTATGATTACAAATACTTAGTGCCATATTAACACATATTGTCCTTTTTTAGATACAACGAGGATCTTGAGCTGGAAGATGCAATTCACACTGCTATTCTGACTTTGAAGGTGATAATTAACAGCCCAAATGTGACACCAGCCATGTTTGCTAAATGTCTATAATAATGAATTGTGCATCATGATAGTTCTTGAAATATCAAAGAATAATTTTTATTATGTTACAGGAAAGCTTTGAAGGTCAAATGACTGAAGACAACATTGAGGTGGGAATCTGCAATGAAGCCGGATTTAGACGTCTGACCCCAGCGGAGGTGAAGGACTATCTGGCGGCTATTGCGTAAAATTGTTTGTAAAATCGTCTTTATAAAATGCAGATTCATCACTGGTTACCTTGACATCTTCATTTTTAAAACTTACATGAGTACTTAGTCATGGATTTGAACAATTCAATGTAGAATTCAGCGAACATTGTATTGTTTATATTTTGTTTTTCTTTCACACTGAAGGAATAAAATCTTATGAAATCTTTTTAAAGTGTACATTTTATATTGCTGTTGAATGTTTTAGATTTATCAAAACATTACTCAAATGGGTCGATGGAGGAACAATATGAAGAGAATAAGAATGACGACCGGAAGTTTTGTTTATATACGTTTCATTCATGCATTAAGATAACGTATTGGCGCAAATATCTAACGTCTTTGCAGGAACCCCTTTCAGAAAGGAGGTTTAGTGAAAACTCGGAGCATATGTCAAACCTGAGAAAGCGGGTAAGTCAAGCCCGTTTCTAATAGAGAGGTAACTTATACTTAGAATCAGTAACCATAGTAACTTACTCTGTGAACCTAAACCGGTCGGGAGCAGGTTTTCTTTGGTAAGTTTCTTTGATCTCCACCCCCTTTTTAAAGTCAAGCGGTGTACCTCAATGATTCATTCATTTAATACGGTCATTCATGCCACTCATTTTGATCACATAGTGACCACCTCAAGGACATGTGCTTTTATAGATGCTGCATTAATTCATAGGGATGTACTTTGGGTCACACTTTATTTTACGGTGCCTGTGTAACAATGTAATTATACATTTAAGTACTGAGTAAAAATAATTAACTACATGTAGTTACTATAGGTTTAGGGTTAGGGTGTGGTATAGGGGGAAGTTACATGTAATTTTGCATAATGTATAGTAAATACTATGGTAAATACATGTATCGTGTGTAACAAAGGCACCGTAAAATAAAGTGTTACCGTACTTTGATTTCAGGAGTGCAATTTAGGACCTGAATGGAGATTTGTCATTTCCCCGTGCATTTTTATTAAAACTGAACCATTTTTCTTTACAGTGAATTAGATATATCAAAACATCTCATCCATCCTTACATCAATAATATCAGCCATCATGGCCGTGAATTACATCAGAGCATATTCTTTCCCCTACATTTGATCACAAATGGTAGTATTCTATGAAGGATGAGAAATTACTTAATAACATGTGTAAATAAAGAAATTAATAATATTAATTAACACATAAAAGTAATGCACAATCCATTTAGATTGTGCAGCCACTACTACCCATATTTGCTCTGTTTATTAATTTAAACTTAAGTCATTAGTACATTAATTAATTCACTGTATGCAGACCGGTAAGGAAAGTGTGCCTCGCTCTCAAGCGCTTTCTGCAGACATGTTGCTTTTTTGGTGCCGTTGCCATGGTGAATCGTAATATCGGTGCTCCACTGATCATGGCTTTTCATAGTCGTGGTACACGTGCTTAACTCAATGTAAACCCAGAGTTGATTGAACTAACTCAAATCAGCTGTTCGAAACCAAAAACTTCGTTTAAATCGACGTAGAGTTCACATTTTACTCGGTGTTGGTTGAACCTCCGTATTGAAACGGGACCCAGCAGTGTGTCTAATATAAATCTGCCATAAAAGCAAGCTGAAGTTGGGCATAGCCTCCGTCAGCCAATCAGAAACAAGAGTGTCGCGTCACTTACGGCGCGCCAAAAATTACTGGGCACATCTTTCCAAAACGAATTCCTCCGCTAAATTGTATCCCTGTATGGATAACAATAGCACCATTTATCTTGTCCCTGTCGAGCTCAGTAATGTGTCCTGTATTATGTAGTCATGTTAATTTGAATAAAACATTTAAAACACTAAGACGAGAAGCGTGACAACTCGGATCTACTTTATGTCTTGACTGTGCGTTCAAGTTTTGCGCAGTGTCCCTCCGCTGCAAGTGACGTTTGTGGCGCCAGAAATCAAGGAGGAGTTGAGCGCGATTTGAAAACGATGTTCAATGTACTCGGCTTATTAAAATATTGACAAAATTATTTGTGAGTGAGATTGTGCCTGGATGATTTTAGGGTCTTTTGAGGCTTTTTAAGGATGGTGATGCTGCGCAGTAACGGCGATATGGACTCGAGCACGGAGTTTCTGTCGTTGAACCCGCCTCAGCGAAAGTCCGCGCGGCTTAAAAAGGCCCATGATGACAGTTTAACGAGTGTCGACGACAGCCCGGTGAACGTAAGGCAGTCTTATATCTGTTTAAGTACTAACATGTTAGTTATAAAATGTTTCTTAACCTGCTGTGTCGTTTTTTTACTTTGTTGTTGGTTGGCTGCTAAAAGAGCGCGAGACACTCGGTTTACTTTACGGGCGCGCTAGATACATAACGTTACTACGCTAAAACAACTTGCCCTGCAAGTTACAAAACGTTGAATGATTAAACATATATACGGGTAACTTACAAGGTGCATATGGCATGATTATTTTCTCAGGCATTATGCTAAGTACATTATCTGTTAGCTGACAGCTAAACATCTGCTCAGTCAAAACAAAGTTTGATGAGGGCGGGTAAACAGCGCCAGGCGGTTCCTGGGCGCGAGAAATTTGTCAGTTTAAAACAAACATTGCTATTTGAATAGTAAATGCAAAAACACGCTGCGGTTGTTTATGTTTATCAATTTATAATGCTAAGCGCATTTCTATATGTTTGTACATCATCAGAATCCACTGTCATATCAGTATCATTACGCTTTATCTTGTAATTATGATATGCATTATGCCATACATTACACACAGTACACAACCCTAAAAATGTGAAAAAAGTGTACAGTCAGTGTGATGCGTATAAATAAAGGGAAATAATAGTAAATGGATGGTGACCGCTGTAAATTTCCTATCTATATAACCCTTACACAACAGATGCCAACTGCCCATTTATGAACATAATTTTTTTAGGGATTTTTGTCAATAAAAGAGGAAAACGGCATGAGGAGCAGAGATCAGAAAGGAAGACATGCTGTCACCTTCGCTGATGTGAATGGACAAGGCAGCAAATCCCCTTCTAAAGATGAGAAAACCGAAAGACATTTACGGTGAGACAGTAGTGTATGGATCTCATTTCTTTTTTATCAGTAATGAATCAGTTTGTAACCTGTGTATTTATTCATTCATTAATTCATCATTCATTCATAGGAAATCACCAAGATTACAGGCAGATGGAGAGAGATCTGCAGATGAACACACAGGTGGGCATGTCGGTCCTGTATGATAAGTATTAGACTTAATTCTGTTGTTTACTTCTTACTTAAAAATAATGCAATACTTTGTTCAGATGAGGCCGAATCTACTCCTGTTTCTTGGAACCTGCGTGCTCGAATTCAGAGGCGAGAAGAGGACAGTTCTGTGAGACGCAGCTCCAGAATTACAAGATACAAACTTAACGCCAGGAACCAGTCGGTCCTTTATGACAGGCTTATTACAAAGTATGAACGAACATACAACTCTCTTCTTACCCTGTTTTTAAAGACATTGGCTAATTTAAAGGGAATGTGTGTGACTAGTGTTTTGTGCCACTAGTTTTTCAGAATTACACAGTTTGGTAAGAAGAACAGACTCTTCAGTCATAGTGCCATCCTTGAACCAGTTGGATATGAAATGTAATAAATGACTCATCACCTTAAAATCAATATTACTCATATTTGATTCTCAAAAGAAAAATCATGTAGTTATTCACTCAAAATTGTTCGGTATAAACCACTTTCCCTTTGGACCATCATTTTTAGACTAATGCCAATCTGACATTTTTGGGCATCTTGGTTCTAAGTGGTGGTTCTGTCTATTTCAGCACGGCAGAGGCTGTGCTTCAGAAGATGGATGACATGCAGAAAATGCGTCGGAGATTGGAGAGCAGAGGCAGTGAAGATGAGGTTCGTCCTGATCTTCATTGGCTCCTCCGTTGAAGCTGTGATCAGCTTGGATTTGACTGTTGTGGTTTCCTTTTGTAGAATCTTAGAATTTACTCTGGAACCAAAAGGAAGAGAATTACGAAATCTTCAGAGAATACACAAGAGGAGAGTTCTGACAACCAAGAGAATGGTAAAGATAGTGTCCTAAACATCCTGAACAAGTGTGCCCTTTTCTGATATGTAGCAGAGGCATTGTATAACTGCTGAGTCTTTACCTTTGTAGCATAAAAGATCCAATAGGCTCCAAAAAGTTGTTTGGACAGCTAATTGCATTTGTGTGATTAAATGTATTAATGTTGTACGTTGTACATGGAATACACCATGGTTGTTATATCTCTAAACTTCTCATTTCCCAGAATATAGTGATCACGAGGAGGAGGACAGAGAAGCAGAGGGTGAGGAAGAAGAAGAAGAAGAAAATGATGATGAAGAGGAAGACGAAGATGAGGAAGACAACGGAAAACGTTACGAGTTCAGGCAAAGAAAAGCTGTTGTGCGCTACCAGGCACCCCTTGATGGTTGGTTTTATTCTACAGTATTATAAAAGACCAATGCATTTGAAATACAAATCAGATTATTAGACTTAATTATATTTTTCGGGTTATTTATTTCATTGTTTTTTTATTTTAATGTAATTTTTTTATTACAGAGCCAAAGAAGCAGAGTATATTTTTTAAGCGTCACTCCACCCCAATGAGAAGAAGATATTCCTTCAGTTCTGCAGGTCCCCGGGGCCTGTACAACAACAGGAGGAGCACCAGGTCAGCATTAGTCTTTCAATCCAGGCTGATGAGATCATGTGACCAGAGACAGAATCCATGATTATCCAAAATTTTAACACATCCATAAGATTTTTTAACTTCAACAAAACAACTGAAAATGTTAATTAGGCAATAGGTCACAGTTATTATATTTAACGTCCATCTCTGCTTATCACTTCAGCATTTGTGTTTTTATTGCAGAAGCATTCATGTGTTCACTGTGTACTTTTCTTGTTGTAGTATAGACAGAAATGAGAGTGATGGGTAAGAACTAACTGATATAATCATCTGCATGGGGTAAAATGAAGGGTCATTATAGCGAAGACGCATAAAATGGTGCTATATGCCACCCTGGTGTAAAAATGCACTAATGTGAGTAAGCAATTGTGTGTTGGGCAACAGGAGAGGTGATGGTGGCTACACCTTTTGGTTTTACACCTGCATTTCTGGTATCATTTTGGTTGCTTTTTATATCAGGAGAAGACATGCCATTCACAGTAGTGACTCCACATCCTCCTCTTCCTCTGATGAAGACAAATTTGAGAGACGAAGAAGCAAGAGTCGTAACAGGTCAATAAACAGGTAAAGATATTTACATCATTTACATTTAGTAATTTAGCAGATGGTTTTACAGAAGCGACTTGTAAGAGCTCAGAGGAAAAGATCTCATTGATGGAGTGTTATATTGAAGCAGGTTTTCAAAGCCTTAGTTTTGGGTTCAAAGTCTTATAAGGCAAATAGGACCAATCAGAAAAAATTGCTCAAAATGGAACTCCTGGATTTTTGTTTTTATCTTTACACATCTTCAAGACAGGCTGTACCTGTTTATTTCTCGATTTATATTTTGAATTCAACTATCAACACCTTTTATGAATGCAAATAATGACTCTTTTTGTGCAGATGCCTCCCCATGAATTTACGCAAGGAGGACTTGTTGGGAGTCCACAAGGACAGGGTCAAAATTGGAGCGAGTCTTGCAGATGTGGATCCGATGCAGATTGACCAAACGGTATGTATGTATGTCTTCGATTAATTCAACTAAAGAATTTAAGAAGGCTGTTGTTTCACTGATGGATTTGTGTGCAGGTGCGTTTTGATAGCATCGGAGGTTTGGGCAAACACATCTCTGCACTAAAAGAGATGCTCGTTTTTCCTTTGCTTTACCCTGAAGTTTTTGAGAAGTTTAAGATTCAACCTCCAAGGTATGCTATCTGATTTTGATAAAAAAATCATATTTGCAAAACAGTGTATAAAGGATGTATTTTTTAAGTTGACTTAAGAGTAAACAATGGCTTTGAGGTGGGTTTTCCAAACATTGCTATTTGAGTGCCCCGACAAGTCTACTGGCTCAACCGGTGGTGTGGGTTTGTACTATGGTTTACAGAACAATGGCAGATGATATGGGGTTGTATGAGTTTTGGGAAACATCTTTGAAAAAGGTCTTTGTTTTTGCAGTTTTGTTTAGTGCCATTAGTGGTGCTAAAATTCTACACTTTATCTTTAGAAATTCATGTTAGTGTTTTGTCTTTAAAATGTTGGCAATACTAATTGAATGTAATTGATCAATTTGAAGGGTAATGCTAAATGTTGTGATAGACAATAGATTGACTTCTGTTTAACATTCTTTGCTGCGTGTTGCAGGGGCTGCCTGTTCTATGGCCCTCCTGGGACAGGGAAGACTCTGGTTGCTCGAGCCCTTGCAAACGAGTGCAGTCAGGGCGAGAGAAAGGTGGCGTTCTTTATGAGGAAAGGGCGGACTGCCTTAGCAAATGGGTGGGGAGTCTGAGAGACAGCTCCGCCTCCTGTTTGACCAGGTAAACATCTTATTCCGAAAGTTTGTATGGTCAATAAAAACCTTGAATGCATGCATGATTTTGAAGAATTTGTGTTGTTTATTTTAAAGGCATACCAAATGCGTCCATCGATTATTTTCTTTGATGAAATTGATGGGATTGCACCTGTTCGGTCCAGCCGACAAGACCAGATACACAGGTGTGTTTATTAAGCAATAAGGCACGACATATTGTTATTATTAAAGAATACAAACGCCTGTGCTTGCCTCAAAAAATGAGTAGAATATGTCTTAAGTGTTTCTGGGACAGTAGCAGACTCAATTAAAAAGGTTCTATATGTGTCCTACCTAGGTAATGGATGGTTTGGACAGTAAAAGTAGTGGAACAGTCAATCGGAGCTACTAACCGCCTGGACTCCATAGATCCCGCTCTTAGAAGACCTGGGCGATTTGACAGAGAATTCCTGTTCAGCTTACCTGACAGAGAGGTGAGAGTTTAGAGCTCAAAACTTGATGGATATATTTACCTAATATTCCACCTTGGGTTAGTGTTTAGATACGTTTACAAGAAATTGTTACTCTTTGCAGGCTCGCAAAGATATTTTGAAGATCCATATGAGGCAGTGGGACCCACCGGTGTCTGATGCGTTCCTTGAAGAGTTGGCTGACAAATGTGTCGGTAAGAACTGTTCCACAAATGTGAAATGTCCTGATGAGCTAACAGTCAGAGAACAGATGCACTGTCTCAGCTTTCCCTGTGCCAAAACAAAACTGTTGCTTTCCAACACACCTCTGTGTTCTGGGTAGCTCTGACTTTTATAGTATTTTAAAGTGCTTCTAACACAACATCTCAGTGAAATATGAAAGTAGGGCTGGTTACTTGATAGGCTTGGGCTGCAGGGTTCACTGTTAAAACTGTAACTTTACTCTCTGTTTAATAGATTGTCGTGTCAAAAGCTGTTTCTGCACACTAACAACCTTTCTATGCTGCCAGGTTACTGTGGCGCAGACATCAAAGCAGTGTGCGCAGAAGCAGCTCTGTGCGCACTGCGCAGACGCTACCCCCAGATCTACACCACCTCCCAGAAACTCCTGCTGGATGTGGAGTCCATCAGTGTCTGGTGGGCGGGACTTCCTCTCGGCCATGAGGAAAATAGTTCCGGCTTCCCAAAGAGCAGTGGCCTCTCCAGCTAAAGCGCTTACACCTGTCATCGAACCTCTGCTGAACTCCAGCCTCAGTAAAGCCATGGAGATGCTGCAGAGACTTTTTCCTCATGCAGAGCAGGGTCTCAAGAAGAAAAAAGACTCTGGTACGTTATCATAACAACAGGTTCTAAAAATGTATTCTTTATCTTGCTCATATTGTTAGAGCTTTGTTCAAATAATTGTGTCCTAACTAGACATGATGTAACATGATTCCAACAAAAAAATCTGCCTGTACTGAAACAGAACTGAACAGAACGGCAGCCAGTCTTAACCAATGTGGAAGGGAGCGCCTTGCTAATAAATGGTCCAATGAATTGTCAGTGTGGGAGAGGCTGTCCACCAGTGTGCTTTTGTAGAAAACAGCAAAATGTAGCATCGCTTTCATAGCTGGTTTTGTCAACCTCTTAAATAACATGGAAGATATTGTATTACTTGATGTATTTTCTGTTTTAGAGGGTGTATCTGGCGTCCTAGATGATCTACTACAGAGTGAAGACGAGGGGTCTTCTATATGCACTACCAATAAAGGCCAGAAGAGCACTGGACCTGCAGCGCCTATCCTCCATCTGAGCAGGTGAAAGATGAGAGAATCATGACACACAGACACAAACATTAACAAACCAGAGGTTTCATACAAGTAAATTAATTACTGTGATCTAAAATAAGGGATGATTTTGCATTTGTGTCAATACTGATTCTGAAATTAGAGAACTTACAGGTGTTTACAAAATGCCTTGTTATGAGATCAGAGATCTTTCCATAAGCTGTAGTTAAAGATTTCTCTACCATTTTCAAATCCTTGTCAACAGATCCAGTTTATCCACAACAGTGTTTTTTCTTTAAGTTTGACATTTTTCTCAACATTTGCTTAGCTATGATGCCATATTGAATGAATTTTCTGTTTACCAAGATCAGTGGAAAGCATTGCTGGATTGCGCTCTCTTTATGAAGGATACATGTGATGCTGCTTAAGTCTAGATTTAAGCCAAAATGTAGTATCACACACATCTTAAAGTTGCTGTTGCAGTGTGCTCTTCTTCACTGCTTTTGTTGTCTGTATTGCAGGAGCGCTCAGCAACATCCCATCACATTCCGACCCAGACTGCTGCTCTGTGGAACTCCCGGCTCGGGTCAGACCTCACACTTGGCTCCTGCTCTTCTTCATGCTCTTGAGAAGTTCACAGTGTATACACTTGACATTGCTGTTCTGTACGGGGTCAGTTCCGCCACCCCAGAGGAGGCTTGTGCGCAGGTGAACACACAAACACACAGAAGCGCATTTATTTTAGACATCAAGGTGGTGATGATAATTACTCTGGATATATTTCATCTCAGGTTTTCTGTGAGGCGAGGAGAACGGCCCCCAGCATTCTGTATATTCCTCACATCCAGCGATGGTGGGACACTGTGAGCTCCACTTTAAAGGCCACATTCATCAGTCTCCTGCAGAACATTCCTTCCTTCTCCCCTTGCCTCCTCCTTGCCACATGCAACTATCCTCACGAGACACTTTATCCTGAGGTAACATACTGTACACCAGTGCCGGGGCTTGCGTGTTTTAAAACCAAAACCAAATAAATATTTGTGATGCACTTAACGTCATTAATGTTTAAAATGTAACTTGTAAAAGTAAACGTTTTTCTCTTTTACACACCGTGCATTCAGGCTACTTATTTAATAACAACATAATCTGTATTTGTGTATCTTGTTTAATGGAAGTAAATTGTATTTTTCTGGTTTAAAGGTGCAGGACCTCTTTCATGTTGAGTATGGGGAGGTATTCAAGGTTCCTCTGCCTTCTCGAGGAGAGAGGTTACGATTCTTTGAGGATCTTATTTTAAATCAAGCTGCCAAAGCACCTGTGTCTAAGAGAGAAGCAGGTGAGTTTATTTTAAATTGTGTAAATCACTTTCCTTTTACAGATGAATTATGTACTCCACTGACTCATTCCTCTCTTCTTAGTGCTCCAGGCGCTGGAGGTGCTACCAGTAGCCCCTCCACCTCCGCCCCGTCTGCTGTCTGAGCAGGAGCAGCAGAAGCTAGAGGAACAGGAAGAGGACACGTTCAGGGAACTCAGACTCTTCCTGCGGGATGTCACTAACCGACTTGCACAGGACAAACGCTTCAAAGCGTTCACCAGGCCTGTGGACACAGAGGAGGTATTGAGAGCTTTTCAGGTCCACATCCCTTCCGTGTCAGCTCTTCAAGGTCATATGATCTCTGACCTTTTATTTTTATTGGGACAGGTTCCTGATTACACTACAGTCATCAAACAGCCCATGGACCTGTCTACGCTGATGTCCAAAATAGACCTGCACAAATATGAAACAGTGGCAGCTTACCTACATGATGTGGATCTGATCTGGAAAAACGCCCTTGAGTACAACCCAGACAAAGACCCCTCAGGTGAGCTGGGAAAATTAAACCTTGAAGATTTTCACTACGGTGAATGGGTTATGCATTTTGGTTGTTAAAACTATCTCTTATGATTTCCCATGATCCTAAAGTGTAGCTTGCATTACTGCACACCACGTTTGATGTGTGTAATATTTGTGTTTGTAATAGATCGGCTCATCAGACATCGTGCCTGCGCTCTTAAGGACAGTGTGCATGCCATAATCAGAGATGAGTTAGATGAAGACTTTGAGAGGATCTGCACTGAAATCAAGGAGTCGCGCTTCAAACGAGGTTTCGGTCATAATTGATGTTTGCTCTGAGATCATATTTGGGTTTAAACGTGACTGTGGCCCTCACTTATATTTCAATTTACTTTCAGGCCACACCTCATCGCGGTTCACTCCTGCCTACTATCACGTGCTGCCAAAGGTCTCTGCTACAGTGGAGCAGACAACAAGGGATCCAGCACCTAGCAAAGATGCTGGACCTGTGGAAACTCCAGCAGCGATGACAACACGCCAGTCAGGAAGTAATTCAGGTGACTGACAAATCTGCTGTCTCATCTGTGTGATGGAATTTTTTAGAAATGAAAACCAGTGGCAACTGCCTTCACGTAACTTCAAAATCATTTTTTCTATCTATAGCGTCACAAAAGAAAAAGAAGAGGAAAAACACATGGAGAAATGGCTTCATCCGCAGAAAAAAGACCTCCTCACATTTGAACAACCCCAACACAGCTGAATCAGGTGACGAAGAGGAGGATGAGGAGGAAGAGGAAGATGGAAAACATGCTGAGGCTGAAGATGCAGAGAATATGAAGGACACTGAATGTGAGTTGATGGAGGTTGGTGGCTGTGCTGGTGCAGAAGGCCCAGCACAATCCACTTCATACGCTGAATTGGAGAATAATCTCAACACTAATGTGGAAACACAAGATGATAGTGCCGACACTGCAGTGGACAGAGTCGTGAATGGAGAGACTCTCCAGAATGCTGATGCCACTGTCGGACAGAAAGATGTCCATCCACCAGAGAATAGCAGGACGAAGAGGACGGAGCTGACTTCAGAGGGCAACACAGGAACAGGTTAGTCACGAAAAGCACATACTTTTTCTAAAAGCAATGCAATTTATAGCATTTATTTATACTTTTGTTTCTTTCATTACAAAGCTGTTCTTGAGTTTTGTCTGACTAGTTTGATTTGTTCAGAGTTTAGACCGAGGCGGATGACGAGAGGTTTTAAGGTCCAGGCCGAACAGCAGAGTCTCATCAGTGTGGATGCTGCCATGAAGATCTTGGAGCAGAAAAATCAGCCACTTGTTGTAGATCACAATAAACTGAAAGTCAGTCTACTATTTTTGCGGACCTTGTTACAGAAATATTGAACATTTTGTTTTTGCTATTAACTTTGTAAAATCAAAATGCTGTTGTTGTTAAAACCTGGGTTACGTTTTTCATTATTTTCTTTAGACTCTCTAGGCATTTTTAATCTTCAATTATTTATTTGTTTTTATACAGGAACTGCTGCAGAAAGTTGTGGACATGACAGAAGGGTATGAGGTTAATCATCTGGAGAAACTATATGCTCTGTTGTGTCAGAGCATTTACAGACACAGAAAAGATTACGACAAAACTGCTCTCATCTTGGTATGTTAAAGAGATGCAACGTCAATCTTACCACCATAATACTGTTTTATTGATTGTAGACTGAATTAAAATGACAACTGTTTACTTTTCATAGCATATTGTCTTCATAGCATATATCACCATGTTGCTTTATTTTCATATTTCAGATTTATAACATTTACCTGCTTAACATTTTGTTTTGTTTTCTGTTTCAGGAGATGTCAAAAGAAGTCGAAGAGTTTTCCTAGTTTGTTTTTTTGTTACATAAACTATGCATTATATTTCTTATAAGAACGTGTTTATAAATTATATTTGCTAATTTCCTAGATATGTCTGAGTGCTGTGCATAATAAATGCATTAAAGTCTTGATCATTTGCCTCATCTTTTTTGGTATTTATTTTTGTTATGGTAATTACAGGAAAAGGCATTTCGATTTTTCAGATCTATAAATCAACTTTACACCTTAAGTACTGGGAGTAGTTTAGTGTTGTAATCATGAATCTTATTCTGGCTGTCATGAAAACAATATAATGAATGACAGGTTAAGTTAAAAACATGAGGAAAATTCCATTTGAATCTATCCAGAGATGTAGGAGGGTCACGTGACTAGACTCGAAATCTGATTGGTCACTTTCGTACTTTTGAGGTTTTACGTTTCCACATCCATTGCTTAGGTTTCTCGGTCTATACACGTTTTATCACGTCACAAGTTGATACAAATGTGTGCATAGCAGTACTACTTTGTCCTACATACTCGCTCGATTTAAAAAAAAAAACTAACTACCCCTTAACGCTGATCATTAAAATCTGCCCTTAAAAAGAGCGCAGATAAATGTTGTTTATTTTTGTCTGTTTGGGACCCATAAAAACAGCCGTGCCGTCCACCCGCTTGAATATTAGAAGTGGAGAGAGCTCAGGGGCAGCTCGGCGTGGCATCTGCCCGGTCCAGTTAGGGTTTTCCCCCAGTCTACGTACGACGGGTCTTGGTCCATCTCGCCCCCGCTCTTCCTGCAGCCGAACCGGTGGATACTCGCACCCAGAGCTGCGATTTGACCCTTATCCCCGCGGATGGTATCGATCGGGCAACCGGCGGTGAGTTACAGCGTATCAGAATAGACTAACAAAACTAGCAGAAAGTACTGTGGTATCACCGTGGTACTTAAAACATCACGCAATGTATTATTCAAGAATGAGGTGGAACCATGTAAATACCATGGTGGACGAATATGGTACTCATTCTTTACCACAGTAATATATATAAAAGTACCATGACATCTGATGGAACATATTACCACCACCGTACTTTTATAAATGAAAATGGTCAAACTCATTTAGTCTGTCTTATCAAGCATTTACACCTTTGAGCCTGAAATATCGTCGAATGTTCCAGAAACCATAGTTTTAATACAGTAACCATTGTTTAAACATTTGTAGTAATACAATTTGTAATAAAAACAAAGACATTTTTTTTTATTGTTTATTTTTGTTTAATACCAGTTCAAACAGGTTATAGGTCACAGCAGAGGAAACTATTTAAACAGATGTTTAAATAAATCTGTAAATGTTGATATTTAATTGATGTCTTTAGTTTGCATTACTTACCTGTGTGTTTTTGTTTCTCGTGCATCTCTCAGGATGTTGAATTCAAATCTCATAATGGAACCAACGTTTAGTATGTAAATCCAACATCCTTGAAGTTTCGGATCAGTCTTTCTGTTTTCACTACAAGCACAATGTCAAGTAGAAGGAAGTCCACGACCCCCTGCATGGTGCTTCCATCAGATGTCGTAGAGCAGGATCCAGATATGGAGGCCCTGGAAGGAAATGATGGAGCTGAGAGTATGGCAGACGCTCCTACGGAGGGAGCAGTAGTTCCCATGGAAACAGAGACAGGTGAGGTGCCCTTCAAACCCATTTTTATCAGAGCATGACTGTGTTCTGATCAGGTGCAATTTGACAAGAGGTAAGAGACACATTATTGTCATAACATTTTATACAATACCGTTTAAAAGTTTACTTATTCATTCTCTATTCATATTTTTTCTAGATTTTAAATGTATAAAAACTCATCAAAACAATGATGTGATGATAAGAATTATGTTGTGACTAAAGAAAACTAAAACAAATCAAAATGATCCTATTTATAGTTTCTTTAAAGTTAACATTTTCCCCTAAATTAGCATTTTCTCAGACAGTTCAGACAGATGCTTTTTAAACAGTATTGAAGTCGTTTTCATGTATGGCGAGCTCTTATTGGCTGCGTTTTCCTCATTATTTAGACCAAAATCATAAATAAAATAAAAACTTTGGTTTAATACGATTTTTGTTTTTCACTAAAAGCAGTTGTCTTCACAATTGTATTTTTGTCTACAAAAATCATTTCAAATATATGAGCAAATGCCTTTTAGATGAAATTATTTTTAAGAATACAAAATTCATTTCCGTCTAGGTATCCTAAACTTTTGAACACTAGTGTACGTTTAATAAAATGTTTTTTTTACTAGTGAGAATGAACATAAATTCATTGAAAACAAAAAAAGCAAATGACAAAAAAAAATATTATAAAGAAATTCTTGCTGGTTGCCGCTTTTTAGAAAAAAGACAGATGAACAACAAAGAAAATGATATATTGCTTGTATTATAGGCAGTGTATTGCATCCTAGCTAGGACAATGTGAAACTGCTTTTCTACTCATCTACTTAGAATTATATTGTATTCTTATAACGCATTTTACACAGTGTTTAGTAACCTTGGAGTTGCGATAAAATATTGAGCACTCGCAAATAATGATTTAAAATACTGTCTTGACAGAATACGAAGGATGCCATATCTCCGACGAGGACTGTCGCTCTTCAGGAAAACGCTCAGGTCAAACGTCACTAGAGCAGCCTGTCTCTGATCTGACCGCTGAGGGTGGTTTTGTGCAGACAGAGATGGAAGACAGCGACGATACCTCAGTTACTGGCATCTCTCTCAGCAAGACTCCCATAATGAAACTGAAAAGCAAGTCTGAACCCAAGAGAATAGCCATGTCTCTCAAAGGCACAAGTGAAAGTGAAACAGTGCCTGAAAGCGAGATGGAACTTGAGCCGTTGGAAGCGTCCGTGATGGGCTCCTCCATGGTAGCAGAGATGATGAGCCCATTGCTCACAGAGTCCGTGAAACCCAGTGTTCTTGTCAATATTTCAAATCCTGTGGTAGCCGAACATAAGAAAGTGATCATGAACCCTGCCACGGTCCTTCCCGCTGGCCTGGCCCAGGTGCTTTCCGCCTTGCAGGCCCAGCAGACCGCCCAGGCCCAACTCCTCATACCCGTTAGCAGTATTCCCACCTACAATGCTGCCATGGACAACAACGTGCTCCTCATCAACACCTACAAGAAGTTCCCGTACCCCTCACTGTCCGAGATCATGGGACTCGCTGCCCAGACCAAGTTCACCGAGGAGCAGATAAAGATCTGGTTTTCTGCCCAGCGTTTGAAGCACGGCGTCAGCTGGACTCCAGAGGAGGTGGAGGAAGCCCGGAGGAAGCAGTTCAACGGCACAGTTCACACGGTGCCCCAGACTATCACGGTCATCCCAGCCCATCATCTGTCTACCACCAACGGCCTGCAGTCTATTCTTCAGACCTGCCAGATCGTGGGCCAACCAGGTTTGGTTTTCACGCAGGTTGGCACAGCAAACAGCCTCCCGGTCACTACGCCAATAACCTTGACTGTAGCAGGGATGCCCAATCAGAGCCAGACGCCCAAGATTGCTACCAACCAGACGAGTCCCGCTCTCAGTGAAACAAAGCGAGCGACCACCGTTCAGCCCCCGTCGCTGACCCCTCAAGAGAACTCCGCTCTCAGTGCCGACCACTTTGGCCTGCGCCCTAAGAAATCCAAGGAGCAGCTGGCGGAATTGAAAGTGAGCTATTTGAAGAATCAGTTTGCATCCGATGCTGAGATAGCTAGGCTAATGAAGCTAACTAACCTCACCAAAGGAGAGATTAAAAAGTGGTTCAGCGACACCAGATACAACCAGCGCAACTCTAAGAACAGCCATGCCTTCATTTCAAGTGATCATCCCAGGAGCAATAGCAGTGCCACCATCGTCATCGATTCCAGCGACGAAACGCCACAATCCCCGACGCCGTCGCCCGTCAAGGAGAAGGAAACGCGGGCTAAGACCTGGAACACGTTCCCAGATTTCACTTTGCAGAAGTTTAAAGAAAAGACCCCAGAACAGTTGGTGGTTTTAGAGGAAAGCTTTCAGAAATGTGACACGCCGAGCGATGAAGAGCTAAGCAGACTACGAGCTGAGACCAAGCTTACCAGACGAGAGATTGACGCTTGGTTCACAGAAAAGAGAAAGACCCCAGCGGCCGATTCCTCGGAGGGAAAACCAGATGGGGAAACGGCCCAGAAAAAAGGCAGCCAGACTCCACCAGGAGCGAAAAGACTGTGCAAAGAGAAGGTTAGTAAGAAAACCCCAGAGCAGCTTCATGTTCTAAAAACCGCTTTCGTTCGCACCCAATGGCCCTCCGCTGAAGAATACGACCAGCTGGCCGAGGAGAGCGGGCTGCCTCGCTCCTACATAGTCAACTGGTTTGGTGACACGCGCTACGCCTGGAAGAACGGCAACTTGAAGTGGTATTTCTACTATCAGAGCGGAAACGTGAATGGCAACAAGAATAGAAAACGGAGGATTCGAAATCGTGGCTGGGGGAGGTCCCGTAGTAGAAAACAGAAGAAGCACACGGAAACTGAGAAGTTGTTACCGATCAGGTTCAAGTCGGGAAGAGATATTCTGAAGGAATATTACTTAAAGCACAAATTCTTGAACGAACAGGACTTGGATGAGCTCGTTGCCAAGTCTAACATGAGCTACGAGCAGGTGAGAGAGTGGTTTGCAGAGATCCTTCGGAAGGAGGAAATGGGTACCGACCCGTTTCAAGATAAAATAGGAAATGAAGAGGACGAGGACGAGTCACAGGGTGAGAATGACACGGCTGTTGAGGAGCAAGGACCTTCTGCCATGGGAGATGAAGATGGCGATGATGATGACGACGACACGGATGACAGTGATTCCTGGGAGCCGCCACAAAGTGTTCGGAAAGCGTTGTCGGTATCTGAGGATCAGTAATCTTGATTTGGAGCGATGGTGCTTTCGAATGGACTCTGCCCTCTTCCACTGCATTCGTTCTGCCTAGATTTGACGTAGTTTGTGGTTTGAAGCGGTTTGAAGCTTGTTTTCATGTGGAGAACCGTCTTTGGTTAAATTCTGCATCAGCCCATGAACCGTCTTTGAACCAATTGAACTTTTCTTTACCAGAATTGATCTGCACCTTTAATCATGCACGTGCATAGACATCGTATTCAAAGCCTTCATGTTGGATTAGATATGATTTTTGTTATTTGAAGTCATTTGGAGAACCCTTAGTGCCAAAGGAATCAAATTGAATGTTATGGCTCTCTGCAAAATAGGAACTAGCTTGAAAATATCATCCAAAAATGAAAATCTGCATCA
This sequence comes from Triplophysa siluroides, assembly GCA_006030095.1. Classification (NCBI taxonomy): domain Eukaryota; kingdom Metazoa; phylum Chordata; class Actinopteri; order Cypriniformes; family Nemacheilidae; genus Triplophysa; species Triplophysa siluroides. Next base: position 713,481 of record VCII01000037.1, on the reverse strand, counting down.
TTTATTAATTCTCACGTCATTGTGGAACACAAAAGAGTATATTTTGAGAAATGTCTGTGGTTTTGTGTTTATACAGTGGAAGTCAGTGCGGGCAAATGTTAAATTTACCAACGTTCTTCAAAAAACCTTTTGCGTTCTGCAGAAGAAAGAAAGTGAATGTGACACGAGAGTGAATAAATGGCTGAACTATCGACGCATAAGGCACTTTGTCAACCGCCATCAAGTTTGAGGTGTAAAAACCAGCCACCTCATTCGTGTAGCATTTAAAGGCGGTGAGAGATGAAAAATTCATCTCATCAAATTTTCAAATGCAATGACACAGACGTGTTTTGACACTCTTTCCCAATGGTTTTATTCTGCAGTGCTTTTAATCCACGCTTACTCTTAACACATGAGGATGGATCTAAGATACAGGACAGCACATCTAACAGAAAGGTTATGTAGTCCATCCTAACTGCCATTATGTGGGTTATCATTAAAAAAACTAGAACTAATAATCATGTGGGGAAGTTTATTTTGGGGGACTGTGATGCTTGTAATAAACAAGTGATGTCACTATTTTACAGCTTAACATGTTTTTCAAGTGGACTGTTTTAAAAGTATTTTTTTATATTCAGTGGGAACATGGACAATTCCTGTGCTGTTCTTTTTTTTTATTTTGCCGTTTGAGAAAGATGTTTGTCCCTCAGATTTCTTCAACTCGCATTGTGCTGTCAAAGATGGTCTTAAGCTTGGACGAAACAAAGACTTTGATTTGCTTGACATTTTAAAGAATTGTGTTAAGAAAACGTTGTATTCTTTTCATTCTTGAGTGTTACACGGTCTGGCATCGCTGCAGGATTTGTTTCTTCGGAAAAGTTATTTTTTATTATAATTGAAAATGTGTGGAACTGAATGGATTGCTATCAAAGAATAATTGATGAATAATTTCCATGCGAGTATAATTCGATTTTTTTTATATTTGCGCATGAACTCGCAGCACTATTTCTGGTACTTTAAAATTGCACCCCTTCGTAAGACATTTAATACCTTTATTTTATTTGCATGTGTCAGACATTGAGACGAATGATGGAGAAAGTGTTCCGCTTGTACATATACCTTTATATTCTACCAGTAGTTGAAAGCGTTTTTTTTAAGTTTGTATTTATAGTAATGATAAACCTCACCCTTACGTGAGTTGCTTGTATTGCGATTATTCCTGAGTTATTGTGTGTATGAGACCGATATTTCACAGATTTTCCAGAGCTTGTTTTCATTGTTCCCAGATTTCTTATTTTTCTTTTATTTGACTTGCTTGCGACCCTTTGAACTTATTACCTGTGAATACTGTAGTGTGTTATAGGCCAGAGGTCAAAGCAGCCTCTGTAAACATGGTAAGTACTGTTTCAAGCAAATTAGCACAGAATGTGTCCTGTCTGCTGTTATTGACAGATTCTTTCATATTTTCAAGAGTTTGAAAACCTTCTGGGATCTTGCTTTAGCGTGTTTAGTGCCGAATCAAACTACAATTGTACATTGTGCTTCCTTCTGCTGTCTCTAATAACATTAAACTGCAGTGTGTTTCTAAATGGTTATCATGTTAGTCTGGCTGTTACTAGGCTCTGTAAAATTGATTTTACACGCACAGATCATAATACCGATCTGGAACCGTCATGCATTTGAAACTCTTGACGAGCCTTAAAGTGGTGGCAAAAGCTTTATTTTCCAGAGCCATAGATCTTGTGCAATGGTTTTTATTTAATTGAGCGGTTTTAATAGGCTTTTGCTTGATTTAGACTAAATATATATATATTTTCTACTTGTTTGAGGACGACACAATAAATTTGGATGAAAAAACATTCTGTGTCTGCTTCATTTGCTACCATCTGTTTTCAGTAGGTATCACTGTTTCATATTTTTTATTCACATTGATTAAATGTGTAGTTTATTAATTGGGTACACTTAGTTTGACTACTTAAAATCTTAAAAAAGGAAGTTTCTTTGAACTCTTTGGTAAAACATTTTGCATACATGTCCTGGAGTGAAGATTTCGTGATGGCCCTAATAAAACAAGTTGTTTTTGGAATTATATATCAAATGAATAACATTTTTCACATTTTGGAAAGTGTTTTACTACAAGACATGTCTAGCTAAAAAGACATCAAATGTTTGTGAATTTAAATTTTAAAATACTATTAAGGACACTTGATAGATCCTAATGAATCTTAAAAACAATATTGATGTTCAGATGGTCTCTGTGTTCCCTGCAATAAAAACTCAGTTGTCCTCTTTAATGTTTTTGTGAAGGTAATGACAATGATATTATGGATATTAATTTGCTATAATAAAAAACGAAACATTCCAAATTATCTGAAAATACTCTTGAATTGTAAAGCTTTTATTTTAAAGGGTTGCTCAGTCCGCAGCCATTTTCCCACAGCGCTGGGCGGAGCAACCAATGAGCTCAGCTCGTGACACTCACGTGATTTGTAAACAGGAAGTGTCTGATCTGCACTGCAGTGGGTGAGTGATCAGAATCTAAAATTAATATTGTTGATTTAATGAGCGCAGTTTATTAGAGAGTTCAGTTATTACAGCGAAATTGTTTATACTTACAATTCCATGCAAAATAGATTATAACAGAAATATGTGAGACAAAATACGTTTCAGACGTTAGTTTGGAATGAGCATATCTGTGTTATGATCTATAACGATGACACTGAAAAGAATGATCAGTACGTTGTATGTTTGTGTAATATGTTTTGTTGAAAGCAAAGCGTTTGTTGTTGTTGTTGTTGAAGATAACTAGATCTGCCCATCACTGAGACTGCATGAATCTTTGACCACAGAGCAGATCTGCTGCTGTTTCCCTCATCATGGTGGATTTTCTGGCAGAGAATAATCTGTGTGGACAGGCCATACTGAGAATCGTGTCCAGAGGAAATGCCATCATCGCAGAATTACTCAGACTGTCAGATTTCATTCCAGCCGTTTTCAGACTCAAAGACAAGAGTGACCAGCAGAAATATGGAGACATAATCTGTGACTTCAGCTACTTTAAAGTACTTCCATTTATAAATAGCCTACGGATATATTTAATCTTTGAAATCATTCGATCTAGTTCAAACACCTGTCATCATGATACGTGGCTCTCCTGTGATTCTTTTCTAGGGACAAGAGTATTACGAGAGCAAGCTGGAAGCAAAGCCAGAGCTGCAGGATTTGGATGAAGAATTCCGGGAGAACAACATTGAAATATTGACACGGTTCTACCTGGCCTTTGAGAGCGTCCATAAATATGTTGTAGATTTGATAAGGTGTGCGCTGCTTTAAAATGAAACCTATATATTGGAGATGTTTGACAGAAGAGCTAAAATAAGATTAACATTCTTTTAGTTTAATGTACATTCTTGGAGCAATTTATCCCATTAGTTTTATTGGAGCAAAGATGTCAGTTGAATACATTTTTTTACTGTGTGTGACTCAATGATCAGCGGTCATTTCTGAAAGTAATGTTTTCTTCTGTAGGTACTTGGATGATCTGAATGAAGGGGTTTACATTCAACAAACACTGGAGACTGTTTTACTGAATGAAGATGGAAAACAGCTACTGGTAATATTTGATATCTCTGTTTAGCAGAATAAAACTAGACTACGTTTATAGAGCAGATCAGATTGTAAATGCATGTGTGTGTTGTGTGATGTGTCAGTGTGAAGCTCTGTACCTGTATGGAGTCATGTTACTGGTCATTGATCAGAAGATGGAAGGCGAGGTGAGAGAAAGGATGCTGGTGTCCTACTACAGATACAGGTGAGACTATATTTACTTAAAAAAGTGTAGAATATGAAAATATACAGTTTTACATGATAAATTATTGTTTGCTATACATAATAGTGTACGGACTAATAAGATGTATACAAATATTTATGATGTACATGTCAATGGAAAAGCATGTACATATGCTACTAAATAAAAATGTAGGAATAAATCAAATCAATTCCGAAAATTGATTTCACAAGCCGTTCTTTCTCACATCTCCAGTGCCGCTCGCTCCTCGGGCGACTCCAACCTGGACGACATCTGCAAGCTCTTACGCAGCACCGGTTACTCCAGCCAACCGGGAGCCAAACGCCCCCCCAACTACCCCGAGAGCTACTTTCAGAGAGTTCCCATCAACCCCACATTCATCAGTATGGTGATCGGTCGCCTGCGTTCTGACGACATCTACAACCAGGCAAGAGTGTCGTTTACTCTTCACACGAGCACGTGTTGAATGGTGTATTAAACGGCAAGTTTATGTGCGACAGGTTTCTGCATATCCTCTGCCGGAGCATCGCAGCACAGCTCTGGCCACGCAGGCGGCTATGCTCTGCGTCGGGTTATACTTCACCCCCTCCATCCTGCACACGCAGCAGGCCAAGATGAGAGAGATCGTGGATAAATACTTCCCCGACAACTGGGTGAGACAGAACTGGAAGTTTATCATGCTGCATTTGGACGTTTTGTCATCTTTTGTGGTCATATTTTTATTCTTGTGATGTGAGTTTTGAACTGTACAGCATTTCCTCGTACTGTTTTATGCGTGTTACCGAGTCCTGAACTTGTGTGTGAATCCTCAGGTTATAAGCATATATATGGGGATCACTGTGAACTTGGTGGAGGCGTGGGAACCCTATAAAGCTGCCAAAACGGCCCTCAACTACACGCTGGACACAGTCAACATCAAAGAGCAGGTACTTTTTTGCTTTCACACACACTCGAGTCACTGGATTGTGAGGACGGATGCTGTTGTATCTCCTATCAGTGAAGATTTCAGGATAAATGATTGTTTTCTTCTCTCAGGCCGGTCGATACGCTGCCAGTGTGGAGAGTTTGAGGCCGCAGGTGCAGCAGTTGTTAAAGGAGGGCTTCCTGAGAGAAGAAATCATCCTGGACAACATTCCCAAACTGCTCAACTGCCTTCGGGACTGTAACGTCGCCATCCGCTGGCTGATGCTGCACACTGCAGAGTCTGGTGAGGAAAGATTTGAATGCTTTCATTGTCTGATTTACTTCTAAAAGATGGGAAATTGATCACTCGACTACTGTTTTCGGTAGTGCGTTTTAAATGCAGTCACGTTTGGTTGGTTTGATACTCAAATAAAACAATAACTTGACTGTTTCTTTTTTATATCAAGCGTATGATCCAAACAACAAGAGATTGCGACAGATCAAAGATCAAGTCATCAGTGACTCCAAATACAATCCAAAAATTCTGTTCCAGCTGCTTCTGGATACAGCCCAGTTTGAGTTCATCCTCAAAGAGGTACAATTTCTGAAAATATAAAGTTATTTTATTATTTAAATCTCTCTCTCTCTCTTTCATAAAACAGAGCAGATGTCTTCTCAAAGTGATATAGAATGTTTTTTCAACATGTTTTTTTTGACGTTTTATAATGGAAAATTCCTAGTTTCAGCTCAACGTGAACTGATTCTCATCAACGGTGTCTCCCTTTGACATTGTATTTGTGATTCTCAGATGTTCAAGCAGATGTTGGCAGAGAAACAGCTCAAGTGGGAGAGCTATAAGAAAGAAGGTTCAGAGAGAATGATGGAGCTTGCCGAGGTGTTTTCTGGGGTCAAACCTCTCACCAGGGTGGAGAAAAACGGTAAAATACTGAGCAGGTAGATGATCAGATGCTGTTTAATACACTGTTGACATGATGGTCAATGTGTTCATTTGTTTTATCCTGAAACACCTCAGAGAATCTTCAGGCCTGGTTCAGAGAGATCTCCAAACAGATCGAGTCTCTAAACTATGAGGACTCGACAGCCGCTGGGAGGAAGACTGTGCAGCTCATTCAGGCTCTGGTGGAGGTAAAAACGAATCCGTCATTATATATATATATTTATATTACTTCATTTTAAAATGAAATTGCGTTTTCGTCAAAGGTGCAAGAGTTCCACCAGCTAGAGTCGAACCTGCAGGTGTGTCAGTTCCTGGCGGACACGCGCAAGTTCCTCCATCAGATGATTCGCACGATCAACACATCAAGGAGGAAGTTCTCATCACTATGCAGATAGGGGGGATTTGTCTTACGCCTGGCAGATTATTGACAGGTGATGGCATCACGCTGGCTTCACATTGGCATTTGTGTGATGTTTAAAGTTTGTTAACGTTCTGTTCCAAATGTGTTGCTCACAGCTTCACTTCAATGATGCAAGAGAGCATTAGAGCAAAGCCCTCGATGGTGACCAAACTCAGAGCCACTTTTCTGAAGGTGAGACCGGTCGGCATTTAATGGTTTGCACACGGCACTAGAATTCGAACACTTTACATGATTCTTATTGAGAGTGTAACGTGAGTTTTATAAATGTGAACAGCTGGCCTCTGCTCTGGATCTGCCTCTACTGCGAATCAACCAGGTCAACAGTCCCGATCTGCTCAGCGTGTCCCAGTTTTACTCCGGAGAGCTGGTGGCTTACGTCAGAAAGGTTTGGTTTTAAGAAGCTCATCTCATAGCATTTCGTTTTAAGTACAAGTCAAAAGTCTTGGTTTAAAGACAATTGTTTTTAATCAATCAACTTACATCATGCTTCTGCCAGGTCTTGCAGATTATTCCAGAGAGTATGTTCACCTCACTGGCCAAAATCATCAAACTGCAGACCCATGACATTATGGAAGTGCCCACACGTCTGGACAAAGACAAACTAAAGGACTACGCTCAGCTCAGCGCCCGCTACGAGGTATGAGAATTACAAGGACAACCTCACAGTCTGAATCTTCTATTCATCACAGTACTGGAGAGTAAAGCTGGAAACATACGTCACACTAGTAAAGTCCACACATAAGTGTCAGTTAAACATACTTAATGTGATCTAGCGACAAAGATGGATAGTAGTGAAGTATTTGGAAATTTTTCAAGACTGTACTTTATGAGTGTGTTTTTACTCTGGAAAAGAATTACTTTACTACATTAAAAAGCATATGTCATCAGTTTTACTCCACTATATTTCACAAATAATTTTCTTGTTTACCTTTTTGTTTACCTTTAATACAGTTCGTAGCCTGTTAACTGTCACCCGTTCCATGTACGGGACACCTAAGTTTGCGTCAATATTGTGCATGTTAATTCTTATCGAATCATGACAAACTATATATCATTGGAAAGGTCTAAGACTCTAGAATACAGATTTCTTTGGTATTTTTTTAAATAATTTATGTAGGGAGAGTAATTGATTATTTTTTATAAAGAGTGTGCTTAGATTTTTTGTTATCCTTTGGCAACCCGTATTTTTTAAATGTATTTTTTAATCAAAGAAAAACAGAAAGTTTTTTTATTTATTTTTTACAATAAACCTAACAAACATACCTTTAATTTTTTTTGTGTGTGTGATTTTATTTTAGCAATAATCAGCTACTTTTCTTTTTTCAAACGTGACCAACCGTAAGTCTGTATTCCAAAGAATTCATGAGTTACCGCCATTTTAGTTCCAACATGCGTTTTCATGTGTCGGCTCCGACAGTTAAGTACATTTGTAAAAAGAAAAAAGTACAAGAAGTATTTAAAGGCAAAAAACAACAACATGTATTTATGAAAAGAATGATGTATGCTTTATAATGTAGTGACATAACATTTTTCCACAGCAAAAACACTCAACAAAATACTTAAGTCATATTTATCACCGTCTAGGTATAATAATATAATAAAATATTTAAATGATCTCATTCATCTTTATTTGACAGGTAGCTAAACTCACTCATGCCATTTCAGTCTTTACTGAAGGCATTCTGATGATGAAGACCACACTTGTCGGCATTATCAAGGTACATTGCATTTGCTTTGATGTGCTGTTTGTGGAGTATTTTTAGGGATGAGACGTCTCACATCTGTGATGTATCCCAAAATGGAAATTTGTTTCAGAGTAGAGGTTTCTCTCTCTCTCTCTCTCTCTCTCTCTCTCTCTCTCTCTCTCTCTCTCTCTCTCTTCTTTTTCTCTCTCGCTCTGTCCTACACTGAGAATTTTAAGCAAACACAAACAAAACAAAATTAAAGATGGATTTGACTGATAGCTTTATTAAATGTATTCTAATAATCGTATTCTTATAATTATAGTTTTATTACAAATAATTCTAATTTAACGTAAAAATACAATTTAAAGATAACGTTCAATATTTTAATTCATGGAATATTATGATAATATTGTAAATTCTTTGGCCACTACAATCATGTAGCGAAAATCGAATATAGTGGCTGTCCCTTTTGGAAGCGTAGCAAGTTGTTGCATTTTGATGTTTTGTTTTATTTTTTATTTCAAGTAATGTGCAGCAATGAATTATTCACACTAACCTTTATTAAATAGCATTCATTTTGAGTTCATGTTCACTTCAGGGTTCCTGAAATCAGATATTTGTATTTTTTGACATAATGTTTGTTTGTGTTATACATTTGTATGAATTACGAGCGTGTCTGTTTCAGGTGGATCCAAAGCAGCTTTTGGAGGACGGTATTAGGAAGGAGCTCGTCAAACGTGTCGCCTACGCCCTGCACAAGGGTCTCATATTCAACCCCAAGGCTAAAGTGAGATAACCTTCATCTTGCACCTTCTGTACAGTTTGACGGCTGTGTTTGTTTTAATACTTAGAAAATATTTTCCATTCTGTGTTGTGTGATGCCCGTTCCTCATTCCCATCATTCCTGATATCAGCCCAGTGAACTGATGCCCAAGCTGAAAGAAATGGCTGCCTCCATGGATGGGTTTTATCGCTCGTTCGAATACATTCAGGACTACGTGAGCATCTACGGACTGAAGATCTGGCAGGAGGAAGTGTCCCGTATCATCAACTACAACGTAGAGCAGGAGTGTAACAGCTTCCTCAGGACAAAGGTTTAACAACCTTAAGCTTGTTTGAAATGTTCGATTGTGATGTTCAGATTAGTGCTGTAAACCTAAAGACGCTCCATTTCAGATCCAAGACTGGCAGAGCGTTTACCAGTCCACCCACATTCCAATTCCGAAATATCCGTCAGTCGATGAATCCGCCACGTTCATAGGGCGACTCTGCAGGGAAATCCTAAGAATCACAGATCCAAAGTGAGTCGGAATAAACTGCTTACTGGATGTTTATTTGGCAGAGTTTCCAGAAGTTTAACGTTCTTGTCTTTATTTCTTGCAGAACGACGTGTTACATCGATCAGCTCAACACCTGGTATGACATAAAGTCACATCAGGAAGTGACCAACAACCGACTCTTTTCTGAGATTCAGGACACGCTGGGAACTTTTGGGCTGAACGGACTCGACCGTCTCTTGTGTTTCATGATTGTGAAAGAGCTGCAGGTAAACGCTCAGGGTGGAAAAAGACATATTTTCTTTAAAACATTTTTTTTAAATGTAACTTCAATATTAAAGTTAATAATACACTATGTTATAAAATATAAATTATTATTTTATGCAATTAAAAATACACTTTTGCTTCTCCTCTGCAGAATTTTCTGACAGTCTTTCAGAAGAACATCCTCAAGGACAAAGCTGTGGTTGATATCTTTAAAGCTCTGATGACAGCTGTCAATCCGGTCAAAGGCATTGTGGGTATGTGTGGCCATCATTACTACACTATAGATCTTACACTGATTCACACAATAATTATTAATAAATCACATTTTTATCCTTGAATATCAGCAAATGCAAGCAAAGTGTATGCCAATGGTGTGGCCAAAACTCAAAAGATCTGGGCGGCGTATCTGGAAGCCATCATGAAGGTATTCATCTATTACCGAACCTTTTGTTATGCTGTCATGCTCTCTAATTCTTTATTTTTCTATTATGAAAATCGAATGAACTTTTCACAGGTGGGTCAGATGCAGATCTTGAGGCAACAGATCGCTAATGAACTGAACTACTCTTGCAAATTTGACTCGAAACATCTCGGTGCAGCACTGGATAATCTGAACAAGTTTGTTGGAAATCTTTTTTTAATTGTAAATACAGTAAAACAGACAGCTTTAAATAAAAATAATGCATTTCAGGTCTCTTCTGGTCGATATTGAAGCACATTATCAGGATCCATCTTTGCCGTACCCTAAGGAGGACAACACGCTTCTTTACGAGATCACTGCTTACCTGGACGCGGCTGGAATCCACAACCCACTGAACAAAGTTTGTCCCTCGACCTATTGTGTCAACTCAATGTCATGTTTCATAAAGAAACAATGTGACATCTTAACATTATCGATCAATTTCCCACTTTCAGATTTACATCACAACCAAACGTCTGCCTTATTTTCCCATTGTGAACTTCCTGTTCCTCATTGCACAACTGCCCAAACTGCAGTACAGTAAGACCCAAGGTCTGTGCATGCGTATGCAGGAATTATAACAATAGATGTCAAGGTTCTTGCTCGTGTTTTTGTGATAGAGAACGTTTGCATTTTCACAGGAATGACATGCAAGAAGGCTGCAGATCCGGTCGACTGGGTTCCTCTCGTCCTGGGTCTCTTGACACTGCTTAAACAGTTTCACTCCAGATACACCGTACAATTCCTGGCTCTGATTGGCCAGTTTATTCGCTCCATAATGGAGCAGTGCACCAGGTATGTGATGACAGGGAAACCTGTCCAGAAAATTGAGAAATTATTCATAAGCAAGGTCTTATTTTTAAGATAATAAGATTTATTTACGTGATTTTTACATGCCTTAGGCAAGCTTTCCTTAAATTGAATTGAATTGAACACATTCATTTTAATATATTGTTTCTTTACGTAAAATATCACTTTATTCATACAAAATATATACGTATAAAGAAAGGGATGGATTGTTTTATTTTTTTAAGATCATTTGTGCACTTTTCTGGAATAGAAGTGTTTAAAGAAAAGTTCATCCTCGAGTTGTTCCGCATGTGTATACATTTCTTTGTTCTGTTGAACACAAAATAAGTTATTTTGAAGAATGTGGCACTTCTGACTACCACGGACATTTTCCTACTATGGTCAGTGGTGGCAAAGAGCTGTTTGGTTACAAGCAATCTTCCAAATTAATTTCTCTGTGTTCATCAGAACAAAGAAATGTATACAGATTTGAACAACTTGAGGGTGAGAAAAAGCACAGAATTAAAATTGTTGTCTTTTCTTTCAGTCAAAAGGTTCCAGATATGCCTTCAGATGTAATCGGAGCATTAATGTTTCTGGAGGACTATGTGCGGTACACTAAACTGCCTAGAAAGGTACCGTGAAATTTGACTGAGACGTTCATTTCTTTACCACATGCGTGTGGTTTTTAAAAGCAGTTCTTCTGTCCTTTTTCAGGTGGCGGAGGCTCACGTGCCAAGTTTCATCTTTGATGAATTTAGAACTGTGCTGTGAGCGTGCTTGTCAAATCATATTTGATTCCATTTGAGTATTTCTTGAAGCACTATGAAATGAGCGACTAGCATTTTGTAACTTCAATTTTGTGTCCTATTTGTAATACTGATATTGTAGCTGTTACTGATCACATGTAATAAAAAGCCCTATGTTTACTTTTTATTCAACTCTAAAATCTGAAAGAAAATGAAGAATCGTGACGAAGAAAAGTCTTTTGTTTTTATAAAGTAGAATGTAGTTTACCATTCGGTTCACACTTGACAATGTAGCAACTTTGAAAAGGAAAATGTGTGGTCACATGGGCTACACCTTTATCACACAACACACATACACGACACATCATTTGAACGAAAGTTTTACTTAATCTTAAATATATTACAATACTGAATGGATACTGTATGAAAAAAACAAACCGTTATCATTTGAATTATCAGTCTACAGTATGTACAGCACACAACATAAGAAAACAGGCATGAAGAATCTATGACTACAAATACCGTGTACACGGATTATCAACAGAACAGAAACAACACAGGGTGTGAGAGCTGTTGAATTAGCATAAGGCATTAAAAACAAGACTCCAAATGTAAATCTGAGCTGCAAAAAGAACCAACGAGTGTTAAAGTCCATTCTCTCGCAGGTAAACACTGTCCTGCTTTTACATAGTGTGTCTCGAGTCTGTTCTTTGTTTATGATCTCAGATTGTTGTTTAATACCCAAGTACATTCAACAGTATTTTAGTTGAGCCCTCCATCCAGGGGTCAATGCACTGAGATGTCTAAACAAATGCAATGTTTTAAAATGAAAGTGACTGGTGTCAGAACTCCATTTGGACCAAATTTATTCCAGTGTGAACCGCCAGGACAGTGTGCTTTTTTTAAAAGACAGACCAGGGTCACAGTGAACAGAGTATTGCTTCAGAGCGTTTTGTAAACTAAAACTGTTAATGCCAAATGAACGTTCTTAAAACAACGATCTCACGATGACATCGAATGTATTCATGTCACCCGCATGTACAAATAAACAGGGCAAGAGTTTCCCACTTGGTACACAAAGGCGACTCGTCGACAAAAAATTACGAATAATTTGAACCTCAGTTTGCACAAAAACCTATTGCAGTTTTAATCATTCTAAAGCACTTAATTGTCAATTGGGATGAACTATGTACATGTAATACTGGGGAGGGAAAGACTTTACAAAGTTACCTTAAAAATACCTCATATGCGTCGTCAAGGAGATGTTAGTTGTAGATTACAGGCAGAGTGCAAAAATCAGTGCAGCACAGCAGATTTATGTACAGATGAAAAACTGCTATTACTAATACAATACTGACCGCAAAAGTGGGCAATGTAATAAAGGCTGGATGGTCACATGACCGGCATTCATGAGCGATACTGCAGCGTTTCTCCGTGTGGAGACAGTCATGCCGCAAACAAGAGCAAACACCAAGGGCTAACAAAGGTCAGATTATGGGTAAGTCTACATGATGTTCTTCAAATTAAAACAATGAGATGTGTTCTTCCCTAAATGTATAACGTTAACATTAATAATTGATGTGAATGACTGTCAGGTAAATGTGAAATAAGCGATTTCTGAGAAATGTTGTTAAAAATAGAAATCAACAATATTATGAATATGGGTTCAAAGAATAGTTCAACCCAAAATGAAATTTCTGTTATGAATTACTCAACTTGAATTACGGCTCCTTTATAAATGTCTTGGTTCTGTTGAACAAAAGGTTAGCAAGTGAGATTTTAGGGGCACCGTTGACTACCATAGTGCACATTATCTTAGAAAAAAAATCTAATGGGAGTCAAAGGTGCCCCAGAACGGTTTGCTTTCCTACATTCTTCAAAATATCTTATTTTGTGTTCAACAGAACAAAAAAATTTAACATTTTTTTTCTACTATGGTAGTCAACCAAACAAAGACATTTAGACAGGTTTGAAACAACTTGAGGATGAATAATTCATGAGAGAAATTTCATTTTGGGGTGAACTGTCTCTTAAATGTCTGTTCTGTGTGTGCGTTGAAAAACAATTAGTATTTGCTTATAGTCCTGTCTGTGTAAATAAAAAAACAAAGTGGTTAACCAATAGGGTGCCTATACGCTCATGATGGGGAAGGGCTGGAGAGTGAGCAAGCGTTTGTTATATTTAGGCTGTAATTGTTTGGTTATCGATTTCAAATATAAATAGCATTTCTCAGAAACACCAAGAAAAACATTTACTGTTACATTCACAAATCTCAGAGTTTAGTCGAAAATATGTTTGCGTACTGTGTTTTCATCTCTACCGCAATCCTATAACTACTCTGCAATGTATCAAAATCAACTACATTTCCAATGACTTTCACTCGCAAAGATTTCACCCTCATTTTATGTCTTTTTTTAAGTATTTGAACGATCAGCTAAAGTCACGTTTCTTACATGTGAAATGATCAAAAATGTGAAATGATCAAAATGACATTCTGCTGCAAGCATGACGAAAACAAACTCTTTCGAAAGTTTAACAGAGACAAACTACGACCTTGTGCACATAACAAGACAGAAGCTCATTGCTCTTTCTTGTTTACTGTCATATTATTAACTTCATTCATTTTACACATCACAATAACCAAACCATTTTCACCCCGACTGTAGTTGTGTTGCGATACTAAACATGCATCCTCAAATAAACCCAAAAAGCTACACAAGACGCATTTTCTCGTGCACATTTGACTTTTTATGGTATTGTGGAAGTGATGTTGTTGAAGTTAGGTTATGAAGTTATGCAGACTTTTACAACTAAACTAATTGAAAACTATGTACTTCAAATACAAGGTTGTTCACCCAACTCTAGCTACAATCTCAAAATATTCTCTTATAAAAACCGTTGAGAACTCTATAAACCAAAAGGTATTATCGTAGCATCTGCAACTACACAATCTGAATGCGTCTGTAGTGCACATGTGGCATCAGAAAAACCAAGACTGAGAAGGGCATTTTTGCAGAAAACACAATCGTGCGACAAGCTTTTGTCTTGTACCGTGCACTAGGCCTTTGAGGGAATTTGGGATGAATTTTGAAAATTTGGGAAGACCCTCACAAGCCAGTCCTGCCACGCTTTCCACAACCAAGCACAAAAGCGAAAAATAGCACAATCTCACATTTCACTCATTGTATCGGAATTATATGACATATGTACAGAATTCTCTGAGATAAAAAGGCGATGATATGAACGGGACTGGATATGTTCTTGCCTTCGGTTGTAGCCAACAGCAACGCGAACATGAACGAATCTTACCAGCCTAGACAGAGCTGTCCTCCGACACATGCGGCACCTTGTGTGAAAGATCTTCAAACATTTTTACATCATTACACTACAAGGAATCGATAAACATGTTTTCTCATGCATACAGCAGTAGGTTCTACAGTGACGGCGTGCTTTCAAAACAACTTTGCGGTTACTTTCTGCTCAAGAATGAGCATCTTGCATCCAGGCAATAAGGGCACCGGTCACAAAACGGCATGTTTGTTTGGAGGCGGGACGGGCTGTGTGTGGGGTCACATGAGGGCGGGGTTTAACGGGGCACGAGCAGCTTGTTGTTTGTGTGTCTGCTCAGCACAGCTGTCATTCTGGGTTTGTCTCGTGATGAAATCGTGTTCCTGAGTCCTGATGTTGTAAGAATGACAGCAGGAATGAGAATCTGATACTGTGCTCCAGGGTTAGACGGCTCAGCGTGGCAAACGCTGAACAGACATTTGACATTAGAGCACACCACGTCCAACGTCCAATTTAATCGTCCTTTAGTGTTTGTTTCTCCATTTTCTTATTTGTTTCATTTTCTCATCTATACAAAACCAGAGGAAAATCCTTAAGGAGTTGTCGAGCTCTCTTATATTGATGTTTCCCACAGCTGAAATGTGCAGATGACATGAACACATGTTAGTAAATATGATACTGTTATAGTACGATTCATCTAAAGAGATGATCACATTAGATTTTAATGAGAAAGATTTCTTTCAACCCATTTTTTCTCTATTGGTATTCTGCTAATTGAAAAAGTGATTCGAAACTAAGTATCTTTTGGTTCCAAGACTTGATCGTATAAACTTGCAAATCCACTGCATAGTTCTTCCTATGTGTTTATAAATGATTGCATTATGAATATCAATAAATAATATATAACAGGAAGAGTCTTACCCTTGCACTTTGTCTGTTGGCCTTCCTGTCCTCATCCGGAAGGGGAGGCATGGGGTACGGGTATCTCCGGCTAGAGGCGATGGAGCCCGTCGAGGAGGTGGGTGATTTGGCCGGTGACAGCGTTCTGAGGGATCAGAAAGATACAACATTTGAAACCATGTACATGAAGTGGATAACAGCACCGAGAGCCAAAGCACACATGGATCTGTCACCTCTGACCCTTAGAAGGTCAAAGGGAGTTTCCACTGCAAGCAAAGATCATCCAAAATCACTGACTTCATCAGTCTCGCCACAAAAACACCCAGAAGATACTGCAGTGCAAGGTAGTGTTTTTTGACAAACAAACGCTCTCATCGTCATGTGGTTTACAGACATGGCAGACATGAGGAGGTGATCAGGACAGACACGTGACAGCAGCTGTACAATGATGGCACCAGAAGTGAGAAAAAGACAAACTTCACAAGCTAAGCTGAAACTTGCATGCAGAGAGAAGACAAGGTGTTTGATAAAGATAAAACGGTGAAGGGCAAAGAATGTCCAAAAATGACAGAGTACTTCAACTAGAATTATGGTGAATTTACAGAAAAGTTATGGGTTGATCTCACAAAATTCTAGGTTTTGCCCACAAAATTATATTTTTTTATTAATTAACCATTTTTAAAAAGAAAATCAAGCCTATATTTAGGACTTAGTAAAATTATTTTCATAGCAATCTTTCTCATTAATTTAATATGATTATATTTGCTCAATGATAAAACAATTACTATTAAAATCAGCATGAACTAAAAGCGCAACTTATTCTACCATGCTGTATAAATACTTCTATTTTACATTACTGAAATGTTTGTGGGATATATGCTTAACTGTTATTAATATAAAAATGCAACCACATTGAAAAAAAATTGAACGGTCCTAAAAAAATGTTTTGTGAGATTCGCCCACCTATATGTCCCTCATTTATCAAACCAACGTAGAAACCAGCGTACATCCTAGCGAAATAATCATTTTACGAAAAAACTAATTCGTTTAACTTTCTTATGCGGCCAATTCTGTCGTACGAACCTTGAGAAATGCGGTGGCTGAAATCGATCGTAATTTACATATCACGCCCCTATAAATTCAGGGTGTAGACTCCTCGCCCCTAGATTTTGCAACATGGAGAACCGTAATCCGGCCAAAAAGATGAACTTTTCAGATTTAGAAATTGAATCTTTAACCTTGAAAAGCACAATCAAAGAAACCGATAAAAAACAGTTTGGAAAGACTACTGCGGTCAACAGCGTCGGCATAGTGAACCGAACTGCAGCTCATCGGGTTGGTATTTTCATTTGGATATGTATGTTTTGTAAATATCATCGCAAATGATTATTGTTTCACTATTATTTTTAAATTACTTTGTTTGTGTAGTGCGTTTAAACGAAATTAAATCTGACTTCAGTCTTGAAGAACTTTGTTTGAGTTAGCCTACATTAATATGTTTATGTAAAAACTAATGTAGATATAAATTACATTGATACGGCGCAATTGTAGTATAATGTTAAATGTTTTTACAATTTTCTTCATTTAGGTGAAAAAAAATGGTTTGTGGCAGAGGAGACAGATGCATGTTTCTAAAAAGGATATATGTTTAAAATCTAATGCTGCTAATCTTGCATTTCAGGCTGCTTAAATCAAGCATGCACAGTTTTATGTTTGTTTCATTTATTTTTGAATCTTTCAGATCTGTTGGAGGAAAGAACCAGCGGTATTCAGCCCCCACAAACCAGCCTGGAGCCTGCCACACCAGTGCGCTTCTTTACACACTCAAGCACAAATAAAAACCATTAAGCCATGCGTGTTGTCTGTTTTCATTAGAATGCATATTTGTCAAACAAAGCACCTTGCAAATAGAAAAACTTGCCCATTGCTTGTAATTATATTATATTATAGGAAAACCGATGAACAGGGGACAGATATAATGCAGTCTGATGTTGTACCTAATATAAGGCCCTTCAAAGTTTTTATCCACATCTTCTACCCATTTAGTTACATAATACTCTGATTTGACGCGAGGGGTTAAATACCTGCAGGAGGAGGATTGGGAAGGAGTGATGGGGAACAGACAGAGAGAGAGAGAGAGAGAGAGAGAAACAGGAACAAGAAGGAAAGGTTGGTAAAAAACAGCAGCAGCACTGACATTATTTACGCTCCAAAGTGCAGGTGAGAGATCAGACAGCAGATCAGACTACAGCACGTACAGTACAGTACACACACAGATTATGATGCTGGTTTTATTTGGAGGGTCTTGCAGGAGGTGATTGGGTGTCATTGTTGTATGGAAGAGGGTGAAAACTCTTTTGGAGAAGGTAGATAAATAGGCTTGAAAGACAAGGGTTAATAAATGCGTAAATTGTAACTGTGAATTATCCATTTATATTTCTAAGCGTTGAGCAATACTTATCAAACATCTAATAAGCTATTTAACGCTTCAAACGTTTGTGATAGTTTCTAATGTACCTTATTACGGCAAGGATAAGATTTGAAAATCAACATTAAAAGCTCAATGGATAGTAGTTTGTCACATGCGAGATGTCAGGTGCGACAACAAGCATCGAACTGACATCAGAGTGATTCAGTATTGCGTTCATAAAGAGATGAAACGCATGCAGGTCAGTTTCAGCATGCTGTTCATTCTGTTAGATCTAGTAAATATACACAATACATCAATGCACACCCAAAGCAAAGCAACATTTAGCCCAAACACGCTGAGCAACTTCCCAATAAACTGCTTAACCTCTACTACAGACTGCTGTACTGATACGTGACAGATATTAAGACTCCATGCAAGTAAACCGTGTGTTTCTGCATCAGCTGAACGCTAACAAAAGATGTCAACACTACGTCTCTTACTCTGTGGAGTTGGAGCGAGGGCGGAACTTCTTTCCCTTGAGCTTCTTACGAGTTCCTGTGATGTTTCCTATGGTGACAGAGAAGAACGTGATGATAAATAAGACACGATTTAATGTTTAGAGCAGATTCGCTGATGGGTGTGTTGTTACCTTGCCACGAGTTGCTCCTGGGTCTGCCGTTTTCACAGACGTCAGAGATGTGCTTGGCGTCAGGGATTCTTTCACTCCAGGAATGAGACAGACCGTTAGATCTTCAGATCAAAGAATAGAAACAAAGTACCGAATTACTTCATAAAATGCAGTCATGGAGCTTCTGAAGTGTTCTGCATGGGGAAAACGAATGACTGACAGATGTCACATGGCTCATACCCAGTATGCAGATTTTCATCATATATTCTTATTATACGGGTGATTCTCACGAAATCTTGGATTCAAGATGTCAAACATGATTTTCTTAAAAAGCACTTGTATCAACGAATTCCCTTTATATTCATTTAAAACAAGACACGGCGTGTTTAAAGGCATTCAATTCCAAAACTTTACGTGACAGTTAAATACAGTTAAAGGCCTTCAAAATTCTCATTACCGTAATCATTTAAAAGGTCAATCTCATAGCATGTTGTGCTAAAAACAAGCGAAGCCTTGATGCCTAACCAAGTTTTTATTAATCATACATAATAAGACATTAATGAATTATATTTTAATAGAATATTACAGGTGTAAAAAAACTGCGTGTATCAGTGAGAAGGGAAAAAGTCGTGTACACAGCTTGACAAGAGAATATTACGCTTTTAACTAGAAACATTTAAAGTGATCTGTTAACTTGGTAGCCATTTGAAAGGTGCAGTACTAGTAGATGTGTTTCTTTACATAAAATCTAACTTAATGTAAATATCTTTGTGTGCATTTTTAAACAGTCTTTAAAAATCGTTACGGAGGATGAGAATATTCTTTCTCCCACTATTTCTTCATTTTTATTACACATTAACACAATCATTTTTTGTCATTTGAGAACGTCTAGTAGACCATCTAATTGTTTTTTCCACAATATTTCAATTTTACTCTGTTTAAATTACAACTTATAATGCACTCAGACAAATCAGGACGCTTTACGGTTATGAGACTTTCAGCAGAAAAGCTATAAAATCCATAAATAATTCCTATGTCTAAATAATGTGTTTTCCAAGGTAGAGAACACAGTTATCTTTATTATGATCATTTTTTTGTGTTGCTGAATTGTATGTTTTATAAATCAAATCTTTACTGCCATGATGTTTCAGTGGTTTCGTGAGAATCACCCATACATGATGGATAAATCCTTAAAATTGTTTAAAGATGCAAATTGGTTGTTGGTTATACAGTGAGAAATAAGAAATAATCCCTTATTTGCAAGTCGCTTGGGATAAAAGCGTCTGCTAAATGCCTAAATGTAAAATTGAGAAATATACATTTTATTGAATTAATTCAACACAATTAATTGTTAAGCAATTTATAAGTCCTTAATTTCACATTATTTCCGTTTAGACTTAAAAATAATAATAATACTTGAGAAATACTACAATTTTTCTCTCAAGTATTTATCTAGTCTAACACATTTATCCTGCAGGATGTGACATAATTTAAGTTAGTTATACTAAAATTCTTAATACTAAAGCCTTTTTTTTATTAGTTTCTATCCTAATCTATAAGGAATAATTAATCATTTATTATAGGAATAAGTGTAACATTTTGCCAGAGAATGTTTCTGAAGGGCAAGCACAAGCACATTCATTTTTATAGAAAGTAACCGAGTCAAAATGGTACTGCATAACAGGAATGACTCACATCACTGCTGATGAGCATTGAGCACAACAAACACATGAGATGAACATGAGATTGTGAAAATGAACACGCTGAGATTCCAGGAAGACACTTGACTTACTGACTCAGTTTTAATGATAAAACAGCTTGACAGGACTTTTATAGTAACCAAGAAAGAAAAAACAGAGTGTTACAGCGTTTTGTCCAAACCCGCAGCAGAGAACCATGAAGAAGGCAATAAAACCTGTCTCTAATAATGCCTCCCTACAGAAGAAACTGTACTTATAATAGTACGCTTTTCACAATATGCCTCACCTGGGGTCTCTTCAGAAAACCCTGGATGATGTTTAGCCAGGATAAAAAATGAGCCCACGTTATGCTTTTTAGTCTCAGGTGTGTTTGTTAGCAGGGCATGCAAAGCGATGAAGATGGAGATGAAAATGAAGCACACCTGAAGCCAAACAGAGAGATGTTTTGGCTGATGGAGGGGATAGAGGGAGTGAAAGAGCAGGTGTTGATCTGAAGGTGAGACAGGTAAGCAGACCTCTTCTTGGAGCTGCTGCCAGAGTTGGAGCTTACGCCTTGTGGCATGTCGCTGTAGAGAGAATCAGCGTCTCCTGGTTTCTTCACGTAATCACCCGGCGGCATTTGCCTGAAAAACAGATGGTTTGATCTGAAAGCTCGGCTGAGATAGAGGGGGGGGGCTCTCAGGTATTCTTCAAACTGCAGTTTTGATATAATCCTTTCCAGAATTCATGTTAAATAAACAAGCTAATAAAATAACGAGAAAAGGTGAACAAACCGACAGAATCTTCTATGTACTTCGGATTCCACACATTGACGCTGTCTGTAGCTCCTTTTTTGGGGGAAAAAGAAATAAACACGATTAGTGATTTCAAAAGAAAATCATAATAAAACAATAAGTGAGTCTGTCTTATACTGAATTCTTGCTCCATGTAAAATGGCAGGTGTTGTAAAGCATCTTTGGTCATGTGACTTACTTATATCCCCATGCGGAAATGCCTAGAATCAGTGCAAGGACAAGGATAGAGCCCGCAATGGCCCCGATGATGATGTTAGTGGTGATGATACCTGTTAGAGAAACAACATCTTAAAATCTGTAGTCATTGCAACTGTTAATATTGACCTATGATCCACAAGACAAGCCTGAAAATAATGTGGAATTATACCTGATTTGCTTTTTTAAGAAAAATGTAACAGTTAGGTTTGATTTGTCTGGCTGATCACGTCAAACAGATTTTGGAAAGGATTTACACATCGTTCTGTCCTGTAAGGTCATATGTTATCAGCATTGTTACAAACCAAATCCAGAAAACAGGGATTGACATGACGGGTTTATAACCACACGGTTAGCTTTAGTTCAACCAGAAACACACAGGAATTATAGGGTGAGTGAGGATACAGAAGAACCGACGGAAACAACAACAAAACAACTCAAATCTAAACTCACTGTCACTCCAGCAAAAGACATGAGCCTGTCCACAAAGAACGAGTGCGTAAAAACAACAGCCATGAAACAGAAAAACAAAAACACAAATTCAAAGCGTGTGAAATGCGTGAATATGAATATGATAGGAACCAAAGTTTAACAGACTGATGAGAAATAGGACCTGGGTGATATGTAAAAATATGATTGCGGATATTGACAATATATTCCGTATAATATTCAGGGTTTATATTTGATTAAAATGGCTAAATATTTGTTTTAAATCAGAGGGATTAACGTTTTAATCAAATAGTACAATGAAAAAATGGCCAATTAATTGTCATATTAGAAAAAATAGAAAGTAATCTTACCAATTTAACACCATTTTTGTTAATAAATAAGAGGTATTTTTTCAGATGTAATGCTCTCATCCTTGCGAGATGTTATGACATCATTTTTTGAAATTTTAGTGACCAGATAATAGGACATTAAAATAATTAAAACAATGTTGGCTACTAGGGATGTAACAATATAATCGATATTGTGTTATAGCAATAGCAAAATTGTCACAATGTTATCGTGGTCACATGACTGTATGAAACAATAGGTCTTCCGGGCCTAACATAAAGAAGTTCGAGAAAATAATAGATGTTACCTTTGTCAAGGTCCATCTGGTGCAATTATTTCATAAATGGGATTTTTAAGTCATTTGACCCATCTCCTACTATAACTCATATATCGCAATAAATATTGTACCATCGTGCAGTGAGATTTTGATATTGTTACATCCTCATTGTAATAAAACATTTTTATATTGTAAATATTTGTTTGATCACCCAGCCCTATTGAGAAAATATGAGTAATAAAAAACAATTCCTCTATACTCTAGTGTGGTGAAACTGTCCTGTCACGGTAGTGTCCTCATAAAGACCAGTGAGAGTTTAACCTACCTGATGTTTTAGCTGTGGGCCGCACCAGCAGGTAACTCAGAGGAGAGGTGGAGTTACAGTCCTCACCTGCCCATCCCAGATCACACACACACCTGAGCTCATTACTGCACACCTGCAACACACACACAGGTGATGATTCTCAGACACAACGCAGATGATTTCACTATTCATTTGTCCCACAATGTAGGCACATTTCATCCACTGACAAACATCCTCTCACCCCATGTCCAGAGCAAATCACCCGCTCGTTGGTGCCGGGACACGTGCTGAAGTTGAATTCTTGCACTGGGAGGCATTTGTGGTTGAAGCAGATGCGATCTGTCCCGCACGCCGTTCCGTCCTCCACGTAACCCAGATCATTGTCCCCGTCAATCAGTACGTGACCTCCGCTGAAACATTAAGGCTCACTTCAGAATCTGTGTGTGTGTGTCTATTGTATACCATGTTAAACATCAATAAACAAACCTGAAGAGTGTGTGCGTTTGGGTGCGTACCTGCAGTCCATTGAGGCGCTGTGCTGGGCCACGGAGAAAGAAGTCAAACCACCCTGCAACTCTCCAAGTCTGGGTGCCGGGGAAATGTTTGAGCACAGCAGATATCCACAGTGTACATCCCTGAAAACACACACACACTTTAAACATGTCCCAAATTTTTATGATTCAGAAAACAGCCGTTGCATTTAGAAATGAAACTGGCTGCAGACTAACAGTTGAAGGGAAGGAGTTAACGGATTCTCCGGCCAACCGTCTAACATACCTCATTTAAGATGGATAGTCATTACAGGAAGGAAGTGCATTTTCAGATTTTAACTGAAGATTATGATGGCGCACGAATATTAAAAAGAGAATGAGCCACTTTGATAACCGATTTACGATAAACGCTGCAATATTTCATGGAAAAAATAGCCATTGTAATGTTTAATTTCACTGGGACTTGAATGGCTTTCAAAACTGTTTTACGATCATTTAGCACATTTTGGAAAACATATCTGATTATGTTTTTGTAATAACTTCCCCATTACTGCTGTTTGACTGTCAAACTCACTGTTTTTTGCACTGAATCCAGGTGTCTTTGTCTCGTCCACAGTTGCCTTTTTCTGTGCCCTCAATGTTCAGCTTCTCATAGCAGAACTTATCAGAAGATGTTGCTTCTGTAAAAACAAATCCACGGCATTGGTCGGAATCACACCAGAACTCTCCACCAATGAAAACTCATTTGGTCAGAAAGTGACATCACTTACTCTCTCCCCACAGGTACTTGCACTGTCTATCCTTGGTTTTACATCGCCCGTTGAAACATCGTCCCTGAAATGAGATGAATAAACAAATTAATATAAGTAACACAAAATAACTACAAGTGAATTTAATAAATACATTTCATATTTTATCACTCACCTGGTCTTTCTCACAGGTGTATCCATCCATCTTGTGCAGGTTTGGAGGACACTATAAAGATCAAATGACTTCTTTAACACAAAGATACTTTCACATTAGGAATGTCTTTTATCCTTAGTAAATACATTTCACTCATCACAGCTGTGAAGTGTCAGGGATGTAACAGCGCTCTTACCTGGCTGGAGTTCCCAGTGCACATCTCAGATATGTCACAGTCGTTGACAGCCTCCCGACAAAGCACACCCATGAACTCCAACTATAAACAGAGTGGAATTATCTTTAAAAATCACACAAACAAACAATCGATTTCTTCTATGGCAAAACACCAACCTGGCAGTTCTTACAGCAGAGACCATCACTGCATTTGGCTCCCTGAGTCAACATGCATTTCTTGCAGCAGTTCTCTCCTTCTGTAGCACATTCCTGCATAAACCCAGAGAGAAAACAGCTTACATAAGAAGTGTCAGATTAATGTGATCACGGTGTCGATGTTAGATCACTCACGGCTGGGCTTCCACAGTCACACTCCTCTCCTGCCTCCACGAAACCATTACCACACTCGGGAGGATCCAAAAGCTACAAAACCACGAGAGAGATTTTACGTGACTTATTGTGAAAGTCACTCATTTAGATCTGGTAAAGAAAGTAAAGTAAACACACTGACAGTTGTCAAGTGCTTTACCTTTGACGGTTTGTTGAAGAGACACGCACCACCCCCACTGTTGAGGAAATCGTGAAACTCTTCCACATTACAGTCAGAAAATCTCTTGGGTAAGTAAAAGCTGTCAAAGAGAACCACAGAGCACGAGAGTCACGCTGTCTGATTTTAACCCCCTGATTCACGCAGCGTGTGCGCAGCATCTTTTCTACGACCGTGGCACTTTACAAAAAAGAGTGCTTGTGAACCTATTCATGTTGGTGCTTCAAACCGAAAAGCAAAAACGATTGTTTGTTTGCTAAATATAAAGCCCTATATATGAAACTACTGCACTTTTATTCATGCAAGAATTATAGATGATGAAATCTCAAATGGGATTCAGCAATAAACTCATCATTGTATTTTTCTGATCTCTATATTACTTTAAGTCCTTTAAAAATGTGATAACCTGTTTGTGTGAAGCCTAAGCTAAAAAAATGCTTTTATAAAAAAACATGTTCAGTATTCAGACGTCATGTGGACGGGTCATGCTGAATGTAATGGTTTCTGTTGCCATGACAACCATTCACACCAGCGGAGGGAGGGACTCAGACACAAAGAACAACAAAACAGCACACAAACACCTGCACAGACGGTGGGGGAAAGGAGACAGTTGTGACATCATTATTTATAGCATTATATATGATAATAGTTATTTTGTGATATTTTCCTGAATATTTTTTTGCCTGTTTAGCATGTACGAACACTGATAGGCTGGATTTGTTTTCCGCCCGGCGTGGCAGCACAATCAAATTCAATCTGTACACGAGCCGGGTCACAGCTCTCAATATCCTGCAGAGGTCATTCTTAAACAGTAAGCACTATTCCTATCTGTTGGAATCTGCAACGGCGCAGTTTCAGGAACCCTTAACCGCGGGCTGGGAATCAATACGTGCATATCTCACATTATGCCGTGTCTGTTTAAAAGCGTGTGAGTGGTTACTCTTCGTTTAGCAGATGCTGAGTGTGTTCCTGGAATATCACGGCACCTTGTCTTACCTGCTCGAGCAGGAGTAATTAATTTTATCTTGCAGGCATTTTCACTGAGATGAAAACACAGCAAGAAAACACACTTAAGAGGGGGAAACAGACAACAAAACATCCTGCTGCATTAACACTGGAGTCAGTGGATCGGATCCAACATGCAAGCTGCACGGAAAATCAAACTCCATCAATGGTGAGACAGATGAACATGTGTCTGTCTGGAAGGCCATTGACACTGGTGTAAATAAGCTGTGAGAGTGTGCTGTCGCTTTCAGGAAACCATGCCTAAATACATCTGCCTGAAGTGCATGTTGGACTTTCTTATATTCATAAGTTTGGACTTTTTTTACCTTAACACCCTAAGCTCTGTATACAGAACAACACATATTCTCTCAGTTTATAAAACGATGATAGTTAAACGAAAAGTTCACCTAAGAATGAAAATTCTGTCATGATGTAACCTCACGTTGTTCCAGAACTTTATGTTGTCATTTTTTTAGTGGAAGGAGAATTTTTCCCATATGAGAACAGTTCTTGGTGCCAATGTCTGTAAAGCCCCAAAAATGTTTTAAAAGTAGTCTGATAGCTAAACGCTAAGGGGCGGTTTCCCGGACAGGGATTGTTTTAAACCAGGACAAGGCCTTAGTTCATTTTTATATATAAATATGGGATATTTAAGTTGTTTTAAAAAACATACCTTACGAAAAACATTACTGGTGTGCATCTTGAGACAAAACAATGGCAATGATCTTATTTATTATGTCAGTGTAAGTTGTTTTCGATCAAGACATATTTTACATTTAAGATAGTCTGGGACAGTCTTAAACCCTGTCTGGGAAACCGCCCCTATGTATTGTAAACTAACTACATATATGGAAAGTATATAATAAAATATCTCCTTTTGTGCAACCACAGAAAAAGTAACAACATGTAAGTTTGAAATGACATGCGGGTGAGTAAATAATTAAAAAATTCTAATTTTAAGGTGAACTATCCCTTTAAATTTAAACATATGCATCGTTAAAAATGTTAATAAACATGAGATATAACACACAACTTATGAAAACTATTAAAAAATATATTTTACATGAGAAGCTAAGCACACAAGTCAAACGGTGAAGGCACACAACGTGCTGGTGTAAATTTCAGCTAACGTCCTGTCACTAAGCCATAATACACCAGATGACAGATTAATGTCGCCATAATTTAGATGATCAGACTGTTTAAAAATAACAGAAAGCTGTATTTTGTGTGGAAGACTGTATGTCACACAGGCTTTATGACATTTGGCATTAGCATGAAATTATGATTGTTGTTTTTATTTGGACGTGAAATACTGCAGACAGTTTAAAAGGGGTCATATCATAATAAATCAAATTATCTTTGATCTTTGAAATGAAAAAGTTCATGTTATTATGTTAAGAAGAACTTAAAACCATCTTTCCAGTCCAAATAGATACTTTTTTTTTTTTACTAAAACTATCACACAGCTTAGTCTAAAGTTGTCCTGTTTGCGATTCCACAAATATGAACACATTAACACGTAACTCATATTAACTTGAACCTTTTTTATTTTAACGATTCCTGTTCCATGTAATAAAAAGTAAGATATGGGGAAAGTTTTCCAAACATTGTTATCTTTAACAAGGTCCATGATTATTAAAATTTTCACAGTTTGTATTGAATTTATGTTTTCAGTTTTGTGAAAATGCCAGTGTCACATAAGGTTTTATTGACAGCTGTTTTTGGGATATCTTAAATAAATTGATAAGAAATGTATGATCTGACCCCTTTAAACTCCGAGAGAGCCCAAAACACGCCCTCTTAACGAAACATTTCCCACTTTGAGCTGCCGGTCGTATAAAAGGGATACTTCACCCAAAAATGAAAATTCTGTTATCATTTACTCACCTTCGAGTTGTTCCAAATCTGTATACATTTCTTTGTTCTGATGAACACAGAGAAAGATATTTGGAAGAATGCTTTTAACCAAACAGATCTTGCCCCCCATTGACTCCCAAATAACTTTATAATTTTTTTGTTCTGTTGAACACAAAAGAAGACATTTTGAAGAATGTAGGACAGCAAACCGTTCTGGGGCACTTTTGAATACCATTGTATTTTTCCTACTATGGTAGTCAATGGGGGGCAAAATCTGTCTGATGATAAGCATTCTTCCAAATATCTTTCTCTGTGTTCATCAGAACAAAGACATTTATACAGATTGTGAACAACTCGAAGGTGAGTAAATGATGACAGAATTTTCATTTTTGGGTGAAGTATCCCTTTAAACACCAGCAAATACAAGAAAAAGCACAGAGGAAAATGCAGAGGGTTCAAACACGCTACAGCTTTCGATATATGACTCTCTCAACTGAATAAAGTGTAACATTAAGGTCATAATGCTATTGCATGGAGTGTGTGTGGGTGGGGCTGAAGTGACTCAGCAGCTGATTGGTCGACAGGACAAGAGCGAGAAGCATGACACAGCCAAGCGTCTGCTCACCTGCTGTCCCATTCGGGATGGAGGGGAAACGCAAAAGGTATCAAAACATATGGATAAAGACAAACGAATACACAGACGCAAACTCTGACATCACCACAAACACCAACCGCATCACATGTATCTGATCACATCACAACATTTTTACACAACCTCTTAAATGGACCACTGTGAACATTTCTGACTTTGTCTCGGGGATAAATATGTAAAATATTTAGATTTTTTGTTAAATAGATCCCAGATGATTTGACAAACAGTCAACAGTATATTAGCAAGTGAAATGTCAACAGTGGACGTCAAATATAAAATACTGTTACGCTCAATAACACTTTCTCATGAACATTTTCTATTTTTACATATGAGTTCAATAAACTCTAACACTACACAAGGTTTAGATGCATGTTTATTTTCCTGCCACCTAGTGGATATCATTTGAAAATAAATAGCCTGGATCTAAAATGCTTTTCACAGACTGCAAATAAACAAAAGTCTGATATGATGAAGAAAGTGTTATGGATCAATATGTGGCTAAAATTTATTTTTATACTTTGAATTTAATATTACAACAACAACACAACACAACACATGGGAAAACAGACATGAAAGCGTGACAGGCTGTTTTAGTATTTTCCATTTAAATATGTGAATGTGTGTGTGTATTGGAATTTCTGGGAAACCATCTTTATTTGAAACTTACCCAACATCATCCATTATACAGCCAGACCATTTATCATCACACTTGCACTCCCCTGTGTAGAAAAGATGGATTACAGTGACAAACTATTTCTGCTCATTACTGTTAGCACCAATGAAAACAATAGGCCTAAAAATCGAAAAGAAATATAAGCAGAGAGTAAGAATGCAGAAGAGAACCCTCACCGTTTAAAATGCGTTTCTTGTCAGAAAAGATGCCAATGTTTTGTCCCAGTGATTGAGCGAGAGTTATGGCCATTTCCTCTGTCTTTCCATACTAACAGAGATAGGAAAAGCCACATCAGAGACAAAAACCTTTGACACAAATTACTATTTTTTTTTAAAATTATTATATTTAATTTTTATGCATTTGGCAGACGCCATGTTCTAACCACTGAGCCACGGGAAAGCTCTAAAGTTTCATTCATTAACAAACCTCATTGACTCCACCTCCTTTGGTGAGCGAGCAAACGGCACCCATATAAGAGGCTCCTCCCCAGTTGCTATGGAAGCGATTTCCCCTACAGGAAAAGAAAACTTTAGAAATGCCCTCACAAAATAAATGACCGCTTTGTACGCGTGTGTTTCTTGAACACTCACGAGAAGAGGTGAACCGAGTCGCTCTTTTCTTTTATAAAGTCTCTTCGGTATTTCATGAATTCTCGTAACGTCACCATGGGGTCATCGTTGATGTTGAACCTGTTGTCTGCTGCCCATGTTTCCATAGCGACCAAGACAATTCTAGTGTTGAGTTGCTCCTTGAAGTACTGCAGATGTAAAAAAAAGACATTTTGACATTCTTAAAAACGCTCTGAGTGGAACTGTTACTATTATTGTCATAATAATAATTTGCACACACAACAATGTTCCTGAAATGTTTCGTCTAAAACAATCACAAATTGAGCAGATCATGACATGTCTGTGCTGCAGAAGATCTATTTGTTTGTTGAAACTAAACTAAATGAGGACAAATTGACCAGCTTTGCAGTTATCCTGTATAATACTACTGCTGTTTAATAGTCACATTATCTGAAAAACATGTTATTTCATATGAAATGTATGTACGAGCATTCTTCAAACTTACCAGATCAGCCATATTTACAACGGACTTGGCATAGTTATTTGTTTGTCCAACAGAAAGACGATGTTTCTTGTACTGAGTAAAAATGAACATAACATGCATGATGAAACATTTTCTTACAAACAGTAAATTCATTATTTACAACTATAACATATTACAATAAACAAGTGAAAAAAACTATAACAAATAACTGGGCCTAATGTTCTTAACGTAATCAATTAACTCACCATCAAATGATCATTTATAACCATCAGCTCAATATATTTTGTCTCATCGGCAATGCTTCGTGGATGTTGCGATATCTGTGTCAGAAATGTAACACTGCATTATTTTTCTGATGCTTAGGAAAGGCACATAGGCATGGTATTATATCACTGAATTAAGGGGTTTCAGGATGGCTAACAGAAGTGAAAATCTGAAGAAACATTTGGCATCAATATAGAAACCCTTCTGTATAAGAGCAGGTTCTTGATTCCCAACCCACAATGCCATATTTCATATCATCATAGTGCCACCTGCAAAAACATGCTTACACCTGAAAAAGAGCTTATCTATACATTAGTGCTATAAAGAGTCTGCAGCACTTCTCTAGTTATGTAAATATTTTATGAAGAGGTAGAGAAAGAGGGAGAGCATAAGATAGCAGCAGCACATACAGCAGCACTGAGTGTATTGAGAACACAACACACACATACCCATAAGGATGAGTCATGTGTTTTGAGACAGAATACGCACCTGTCTCTTTTTCCTCCTGTGGGCTGCAGTGAACGGTGACGGGTTCTGGAATGGTGATTCTGCCAGTGGAACTGGAAGAAACATTAACTGTCAGTATATACCGTTGAATACAGGGTGACTGCACACAAAACTAACTAATTCAAAAAGTTTTGGATTTATTAGTTTTGCCCCATAGATGCGGATTTATAGTAAATACATTTTGTGTAACATGTACTTGTCAGGATAAGAGTTCATACCTGCAGAAATGAAGTCCTCTGGGGGGTCAAAACCAGGAGACTGATAAATCATGTGCACATGAACCTCCTTCTGCAGGAAGAAGAGCAATAATATGATTCATATCCTTGTTAAATGTCCACCTACATAAGGCTTAGTGTGTTTGGTGAGACATACACCGCTTGGTATTCACAAGAAAGTGAGAAAGTTAAGGAGAGGGTGGAGGGAGATTCACAGAAAACTAAACACAATTCTTAACTTGCTGTTTTAATATATTATATTCACATTCAATATATAGAGTGTACACTGTGCATAGTATTTGCAACGACTCAGCAAAAAAATACTGTTGTTGTAAAGTAGGCATTGATGTGTTCAATATAAAAAATAGACAATAAAATGTATATATACTTCAAATACTAGTACATAGTAAGCTAGTTTACAATAAAGCTAGTTATATAATATATATATATACATTTTTTAAATGATCAAAAATCATTGTGTTTTATTGTGCCTTCGAAGTAATATCAATCAAACTGTAGTTGGATTGTTTTAAAATAATAATAAACACAAAAAACAGCTAACTTACACAGTAAAACACTGTAAAAATATGATAACACAATAAAAAACAATAATCATGTTTTTGCAAATGAATGCGTTTTAATCCCCATTAGTGAATAAGCAGTCTACACGTCACCGCGCAGGTGACGTCGTTGTCGCGTCGCACCCACTTCAGTGAGTTTCTGCGCGCTCCCGAAGAGTCCTCTCAAGCAACATAAACAGATCCGAACAGAAGATCGTGAGAATATGAGAAAATGACCATTACATCGCCACAAGATTCCCGCAGATCTCACCGTTAATCAGGTATTTGTGTGATATGTTGTGTTTGGCACCATTCACTTAATAATAACGGAAGCGCAACAGGTCGTTAGCCGTTAGCAGAGATTAGCCTGTTGACGCTAGCATATAAATGAATCTAATAGATCGTGAGTGAAACTTAACCAAAGTATGAAATAGCAACACAACGACAACCAACTCTTAATCTGTAAAGAACGTTTTTTCCCCCAGATTTAACATAAGTAAATATCGGTTTTGATGGGTGGAGACGGTAAACTCCTGACGGAGATGCGACTGTCTGTCATCTATTGTATTACTGACGACAATTGACACACAGGCATACATTGAATGACTGTTAATCTACACTCACACTTCACGAAGGCCTTCATTCACTCTTCATATACACACGCACTACACAAACACAATAATTTGCTTTTCATTTACACACAATTACACACTTAACCAGGAATATAAACTTTCTTGTGTTATTCTGCATACAGGATTTCATTGACTCAGACCTGGATGGGACTTCAGCCATGTCTTGTCGAGACATTCACGCCACCAATGCTTTTGCCTTCATCATTGCTCTGTTGTCTGTGGGCTGTTTGACCGTCGCTACACTCATCCCCCAATGGAGAACAACACGTCTGCTCACGTTCAACCGCAACGCAAAAAATGTGACCGTGTTCGACGGCCTGTGGACCAAGTGTGTGCAGCGAGATGGTTCTACGGGATGTTATTACTTTGATGCAGACTGGTACATCAAAGTAGACCAGTTGGACCTCAGACTGCTGCAGTTCTGTTTACCTACTGGTAGGTGTTCATTAAGGCTTCAGTGAAGGATGACCTCATCAGTCTCTCCCCACCTGTATTTTACATGCTGTTTTTTAGAAATGCTGATATCGATTTTTTTTGTCCGCAGGTTTGTTCTTTGCAGGCTTGGCTCTTCTGCTTTGTCTTACTGGCATGTGTAAGACCGCTTGCTGCTCTAAGACTCCAGAGGACATCAAGAACAGTCGCTGCTTGGTCAACAGTTCAGGCTGTCATCTGGTGGCTGCGATGTTTCTTTTTTTAGGCGGGTCCATCGCCATGCCCCCCTCCGTGTGGTTCTTGTTCCACACGAAAGACCTCAATAAGCGCTACGATAATCTGTTTGCGGTGGAGTTTGGAGTCTATGTGGCCA
The DNA here is from genome assembly GCA_006030095.1 of Triplophysa siluroides. Lineage (NCBI taxonomy): Eukaryota > Metazoa > Chordata > Actinopteri > Cypriniformes > Nemacheilidae > Triplophysa > Triplophysa siluroides. Next base: position 680,574 of record VCII01000037.1, on the reverse strand, counting down.
TCGCCGGTGCAGGTGGACTTATGTTAGCTGCTCTTCTGATGTTCATGTGGTATTGCATGTGTAAGAAACTGCCATCTCCCTTCTGGCTGCCTCTTTCCGAGGTGCCTGTAATGTCCCACAGCATCTCAGCGCACCCTCTTATGACCAACGGTTTGCCTTCTCCTGTGACTTATGTACCACAAAGCTTCCCTCCTTCTGCACTGGATGCCCCCTCCTTTGTCCCAGCACAGGGTTACCCTCAACCTGCAGCCCCACAGCTTCTGCCACCTCATGTGTATATGCCACACATGTCAATGCCTGATGGATATGGATCGGAAGTGGGAGGCTCACAAGCATATAGCTACGCCCCATCTCAAAGCTATGCCCCCTCTCAAAGCTACGCCCCTTCTCAGGGATACGCCCCCTCTCAGAGCTACGCCCCATCACAGAGATACGCAGGGCACCGCTATTCTACACGCTCTCAAATGTCAGGGATTGAGATCGACATTCCCATCCTTACTGAGTGAGAAAACACTGTTGGGGTGTCCACCGAAGTATCAATCGAAGAGGTCAAACTAGCATCATGTGTAACTCTACAAATTAGTTATTACATACTAGCTTTGAGACTTCAGTTATGAAGTAAACAAATTTGTGAAATTGAAGGAAACAACATTGTTCAGTTGATTTAGCACATGGCTTTGTCACATCATTGAAAAGGTTTAAAAGAGCAATCACGTGCCTTCTTCTGAATGCCTTTATTTTGCTCTTAATCTTGAGGGTTAATACTGATCTTACTTAATGTTGTGCACTATTCTAACCTATTAGTATGTCTACTGATCTAAATCTGCCTACTTACAAATATCAGAAAAACACACTACCAACACTGACAGTGCATACGTGCCTGTCTTTTGTATTACTGATCATGAATTTCCATATTTGCCATATTTCCAATAGTTCCATATTTTGCAGTTCATTAAGGCAATACATAGGTTGCTTTATTGACGTGATATCCAAATATGTTATTCTACCCATATTGTTACAGTATAGTGTGAAATGAGAATTAATATCCCCTGATTTTATGTTTATCATGAAAGGGTGGATGCATTAATCTGTATGTTTTGTTTTCCGTTTAATAGATGCACTTCAAATGAAAGTTTATCATTACAACTATTTTCACTACTTTTATGTTCCTAACTAACGATTTTATATTTCACTTAAGAAATCTGAACACATGAATAATATGTATCTGTATTTAGTTTTTGTCAGGTCTTTATATTAAAGAGTTTGAGCATTTTTGCAATATGTATAAGATGACCTTACTTTAACCTTGTGACTAATTTTTCTTGTGAAGATTAATCACTGTAAGCCATCGAAAAGAGATCTGAGACGTAATGAAGTTCTCTGTGCCTACTGGTACAAACGTTTGGATTGTTACCTTGTAAAGTTGCCATAGAGGCCACTGCAACAAAAAATATTGAATTTATTCTACTGAAATGAAGAATAACAATAGAAGAACACTAATGTCTTTACTAATATTCTGCAAAGCTAATGTCTTAAATGAAATGAGCCCTCTTACACTGGCATTTAAATATTGTACATGGTTTTATACCTTTTTGCCTTGTTACAAAATGTCTTCTATATATGGATCAAATTCTGTTCCTTTTTGCCTTAAGTTTTGCATTCAGTTTTTTACATTAATGTATTTGGCTGATGTCTACTAATGTTTTTTTAAATAAAAGTGCTTTTTATTGAAGGAAATGTTGTGCTGTGATTTGCTTAAACATATGCGGATGTCACTTAATATTGCCTGAATTCGTTTCTCTGCTCCAAGACTCCAAGAATAAATATAACTACTGAAATCGATCATAAGTAAAACGTTGCCAGCTATGTAGATCACAATCAGTCAACAGTCCCATCTTAGTTACAATACTGCATAGAAGGCGGCTGCTTATGTAGACGGCAAGGTAGCTCGCTCACTTTTGAAACAGTAAATAACTACTCCAGCATGAAGAACTAATTTGACTGCACTTTGTATAATTGAGAGTACTAAAACTGTCAGAGACAACATGCACACGTCTTGCCTCCCAACACGTTTCTGTATCCTTGCACTACAAGAAAAATGAGGGAGACAGACCTTAGGCCTATTCCACCCTGCTATACCACCCACACCCCTTCAGCCTCTCTCTCATACACGTATAAGAGGCGGCATTTTGTGAAGGATTAGTCGTATAACGCAGATGGTCCCTCAGATGTATTGGCTTAAAATAAAATGGGGTTTTCTGTATGGAGGCAGAGGAGGGTACGTGTGTGTGCGGGTTCTCATGGGGCCTTGATCATGAATAGAAAGCAGGATGGGGGGTGGCACACTTTTTTTGTGGAAAGTGTGTTAAGGATGTTGGGGGTGGGGTCTCTGTCATACCATTCCAGAGATGATCACCCACCCCCAAAACCATCAGCCCGATTGTCCGCTGAGCTCAGGATAAAGACAAAATGAGAAACACAGAGAAAAAAGATGTCTATCCTGTCAACCAAACAGATTTTAGATTCAGAACGAACCCTCTTCTGCTATAAACACATTGTCCGTTTCCATAGCAGAAAAAAACAAAAAGTATAGATTTCTGGTTAGGGTCTATTAAGAAACAGACAAATTCTCATCAGCCACACAAATGCATTTGCTAAAATAAAGATATGAAGTAGCTACTTTCGTGAAAAAATATTAAGATGTCATTTCTTTCTTTAGAATAATGTGGAGCCACACGCATAACGCATATAGCAACACTATAGAACTTGTGCTCACAGGTCCCCCCATGTGGTTGATAAGCGCAATTGTCTGTTACCAGTGTTGTAAATAATGTCGCTGTATAAGCTTGCCCAAGGGCAGAGAATACACATGAATTTGTTTACTAAGCTGATGGTACCGGCGCATGCAGAAATGTTGTTTGGAAACCATCTTCTGCAGGGAGGGGATGGGCGGGGCTGTGTGTACCGACTCGAACACAGAATTTACAGAGTGTGGTTGTAGGCTGCTAAGGCTGCTCAGGTAGTAGCGGCAGTAGAATTTGTCTGGTTAAGAATTGTTCGACCACCGAAATAATTTTAGAGACTTTATTTTATAGCGGATGTGCAACGGTGTTTCATGCATTCGGACTTCTTTACATTGTAAAACGTGCTGTCTTCTCATGCTTGACATGGTCAACTTGTTAAAAAATGAGTTGGACGTATGACGTAACAACTTTTCATAGTCCCTTAATGGGCAAATCTCCCGGAAAAGCACACCCACAGCAAGGCGAAAGAAGTAGCCCGCCCATGCGTCAACCGACGAGCGATAGGAAGACCCGCTTACCATCAAGATTGGCTGCGCTGTGGGCCTGCAGCGGCAGCTCGTTACTCTTGCGATAGTGAAAGAAGTTTACATTTACATTTAGGCATTTGGCAGACGCTTTTATCCAAAGCGACTTACAGTGCACTTATTACAGGGACGTGGAGTAAAGTGTCTTGCTCAAGGATACACTGGTGGTGGCTGCTGGGATCGAACCAGCAACCTTTTGATTTACCAGTTCAGTGGTTTAACCCACAAGACCACCATCATCCATGTTGAGGTGTGTTTGTTTGTTCACGGCATTTCAGTGATGGGTGGATATAACGCTGGATTTGGAGATCGTTTGAAACTGATGGATGGCGCGGTCCCAGCTCTAAAAGATGCCAGATATGAACCGTACGCGGTAAGTGAAACTGATTCATTTGTCTGTGTTTTGTTGGCAATGGGTGCGCACATGCTTTAGTTCCGCCCCCCCTATCCCCCCAGCACGCGTCGTATGTTTTCGGAAATAATCGTACCACTGTATCAGTCTTTTATAAATGTGATCAAACTAAAGACTCTTGGGATATTTGAAGGGTGTGATACTATTCTGTAAGTACTCAAGATTAACATGAGATATGCAGAAACTGTCTGATTTATGGCCACTTTAAGGTCGAAAAACGACTAAGTGTTTCTTTTCCAGACAATGCTTAAATACTGATTTGACTAGCACGCTTAGGGTGAAATGCAGAGACCCGGGCAGTTTCCAGCAGTGAGAGACGCAACTGAGGCCAAAGAGGGACACATTTTCAGGTCTCCTGCTGCAAGGCAGTGCGGATGACAGATGCGTGTGCCATATGGTGAACCGAACGATACTGTCCCTCTGGTTTGTGACCATGTCTCAATGAATCAGATCAGAGGACATCCCTGTGGTTGAGGTCACCTACACACACAAGGTCACGGGTTGATAGGAAACAATGATGACAAAAATCACTGCATCAACATAAAGAATGGAAATAAAACAACCCAAGGGCTTCCCTCAACATACTTATTTTCAGATGTAGAATGTATGGGTAGAAAAAAATAACTTGACAGAGTGGGAAAGAGAGTTAAAAAAAACCCCTTGAAGTATTATATATAAAGAGTTTATTTCCAAAATGAGATAACTCATTTAAAAAAATCTATTTTTTTTATTCTGCATTCCAATTAATATCAAACTGCAGTTGGTTTGTTTGAATTTGAGCAATAATGACTAAAAACAAAACAGGTAACTGACACAAAAAAAACATGATAACATAATAAAAACATGATTTTAGATTTTTATGTTATCTCATTTTGGAAACAAACTCTTCATATATTCCCAGCAAATCAGTGATGTCAGAGCTGAAAGAGGAGAGCTTCATAGACTGTGACCAGTGTTGGGCGTCACCCGATATACAGTAACTCTTACTGTAAGGATAAATAAAGCACTGATCGTAACCCTGGTCTCATTATCTTAGTCAACCCTGTTTCCCCCCGGCAATCAGTCTGGAAATATTCCAATACTGTGTTACCAGCAAAGAAATATGGATCTGGGCAGGACAAAACGGCTCCACACTGGCCTTTTATCTTTAAAAAAAATCTTTGTGACATGTCATAGTGTTACATCAAAACCAACATGTGAAATCATAAATTTGGATACTGATGATACTTTAAAGCAAATTATACTTTAAAGCAAAGTGAACAGACGTTAGACTGTAAAAAACGTTAATACTACCGAACAAGATTTATTCTCTCATTAAGATTAGAACTTCAACCCTGTCTCTGTCTCAGCATTTTATCATGACACCATAGAGCCATCCAAATCACATATTAGCGCTGATCTAAAAGACACGTCACTTCAGTACTTCATTAGCTCATTCCTCTGTTAGTTTCTTAATGAATCAACCTTAGAAATTAATTTTCCCTCTCTCAGACCTCAGTGAGACCCTTTCATATATATCCTGCCATTAGCCTAATAGCTGAGCTTCTGCAGAGTCAGGTGTCTCTGTTGACTGTGTGATAGGTTTATTGGTCAACATATGACCTGCTTAACCAGGAAGAAAACCCCATTACACTCCACTGGGTCATTTTCCTGCCTCTAATGATCTCTCAAGAAGTTCACATTGTTATCTTTGGAAACTTTACAATCAAATGATGCACCAATATGGAAATATCGCTGACAAATAAATTACTATTATTATTTTGTCACAATAATCAAGTTATGGCTAATAACCAATAAAAAAGCTGACATTATAAATCTATACTGTTCTGTTTGTTGTTTATCAACATCTGGGATTTACAACAAAGTCAGTACAGTATTCAGTATTTGATAAGCTTACTAAATGTAATCTACCTCCAATATTAGCCAATTCAGACACAAATAATTACAAATAATGATATAGCATTGTGTTTAGCATAAAAATGAACTTCTTACACTCTTAGTATCCTCTCCTCCTGGTTCAATCATGTATGTATGATTCCCATCAAAGAACATTCCACTAGAAGGAGAGAAAGAGAGAGATTGTGAGTTTCTACCTGTAGTAAAAGTTATATTAGGTTTGAAGCATTGGGTCTTGAAATGGGGAGTACGTGTGTGTGTGTCCAGACGTCTGTCTCCATTAGCCCTGAGACATTCAGAGAGGAGATGATTCTCTGGTCTGATGGAGTTTATCTGTTCGATCAATCGGTCAGTGAGTGTTAGACCTGCAGACGGCGCAGATACGCTCAAGGTGACTTTTGAAAGCATTAGGTCAATTACAAGGATGAAACACATCTTGTTTCATTAACACCATTCACCTGAAGAATGAGATATACAGTACGGTGAATTATACTATATTTTATCCCAAATCTGAGAACCTTAGAATTTTTTTTATCAATTTACAGTGTTAAGCCCATTGCACATTGAGTCTGAAATTAGCGGCTGAAATTTCGGTACGTTAAAAAAGAAATACGACATCACGTTGTGTCAATTACATTTACACACTGCCTCCGATATTTTCGTCTGTCATAAAAAATTCGGACCGGGTTCGATTTTCTGCGTTTTTTCACATCCGTCAAACATTTTGAGTGGCCTTTTTTAACAATTCAGATACACCGTACAAACGAGAGCTAAATATGAAAAAACGCAGACGAAAACTTCGGACTGTATGTGCAAAGACCTATACTGTAGATAGTGTGAGGAGATGGAGCAGATGTTTGTATAGGACTTGTGTACTTTAAAAACTTCTATATATAGACCTTAACCCCAATCTTATATTTAGAAAAATACAAATATTATAGACATAACTGAAAGAGTACTGCAGAAACACTGTTTAGGCAGCTTCATTGTTTATAATGTCATAATGAGCCGCTCATATCCGGAACATAAAAATCAGCCAAAAATACTACATCTCTAATAGCTTCAGGTCAATGATCTTCAAGAGGGAAAATAGACTTAATTTGATTCGATTTAACAGTGTATGTTGTGGATTGTCATCACATGCACCACCATAAAATGCTCTCTCAGCAGAGCTGTGCTTTTCTCTCTTCTCTCTCTCTCTCTCTCTCTCTCTCTCTCTCTCTTACATACACACAGTTCTTTTGGCAGGTGGTCTTATTTGTCTTTTTCATAAAATGTATGATTCATTTCTATATTTTAGGAAAATGCCATAAAATTAGAGGCCCCCTGGATCTATCTTGGGGCCCTCAGTTTAAGAACCTGCCCTACTACACGTCAGACAACAGCTTCACAATTATGGGAAATTCCTCTTTAAAAACACATTTTACAAAGAATAAATTGTATACACAGTGTCTATGTTGTAAAGAGTATGAATGAATCTGTGAGATCTTAATAGCCTTATTTAGTGCTCTGTTTATGAGCTACATCTGACCTGACTATCCATGTATTCACATAGAGAGAAAATGAGAGAGAGAGATGGATCTGACCTGACTCCTCCTTACACTAAAAATAAAGAGGAAAGAAACTGAGCTATCCCAGAGGGCCATGCAGAGAGGCTGTGTATATGGGTCTATAGAGACTAACTCAATTCTCCTTAGGCAGACAGGCAGTCACTTTCCTAGTGACGAGTCATTTGTTTTCTACGCTGAATGTGAAAATGCCAAGCAGAACATGATACAACACCATGTAGCGGTATTTTTGACCAATAGTATTTTAGTAGGTAAGCTGGGCTACCGATCACAATTTCGCTTGTAAGAGTTGAGTCTGGTTAAAACTACGGAGGAAAGCATTTACAGGGAATGGTTGGGGGATTGTGTTAAAAACTAAATCAGAGAATGACGAACACACACACACGCACACAAACCCACACAGTTCTTTGAGCATCAGTGTGTGATATGAGAGGAGGGTAATAGCATGCTACAATTATACAGCTCTAATTGTTGAATGGGATAATAGCTGCTTTGGCTCGCCACTGTGGCGTGCTAACATGTGTTTATTTATGAATGCGTCTTAGAAAGAGACAGACAGGGTGTGTGTGTGTGTGTGTGTGTGTGTGTGAGACTTCACATTTCAATGTGCATATTGAAGTTAACAGTGTGCAATCTAATCTAAAGTGTTTTGCACAGCTACTGTAAGCATGTGCTTGTGCCCACAGGGACTTACTGTAATCCATGGCAAGTTGAAAGTGCCACATATGATTTCGATGCATCACGTACTTTGCCATGGTAATAACAATGTTCTCCACCCTGCAAAAAAGAAACAAACAACAACGATAAATAAACAATAATAAACAGCACGCACACTGCTATCGCACCCCTTTGTTTACAGTATAGCTAAATATAGGTGTCCCCCCTTTGTGAGCAATTAATCCCATTCTTTTGTCTTTCCAGCAAAAATAACTATTTTGTATTACATATATACATAGAAAATCACTCATACTGCTATATGCTTTTGGTCATACTGTCCACTCCTGCATTAAAGTTTTCCTGTAGCTCAGTGGTAAGAGCATTGCGCTAACAACGCAAGGTTGTGGGTTCGATCCCAGGGGATTGCAAATACCTATGTAAAATGTATAGGATAAAGCAATGTAAGTCGCTTTGGATAAAAGCGTCTGCCAAATGCGTAAATGTAAAGTCACCATGAAACGGAAGTTGCGATTGACTTCTTTTCCGTATCGTGACATGTATCCGAGTGAAACAGCTTCTGAAATTAGAAAAATTGTAGGGTGGGCTTTATTTTGCCCTTCCTTTTTTGATTGGTTTGTGGTAAGTCAGGCCTGCAGGGGAGGGCTAAAAATGCCTGGCCATGGGACAGGCAGGATAGTCCTACCTCTTTTTTGTTGCTGACGTCATGTGGTGAAGAGTTGTTGTTGAGATGGGGAGAGGAGCTTAACGTTTTTGATTAAAGTTCAAATTAATAAATAAAAAAAAATGGTGTGCACAGATAAATCAATTATAATAATCACTGCCACACTGTGTAAAACACTTTTTGATTGCATGGTGACTTTAAATATTTATATCGTGCATGTGGGCCCACATTCATACCGGTCACCGAAGCCTCTTGTTAGTGCTCAAGTAAACAGAAAACTTGTAAAAGCTTTCTTGAGAGAGACAGAGTGTGTGTGTGTTATTTGAAAATGTTTTCTAGTGTAAGTGCTCGGTTGCCATTAGGCCTGCAGCTTTCTCTTCCTGCTTTCTCTCAGAGGACTTAAGCAGCAGCATTTACCAGCAGATCAATTTCATTTCATCTCTCTCTTTCTTTCTCTCTCTCGCTTCACTAGAAAAAAGCTGCATTCGTTGAGTTTTATCCATTCCTCTGGTGCTCTGAGTTTGTTGTTCTCCGGCATTTCTGTCTTTTATTTCGCATGAACAGTAGCACTTTCTGTTCTCATTCGTCAGCTAATCAAAAGGTGAAGCTAGTCTGCACCAAACACACACATTCCTGAAGAGTGCAGTTGCTGTAGAGACAGACTCACTCCGTGTCTACACAGGACGCGACTGGCGCGACAAAAGACATTAGAAACGCATTAGAACCCATTATAATTTTAAAATTTTAAATAAAAGTTCACACTGGATGCAGCACTGGATGCAGCACTGCGTGGCAAACAAGCAGGTAGTCGTGTCACGCCGTTCCTGTCGCGTCTGGTGTAGACACAGTGTGTAAGACAAATGCTGCGTCCGAACTCGCCTACTTCCATACTATATAGTAGGCGAAAATGAGTATGAGTCATGACTAGTATGTCCGAAACGTCAGTATGCAAAAAACCGTAGGCGAGAAATACCTGGAATAATATCTCCATTTTTAATGTAAGTGCCAATAAATTAATTTCTCGTGACTAAATTATGTTTTTATCAACACTTGTTGTCAGTACGTCACAAGTCAAAGAGCATTTGGGTCACATGACCATAAAACATGGCAAACGCAGTATGTCCGAAATGTATTCATACTACTCCCACTCATACTATATAGAATGTAGTGTTGTAACGGCTGATAGGTACGTACTTATTCAAATTCAGTACATACTGTCACTGTATGCGATTTCGGACGGAGCATATGTCTACACTAGTGCGTTTTCATCATCAAAACGCTCTTCGTCCACAATAAAGTTTTCAATCGTTTTCCAAATGCTGCCCATCCACACGGAAGCATCTGAAAACGTTTACATCCAGGTATTGCCCATGTGTAAAACGTTAGACACATCAGCCTGTGTAATTTCTGTCAGGCCTTTATCTAGGTTATTTATGTCACTGCAATGTGGAGCAAAGACACAGAGGCTTTTTAGTGACGGAAGAGGTAGGATGTTGCTGCTAGCAACACAAGACTATAGAGCTGGAAAAGCGAAAGTTAAACTTAACTTGCGCTCCGCTGCCAATTTGCCCAACAATAGCTGCGAGTACTTATATATTCTGCTTCCTCAAATGCAATCTAAAGTATGCACGAACTGACCTTAATGCTATCAAACTGGAAAGCAGCCAAAGCAATTGCGTCATATGATATAAAACGCATCATCATCATTTTTAAACAAAAACCCATAAGTGTGGACAAAGTCTAATGGTCCTGCATGCATCAGACCTCAGAGGCACGAGACACAAGAGCCCTGGATTTTTACACAAACACGTTGGGTTTCCATGTTTTATGGGGACATTCCATAAACATAATTACTTGTAATTGTCATTTTTGTGGTGACATTTGTGACCCAGTCTTTTAAAAACTTAAAATCGAATTCTCAGATAATGTGCATCAAGGCGTGATTTCAACATGCACTTCAGGTTTATTATCTCTGTGGGGACAGTTCATAGGCGTAATTCTTTTTATACTGTACAATAGAAACTGTCATAGAAAACTTTTAGCATTTTTTGATTTTTCTAAAATATTGTTCTGTACGATTTATAAGCTTTTTTCACATGGGGACCTCGATCTTGGTCCCTTGTGACACGAGTCCCCATGTATTGGTGTGCAATCAAGTGTAGGTCCCCACCGGGATATAAAAACAAGGCTTTACAGCTGGGATGTGTATGTGTTTTTTGGATGTGAAGAACAACATGTTGTTTTACATTAATATTGCATGCATTTGGCATACACTCACAGGCCATTCAAGGTATACATTGTATCAGTGTGTGTGTTTCCTGGGAATATAACCCATTATCTATTAAGCTGGAGGAATATAACAAAATATTTTGGTTTTGTGGTTGCATCGATTGATTTTGTTAACATCACAACCCGGATTCACCCAGAAATGCAGGCTTTAGAGAAGAGTGAACTGTTTTCTACAGCAATGACGCAGCAAGGTACTATTATTTATTTCACATGCAAAGAGGGCATTTACCAGTCTTAAAGGAGCAGTCACACCTTAATTCTGAAGGTCAGAGTGAGGGTAGAGAATATGACCCTTGTTACATCCACTATACATAATCTATAAAACATACACCTTGTGATAATGATGGTATCAACATACATACAGTGCACAAATAGGACATTGTATCCCTGCCCCTGCTTGAGTGTGTGACAGAACCATCTGCAACTGTGCTTATACGAGCAAACACCTTCTGCTTTGGGCGCAATGTGTCCCATCTGAACACACACGTGCCTCTGCTCTGATATGATTCTAAATCCCAGTGTGGCAAAGAGAAACAGATCTGTTCATCTACTTTCACTGTGTCTCCCGTCTCTTCTTTCACACGGTCACAGAGGGGAATTCACTTATATAATTGGGGTTAAACACAACAGTAGCACACTTATAATGAAAGCTAAGCCGATCATAAAAGGGCACATAAGCCCTTTTCGCGTACAAACCTATTTCAACACTTATCTAGTGTGTGTGTGTGTTTTTACAACAATATATTTTGAGCAGATTAGAGCTAAGAGCAGAAAATAACAAGCAGAGATTGGTTTGATTTCGAAAGAGCAACCCAATGTACTTACTTTGATGACGACTGATTTTCCCTCCTCTGATATTTGCCTCTCAATGTAATTTGATGACAGAAGATCACTGCAAAAACAAAAAACACACAATTGGTAAAGAGTGTAACAAAGTAGATGCAGGTTATTGTAAATGTACTGTGCACTTGAACAGAGAGATGAAAGAGGTATACGAGTTTTTTAATCTTCAGTATTAATTTCTCATAGATAGCACACCTAAGACTAACCTTATTCAGAACATTTCAGCAATATCAAGATATCCAAAATATGAAATATATTTTTTAATCCATTTCTTTATAGATCTTTGGGTCCCATATAATAAGCAGGTCATATCAAGATCTATGTTCTGCTAGTTATAGTATATCAGAAAAAACACAGAAATCATAAACCTTTGGTCATTTTGAAGCCATTGTTTCATTTGACTTCTAAATAAATGCGTAATAAAACAAATAAATAAACAACTGATTGCATCAATTTGGTCTGGTGGCTTAGATGGACCTAAATGTATAATTGGACAACTATTGTGTAGAGAAAATAGAGAGATAACAGAGAGATAAACAGACACAGTGCAGACAAGGGTACCGTTTAAAGAGTTTAGTGTCTTTAAGCAAGAACTCTGACTGCGAGATCAGTATCCTGAGCTTAAAACCAAGAGTGTGATCACGGCATGACATCAAAACCAGCATTAACCAGCCATCAGTGACACACAGAGACATCTTCACCACCACACATTCACAGCAGTGCATCAGACAAACAGATTCTCAGTGTTTACAGAGCTGTAGAATAAGATAGATTTCTCTCGCACAACAATAGGATTATTATACACAACCTAACCGCAACAGACAACTATCACTATTATACATTCAAACAACAGAAACGACAAGCAACGTTTATATCATCAGAAATAATGGGGCTTTTTGGTCACAGACTACACTGTGGATATGAGACAGAAAGGGTTGAGATAGAAAACAACACATGGATCCAAGGACTAATGAAGGACAGGAAAAACCCAAAGCATAATGAGAGAGAGAAATCGTACAGTAAATGAAGAGAGAGAAATATAGAGCGCACACACAATCCAATAACAGCAGCAAACACTGCATCCCTCGTTACATGCGTGTCATAAAATGCGTGTGATTGATGATAAGAGCTGCTGTTTCACACAGTATCATACACACATGCATTATAGCAGCCTCCAGCTCATATCCAGCACCACCCCCTCCACAACCATATTTGCTATTAAGGCAGCTGTAAAGGCCAGACTTGAGTTATATAAAGGCATGAGTACATTAAAGCATGTCTGTTTACTACATTTTGGCGGCCATTTTGGCAACGCCCCGTGCAGCTATTTCAAATGATCTAAGCACAGTTTGAACAGGGAGATCTCTGAAATCTCCAAAACTGCTTTTTAAGCCAGGGTATGTTTCAGTTCTTTACAGACTTGAATACAGACATGGCTGCCTCTTTCTTCTATTTACTGTATATTCTTCTTTGATATCTCTCTCTCTCCTCTGCCCCCTTAATAAAACAGATTTCAGGGTGTGATCTGTGTCGCTATCAGAGGCTGTAACACATAATCCAATTAATCCCATTTATTAAATACATGATTTAGTGATCAGGACAAAAGTAAAAATTAAATTATTGATTGTATATCAAGCTCCGCCTTTGTTTATTTATTTTGTTTAACTTTATTGTTTAAATCTGAAATGATCGCATCATGTGACAACAGGCAGCTAAGGGCAGTAAACGCATTACATAAAGTGATTTAAAATTACATGATGTATGAAACTATAGGATCTATATTAAAATACATGCTGAACTTCATCCAAATATTTGCCAATTATTTACTAACTCCATGTCCTTAAGATCCCTACCAAGAACTATGGGTACTAACAACAGACAAATGTAACAGACTTTCTTGTATTGATGTCATGTCTTGACATTGAGAGAGCAGACCAGGGTATAGGTAAATGAAGAGGTGGCAAGCTACAGTACATTGTGCTTTGTGTAATGCAGAGGTAAAGCCTGATAGCAGATTTCTGCTTTAATTGCTTTGGGATTTGAATAATTTAAAAAGGAATGCCCCACAATCCCCCATCCATCCCAATCCATTCCTCTCTCTCTATAATACGCGCTATCCTGGTTTAAAATAGGTGCTGTCGTGGCTAGAAAATGGTTCTCATGTAAAGCTTAATGGAGTGTTCCATTGTAGGAGACAGACATCAGGAGCAAGACATGCTAATTAAAACAGAGAGGGAAAACCAGAGGAATAGAAATAAAAGCACAGATTGTGTGCCAAATAGCACTTCATTATATACCATATGTGTGTATGTGGGTTTTGAGGTGAAGAGGTTCTGCTGGAGACACAGATTAGCACAAAGATGAGGCCGTTACAAGAACTCACAATAAGCACTGTTTAAAACATAATTTGCATACAATCATATATATATTGTTCACATAAATGAAAATCTATACACAAAAATATTCTCTATCCCACCTTTCAGCAGACAAATATTCAGCATCTTTAGAGATTTTATGTCTGATACATTCTAGACACCAGCAGAAGAACCTCCCATGAAGAGAAAACACCATCCAGCAAAGCAGATCCCATTCTCTGATCTAATAAGCACTCTCTCGCTTTCTCTCTTATGCACAAAAACAACTTTTTGACCTGCCACACAAACATGTAACATGGCACACATAAAACAAATGTTGTCTAGTGTACACAATGTCTTATTTCCAGAGTTTAGAACACAGGAATTTTGTTAGATAAAAGTATATATTTATGACATATTATTGATTTAACATTAATGTAAATCTTTCAAATCTTTATTTTTGTTTATTTGTACCTCATTACCAGTGAAATGTTGTGTTTTGCTTACGTTCTGTGACATGTTGGTAAAGTAATCTAATTGAAAAAAAAAGTACATGAATAGACAATAAAGTTAAGTTCCAAGATAATGTGTGTGTGTCTGGTACTCCTCAGAGAGAAGAGAAATCGATTGTTATTGGATAAAGATAATGCCTCTGTATAAGCAATTCTCACAAGCAAACTGTACTTAGACCTTCTTCTGAGTTCTTGTTGAGCATGCATGTTTTGTAAGAGTGCTCTTAGACCGATTATGCAGGCTTGGAGTGCCAGCCCCTATCTTTGACATATATCAAGGCCTTTTGGGGTTCCGTAACACACATGACCATTTCACAATTTCATCTTTTATTTGATTATTTTTGCAGCCCCAGCTGACTTTAAAGGGGGCTTAAGATGACTTATATTTTTAAATCAGACAAATAAGCATTGAAATACATTTATAAAAACTACAAAACAAGATATTTCTAATTGTTTGGAAATTTTTCTGATTAATAAAAGTTTTTCCAGGTAAGGTCATGCTGTACAATATTTTATCCGAGAAATGCTGAGTTCCCTTTCTGTTGGTCTCTCGACGTTGTGTCAAGACAGAATGGGGTTAGAACCTGAGAACCTATCATCTCTGAGTGTACTTTAAAAAGGCCAATGAACTTGGCGAATGGCATGCCAGTCTCTGCACCGTGCATACAGATTCATTCACCTTCTGTTCTTCGGAACCAGCAAGGCATTATTTATGCTGAGCAATGAGGATTATCCTTCCGGATTCTACGACGCAGGGCAGCGGGCTCATCCTCTTGTGTGCAACTTCCCCAGGGCGTTTCGTAGAGATGCACCTAAATTAAACGATGCAAACTCTGTCTGAGGCCCTCCTCGGCACGGACGCATTAGTGCCCAGCTGGCCGCGGGACAAGCGGAAGTACGCCTTCCCCCAGTGAACCTCCGTGCACAGCTCCTGTGCAAGGTCAGGGAAGAGGAGCATCAAGTCCTGTTAGTTGCGCCCTACTGGCCCAACCAGACTTGGTTCTCAGAGCTGACGCAGAGCAAAGCTGACTCCCTTCAGAGACCAGGTGGTGAACTTGCAGGTGTTCCCCCCTGGGGAGGATGACCCAACCCCTGCCGTGTTGTGTCCAGTGCGCCCTGCGCCTTTACTTGGACTTTATGCAGAGCTTCGGAAGCTCTGAGCAGCTCTTCGTCTGCTTTGGAGAACAGCAGAAGGGGAGGGGTGTCTCCAAACAGAGACTGGCGCACTGGATCGTTGACTCCATCACTTTGGCATACCGATCGCAAGATCTCCTGTGTCCACTTGCACTAAGAGCTCACTCCACTCGGGTGTGTAGCCTCCACGTGGGCACTGGCTCAGGGTGCCTCTCTGGCAGACATTTGCAAACCTGCGGGTTGGGCTACATCCCACATTTTTGCGAGGTTCTACAGTCTTCATGTAGAGCTGGTGTCAGTCCGCGTCTTACACGGTACCAACAGGTAAGATTGATGGCCGACTGGGCGTACCACTGCAAAGCGCCTTCTCCCCTCACCAGGCGAGTCAGTGCGCTATTCCAGCTTCCAGCTTCCCTACTTCCCCTACCAGGGCAAAGTACAGGCGTTCCATCCATCACTAAGCACTTCTCTGGTTTACGAGACAGTGAAGCGGGCCGTAAACCAAGCCCAGGTATAGGTAGAGTTATCCCTATATAGGTATTTCCACGTATCACCTCCCTACAGTAGGATGTGGTCTCTGTAGCGCACCCCTCAAGTGAGGGAGTAGCGCTCCCGAGTATCCCATAAGGTGCCACGCAGCTATCTCACTTCTAGGGTAGGAAGGCCACCACCTGTGACAGCCGATGGTATGAGCCGTTGTTGACACTCTCAAGTTGATGCCTTACTACAACACTGGAAGGTCACGTTTCGCGGCAACGCTCACTTGTGACACGCCCAGGCCAGTCCGTATCGCTCTGCTGGAGGTGGTGACGCGGTGCAGCACCTTGGCGTTTCGTATAGGGACCTCATTCTGTCTCAACACAACGTCAAGAGACCGACAGAAAGGGAACGTCCTTCATGCCACAACGCTTCACCGTCCACTGCAGCGACCGGTATATGCCTCTCAGGTTCCTCAGCCCGAAAGGTGAATGAAGGGGCACGCCATCTTCCTTTTACACCCGTCTGCACGAGGTGGAGACTGGCATGCCATGCCATTCGCCAAGTTCATTGGCCTTTTAAAAATACAATCAGAGATGATAGGTTTGCAAGTTCAAACCCCATACTGTCATGACACAACGTCTCGTTCCCTCCATCAGGGAAAATAGGTTACAGTCGTTGTAACCGAGACGTTTTTGTGAGTGAGAGGGGGACTTCAAATCACAACGATAGCAGGATTCAAGGATTCAAATACAGAAATGATAACCACTAAAAAACTAAACAGAATCAAAACAGACGAAGTAGAGTTTAAAGAGATTAAGACATCAACACTATGTTAAAAACATTTGTGAGTCAGTTTATTTGTGAATATAACTGTAGGTGTGTTTGAAATGGCTGCCTGAGATCAGTATTGTTTAGTGCTGATCGCTTCAGCTTTTTTGTGCTTTTTTGTGAGTTTTTAAACCTGCAGTTCTGCTTGTGCTCCCAAAGAGACAAAACTGCAGTCTCAGCAAAACAAAAGACCTTGAAGCAATTTTATGTAAACCACGCATACACATTCACTTAACACAAATAATCACTACAATTATAATTACATCACAACTCAGGCTGCAAAATCAGCAAAATTTAAACCTGCACACGTACATACGAAGACCCACACAAAGGGTTTCGCCGTGTAAAACAGATTTTAGTATATTTTGAAGGATGAGCCCCTCCCCCGATAACACTTATTCTGAGGGGAGCAGGTGCTGCCATTCTCATTGTGAGGTGTGTGTTTCACCAGCCCCCCCCACTGAGTGTTTGTTAATATAAAATATGCTCATTATTTACACCAATATTCCATCATAATCAAATCCCTCCAATAAGAAATCTCACACGCCAGTATTTCCACAGCTTTTGATCAATGGATATCAGTGTTTTTATTAGCAGATTTCCTGTAAATTTGATTTCCATTTTTTTATGTTTTAGAGATTGCGTACACAAATGCAATGTATGTTCACTATAGACCAGGTCTGAAATCACGTCTTTTTTAATTGACTAATAATCACACACAACACACAACACACACAAACAACTTTCCTTTTGAATAGTTTAAAATGAAGTAAACAAAAGGAACATAGAGAAGAGAAAAATAAGACTCCTCTGAAACAGCGGGTTCTCGAGATTTGAGTTAAGACAGTCCTCTTTATGAGTAGGTGGGACAAACTGCAGTTATTAATACGAGAATCTATTATATTACATCCGATAAGTGTCTAATATAAATGGCCAAAGCTTATAGTTAATAATCACAATGCTGAAAAATGTGAGTGTGTGTGAGCAAGAGCCCATGTGAGACACTGACTCCAGTTATTTTTCCTGACTTCATCTCTCTCTGATCTACCTCCGTCTCCATC
Organism: Triplophysa siluroides; assembly: GCA_006030095.1. Classification (NCBI taxonomy): domain Eukaryota; kingdom Metazoa; phylum Chordata; class Actinopteri; order Cypriniformes; family Nemacheilidae; genus Triplophysa; species Triplophysa siluroides. The sequence goes on along the minus strand of VCII01000037.1, from coordinate 662,530 downwards.
ACACACCTACACAGACTCAAGGGTGCATGAAGGATATTGTTTGGTCAGACTTTCATATTCCCTCTATCCACCAACTCTCTTTCTTTCTCTCTCACACACACACACACACACACACACACACGTTTACCTTATCTAAATGAGGACATACAGAACAGTTTTAAATATAGCTACACAGGAATTATTACTTGATAACTACAATTTGTGGCTTATGTCACTTATGTTATATTATTCAAGCCAGACTGTATTATATTACTGTTTATCTTTACATATATGCATTTCGCAGATGCTTTTATTCAAAGCGACTTACATTGCATTATACTATACATGTGTATCTGAAAATCTGCAATCCCTAGGATCGATCCCATGACCTTGGTGTTGCTAGCGTCATGCTCGAACCATAGACTGTATAAAAGATGGACAGCGTGCCGCCGCTTCCTTCCATCATAAAGAATTGATCGTAAAACGTCAGACGATGGCCGTTGACATGTTACACAAAAATGTCAGTTTGGAGCCTGGTATCATCAGTAAAGCCAGAGTCTGCGAAGTAGTGAGCACGAAGTGCAGCGCAGTATCAAGGTCCTGCCCATATTCCCTGATGACTCAATTGTAAACGAAGAAATCATTTTTTATAACATCTTGTAACTAACTAAAACCAAACGTATTCAAAAAACAAACAACTGGACATATCTCAACGTGATAAAAACTGACTAAAATATCAGAAAACATCTTTGGAAAAAAATTATTTGAAGTGTAATTGGATTTTATAGTGTGGCTCCTGCCCCATTTCTTTACATAGAGCGGGCAGGGTTTATGACCTGTACTGCAGCCAGCCACCAGGGGACGATCAAAGAGCCCGCAGCTCCACTTTTCAGGACGTGTGAGGCACCCCTAGCTCGAACCACTGAACTACATGAAAGGATAATATATATTAATATAATTAAGTAAATTTAAGATTAAAACTGACTGAATCAACCTGAATACCTAAATATATTGCACCTATCAAAGCAAAACCAAACCCTAAACCTGGGTTTGGAAATTACGTTTCACTGTTTTAATAGTGAAACCAAAACATACTGTGTACGAGAGAGAAAGAGCAGGGGCCATGAAAATACACAAAAAACAATACAAAGGGTTCCTCACACACTTGGCAAAACAGGTACCTCAGGTGTAACTGTCATGTGAAATGAAACCCATCCGTGTCAACTAGAGGGGTGTTTCATGCATGTCGAACACAGATGACATAATGATGGATGTAAATGATGCAACGTTGCATGAAATCTGTCCATCAGAACAGGGTGTGTGATCGTCAAATGACTATACTGAGAATTACTTTGGACAAAGCAAATATCGTGCAACGAATAATGGAAAGTAATATCACTCTACAGAGCTTCGGTTAATAATAAGTATCTTACAAATAACTGTAAATTATGGTAAATAATAATTAAAATGACTAATTATACCATACTCTGCAATTCTGAAAACTCGGCTCATTCGAAGACTTATACAGGAAGAGTATGACCCACACCAGTACTGTATATTGCAGACGTCTCCTGTCACAGGTCTGATATGGTGAGACGTCGCACATGTGCTGACTGGGTCAAACAGAAGCTCATTGTAGCAAATGGTAGATGACACTGGGATTCTTCTGGACAGCATTTTGCTGAGAACAGACCTTGCATGAACAGAGCTGATGTTGGCATATAAAACATTTATTTAACCAGGTAAGTCAGTTGAGAACCAGTTCTCATTTACAATGACGACCTTACCAAGAGGCAGCATAAGGAGCGGGGACAGTACAATAGAAAACAAAACACAATTACACAAATAACACAATTATAAACAAAGTTAAAAACAAACAGTCGATTAACTAAAAACAAGCACAATGATCCTGAACAAATGACAAAATTAAGCTTTTAAAAAATGCAAATGAAACAAATGAACTGAGGTTTAAACTCCAGTCATTAGCAGCAGAAAACTGAAATGAGTGACGGGCTTTAGGTATATCAAAACTGATAATACCACTGGAGCGCAAATTACGACTTGGATTATGTATATTAAGTAGTGCATTCTAAAGGCTTGGATATGATTTTCATGTTTACATAAAACATTCTGCATCCACTTTATTTGATTGAAATAAAGTTTTTTCTGATAAAAAGAGACACTAGCATTTGAAACCAGTGATTTGTGTTTGGTTCAAAGAAGGAATGAGGATGTGATTGTTTATCTCTGCTGGGTTACAGCTGTCTGTTCCCACCCCCAGCATCAGCGATATCGGACTGATTTTATGCTTCCTTTCTGCCACATGGTCCGTCGTCACGACGACACAGCAAGATTGAAAAGCAGAAAACCCATTTGCACCAACCGCTTTAATCAAACACACTCATTCATTATTCAGAGCGCGTGAGAGTGGGTGTAGGGGGCAGTCCGGTGTGTGTGGATTACTGAAGAATTTGAATAAGTGCACATCAATATCCCAAAATAATACACACAATAACAAGCATTATCCAGCAGCAATAAACATACTAAGAAACAGTTTTACCGGAAAATTGGTTGAGTTTATCAATTAAGCATGCTGAGATGGCTGTGCTTTATTATATAAATAAATGTAATGATTCAAAAGATAATATATATGAATCTGTCACTCTCGATAATGTAATTTAATAGTAACTGTTTCAAAGGATAAAGAATTTTATCATAAGATTAGATTTAGATTTATATAGAAAAACTTTTAAAGAAAAGTAGGTCTCAGTTGGAGGCCAGAGAAAAGCGAACTCTCCCAACATACACAAACAAGTTAAGAAAACCTGAGAAAGCAATCTGGACACTGGTCAGACAGGACGGATCCAACTGCCAGCTCTCCATGGGCACAGAGAAACCAACTAAACAACACAAACTTTTGTGTTTCTCCTATATGCAGACACATACACACATTTCTATGACAATCAAAAAATATCCACTCAAAACCCATTAAAGCAGAACCTTATACTGATCAAGAGCAACCACAGACAGACAAACAAAATCGTATAATGGCTCTGTATCAAAACCAAGTAAGCTGCCAATATAGTAAGCATAATATAGACTAATATAGACAATGTCACGTGCTACCACCAAACATGCATATGCAAAAATAGCATTTGGACTGATGGTTTTAATAGTGTGTGATTGAGAAGAGGGAAACATCTTACCTATGAAATACTGTCCTAAGGCATAAACATTCTTTAGTAATAACAGCAGTTTTTGCATAACATACATACTAAGTGGCCCAATGACCCTACAGGACACATACACAACTACAACTGAGCCTCAACACCCTCCAACGCACACACCCAGTCGTAGGCAGTCGTGATCTAATGGTGAGGGGCAGTCATGGCCAAATGGTTAAAGAGTCGGACGTGTAACCCAAAGGTCACAGCCAGGTTCGATTCCCAGGCCAGCAAGAAACAACTGAGGTGCCCTTGAGAAGACACCTTACCCCCAGTTGCTCACCGGGCACTGCAGTGATAGTTGCCCACTGCTCCGTATGTGTTCACGACTTGCAGTGTGTGTTAACTGTATTCACCGTGAAAGGGTTAAATGCAGGTATGGGGTACATGCCATACAATACTCTTTACTTTCACCCCATTGACAAGAGGCTGACAAAAACATTGGAGCTGAAAGTTTCTCTCCATCAAGGTGTTCTTATAGGAAACACGCATGCACACACACAATGAAATATTTATGACACATTATTATAATGACATAAAATCTGCTGACGATGCCCTGACACTGGATTACGGGGGGGGTTCCAAATAAATGGATTATAAATTCATGATAAATATATGAAAATCAAGGTATTGGTCGACACCCAAATGGATTACACACTCTGCATAGCGTCTATAGTGAAAACAACAAGAAGTTTATACATTTTCTCATGAAAGCTGTAAAGAACATGTCAAAGTCATATTTCACTCCTTTAAATATTTACTATCATGGTAGTATTAATGGTTGCTAATTCAACAACAAATTACGGATCCTACAATATTTAGATTTTTAAGTGAAACATAACCTGGACATGTTTTTATAAGATTCACCCACACTGCCAAAGAAACCACTACATCAGTAAAGAACCTGGTGTTTCTCATCAAATCTTCAACCTCCAACATCATAGAAGCCTAAAATAATCATAAAACCCAACTAAAAACCACTACAGAACCAGACAAATGAGAACAAGCACTCTGAAGTATACAAGCCTGTCATTTAGGGAATCCTTCCTGACAGAGACAGAGCTAGGGCAGATGCCTTGATCGATGGAGTGGTCAGGTCTTTTCCAATTCTTCAGCATAAATCTAAAGCCATTATGATGCTGCAGTCCATCAGCAGCAACATAAAACCCTTCACAAATAGATCTGATGGGCATTAGTCATACCTCTCACTCTTCAGTTACAGACACACGCTGCGTTTTACCTATGCAGCAGTGAAACTAGCATTAAAGCTGTATTTTCCCATTGAAGCAACATGACGGAAATGGTTATATACCCGAACAGCTGAGTAAAAGCATAAGAGTAGATACTCACTGGTTTAGTTCCACATCTAAAACGAAGCTCTTCCCAAAAGCCTGGACTTGAAAGCTAGCCACGGCCACATGATTCTGAAAGAGACAAAAAAGATAAGATCAGGTCATTTTCGTGTTTCACATGAGCTGAGACAATAAAAACTGTAAAATTAGAACATGTTTGGTGTTTGGGGAGACAGCAGTAAAATTAGATGTGCTAATTGGTTTTAATTCATCACGGGTACACTGTGCTGTACAGAACTGGTGGCAGTGTGGGTGTATGTGTGTGTTAGCTGATGGTTAATTCACAGCCTGCTTGGGGCCCATATGGCCAGGGCTGTATAACCCCCCCTCAGGGGAGAATGAAGGTTTGGCTTGCAATGCATTGTTCTCATTGCTTGTGGGCGAATATGTGTTTGTAGGGGAAAGGGGGCAAAAATAGAAGCATATGAGGGACTTGAGGGGGGTCTAACGCCCCCAGGGGACCACACCTCTCCCTCAACCAGCAACGTGTAGTTATCAATAAAAAAGAGAGGAGGAGAACGAAGGGGAGGAAGAAATTGGGAGGGGGATCCTCTAAACGTCACCCATGAATGACCCCATGATTGAAGCAGAGATACACTCACATCCATCTATTCCATGTTGGATGAGAGTGTGTGCATTACAAACACAACACAATGCACAATAAGCCCGTGTTTCAGAAACACATACACGAATCTAATAAAGAATGTGTAATGTGAGAGATGCTTTCTGCCCATTACATCTTGGAATCATTGATTGCAGTTTCATCATGACATTGTCCTAAAACTGACTCCAGTCTTTTTGATCTGCATTTTGTGTTAAATAAAGATGATCTAAAATTAGCAAGGTAAGAGATGCTTTTCTTTTCCTGGCATCAATTAATATCCATAAATAAAACAGAACTTCGATCTGCTTTGAAATGCTGTAGAGCAAACGTAAGACAAACACAAAGCTAAAACACACCTAAACATTGTTTTGTTTGCTTTATAGTTGAAAAGAAATCATATAGAAAAATATGTATTTTTTAATTAACTCATTCCTCTAACCCAATCTCTAATTTAGCTACATATTTCACCATATTTACTACTGCAATGCTTAAATCAATACTATGCATTGCCATGATGAATATGCTTTCGTTTGAATCATACAGACATCAGCTGCGATCGTCAGCCAAAGGGTTAAGCGCCACACGTGCACACACAGCCTGAAGCACAAAACAGCGACGTCGGGCGCATGTAGAGCCATCCTAAACAGCCAAAGAGACTCGATACAGTAATGAGGCCACGAGCGATTGCCAGTCTGACTATATTCCTCTGAGAAAGATTTAGTACCCAATATGAGACTCACACGCACATAGATCCTGAGGGGTTGAGGATATGAAAATAAATATTTTTGGAAAATTCTTATTTTTAAATACATAAATTGTTCTCAGTTCACTTAAAAAGTCTGATTCACTATCTTACCAGCCAGGCAAAGCAAGAACAAAAGAAATAGCACATGGTGATTATGTCCTAATAGCATTAAACAGTCAACCAAAGAACCAAATGTATTGCTTTGCTTTTATCATCGTGGCCCAGGTTTTGAGCTCCTGTTCTAGTGTTTTGCTGAATAATGACTGGAGAGACATCTGATCTGGCCTCTGAAAACAATCACTGATATACCCCTGGCATATGATAATGCAAAAAGAAACATATTTATTTCCCTTGATATTAATCCATCACATGAGTCGATCATTTGTTCTTTCAGTGTCCTTTGTGTTTCCAAAGCAGTGATGCTTTGAGATGCCTCAGAAGGCCAATGGTATTCATCAGCATCTTTCACACAAATGTGCTTTTCTGGTTCATTATATCACCCCCATATGATACGAATTGTCTTTACAGCTCTTTCAAACCAACTAGAGTCTTGCCTAAAAAAAGAGTAAGTGAGAAAAACATAAACATGATTTGAGCGCCCGTCTCCAATGGCAACGGGAGTAGAGAACATCCACACGGATGGGACACACGGATCACACCCGAACATGAGAAGAAAAACACACCTGTTTACTGTCAGAGCTCGTTCGGACCCGTGTGTTCAGAACATCATGAGAGGTCTGACTGTCTCCGTCCTTTTGGAACACTAACCGGACGGGTACCGTGTTTTCTTTTCCGAGGAACCTGCCGTCATCACCTCGAGCCCTCGTTTTTACCAAGGCGTCTCCTAGAATAAAACATAAATACGGTGTGGGTCTGTTTTTAATAACTGCACCCTTCCCGTTTGGTTGATGTATGCATATATCATTGGGCCTAATGTGCTGTTCAGATAACGTAACGATAAATAATAAATAACGACTTAAAGTGCATTCCCTCGCTTATGTTACCGTTACAAGCGTATTTTGGGCACGTTGCATATTACGTTAAATGCTGAAGTAATAAATCAGTCGTATTTTTGTAATCAACAAAAAAAGACCCTCACCATATTGAGGCAGGGAGATGCTGGTATGTATCACCGCTACGTAGAGGCACATAAAGGAAATCCCGAAACGGAGAGCCATCATTCCCGCATCTATTCGGCGCAGAAATTTCAATTAATCATATATATCCCAATGTATATGAGCTGCATCCCAAATTAAATGCTATTTTTGTTGTCCCTCAGGAAGTCACACACATTTTCTTTCGCGCTGGTTGCCATTAGTGACGCGCGAGCAGCCTCTGCATCGATACGCGGGATGCGCGAGCAGCGGGTGAAAGACCGGACGAAGGCGGGTGCGTTCCGTAGAAGTGAAATCACCCCCCTTATCTCCACCGAGCAAAAAAGCCTCCACCTCTTCAAAAAGACATCAATATCCAGCCGACTCACTGCAGAAACGCCTCATAAATATACATGAGAGAACTGCACGCGGGATGACGGGTAATGTAGTGCGCGCTCGAGCTCGCTCCACCTGCTGTCACCTTCTGCGCAAAACAGATCACGTGATCGTGTGATAGAGAGATCGATGGATCCGTAAGGAGCACAATGAGAGTGGAATAGTGGGCGGGGTTTAGTCTTTGACATTGGTTATAGATGTGTTTTCAGGGAGTATGCAATAATGCATCATTTTGCATTTCAGCAGTGTTCAATTATGTTTAATGCCGTTTGTATAACATTTGGAGATGAACCGGAAACCGCCATTGTTTGGTTACCAATGTCCTTCCAAATATCTTCTTTTGTGTTTTACATAAAGACATTTATAAAGGTTTGAACTTTGAAACGACAAGGGGGTTTGTAAATAATTACAGAATTTTCTTTTTTGGGTGAACTTTCGCTTTAAGGACACCATGTAATATATCGCCTAAGTAAGGAATAATTATTCAATTATTCGAAAGCTAATGCACACCCCGAGATGGTATTGGAATTGTGGCCGTACACCTTGGGTGCATTTACTTTCGAATAATTGAACGGACCGGAGTCCATTATTCCGCTTATACCACTGTTACCACACACCACAGGATATTTTAAAATGTTTAATTTAAACGGTTATCATCTTTAATTCTAATCTGTTTTTAATTCATTTGGTTTTTCTATTTAGTCATTTTTTATATGATTTCAGTATATGTATTTCTATGTTGTTTATTGAAACGAAACTGTACACGTTTCCATTAACAGTAAAGTTTGACATAACGTCAGATCAAGAGCATGCTTGGTGAGGTTGGCCTGTAGGCTATAAACTTTCTGTTATTTAAACTTGGCGAATAGATATGGAACTGTAAAGGGCCCGGCATACTACATTCGAAATTGAAAAACGTCTGTGACATGATTTCGAACAAATTCACTGGTAACAAATGACTGGAAAGTATTGACAATAAAGTGTTAATAATAAACATACAAATTTTTGGCATGGATACGTGTCATTGCGTTACATGCATACGTGTCCGACTCGCTGCTACATTCGCGTTGCGTGCATTTGTGTTTAGAATAAGTCTGTCTATCCGGCCCAAGCGTCCATTCCGGCCCCATACGTTAATGGCCCACCGGGAAAAGTCCCGGGACTCCAGATGGCCAGTCCGCCCAACACTCATATAGAACGTACTGTTTTAACAGCCGATAAGTAGGTACATATTTAAATTCAGTACGTACTATCACAGTATGCGATTTCGGACGCACCGCGTGACTACACCGGACGCGACACACAGTTCGTTTTAATGGGTTTGTAGCGTCGCGCCGCATCCACTGTGGACAAAATTTTAATTATAATTGGTTCTAACGCCGGCTTCACACAGCACGGGTCGCACAAAAATCGCTTTGATGAAGTTCTGGAAGATATTTTGCTCATTGATGTATTTAAATAACGTAATGCGAAATTGCATTTTGTACTGTGTGCGGTGCAGCTGCCGGTGTGAAAGGACAATGGGCATGCGCTGCTAACGCTCTCCCTACGCGCTGCTAACCTGAGCATTAAGCAGTAGATGTTTGTAATGCAACTGCTCATGTAGGCTATATTCATTTATTTATCCTTATGTGCTTGATGTACAAACAAATAATGTCATCCTGAATATTTATAGTGCGGAGGCTGTGGTATCTTACTAAACCAATTAGTTAAAAGTGTTTTCAAACATGGGCCCTTAGTGTTGCTAAATGACTGTAGACTTGTATATGGCAGTATTTCCCAATAAAACCCAAGTGCTATGAATTGTGTCTAATGTAGGTAACTTAAAAGAAGTGTGTTCACAAGTTTGTGAAGCACTTTCAAATTTGTAAAGCAGATAATGTGGTTGCAGATGAGATCACACCTGTTCCCAATCATTTTGTCATTATTGGTACTGTGCTCTTCTTCTGATTTGCTCTTGTGACTATAGTAGTTTCTTTAGTTTGTGCGGTTTCTGTGTGTATTTGTGGAGGTTTCAGCCTTTCTCTAATCATAGCTTCCTATGTTGATTGTTCTGCTGTTTTGATTATCTACTTGTCTCTCATTCTGAGCATGTGTTTGAAATAAAAAGGATAAAATAAATGTGCTAAAATAAAAACGATAAGGGCTACGTTGCTTGATGTGAATTTTATTTTGACAACGGAAGTGTTGGGTTTACGCGCCTACACGCAATTACCCGTCCACGTGTCTAACGTCTGTACGCCAAATTACGTCTTTAGGCGCAATAACGCGTCATATCGTCTGTACACGTTACGTCTAAAGAAATATTTGCCAAAACGGCCTTCCATACGTCTAAAGAAATATTTGCCAAAAAGGCTTTCCATAGCTGATATGAACGCAGGGTTTGACTTCACGCACTAAACGGTCGCAGTTTCGCTTACGTAGCGGTCTAGCGGAAGGGAGGCGGGGCTATCAGACGCTGCCCGAGGTAAACTCTCCTGCAGAGTGAACTGATAACGCTTCAATTCTGATGATGACTAAAGTAATGCAGGGCAAAAAAGAAGAAAACATCATAAAATCTACAGTGTACAAGTTGATTTTTATTCACATGTAGTGTGCCGTGCGATTGACGTCATTTGCGCTCGTCTGGGAAATCGATATACTTCCGTAGTAAACCGTATACTATTCCATTGTGACGATACCACCCTTCTAAAATCCACACACTACATGGTAGAGTGCATAGTGCACAGTTTAAGGGCATAGTATGTCATTTGGGACACAGCTGCAACAGTCTACATTTTGGTACCTAGCTATGCCTTCCTTGCGCAAATGCATCTTACCTGGTTGCAACAATATAAAAAACAGCTCGGTCTCGTTATTTAAATTTCCTAAAAACGATGATGTGAGAAACAAGTGGATTAATTTTGTGAAGAGCCATCTTGATGGAGAGCTGACGATCACCACCAACACCCGCCTCTGCAGTGATCATTTTACACCGGATAATTTTACAAACTTGAATCAGAGACAACTGGGATTTACTGACAGCCCGCTGTTACTGGTTAATGCGGCTGAGCCGACTATCTTCCGTCCCGGCCTTCATCCTCCTTTTCCGCCGAAATCTGGTGCCACTGTCGGCAGTGCATGCCCACCAATTAGTGTACGTTGCCTTGTGTGGTTAATGTTATCATTATTGAAGACACTAACGCGATTTCTTCTGTATATGCATCTTGACTCGTTAGATAGTTAACGTAACTAGCCTATTTTCTGTGCATAAAGCCGTCCCTTCCAACCACAAGAGAGATGGAGTGCCAGTGTGACAGCATGCAGAAAGGCACCAGAGAAGTTGGATGTCAGACAGACCGCTTTGTGGGGAAAAGGACCGTAGCCACACAACTGTCTAAAAGAACACTAAACAACAGGAACACTACAGGTATGTTGAGAGGTCAAGTTCTTAGTGTGTGTTTTTTAATGTCTATGATGTTAGCAGTGGCGATCGGTGACTCCTCTTCACGGACCGCACTGGATGTTAAATGTAAAGATTCTAGATTCTTTCAATCTCATAATTATGACTTTCAATCTCATCATTTCTATTTTTTATCTCATTATTATGACTTTCAATCTCATAATTATGACTTTCAATTTCATAATTTCGATTTTTATCTCATTATTATGACTTTCAATCTCATAATTTAGATTTTTTATCTCATTATTATGACTTTCAATCTCATAATTTCGATTTTTTTATCTCATTATTATGACTTTCAATCTCATAATTATGACTTTCAATCTCATAATTTCGATTTTTTTATCTCATTATTATGACTTTCAATCTCATAATTATGATTTTTTTATCTCATTATTATGACTTTCAATCTCATAATTATAATTTTCAATCTCATTATTATGACTTTCAATCTCATAATTTCGATTTTTTATCTCATTATTATGACTTTCAATCTAATAATTATGACTTTTTAGAGCCTTGTTTTTTTTTATCACGTGGCGGAAATGGGCTTCCAAACCTAAGTTATTCTTACATATAATAAAGACATTTGGGGCTGAAAACATTAAGGCTTCAGAACCCTTAGCACATCCCAAGCGTCACAAATGATTATGGGTAAGCACAACATAGTTGAAAGAAAACACACCTAGCACACAAATGGAATGCACAGCACACTGATCTTACTGCAGTGGGAAGAACCTAGAACCTATTCATTAGTAATTGAACACAGAAACTAAGGTTATCCTTATCGACTTCCAGTGCTAACATTCTGTACAAAATATACATGATAAAAATACTTCCATTTACAGTTCTACCTCTCTTACAAATGTAAACACTATCCATAAATAACTTCTTTTGAATATATATTTTCCAGGCTCTCAAGCTACGGTAGCCACGAGGAGTGTTGCTGTGGGCACCTCTATGTCTAAGCTTCTTCCGATCTGTTCTTCTAGTCCACTTAAGCGAAAGGCGGTATCGCCTGAAAGACCACCAAAGCGTCCTCTATTTGAGTTTCCCTCTTTTGAGGAGTATGAAACCAGTTTTAAGATGGCAGATTCTGTTGACTCCACTTACCTCCCCAGCATGTCTGAACCGGTTGACACCACCAGTGAACAGTTAGTTAACTTTGATTATAGATCTTTGTAACATACATAATAGGAGAAATTATTTGATTTGATGCTGATGTGAAATTGTCATGTTATTTTACAATAAAGGATAGAATTGAAATATAATACACGTTGTAACAGTTTTTTTTTCTGTTTGATTTTCTTTGTCTACAGAGCTACAACCAAGACACCTCAGGACACGGTGAAATACTTGGTATATGAGGACAGCCTGCTTGAGCTTTTTAAAATCTGCCCCACCTGCTCAAGAGTCTGCAAGGCAGTCACATTTATAAAAGGAACCTTCCTTTCTGTGACCCAGAAGTGCCTCCACCAGAGTTGTTTATTCACCAGAGAGTGGAAGAGTCAACCACTTCTAGGCAGCACTCCAGCAGGGAATCTGCAACTATCAGCCGCTGTCTACTACACAGGCTCTTCTTTCATCCAGACTAACAAGGTTTGTAGAATTAATGAGATCATCTAAAAAGTTTCTTGTTCTTCCGACAGTGACATGTAGTACATGCTATGGTACTTTCTAATTTTACCTTACAGGTGCTCAATGCAATGCATGTGAGAACCTTCACCAAAATGACACATCGAAAGCATGTGCATAACTACATTCTGCCTTCTGTGCTGCATAAATGGCGATCACATCAGACCAACTTGCTAGAGGGATTAAAACTGAAACACAATGTATCTCTTGGTGGTGACATGAGAGCCGACAGTCCAGGCCATTGTGCAAAGTACGGCTCATACTCCATGATGGATCTCAGCACAAACAAAATTGTTGATATCCAGCTTGTACAGGTAAATTGATTTTAAAAACTAGAAAATGCGCTCGGCAGAGCCGGACCTCCACCAAGTAGGCAGATCTGGTATTTTTTTAGCAATTATATTTACAGTTTTGAAGTCTGTACTTAATGAAATGTAATGTCTGGATATTAGGGATCCACCGATATGTAAATTTTGGCCAATAACGCTAACCGATAATTCTTTAACATTGAAAGCTGATAACCGATATTTTGGCTGAAATATTGTATCTAAATATTAATATAAAATTCCCTAAGACTGAAACAAAAGGCAAAAAGTGGACAGCTGCTTTTATTTGAAAACATTGACTGCAGAACACTAGGTAACCATGAGTTCTCATTTTTCCCTGAAAATCATGTACCAAGCCTACTTTACACTAGTTAACGATTCTTTAACCTTCAAACTTTTCTGGTATATTTTTTCACAATTAATTTAAACAAGTAATAGATGTTCTTCCAGAGCAAACCAGAAAAGTGTTCTTAATAGCCATATGTGTAACAGGTCTCAAGACAGAAATCATTCCGACAGCAGTCTGAGACAAACAATATGCTTTTGTTCCTATAATATACACATTCATAAATACTGTATCTAAATACTATTCCTACATCAACAATGTTTTGCTAATAGCAGTGTGAATGATCACGACAGAAAGACAGTAGCCTACTGTACTGTATTTAAACATTATTTATGATTTATCGGCCAAATATATTCGGCCGATACCAATAACTTTAAAAATGACCATTTATCAGCCGATAACATTAAAAATGACCATTTATCGGCCGATAACATTAAAAATGACCATTTATCAGCCGATACGATAACATTAAAAATGACCATTTATCAGCCGATACGATAACATAAAAAATTACCATTTATCGGCCGATAACATTAAAAATTACGATTTATCGGCCGATAACATTAAAAATGACCATTTATCGGCCGATAACGATATGGCTGATCCTTAATCGTGCATCCCTACTGGATATTATCCACAGAGCGATGAGGTGGAAAGCAGTGTCCATATGGAAAAGGAAGGGCTTATCCGGAGTCTGGAATTTCTTGACAGATCTGGTGTCAAAGTAGCTTCCCTGGTGACAGACCGACACACCCAGGTTCAAAAGTGTCTTCGGGAACAGAAACCACACATTAATCACTTTTATGATGTATGGCATTTATGTAAAGGTATGATAGTTTTGAAAATGTAGTTTGTTAATGATTTGTAGCAAAGCTGATCCTGCGCTAAATTAACACTCACAACAAATGTAGTACATCTTTTTAAACTGTTTTCAGCACTCACCAAGAAGGTTGATGCCATCTCCAAGCAGAAGGACTGCAAAAAGATCAAAATGTGGCTAAAGAGCATCAAAAATCACCTATACTGGTCAGCAGGCGGTTCATCCAGTGGAGAGGAAACAGTGGCAAAATGGACTTCTCTTCTCAACCACATCCAGAATGTACATGTCCATGAAAATCCACTATTCCCCAAGTGCCTCCACCCTCCATCCGCTGACAAATACAAGTGGCTGAAGCCCGGTGCGACACTTTTCTAAAGCAATTATGTAATGTAATCAGAATCATGTAATATACTCTTTCATCAACTTATATGTTTTTGTTATTCCCTGTCTCCTTTTAGCAACAAAGTCCACCTTCAAGCTGGAGAAGGTGCTAATGAACAAGCGTGTTCTTGGTGATGTGAAAAAGTTGAGCCCTATCTACCAAACATCTTCCTTGGAGGGTTTCCACAGCGTGATTCTGCGGTTCGCACCAAAAAACGTGGTCTTCTCATACTTAGGGATGCTTTGCAGGTAAACAGTATAGCAATAATCATGTTGTCAATATTGTGTACTAACAGTCTTTCACCACCATCTGAGCTACACTATACATGCAAGCGTATGGCATCGGGACATCTTTTCATTTTGGTGCCCATGTTAACAGATTAGATGAGCCGCACAGGTTAAGAGAGGGGCAGTGTGGCCATGGTGTAACTGTTGGAGTAATCCCATCCCAAATTCTCATTTCAGACTTTACTTGGCCGCATTGCATTTTAATGAAAATACTGGCCGTACCCAAGCGATTACTGCAGCGGGAGGACTGCAGTTCCAAATGAAATATCCCAAGGCCAAGAGAGGGGAACATGTGTCCATGGTGAAAACCAAACTCACTAGTGGTTAGTTCATTTTCTGTCGGTGTCTCTATAGGAATATATGCATGATTCTTCATTTACATGTTTGCCCATCTGCCTAGATGTGTTCTAATGTGTAGCATATTTGCTACAAATTTTTAAACAAGCAATAAACATACCATTTGTATTGTAGTTACTTTGGTAACAGTTTGCCAACGGTTGAGACCATATGAATGACTACTTGTAATATGCTCTCCTGTGTTTTAGAATATGTGACTGAGCTTACAGATCTCCTCTTTAACAAGATCATCCATGACCCTGCACCCTTTGTGGCTGAGATTAAAGCAGTGGCTGTTCCAGGATTCCTTTGTTCATAATACGAGCGACCTGAGAAGTCAGACGCAACTGCTAGCCATGTGTCCAGGTTCAGCTGTACAGGTCTAGTGGGAACCCCCGCAATCCCCTTCCTAATAAATCATCTGTTTTCTGCCAATATGTAAGTCACCATTTCCACTGTACTATTCTGGCCTTTTCTCAAAATTGTGTTATTTG
This sequence comes from Triplophysa siluroides, assembly GCA_006030095.1. Lineage (NCBI taxonomy): Eukaryota > Metazoa > Chordata > Actinopteri > Cypriniformes > Nemacheilidae > Triplophysa > Triplophysa siluroides. Next base: position 647,068 of record VCII01000037.1, on the reverse strand, counting down.
GGTAATATATACACATTACCTTACGATTATACATTTTTTTGTATGATGATATATGGACATGCTGCTGTCCAGATTTGACAGCACTGTTTTCCCCATGGGCAGTTGTCAGTGTCTTCCAACATCATATCTACCCGCCTCTGTTGCTATGACTTACCTGCCTCGGCCATCCCTGCACTACAGCCCCACCAACATTTTTTAAAACAGTAAGTTGTGACGCATACAAACATGTCATTACTCAAAAACTGACTGACAGCTGTACAAGACTTTTGTGAAATGTATTGAAAAAGTCATCGATAAATAATTGAGCACATAACACACAACAAAATAATTCCACTTTAAAATGACTTTATATTTGAATGGTAGGTTTAAAGCCTGTGTACTCCCATCTTCATCTGGGTACTCTTGATGAATACGGTAACGGAGCACAACACAAGAAGGTATGACAACCCTGTTGTGCTTTCCCAGGTATCTCCAGCACCAGGAAACAAAACATCTGTAGGCCAGGTGGCGAGCACGACTGTAATGATAAAATAACAACAGAATGTCATGTCATGTAATCATTTTATATTTATCTAGGATTGTTTTGGGTAGGTGGTGTTCTGTCTGATAATTGCAATAAAAACTGAGTTTGTGAGGTTGTTGTCAATATCTGTTGTCTTTGTATAAGAACACCTGTGAAGGTTTGTCAGCACCAAGATGCCTGCACTTGACCAGAGGTGTAAAAAACACTTATGATGATATCTTTAGTGTTTCAAAATGTACGTTTCAACCTCAGCCTCTAGTTGTTATTAAAATGAATGCATTGATATATTATTGAGTCCTGGTCACCTTTGTTTTATATTTGAAAGCACCATATGAATGCAAGCTGTTTATTTATCGCTTATTGCTCCTAAACTCTTTGTAAGTCGCTTTGGATAAAAGCGTCTGCTAAATGTAAATGTTTACTATTAGTTCAACAACATCACTATATATTGTTAGCCTAAATTAGCAAATTATATATATTATTTTTTTTGAAAGACATTTGATCAACACATGTAATTTCAAAACTTTCAAAATTAATACAAATAATTGTCCAATTTACACAGAGCTCCTTCGTCTCCAATGGCCCATGGTCTGCCAGGTAGATGTTCAGGGCAAGCAGACAGCCTCAACACCTGGATGAGGAGTCATGCACTGTGGCTCTCCGGGAAGCTCTCCACATCTATTCTGAACCTGTGTTATAGTGCTAAAGATCTAATTCTCTCCTAGCTGTCTATCCATACCTTAAATGATCATTGTGGAAAATACATTTGTTTATCTTTACATACAGCATTAAGGTCTTTGCAGCAGACGTTCTCCACTTCTGTGGGCATTGCCCTGCATTCACCACAGTTAACAGTTACTCCTACAGTTTAATTCACAGTGTGACTGAAGATATTGACATCCATTTGAGTTGTCAATTTTATATTAACAATCATTTATTGATCACCTAACTTTATTTTGCAAAGCTGTTGCTAGTTACACATTGCTAACATGCATGAAAGGAAGAAGAAAATTACCATTCTGTTGCAGACCGAGAGGGATGAGGTTGATTCTCGTCTAGCTGGTTAATGTCCTTTGAATTTACTTATTTAGTTGGCTGTTTTGCTCCATTCAAATTTGGCTGGGTGGTAAATAACACAGTTTTTCTGTTGTGTGACAAACTCAGAACACATATTTTGGTTTACCCGGACTTTAAGTAATGTTGTTATAAGGCAAATACACTCCTGATCAGCTGATGAACAGCCTGTTTGAGTTTAAATTAAGTTTTCAATATATTGCCTACTCTCTGTTTTTTGTCTCTTGCTCCTGTTTCTTGTTTTGGCATTTTAAAGCAGTATTTTCAACCTGGTTACGATCAACCATTGAGAAATGCAAATACTTGTAATGTTTCCCCTGGTTTTAAGATTTTGTTCAGGTGTTTATACATATAAAATACAAATTCTCTGTTCTTGTATAACAGCAGTCCTGTTTGAAATTACATTATTACATACTAAAACATGTTACTGGAAGCCCATACCCCACCTTCAGAAACAAAGGGACGTTGGAATGTTCGAAATCAGTATAACGTCTCTCAGTTCGTTCGGACTATGCCGGGCCATTAATGTGGTCGGCAGACCTGAAACATCTTCATAGGTGTGCATTTACTGAAAGTTAATGCATACCCATAGAACGTTCGTCAACCTATATAGATGTAATTCAATGTAATATAGATGGAAAACGCATGTTATAATATGCTGGAGACCCCGGTACTTTTTTTACCGTGCAGCATAGGCAAAAAAACAACAACATTCAAACAATGCTAAAAAATACTTGCAATTTATTACAGAAGCCAGAAAATCATATAAGCTTCATGCCATTATGTGATTCTGTTACATACACAATATAAATGTAAAAATGCAATTAGCAAACAATGTGTGTTTTTTAATCAGTAGGTATTATCAAGCATGCTTTTCCAGTTTATTATAAAGAGTTTCTTTTAAAGCCGGTATGGTTAAGAGACTGATTTTTCATCCTACTGATTAAAGAAAACAAATCTATGAATATATATTAACTGGTGTATTCATAACTTTTTGAGCACACTTAGATGTTCTTCACTCTACATGCTTTTTGCATACTTCAATTTGTGCTCCCTCTAGTTATTACCTGTTCCATTTATACCTGTCCCATCTGGTTTTTGATCTGAAAAACCTTTAAAGTCTTCATCCATGTCGTCACTGGACTGGAATAGCTGCCACAGGTCCAGGGCACACACAGAAGTATTCTCACGCTGCTGTACAACTCTAACGGGTGACAGAGAGCTCAAAGATACTCTCTCTTTACTGGACTGGATGCGTAGGTTTGGTCTTTCCTTTCTCCTCGGTCTGACATTTCGAACCTTACGCCGCAGGGAACTACAGGGGCTGTCCAGGTCTGGTTCAGGATCTGTACTGGCTAGAGGCCAAAAAGTTGAATTTTCAGCCCGATTTTCCAGCACGCTGTTTGTGTACACGTCACTGAAGTTAGTCCTGAAGCACTCCCTTCCTGGTATGGATTCTACATTTCCATCACTGAAGTGTTGACCTGGGTTCATGTCTTGGTCTGTTCTATATTCAAGTGTATAGGAGGCACAGTTCTTCTCTCCGCTGAGTAAAGATCTACGCTCATATGTCCGTACAACAGATTGCGAGCGGAATTCCCACTCAAAAGATCCACGCTTGGATTGGGATTTCTCCAGATCAGACGGGTCCAATAAGCTGTCCCTGTTACTCCAGGGGAGATCATACTGGCCCCTGCTGCGTTTACGAACAAGTAGAGATTTTTCTCTGGTTTGGTCTGACAGAGATTGTTTGGCTGTAGAGCCCAAATGTAGAAAGCCCTCGCTTTTTGGCTTCCCATCACCAGCCAGAGCTCCAATATCTTCCTTCACCACACGTATGGTTGCTGCATGCAGAAGGGGGGTGGATACACTGCATTTCACCCTACAGAAGATACACATTGACAGAACAACACCTTAATAACTGAAACACTAAACAAATGTATAGAACCTTTAATTATGTTTTGGATAAAATCATCTTCTAAGAGCACAGTTGTAAATGTAAACATCTGTTGAATTCTTGAAAATAATGACCCGTGTCTGTACCTTTTAGAGTGTGTGCTGATGTCAATGAGATCACAGGTGAGTCCCGCAATGACACGATCCACAACTGAATACTCCTCGCTCTTAGAGAAAGCCTGATGTTGTGCACCATCTAGGTGCTGGGGGTCAGAATATCACACAATGAATACAGATGTTATCATGCCAGTTTCAGCTCAAAATGACCATACTGTCAATTATCTGTTGCATGGAGACCACAACCAATACTTTTTACGCTCTGATTTAAGTCACATACCGCCTTTAGGTTGTCAAATTTGACCTCACAGCACTCGCAGTATCCTCCTTTCCTTTTCTCTCTCCCATCATGTCCTCTTCGTCTATCTTTCTTTCCTCTAGCTCCACGGTCACCACCAGACCTTCACCAAAACAAAAAATTTAATTCTCACACACAAAAGCATTGAAAACTCACACCACGGCACATATTACTATGTGCATTTAAATAACAGATACCACAAATTTGAATATGGCTCATGGTCATGCTACCCCTAACTAAAAACGTTACGATTTATCATTCTACCTCTCCTCTTTCAGTTTCTTCTTTGCATCATCTTTTCCATGTTCCTCCATCAGAAAGGGACTGCAGGGTGGAGCAGATTGTAGGTTGCATATAGGCATGTTGGTCATAGGGAGATAGATAGGTCGATAATGTCTGGAAAAAAAGAAAAATTTGACTTGTCAATCTAAAACACAGACTGGTTCCTGACACATTTAATTGAATCACAACAATGTGTTGAAAGTAAATACCTGCTTGAATCTTCCACTTTCACAAACGGTCGACTAATTCTTCCAGCTGAAAATAGAAGTACAATTTTAACCGACTGCAACTTTTTCTCATCAGGAGGAGATAATGATTTACACTATAAACAAATAATGCTGCAAAAAATCGTACTTACCACGGTGTCTCAGAACTGTACTTCTCTCTGGGGGTTTGATTTTGGCCTACAAATAAAGAGCAAATAAACACCTGAATAGATATTGAATAAGTGACCCATTATGTAACCCTGTCTGAAATATGCATACTCAGAATTATACAAAAAGCTTTTCAGGTTTCTGTAGAATTCAAACAAATATCATTCAAATGTTCTACTTAAATTGAAATGCCACTGAAAATGCCAACATTAATTATATTTCAGGATAAAATGTGTAAATAATAAAAATTACTTACAGGTCCTTTTATGACTGGTTCCACTTTTTTGGCTGAAATGGTTTTTGCCTTCCTCTTTTCAATGTATGAAATAACATCTGTATAGAACCAAGCATATTAACCTCTACCCTTAAGCTTGCAGAAAACACAAATCACAGTTCAAATATGTAAAACACCATGAATAACATACTCTGCCTTTAGGCCATTATTGATTTAGCTGGGTAACAAGCATCTAATTTTACTAACAATGCATTAATGGTGACAAAAATGTTAATGACAAAGGTGTTGATGATACCTTCAACATGCAGGACTTTGACCCCCCATTCCAAAGCATTGGCCAATATTCCATTCATCTGAATACGTTCCTGAGACTGAACCAAAAACACACAATTTACTCACTTGTTCACAGAGTTAATAAAAAAATAAAAAGACCAACTCACTTGTTCCTTTACTACCCTCTCCACAAGTGATTTTCCTCGACTTACAGTCGGCTAAAAAATGCAAACACAAATTAAACATTTCTAATAACCCAACAGGAAAATGTAGCGTAAAAATTACATGTAAATGAAAATATTAGAAACTAAAATTAAATGATTTTTTAAAGAACAAAGACAAACTAAAAACATAGTACATATAGATGATAAAGGACATTATACAAAACGTGCAAGCATTGAAACTCTCGTTTGAACCCTAATGTTCCTTCTTCACAGCAAGTGTCAAACATTTGTAACACAAAAATGGACAAAATGTTACTGCAGAAATAATGTACACCATTTAGGAGAGTGAAATTCACACCCCCCTCCTCCCGGATGAGGAAACTACTAAACTTTCAATACTCTTCTAAAAGAATAATCAGAATTTTAGACACAAGTACACAGAAACAAAAATTGCATGTGCAGGTGAAGACAAGCAGAGCAAAAGTGTCATCGCTAACCGTATCTGTGGGTCCCTGTGAGCTGCCCCTGTGCACGTGGCTGTCCCTCTTGCTGCTGGGATGAGGAGAGCTGACCCCTGAATCTGGGCTGGGTGCTGGAGAGTCCGGCAGCAGACGCTGGGCATATCGAGCCTCTGGCTTGCAGGACACAAGATACTTGATCTCCTTACTGAAGAACCTCTCCACGGTCTGATAAACAAAATAGATGAGAAAATGTTTGTGGAATAATAATAAATCGGAGTGAAGCAGCATATACAGTATAAAACATGTCGAATACTGAGCTAATGTATCCAACTATCCAATACAATTGTATCCGATACAATACAGCCAACATCTGTGATTTAAATGGAGCTTTAAAAAAAGATTTACCCATCACAAAAGAATAGCAGGACCACAACATTCTCATACTTGTCTTGAAATGAACATTAATATTATTAACTGTATTGATTAAATGGATTAATTTAACTAACGCATTCTTTAAAGAAATAAAAAGGAAGTGTTGCAGCCTTTTAAATGGTCAATGGCAATGACTGCATTGTTAGCATACTGAAGCTTTCAAACTAGTAGCTTTGTTTATAAACTACCTTGGTGCTAGTAAACAATTGTTTCAAAATGGAAATAATTGACATCTGTCTTACCCCACCAAGACTTTTAATGTCATTTTCTAAGGTTTGTGTCCTCTTATTCCATGGCAAATCAATGTAAAATATTCTTCCTCTGAAGGGTTTGTTTTGTAGAACATCACATGTTGGTTTTACGTTGCTTTTAGATGATGCGACGTTTTGTTCCAGTTTTGAATCTGTTAAGACCAACAACAGTACAACAACTGCTAAATTAATTTATACAATCAAATACATAAGCAGAAACCTGCATATGCCTACAGTACTTTAAGCTACACCATGGTTTTAGATAATAACTGTACTCATGTATTTAAATGGTAGTCAAAAGTACATTTAAAAGATACACGTCAAAAAGCATAGCATTGCCATAATATTTGTGTTAGTGTGATACACAATGAAACGAAAATAGACACAAAGTAACAAATACATTACCTCGATCCACACATCTGGATAATGATTCGTGCTTCATAATGTAAAGTTTAAAGTCCTAACGGTTACAGCCCTGAGCCCAGCCAAACCTGCCAGTTACACCTTCAACACGAAGCACCATTACTCGAAAGTGTTGGTTAGTTTAAAACATTTAGGATAAAAACAAAAAACAGCGTTTTAAATGTTATGTTGCTTATCCGTGTTTATAAATATCTTCATAACAAACACTCGACGCGAGCTCTTTCTATTTTCCCGCTTCGCCATAAAACCTGACGTCACCCTTGCCATTCACAAAGGTAGATTCGACATATATTCGATGTAAGTTTATTAAACCAGATCTTTAAAAATGTTAAACATTTATAAAAAAACAATTTCATATGTATATTATGGATTCATTAAGGATATACAATTTAAAACGTATATTAATAGGGCATAAGACTTCGATAAAGTTTCATGAACGTGAACATTCCATTGTGTCGAATGACGAAATTTAAAAAGCAAGCGGTAACGAATGTGCTGCTGTGAATTACCAGGTACCTTGCACGTCATGTGTTGTGTAAGCGCAATGGCGCACACTAGCGTAGCAGCATGAAACTCCAGGCGAACCATTTCAATTTGATTTGAACTTTGTATTTTACTAATAGTAATAACACCGATGACATTGTCCAGTTTCGTCGGGTTTAGGTAGTATTTGCTGCTGACTCTCTTTAAAAACTCAGCAGTGGGGCAGTTGTAGTTGACAGTTGTTGAAAGTCAATGCAAACCCGGGGGAGTGTTCTTGTGACGTTACATGTATAACGAACATGTGAGTCTTTTTAAACAAAAAGTCCAAGGTAAGTGAGACAATTTAATAATGTTCATATTTGACACGTGACTCTTGTGAAGGGAACCTCTAAAAACAAGGAAGTACTTAATGATCAGAACTTTAAAATGCATTACAGGTGTTGAAATGGTCTCTCAGAAAAGTTCTCTAGGAGCCACAGAGGGCCTTACACCCTTCCAGCAGATGGTGGCGTCCTGCTCAGGGGCAATTGTTACTTCACTGTTTGGTAGGGTGATGGACTCAGATGACAATGAACTGTTTATATTTTAAACAAATAGCAAAGACCATCTTTCTGATGCTGGATGTATATGTTAAACAGGCTTGTTTTTTATTACAGATCTGAATTTCATAAACATGCAGTTACATATATGTTTATGACAGGCAAAGCAATGCTTCATATCAGGCTGTATGTTCTTGAGTATAAAACCCAAGAACATAATAATATTAAAATATGATATGCCTAATGTAGGCTGTTTTGTTCACAGTGACGCCTCTTGATGTTGTGAAGATCAGACTGCAGGCGCAGAAGAATCCTTTTCCCAAAGGTAAACATATGCGATTGTCTCTGTATCAGACTTTGATGTGGTTGAAAACCTTATTGACTTATTTGTTTGTTTATTCTTCTCACCGACAGGAAAATGTTTTTTGTACTGTAATGGCTTGATGGATCATATATGCGTCTGTGAGAATGGAAATGGTAAAGCGTGGTACAAAGCACCCGGTCATTTCAACGGCACCCTGGTAAGACAAACCATTCAAAGCAGTTTTAAGGATAAAATAGTAATCTGAATGGACTGTTACTGTACATGTTGTTACCTTACAGACTGAAGCGTTGCAGAATTACATTTTTAACATTTTCTGTCCTAGGACGCCTTCATTAAGATCATGCGCAGGGAGGGAATCAGGTCTTTGTGGAGTGGCCTTCCACCAACGCTGTAAGTGTTCAGCTTCATTTCTACACCCTGAGGATGTTTACTGCTATCTGGACGCAGCTGACCTTTACTGAGAGAACAATGAAGTGTTTTTATTGTAGAGTGATGGCAGTGCCTGCGACTGTGATCTATTTTACAACCTATGATCAGCTCTGCGCTGCTCTCAAGGTCAGGATGGGAGACAGATCTGACACGGCTCCACTACTGGCTGGTGCTTTCGCAAGAGGTACTGTTTAACCAGATTGATTAAGTGTTTGACCTTTCGACCACATTCTTACCTACGGTATCAAAGCGTGCTCGGCTTTACCTGAGTTTTGTGTGTGTGTCAGTGGGCTCGGTCACAGTAATAAGCCCCCTGGAGCTGATCCGCACAAAGCTTCAGTCTGAGAAACAGTCGTACCGACAGCTGAGCGCTGTGATCAGGTCATCGGTGCACAGCGAGGGCTTGCGGTCTCTGTGGAGAGGCTGGGGTCCCACGCTGCTCCGAGACGTCCCCTTCTCAGGTGATTCACACAATAATAGACACATAGCGACGCGGGTTAAATTAAGACTACATATGAACCCTTGTTTGTGTTTGTTTTTTCTCATCAGCGATGTACTGGTATAACTATGAGAAGGGGAAATCCTGGCTGTGTGATTACTACAGCTCGAATCCAACCTTTGCTATCACATTCACAGCCGGAGCGGTGTCTGGATCGGTGAGTCTGCGTGATGTCTCATGGGAATTATTTCTAGGTGTTATTAACATCTGTTGGAGCAAAAATAGGTCCAGTTTAGTGAAATGCTGTTGGCATCCTAATGCATCCCACTTAATAGACCTGCTTACTCGAAACTAATCATACGGTCAGGTTCAAATTTGTCTGTGGCTTTAAATGAAAACACATTTATGAATTTTGAAGAGACCTTGCATATACTGTACATGGGCAAGAATTTGACATATCTGACAATATACACATAACATTGTATAAATATACAAATAACTTTTTCCCTGTCTAGTTTTCCATCATTAAGATGAACTTGTGAGTTACACAAACACATCCGCCTAAGTACTTTCTTATTGTAGATTGCAGCGATAGTCACGTTGCCGTTTGACGTGGTGAAGACGAGGCGGCAAGTGGAACTTGGTGAATTGCAGGCAACGAATTGTGTGTATAAAAATTCAAGTAACAAGTAATCATGAATGACTGGAAAAATCATGGAAAGTAATTGAAATTCATTGGTCCAAATGTGGGAACCGTGTATTTTTTATTGTAGTGTCCACACAAGTCTCATCCAGCACATACAATGTGATGAAGCGGATAGTGGCAGAGAATGGCCTATCTGGACTGTTTGCAGGTAGATGTACTGTAGAATAAATTTTTCCCACTATCATTTCAACTGTATTGCCAAAAATAAAATGTTTTAACTAGATAAGTAACTATAACAATAAGGGCTGCAAAATGAATCAAAATGATCAAAATATCATGTTGTGCATATTGCAATATTCATATCGCAGTGGTTTGCAATAACCAAATGATTTTAGTACATTTAATATAAAAAGTTATGTATAGTCAAAGTTTTAGGTTGATGCAAATAGTGATGCTTTCTTTTTTAGTTTTTCTTTAATATTGTGCAGCCCTAATAACAACTACCACTAGATGTCTCAGTGGAACAGCACTGACTCTCTCTCATCTCATCCTCAGGTTTTATGCCCAGGCTGATAAAAGTGGCACCTGCGTGTGCTATAATGATTAGCACCTATGAGTTTGGAAAAGCTTTGTTCCGCAGACGTAACCTGGAGAAAGACCGGACTGCAGCCCAGCACCTCATCCATCACACTCCTGAGACCACAGCTCTGCAGCAAACCACTGAACGCTTCGTTAGATAGATTTCTTTTAAAACAAGAGGAATAAATAACAGGTTATCACACCTTTTCACCATCATGCATGATGTCAAGCTGTGAAATAACCTGCCTGTCTCTAGTGAACATATATTCAAAAGAGTAAAGAAGGAACACATGGCAAACATTTTTGATTTTTTTTATTACATAAGTTAGATTCCTTTTATTGTGATCCTTTTGCTGTGAATCAGATCAGATTTAATCTTTAATATTTATATTTTAATTTATTGATACTTATGGAATTTTTAATTGTTACACAAACAATTTGGACACATTAGATACCATGTTTATTAATGTAATTGAATTAATAGGTTTTGTATATGATTTTTCAGTCTCTGTAGTTTGCCGTTTAGTAATCTCATTATTTGTTTGTTTTTGTTAGTAAATAAGGACAGTGTGTGTAAATGGTGCCAAAAGCCCTGAAACTCAGGTAACGCTGTTATGTAAAAGCCCTATTAACTGATTGGATGTTTGACTTCTTATGTATTTAAACATCGTATTATGTTGCCTACAAAGTAAGGGGGGATATTTAAAAAGCATACTGTATATAAAACATATCTGTGAGTTTATTTTTTTATATACAGAATATTGCCTTTCATTGAATTTGAGCTTTGTACAGCTCTCAATATTTCAAGTGTAAGAAACTGTTCTTTAGTATCGACAAAAAAAAAAGATTGAAATCCACATCGAGTTATCACAAAACACTACAGACATGTTTGAGACAAAACCAGCCTGTAGCCAAGATCGAATTTTCATTTCAGTTTATTGAAAAATCATGGATGTAGATAAGGACAAGAAATTAAATGACGGAACAAATTAATGCTTAATGATACTGAATATATGATATTCATCTCAGTGTGCTTTCATTGAGCTCACAGCATTTGTTTCTGTCACACTGTAATGGAACAGAAAGTTTGACAAATTTTAACAAGTTTAACAATAGCTAAATCTCTCAAAACGTAAAAAGCCATAAAAAAAGAATACATTCAAAAATGTCAGTAAAGGCATTCAAATTCAGCAGTTTAACTCAAACAAATGATAACTTTTCCATTTAAAAACAATGTCAGCAACCTAATCTGAAGAGACAATTAAGACAGTAATTCCTACAGTATTTCATATGCATTTCTTTATGTACGCAGCTGCATTCCTTCATTCCATTAGACACATGAAATATGTTTTGTTGCGTGTTGAATCAGACAGTACTGAATGAATGTACTTGAAAAACTTGCACTGTAGGATGAACTGGCTTCTGACGACATTTCATATCTAGCTCTGAAGAGTGTACAACATGCGTTTACATGTAAAATGTATTTTCTGTGGTACAAAAAGAAAATAACATGGGCTGACGAGACAATCTAAAAACAAACGCTCCGCAAGGCAACATACAGTAAGAGCCAACAAGACAGTGATGCGACTAACAGGAGCTCTGCATATGCTTTTGCCTTGAATCTGGAATTCTATTACGCATTTCTGAACGTGAAATTATTATAAATCATGGCCTAGCATGCCTCATAATCTGATTATAATAGTGTATAATTTATACTAATAACACTTTTTTGTACTTTTGCAGCAAGTATTACAAGTAACCTGCTAGTTTGATTAAAAAAATATTGTTAAACTTTTACTTTTTAAATGAAGAAAACAACTACTTATTTCCAGCTCTGTCTAATATACTGTATTTTTATTGTATGCACATCAGCCACTATCTGAATGATGGTGAGAAAATATGCATAACTAATACCCTGTATTTGATGAATATGTAGTGGTGTGTGGATATGTAAATTAGATCATACATATGCATGAGCACTTCATGTAAGAGGGCACTTTCACTGATTGAAGAATTCTGAATACAGAGTGAATCTTAAATGCTTCATTTAAAATGTGTTAACATCTACATACAGCACACCAGACATATGTGTGAGAATTAAGGCAAACATAGAAGCATTCAAAACGTCTATGGTGAATTTTTAATTGAAAGTGAAATTAAAACAACTTTTTACGCAATTCACATTTCTTGTGTTACTGTGCATGACTCATCTTATATTGAAAAATTGTTTGTTTTCTGTACTGGTTATGCATTAACTATTTTTCTTTACAGTCAATGTCACCAAACTCCATTACATTTGAAAACCACTTTAAAAACTCATGCAAAGAGCGGGCCAACTTAACAATATTCCTGACAACCACCATCATGAAAATGACCATTAAAACTGTAATTTGACTTTTACAGTTATTTGAAACATTAAAGGTGGATATTCCTACACTGTTTATGTAAACCTTGTATAGTTTAACACTGCAGTTTAAATGCGCTGTGAGATTCCCATATTCTCATTACAAATACCAAGTACTTATACTGTGTGAATTCATTACGCCTTTCAAGGGATTTATTACACAAATCTGTTGGTCAATAACGGCATTCTGAGGTTTAATATTTTCATATAATGACCACCAAACCGTTAAATTGACCACAATCCTGCTGTGCTGATTCGTGTATAGCTATGCCATATTTATGTTTCTCATACTTTGCCTCCTCTCTCTTCAACTTAAATCAATATTTCCTGTTCATTTATTTATTTATCTGGTCAGTAGCCATGTATCAAGCAGCGTAATGTAGACTCAATGGTCAATATCGCAACATACAGCTCTTTAGGATGATACAAGATTCCTATGCCCTGTGCCTGAATTTGACTGTACGTTAAGCTTTCGGTAAAGTCAAGATCTCAGCGAGTTACACTTATTTATCTCAATATAAATCAGTGTTGGAATTTAAACTTAAGGATGAATAAATATTTGAATTGATAAATTAGGTGTAAATAAACTTTAAATGTATCTAATAGAAGGAGAAAAGTCCAAACTTAACTGGAGCCAAAGTTCCACTCGTATTAACTTACAATTTCATACAGATGAGATTTTACAAACAAAATGACCTCAGGCGCAAAATTAAAATAACAAAATAAACTAGTAAATGCAAAAAGGAAATCTGGGTTGTTTTACGAAAGGCTCAAATTCCTGATGTCCTGATTCAAGATTGTCGTTCCATGCGATTCATTAAACAGATGGTAAGTGTGTGTGAGGAGGTTGATAAACAATAATAAACACAAACTTCAATGACATACTGAACAAATAAAACCAGAACTGGGGCGTTGCCTTGTCCAGCAGAAATGTCTCTCTGAGAAACACTGAGCATCGTAGAGTCGTTTTTCTTTCTAATCGTTTATCCTCGATTTCCTCACAATGTACAACCCAAACCATTGTTTGTCAAGTAGGATGTTGTGTTCGTGTGAATGTGTCTGTCTGTGCGTATAATGTCCATACTTTTCTGCCGTGTTCAGGATGGAGTAAGTCCTGGGCTGGTCATGTCTGTTGTGGGACTGGCCAGATACTCACTTGACTTTAGGCTGGCAAGAGATTTGTAACTGGCCATCGAGGTCAATGATCCACACAAACCCCTAAGAGATGGAGTATCCTCTTTCCCTGTGAAAACACAACCGCACATAGTTACACATTAGCGAGTAGACATCAACATCTCACATGTGATATCTTCTAATGTTATTAGTGATTCCCTTAAAGTGAGAAAAAACTGAGCTGCAAACACAACATCTGAGCAAAAGAAAAACTGACAGGTCAGAGGATGGCTAGCAACACAAGGTCATGGGTTCGTTTTCCTGGAAATGCACTTTATGATAAAATGTGTAATGTACAAAAATGGACAAAAGGGGCTGGATCAAATTTGAGCACAAAAATATATAATATTTTGATATAGCTGTATTTACAATAACCTTGTTATTTTACTACAGTAAAGAATCTGAAAACAAGACAAAATACATCACATTATGGTTATGTGAATCTGGGGATAAATTACAAAATAAAATAAAATGAGATTTGATGCCAAATGAAATATAATTGGATTTCAGGGTAAAATATGACCCAGACGTTGTCTCATGTTTTCGTGAGATTCACGTGAACGCTGCGGGAAGAATGCTGCTGTTATCTTCCCTCAGGTGGTATGAAGAAAATGACATCATCTATAATTAAGTCAGTTCTAGATGTCAGATATCAGAGAATGATGATGTCACCAGAGCTGACTCATAACACACAGACACAACACAAACCTTCCCTGTGCCAGTGTGAAAGTCCTGCCTTGCTGTCCAGACTGTGAGGGTTCAGCTGTGGTGGATCAAGAGACGCCTGAGATAGACTCATATCTGCAGAAAGATGCTCCAAACTCTGGAAGCTCTTACTGTGGGACACACACACACGGCAAATTTGATTAAAATTGTCAAAAACATGTCACATTTCACCCAAAATAAAGCATAAAAGGCCTATTTTAAGAATCTTACGATTATGATGACACATTAAGTCAATTGAATGAATGATTTTTCCCCTTTGCCTTTCTGTGGTGTGAAAAAAAACAAATAATTTAAATTCTACAGTTTAGTATATCATCCAGTAGTCTTTGTTGTACAATTCACCTAAATCACACTCATGTCATTCCAAACCTGTTTGACTTTCTTTCATCTGCAGAACACAAAAGAAGATATTTAGAAGAATGTTAAAACCCCCAAAACATTGGCCCCCATTGACTTCAATTGTACGCACGCAAAACCACTTTTTCAATTCAAAATATCTTTTGTGTTTAACAGAAAAAAAGTAATAAACATGTTTTGGATGTGAATAAATGACAGAATTTACTACCCCTTCAAATATGTGATGCACTAATATCGTACTGTATTACAGTAATGAGAATCTAATGAAAGTCACCATTGATAATAAGTGAAATAACAAAAGCTCAAAAGTAAAATGTCAGGAAATTTGGGGGAGAATGTGATCAAACAGTATGAACGTTTCTGGGCATGTTTTTGTGAGATTCACCCCAAATTTGGTTTAAAATGACCTCAGCCCTTTAAATATCACTCTATACGTTCCTCATGAATGACCGTGATGGCTGTTCAAAGTGTGCCAACACTATAATGTGATTTCAGAGCTGCTTACATCAGCTAAAATCAAAATGAAGCTGAGATAGGGGCCAAAAATACAGCTGCGCGCAGCTGACGTTTGCTTATGTTGAACAGGAACAGACCTTGATTGAAATCCAATACTGTATAAGCTCTGAGGTAAAGCTGCATGTAGCAATACTAGGTTCGTACTTTGGATATAAACTACAAACATACGAAGCACATACTCATCCCATGGTCCGGTGCGTTTCCTGTACAGGAGCGTATCCAAGGCAACAGCGTTAGTATCCAAGGCAGCAGGTGAGGGCCACTGATTTGTCAAGTGGGAAGTAAGCTCCTGTCTGGAGCGCAGGTCGTGGTTCTTCATCACTGTCCTGAGTGAACAGATCCATAAAGGACACAAAGAGATAGAGTAGAGTGATGAAGATAAGTACAACAGAGGACATAAGGTCTTTGAACTGACATATTTAGGCGGACAAGAATAGCTTGGTGTTTCTAACTTTAAGTTGTTCAAGTTCACTTCCTATCCAGATATTTTAAAGCAATATTCTTGAATGAGTCTAAGAACCTGCATGGCGTTCCTGTAGCCCGACTGGTAGAGCATTGCGGTGGCAGCTTAAATAAAGTCATAGATGTGATTCCCAGTGAACACACATACTGATCAAATGTCTGGTATACTTTGGATCAAAGTGTCTGCATGAACGTACATTTATTTCAGGTTTGCTGCACATGGCGAGTGTCTGTTTATCTATCAATGACTTAACCTGCCAATATACTCAAAAACAACAAACAGTCTTCAACCTCAGCAATAAGGTTTCAAAACTGCCCACAGCTGGAAATCACCCATTGTAAATCACTCACAGCAGTCTGAGAACAAACACGCTCCTCCGTATTGATTCAGCCTCTGATGTTGCAACCGATACAGGGATACACATACAGCTTTACATGGAAAGAGATTGCTTTATATCTTCTCAGATTACAACTTAAATCTCTAAACGTTTGTTGTGAGGTAATGTGTTAGAGCATTCGTCATCAGCAAGGATGCTATAAGAACGAATGCCTTTACATTTATGCATTTGCCAGATGCTTTATCTAAAGGAACATACAGTGCATTCAATCTATACTTTTCTATTAGTATATGTGTTTCTTGGAGATCAAACCTTTGACTCAGGAATAAACTAAAATAAGCCGAGACACTAAAAGTACTTATTATTTAAAGGTCCAGTGTTTGAAATGTAGCGGCATCTAGTGGTGAGGTTGTGAATTGCAACCAACAGCTCACTGCACTCCCCCCTTTCGAGGCACTACAGTGGCTGACACAGGACTAAGATGTCGTCACGTTTTTCGTTTCTTTGGCGAAAGAGATAACGTATTTACAAAACACGCTTTTTGACCATTTAATTTAATTCAAATAATTATCATCCCTCACATGGAGGATTAAATTAATTTGTGATTTAATCTGTGCGTTAAAGATTGAATTTTATGCATTATTGGAATAATTCTCCTTTCAAATATGCATAGAGCACAGTATAACGATCACCTCAACACATTTTATTTAGATACTAAAGTAAATTATATAAATAATCAAAGACTTCAACACAATATAGAGGATTTAAAGGAGATATTTATTGACAGAGATGAAAAAAACATTATCTTTAAGCTTAACATTATATTCTTACCACATAAATTTAGCAGGTTGTCCGTTTTTAAAAACAGCAATCGAAAGCTTCTTTAGTCCCACTCACATACATCAGGGTCCGTTCAATTAAACCAGCCAAATCGATCGAAAATCACCAATATATGTGTTTATTCTCACATATGTAAGGTATAAAAAAAAGAAAAATATTAATAAACCCCTAAAGTAATATATAAGCCAGGCAGTGAGGTAAAAATAAATGACCGTTAACGATTAAATAATGCGAGCGAGCTAGAAGGCGTTGTGGCTAGAAGGGATAGAGCTACTGCCGGAAGTAATGCGAAATCTCACCATAAAATAACAATAAATTACATTAGCTAATGCCTACACCTAGCCCAACCCTAACCTTACAAACACTAAAATAGTAATTAACTGTTGTAAGTGTGAAAAAAAGTATGCGATATTGAAGTGTGCATGACAAGTGGAGGGAGCCGTATCCCTTCTAGCCAGGACGGGCGCGTGTTGGAGACCTGCACGCACATACCAGACGCACGCACTAAATAATTAGAAACGCAGTTTTAATTGTGGTATCAAATTAAACTCCTGTTTAATAGCTGTGAGAAGTTGGATTTATAGCATTCGTCTTGACATTATTAAAACAATAAGCTCCAAGAAATGCACTGTTACCCAGTGCTTCGCGGGGCTTATTGCTTTCATAAAACGGCTATTCCATATGCGTAGCAAGGTTTCATAAAATAAAGTAAACAAAATGATATTCAGGCTATGTAATGTGGTCAGCCTTCATAAATTGCGCTATTTTTGGCTCAGAACTCGGCTCAGCCAATCAGAATCAAGTACCAGAACTGACCATTTTATAAAACAGATTTTACAAAATAATGATTTTACAAATAATAACTTAATAAATCGAAATGACCAGATTCATTAATCAAATGCACAGTGCCCAGGTTATCCGAAGACCAGAACACCACGTCGCTACAACGTTCTCCATGGGATTAATTCACAGCATTATTTAAGGACGCGGCTAGGACGTTTCTGGAACGTTAGCCATAATTCTAAGAAATGGAACGTTGCCAAGACATCCTCAGAACGTGGTCACAAAGTAATGTCAGGGTGACCAAATGAAGACAAACTGACGACGTCGTCAGAACGTACTATGTTTGCTGGGTAGTGCATTTCTCTCAATAGATCCTCCTAAATATAACACACTGGACCTTCAACACATATACATCAAGAATGTATTTTTCTTCTTCCAGTAGTTTCTCCATCAAATCCCCTCGTGATTTACATGCTGCAATAAACTACTAACTTCTATGCATCTGTCTCCATAGCAACCCTGCTCTGTTCTTGGGGGTGACATCTCTACAAGCAGACAGCTTTCCGGTGCTCAGACGAACCATGAACTTCAGTCTGACAGAGTGAAAAATCCAGTCGACATCTTTGGACATGACTATTGAGATTCAGGTAATGGATCTACTCCACAAAATATTAAAAAGGGATTTTTGCTTTTCACTTCTTTAGTTCGTTTTATTCCAGCTCTTAAATGTATGCGACTTGCAATCGTTCACTATAAATATGTGAAGCTCTTGACAAAAATGCTTGCGATGTTCCCCGTTTGTAAGTCACTTTGCATAAAAGCATCTCTTAAATAAATGTAAAACAAATATTAAAAAGCTAATACATGCATACAAATAAAAAATAAAAATCAATACACTTTACAGACCTCTTGGAACAATATTTCTCACCAGCACCAGCACTTTTCATTACCATAAATCAATAACTTTCACAGAGAGAGTGAATTCACTAATGTTTCCAATTGTATAATAGTCTTAAAGAGTCTTACAGTTGATCCTGAAGCTCCAGAATGATGATCTCCAGCTGCTCTTTCTCCAGTTTGTGGCTGATTTCAGTGTCTGTGAGGCGCTGCAGGAGAGATTTATTCTGAGACACTGACTCGGACAGCTGAGCTTCTCTCAGACGCACCAGCTCCTCCAGATAACCCTAAACACACGACCCACACAACTGGAATCAGGGCTGACGGTCCGGCTGTATAAACCATGCAACAATGTTATTGCTCACAGCGAAATGGAATGGTCAAGTCCAGCGCACTGCATTGTGGGATGCAGTAATCGAAAATACATTTCACTTATTACTCATAAAGTTATGCATACTGCAGAAACAATTCTCTCACCTTCTGTTCCAGCACGACTCTGTATTTCTGCTCCAGTCTTTTACTCTTGTGGTACCAGCTGCTCTGATCAGCCATCAGACTTGCCGCCATGTATGTTTCAGGAGTTCCTGCTTCACTTCCACTGCTGCCCAGCGTCCTCATCTCCTCTTCATCACTGCTGATGCTGTCAGATCTGACACATGAACACATCCCACAGCCTGAATTAAGAGATGCGTTAACAGGCGTGTCACACGTATGACAGGTGTGTGTGTGTGTGTGTGTGTGTGTGCGGCACTCACGTCTGTGTGAATTTAAGGTACGGTGTGTAGTCAATGACCACTGGACAGCTCTCATCAAGCCCCTCCCCCTTTAGACAGAAACTGTCAAATTGAAGATGAGAATTTTAGCAAAACTCGTTTTTAGCAAAACATTCTATGCGCTTCATCTGTATAGAATGTCACAGTGTAAAAGGATTGTGGGATGTGACGAAATAAGTGTGTGTGGGAGGCTTATGTCAGCAGGTGTTTATGAAGCGCAACCAACATAATGACTGATCAACATCCTGTCCCGCTGAATGTCACAGCCACCCTACAGACAGGAAACGATTGAACGTACCTAAAGTCAATGGTGTTTAGGCCAATCAGAGTATCCGCAAGAAGCCCCGCCTCCTCGCACAGAACTACCGCCCCCTCCTCATAGAACCTCCTGATAAACAAACACAAAATGAATCTGATGAAGACCAACAATTTAAAAACACTTTTGCATTTTAGATGTCTCACACCTTTTACCAATGTTTTGATTTTGTCGTTTTTTTGTATTTACTCAATTATTTCCTTTTTCTTTTAAGATTTTTATAGAAGCGCATTCACAAAGAGCAATTTCTATCTCATGGAACTCAGTATGTAAATACATTTACAAAATAACTTCATTTCATCATCTCATTCAAAGCTCAAACCTGGTAGTTTTAAAGTCTTTCAGAGCTGCCGAAATGTATTCAGACAAACGTTTCTCCATTAACGCCACTCTGATCCAGGCACGACCCTGAGAGAAACGCAGAGAGAGAGAATCCTCTTACCTGTCAACCACAAAAGCCTTTAAAACGATAGTAATTCACCAGAGAGACGACAGAGGCCGGCATTAACGTTCATCTCGGACAGCACGGTACACAAGTCCAAAACTTTTTGCGATCAGATAATTCAAACCACGTTAGAGATGGTCAGAAACGCATTTGACCACATCATATTTAGCATAGGAGGCTAATGCATCCTGATGCATTCCGGACAACAGCGAAGGACCGTCTCCTCATATAACAAACCAAAACTAAACTAGGGTATACGCCAGGATTTTTTTTTTTTAATTAGAATTCATTCAAACAGTTATACATAAACAAATTTTTTGTGATATTACATTTCTTGTAGGAAGTAAAACGCTGTGAAGGTTTTGTGTGAGTGTTCCGACCTTTGCCCTTGAGCTGCGGACGTTCTCCATGTTTTCAATGCTGTGGATGCAGCTGTGTGGAACTTTGCTACATGCTACACGTATGTAATCCCAGAAACTGCGTGGACTCTCATAGCCGAACCAACTGACCTGACCTAAAGAGAGAGAACAGGTATACACACAATAGAGTATAAGCAGATGTATATAACTAATTACAAAAAGGAATTTTAAAGTCATCAATTTAGTTGACTTAGAAGTAACTTTTGTTGTATTGGGAATTTCCTTGGTTCATGTATAAAAACATATTACATACTTACATTGACATTTTTAAATACATTTTTTCTGTATATTATTGCATGGTTCACTCAAAAATAATAATTCTGTCATCAATTATTCATCCTTATGTGGTTGAAAACATGTTTAAGACTCTTCTGTGGAACACAAAAGAAGATATTTTGAAGAATGTTGGAAACCAAAACGGTGGCACCCAATGACCTAAATCGTATAAAAATCACTGAGAAGTCAAAGGGTGCCACCATGATTTGGCTTCCAACGTTCCTCCACATTTTTTTCTTTTGTGTTCTGCAGAAGAAAGAAAACCATGCCGGTTTGAAATGACAAGAGGATGAGTAAATGATGAAAGAATTTTCAATTTGGGGTGAACTTTGATACAATTTGGTTTCAATATTTTAAAACTGTGTGACAAATATAGGATTTGGTTGAAATGATGAACGGAGAAATAATGAGAGTGTCTTCTTTCAAAAGCTTAAAAACTGTGGATGTACAGTATCTATATTTCCCAGACCTATAACTCATATACAGAGCCAGAGTCTATAAACAGATTAGAACTGAGAGAGAGAGAAAGAAAATGTTATTGTATCAAGAGTCTTATCTTCTCGAACCCAAAATGAGACACTCACTGTTCTTTTTATACCTCATTAACTCTACTGGAGTGTGTGTGTGCGTGTCTTCGAGCCGCATACATCATAGCATCCTTATATAATGGTGGTGGATGCCTGTGAGACGTCAGGCTTCTGAGATAATTCAATTTCACAGACACTGTGTGTGTGGGGGATATTAATATCTTCATTTCACACGTGAGGAAAAATATGTGTGGCCCGTTACAATAGTTTTGTTGTGACCTGAATATTCCTCCACGACTATCATACTGTAGAAGATCTGGCATCCTCTTTATCTCTTTTTATAATGACCTGCATACACTTGATCGAATTAAAGGGTTATGTCACACACACAGAAATAACCGAAAAAAGGCGTTCGGAAACAAATAACGTGCACCAATATAACACAGTTTCTGTCTCACCTTTCAGTCTGTGGCTCAGAATATGTTCCAGAATAGACACAAAGTTGATGAACTCAGCAGATGCGTCATCTATTGTTTCAAAACACGAGCGATCAATGAGGGTCTTCACCGAGAACCTGCGAACTCACAACACACAACCGTGAGCACGCTGACAGCTTATCTTTATAATCCAGTTTTACAGACAACAGAAACACTAAATGAGCTTTTAGGAGTTCTTCAATGGGTGACGCCACGTGTTTTATGGAGGCGTTTATTACGGTTTCATTACATGTAATTCTGGCATAATGACAGGTTATTATCGCCAGCTTTTTTATGAGTCGTGACTTTTTCATTTCAGAGATAATTTCACATCTGACATTTCCTGTTGAAAACACAGTGAACATGTGGTGAAAAATAGGAAAAAAACGTTTAATTTTTTCCTTCACCTTCTTGACTCTTTCTTTGACCAGACTGTCACTAAAGTTGGACTAAAAATACACAATTGTGAAATAAAAAATAATAATTGTTATTTATGAGCTCATGAAGGATGATTTATACTCTATGAATTAAACATGTAACATGATGAGGTCATGTGACACAACTGTTCAAAATGTTTGCTGATGCATAAAACATACAATCTCTCTCACTTTATGAAAAGAAATGCATGTAGGATGCCCTGTGCAGTACTATGCAGAAAGATAATAAAATAACCGGACTTCATTAAAGGTCACATAGGGAATATTAAATTGGAAACATACGCTTGCTATTTGTTTTATTTTAAAGACAATAAATCAAACAGAAAATAAGCAACAGGGTTGATGCACAACCCGTGAACACAGCTGCACCTAATATAACACATTATGTCCATTTCTTCCTAACATTATATAGAAAGAATAAACTGTTCGCTATAAAAATAAGGGTAGGCACATTCAGTTTGTTTGAGGAGTTGAAAAAATGTCAGAAACAAAACACAGTGCTAACATAATGTTTTTACTAAGGTGTAACGAAAAACTTACAATTCATTTGCTTCATTACATGATATTATCACAGTTTTTAATTTGAACAAAATTAAAAAGAAACTCAAATTCAAATAACATATTTTTGCAAATTAAAAAAAATTATTATTACTTTTTTACAAAATTCAAGGATTAATTGAACCTTCTAAGAAATCTGTGAGTAAATTCATAAAAACTGAATGCTGTTTAGGCTTGTCACTGAAAAATACTGTATTTTAACAAAATTAAGAAAAACAAGAATTAAGAAAAACAAGAATTAAGCTAAGCTAAAAGATCTATGTTTTATCAGCTCAACCAATAAATTAAATTAATTAAACACGTCATAACATAAAAAAATGCTACAGCTCTTTAATACAAAGCCTACATTTTTGGTATTGCGCGATATCATGCATATAATGTTACACATATGTTTGTGACATCCTTTTCAGCCACTCTGAACGTCAACATGTTATCACCAAAAACCCACCTGAGGTGATCTATTCTGGCTCTGAATGAACTATGGATCAGATATCACAGGATAAACGGGAGGAAATGGATTTCTGCTTATCTGTCCCTCTGTTCTCCCACACACAAACAGCAAATGACTATGACAGTCTGAGTCTCACACACATACATGTCACACTCGTAGCCTTTCCATTGGCTGATACCTGCTGTGCCCACTTAATAGGCATGGCATTTATTTGTGTTGCTTTTCCTGCTTCAAACATGCTCTGTGTGATGCTGTCTCATTAGACTTACTCACAGAGTACATGCTTCTGAAATATACATTTCTCAAAGTCACAATCACGGAAAGTCAGAAGCTACCCACTGACACCACTTCCTTCAACAGGTTGTGAAAATTTGACAGAAATAAAAAAATGATAGAAAAAATAGATATTTGAGACATTTCGAAAACCAGTGTACTGCTTATTGCATGCTCAACAGTATCAGTACTTCATAAAATAGTATGTAGTATGCGACAATATTTTTGATATTTTGTTGTCATACGACCTCGTTGCATTGCATCTTTAATTCAGTGAGTGAGGTCCTGTTGTCATAAACAAACAAACATTGTAATTTTGCTCTTTTTTGTGTGTGTAAACATGCTAACCCTTTGTAGTTTGATCAAAGGGTCAAAATTGAAGATGCTACTAACAAATATGGCAAATAACAGTCTAGCAATCTTCCTCATTTGATTGGATCAATCTGGATGAAAGCATCTGCTGCAAAAAATAATACATGTAAATGTAGAAATCTCACGAATAACATGGTTTTACTACATTAGCCATAGCTCAATTTTAGTATTTGAGATAAATTTACCATAGTCTCACTAGAGAAATTATATTTTAAGTATGATATTTATGGTAAAACGGATTAATACAAATGCTGATCCACCTGGGAAAAAAAACAACACAGTGAATACAGTGTTCAGTACCATTTTTGACATTACAGTACTATGGCATAACCACAATACTTTTTTGTATGGGCTCTGTCAATTATGACGTGATGCTCACTGACGACAGATCTCAGATCAGCGTTAATGTGTGCAGCGCACGTACATCTACATTATCGTCATCATCTCTCCCGGTCCAACATCAGCAATGTGCAAAAAACAAACTTGTAAGCAATGACATCAGCGCACACGTTCGCTGCTGCAGTATGTCAGACACAATTCATGTGTGATCAGACTTTACCTGCACACGGTGATCAGATTCCTCCTCTCCACGGCTCTGATTCGCGCAGCTGCTTTTTTCCGAGCCCCGTTGAATCCGAGATTTAAAGATGCCATGATATCTCCTGTACAGCTCTTTATTATAACGCCGTGCGTGTCTTTCTCGGATGCTTTTATCAGTCTCTGGCTGACTGACTGACTTTCGCTAAAGCCATAGAAATGTAAGCATATAGAGAGTCCAGTAGCAGATAGGCGAGATATTAATGGGCGTGGTTTACCGGCCCGGAAGCTCTCTATATTTGGTCAGGGACGGTGGGTGAAACAATTGTTTGTTGCTTTCTTATTTTTTAATTCAATGTCTTTTTTAGGCTTTGATCTGGTGTAAATTATTGTACACATCGAATGGTTTTGATCACGTGATACCTGTTACTTTTTTTAACGCTGGTAGATCGCGGGTCTTAACACTCATAGCTGGAGAAGGATTTTACATATTGCTTTAAGAACAGTTTTAGGAATTGTCCTTCGGTTTCAGCGCTAGGAATCAAATCTGGTATTTATAATATCTAGTTAATCATACATGATAATCTACCAGCGTCTCCAGTAAGAGATTAAACGTCAGGATGCCCAGGACTTAATGAAAGATTTACCTTTGTGAGCCTCCGCGCGCCCCCTGCCCCCTGCCCCCTGGAGGATTTTACGTCCCATGTCCAAATTTGTCTGACGCTCGTTTGCGCGCATGAGATCAGTCTCTCATTATGCAGCAGCATCCATGGTTTTATAAAGCCCTGTTTGTGACTCGGAGAAAAACTGGCTCTAATAAAGCAATTAAGATTAGTTGTTATATTTAGCGTAAAGTTATGCACTGGTAAAATCATTACTGAGGGGTTGGTTACATTTGTAACGC
This sequence comes from Triplophysa siluroides, assembly GCA_006030095.1. Classification (NCBI taxonomy): domain Eukaryota; kingdom Metazoa; phylum Chordata; class Actinopteri; order Cypriniformes; family Nemacheilidae; genus Triplophysa; species Triplophysa siluroides. The sequence goes on along the minus strand of VCII01000037.1, from coordinate 621,565 downwards.
ACCACAGTTCGCCAGGGGGCGCCAAAGCCACGAAAACAACAAACAAAACCTTAATATCTAAAAAATTTCCCAACTGTTGTAGCCAAATAAATGAATGGAAAGTTAAATAAAAATATGATTCATGGCGTTAAATACGATTATTATCGTTATTAATATTGTTATTGTTTGTATTAGCCTATTATAATTATTATTAGTAGTTGTATATTTACAATCCCTACATGTTTTCATATTTTCACACAAATAAAAAAAACACGCTTCATCAAATGAACAAAATGTTTAGTCATATAGAGAAGTAATTGAGAACAGATTGAACAAGGGTGGACCTTAAAAGGTTGGACTGTTTATATGCTCTCCTACTTGTCAGTCGCTTTGGATAAAAGCGTCTGCCAAATTAATAAATGTAATGTATTGTAAAAGGTGTTTTAAAAGCACCCGTCTACATGCAAAACATAATTAACAAAAATTGTCAAGAGCTGCAATGTGCAAAAGATGTTTTAAGTCAAATGGTGGCAGATATGTGTTGCCTGCAGGGACCCCGTAGCCATGCATGTATTAGCTGTCAGATCAATATGACACATCCCATTCAGGTCATGAAGCTTCTGCTTCTCATCTGAAGAATTGCGAGTGTTTGAGAAGTGCTTAGGGGCCCCCTGAAGCCGGATATGAGCCTCACTGTGGCAGAGAGAAAACAAACCCTGTTCAATACACATCAAAGGTGCCAGTCATTACATAGCTTTCACTTTTATCCTTGTGGGCACATGCATTTTGATTGGATAAATGACAGTGTAATACAAAGGGAAAGTTCATCCAAAATTGTTTTACTCATCGTCATGCAGTTCTAGATCCTTAAAACCTTCTTATATGTAACAAAAACAAAACCGTCCTGAAGAAGTGGAAACTGATGGGGAAGGATGAATGATTATGGTTATGAAACTGTGTACAATTTCTGTACTGCAAGCATCACTAAACAGAATTGGAAAATGTAGTTTCAAGTGTGCTACTGATAATGGCTAAAATAGCTCTCTGTTTTAATAGCCTATTGACTGTACATTTCCCCCCACATCACCTCTTATAACCACATCCTGTCCACTCTCTGTAGCCCAAACATGTTTTAAACGTGACCGACAATGACGAAGTGTTATTTTAGTTATAATACAAACTATACAAAAATAATCTGAAAATTGCTGGATCAATTTTTGAAAAGTTTCCTAGTTGCAATATGTAAAACTTGTATGTACGTAAGTAACGTAAACTACTCTGAACCATAATCCAAAGATAAAGATAAGCAAAAAGGAGGATTTATGCACTGACTACAGTAAATATAAATAGATGACATCAGCATAATTCAATTGCACGTAGCTCATTTGGTGCTGCTGTCAGAAAGTGTGCCATCAACAAGTAAGAGAGAAGTAAACCTAACGTGGTTTGAGGTTTCCATTTTCTTTCCTTCTGCTCTCATCAGAGGAAGTGGACAGACACCCAATGTAAGAGCGTTTCACAAAGACATGCGAGCAGTTTCTGTGCCGAAAGCTCTGGTCAGGATGGCAGGATACCTTAGCATCTGGATTTGTACTGTTTTTGTTGTGGGACTGATAGATTCGTTGGAGGCCTCTATGCGCCCTCGTGTCTCTTTCCCCCTGGGTGAGTCAATAGTCAAATATATTCTACCCACGTGTTATTTTATTCAGTAGATAATTTAAAAAAGAAGGAATTAAGATCTGGTGTTGTTTTAAAAGACTATAAAACAACTAAACTGGCTCTTGGCTTTAACATAGCCATATAAGGTAGTATTTTTTGAAAAAGAAAGGAAACAAGAGTCACAATGTTGAATCATTTATTGTCAAGTGCAGGTTGCACTACGGAACCAAAATGTGATTTTACAGAAAATGTCAGTCTAGGTGGTTTTGTTAAAATTAACAAAGCATTTAGTGGTACTGAGTAAACACAAATATTGTGACAGTAGAAATGTTACTGGTACAACTGCTTTAAAATAATTGACAAATCAACCAAACATCAACTAAACAACATTTGCTGGACTGTTTCAATTGTTGCTAGGCAGCAACCGATCTTATGTCACTTATATTCAATGTGATAAAGTGTTAACCAACATATAATCTTATGCTGTCTAGATTTGTTAATATCTTAACTGTGGTTCCACGACACTGAAAAAAATATGAGAGAAGCTCAAGCCATTAGAGTGTGAAAAAAGGGTCAGGAAATGACACTAAAGTGCATCTTAGTTGCTACTGGGGAAACATCACGATAAAACATTAATGACAAAATGGTTTTGATGTATAGGGTGGATGAAAGTATTACATTGTTAACAACACATTGTTTAGGAAAACAGTTTGAGCAACTATCAGTTACACAAAAAGAACAGGGTTACATTTCTGTATGTATTGCTAAACTTGTTGGCCCACTTATTTCCTCAGACCAAAAAAAAGAGGAAAAGAGTCTGAGCTCGGCTGTTTCATTACTTATAGTGTGATTAGATTGCTGTATAAGGGTCATGACAAATCACCGTAAAATGTTAAATCAAACATTCATGACCCTTATACGATCACCGTATAAGGGTCATAACAAATTACTGCAAGATGATAAATCAAACATCCTTTAAAAATATGTGCCAAATTCTAAGACTGTTACTTTTATATTCATGTTATTTTTTTTTAAATAATTCATCCTTATGTTTAAATAATTAAAAAAAAATTTTTTTAAACATTATTATGTGTGAATCCCATTACGATTATATGAATTGTATTACTATGTAGGTTATTTGATATTATGTAATATTAATAATAAAAAAAATATTAAATAAATAAAATCAAGTAAAAATATGCATAATATATATTTTTTTAATATTATGTGTTTTGTAGATGATAAAATAACAGTATTAATTGTTTTATCACAAATATTAAACAGAAATGTTTTTCCATTTGGCAACTCAGACTAACATATCTAACTGATTGTCTTATGTTCTCTTTTTCAGGTAGTCTTGAGCGTGGTTCGAGCGTCTATCACAGCTCTACTGTAGATAACCCAACCACCCTGCTGCTCAGCACCGATGCTAACACACTGTTTGTCGGCGCCCAAGATTCTGTGCTCTCACTGGATGTCAGCCAGCCTGATAATATTGTACAGAAAGACAAGGTGAGCAAGATTTTGTTACCGTTCACGTTTTGGGTAGAAACATAGGCCTATTCTATACTTCAATTCACAGATGTTTTGTTGTGATCATCTTTCAAGATCGCATGATCACATTTAATCATTGACCAGATGCTGATATAAGTGACTTACAAATGAGGAACATCAAAAGCAATTTGCCAAACAAGTGTTGTAAATCACTGCCAAATCTCAACAGTAAGCCAGTAAAGTAGCTGGAGCAGAAGATAGAATGCCAAAGTGGATAGGAAGTTTGAATGGAATGTTATACTAATGTTGTTGTTGTTTTAACAGTTAAAATGGACACCATCTAAAGACAATCTGGGTAAATGTAAAATGGCCTCAAAGACGGTATGTGTTATTGTTGAAATAAAAACCCTTTATGATTAATAAATGTTGGAGCTTGATATTTATACTGCAACATACCTGCTTTACGTTTGACTTTAACTCTGCAGGACTGTGGAAACTTTATCCGTATTTTGCAATTTTATAACTCCACACATCTCTATGCATGTGGGACAAATGCATATGGACCACAAAGCATCATAATTGTAAGTAATAATATATTGATTGATAGAGTATTGTAAATTATATTAAAGGGACAGTTCACCCAAAATGGAAAATTCTGTCATCATTTATTCCCTCTCTTTCTTCCGTGGAACACAAATGAAGATATTTTGAGAAATGTCATGTGTTTTGTGTCCATACAATGGAAGTCAAGGGGTTAGGGTTAAAGGAACTCATACATTGCCTCTTTATAGTGGTCACCGATCGCCAGTTCGGGTGCGAATAAGACTAGATAAAGAAAGGGATAAAGAAAGGGCTGTCAGTTTCCTCTGGCATCCGATTCAGGGATTCCAAGTTGTTCATTTTGACCTAAACTTACACAAAGATTACGATCAAATGCATCTATGCATTACATGCATTTGGGTTACGGACATTAGCAAGAAATTGACTAAACTTTAGTTTTATTGCTTCAGTTTTGGATAGATGTCACCGTTAACAGTCATACCATCTCTGTTTTAGCCAGCGGATTCCCTAAATGCCTGGAGGGACAAAAAGGATGCCAAAAACTGCTGTCCCTACAGCTCCACTCAGAGAAACACAGCCACCATTGTTGGTGAGGTTTACTTCCCAGATTTACATTTATTATGATGATTTTTAATAGATAGGGCCTATTTTTGGCAAACATCCAAAAGGAATGTCAAAATAGAAATTTTATTTATTTGTCTGTGCCTCCGGAACCAAACCCATGACATGGCCAAGCCCCACCAAATGTACTCATATTTCAGTCTTACATACTGTTCTCATTCTGTTTTTTACAGATGAAGAGCTGTATACAGCAACCAATATTGGCTACTTTGGTGACAAAGTCATTTCTCGCTGTCTTAGCAAAGGGACGCGCAACAACCTGGCGCTCGACAGCGAACCGAAATTGTTAAACGGTTTGTATGTGTACCTGAACGTTGGCTCTACTTCATTCCGTTTTATTTCCAGAGCGGTTTCACAAAGCTTTACCTGCAAATGCTTAGTTGTACTGGAATAATCACGTTTGTGAGAAGTAGGAGAAATTTCCTTTTGTACTCTACAGATGAAGAATAATAGTAACTTTGAGAAGTGAAATATTTTCTTCTTCTCTTAGCTCCGGTTTTCATAAGTTCCACTCACATCTCCAGTGAAGGAAAGATCCTGCTGTTCTTTACTGAGGTCGGGGATTTGTTCGGAGACTCATTCGTGAAATCGTTCACCGTGTCTCGAGTGGCCCAAGTTTGCACGGTGAGATTTTTCAGAGAAAATTTCAGTATGCAAAAATTGCAAGCAAGTAGATAAATCCTGTTTAGTTTCGAAAGTCTTATTAAAACTCTCTCCTCAAACAATTCTTTATACCAGGATGACAACGGAGGACACCGGGTCCTACAGAAGCGTTGGACATCTTTTGTTAAGTCTCAGCTGGTGTGCCAAGAAGGTGATGAGCTCCAGTTCAACGTGCTGCAGGATATTGTCACGCTGTCGGATGATGACTCCCCTGACAACACACTGTTCTATGGTGTCTTTACTCCTCAGTGGTGCTTATGAAGAGCCATTACAGTCTCTTTTATTACATACAGCCGCGGAAAAAATGAAGAGAACATTTCAAAATCATTTTCAGCTTTTCTGAATTTACTATTTATAGGTTACATTTACATTACATTGATGCATTTGGCAGACGCTCTTATCCAAAGCGACTGACATTTCCCTATACATTTATACATAGGTATTTGCAATACCCTGGGATCGAACCCACAACCTTGCAATGCTCTTACCGCTGAGCTACTGGAAATTTGTTTCATTGTGTGAACTACTAAAAATATTTCTCCCAAATTTCTAATCAAAATATTTTTCCTATTTGTATTAATGTGCAGAAAATGAAAACTGGAGAATCAGGTCAAAATAACAGAAAAGATCTCTTTTTTTCAGACCTCAAATACTGCAAAGAACACAAGTTCATATTCACCTTTAAGCAATACAACATTTTTCATGTGTCTTGTCATGCTGTCAGTCTTTCACATTGCTGTTGACTTTATGTCAATCCTGAGGTTGGTTTTTGGAGCCGAATGGCCACAATACATCCAGAAACGCTGATTAAATGAAAAATTGGAATGGTCTCTTAATGTTGTCCGTGGCTGTAAATTGATTGTTTTGGAAGATTTTGTGCCATGACAGACTCATGAATCTTCACGTGTCTCTCTCAGGTCATTTTCCTCTGGTCAGTCAGCAGTATGTGCTTTTAGTCTCGGAGATATTAAAGTGGCTTTTTCGGGGCAGTACAAAACGTTTGATGGTGTAAATAGCTGGTCACGCTACTCAAACGGAGATGGCAAACTCGGGAAGGTAACGAATACCAAATGCATTTAACACTGGCTAAAATCTTTTAATACCAAAAATGACCCACGGCTATTTGATCTTCTCACAGTGTGGCTTGTTTAATGACACCGACAGTGTGTTAAACACTGTAAAAAAGACTTTCCTCACTGAACGTGCAGTGCGTCCTGTGGAGAACAAACTCCTCCTGTCCTCCACCAAAGAGCTTTATAGCCGTTTAGCTGTTCAGAGAATTCGAGCTGCAAACGGACTTAAGTACACCGTACTGTACCTGCTTACAGGTGACCTCATCAACTTATTAAACAATTTACTCTCAATTTAACATTTTGTGTATTTGTTATTGCTGATGTTCATTTATGCCAGCATGTTTCTAAGCTGTTCTTTTGTTGTCTTTAGAGTCTGGATTTCTTCATAAAGTCGTATTGCTGGATAAAGGTCCTCATACCATTGAGGAGATCCAGATTTTTAAGCAACCACAAATTGTGAAAAACCTAATTTTGTCCACCAGCAAGGTTTGTAGCCTAATGCTTTTTATATATTTCTTTATCTGTCCCTCGGCTGATTTAACTATGACACTTTCATCTAAAAAGGGAATGTTATTTTATGTATTTTGTTAATTATGTATTCTGCATAATGTGACGGGTCTCATTCATTGTCATTCTCTGGCCTTTGTGAATTCCGGTAGGGTGTGATATTCGTTGGCAGTTCTGAGGGTGTCATCAGGGTGCCTGTGTCCAGCTGTTCAGTCTATCCAAACTGTGCAGAGTGTGTTTTGGCCCGTGACCCGTTTTGTGGCTGGGATTCAGAGAATAGAGTGTGTACTACTGTATCCAGCACGAGGCCCAATCTGTGAGTCCTGTTTTATTGTGATCTAAGCCAGTGGTTCTCCAACTGGGGGCCGTGTCCCCCTGGGGGGCCCCAAGATGGATCCAGGGGGGCCACAGATTTTGTGGCATTTTATAAAATATAGAAATTTACCAAACATTTCATGCAATCAAACATCAGAAAAATAAGCCCACCAACCAAAAGAATTGATGTTCCAGGCTTCAAAACTAAATATGTTAAAATTCTAAGGTTAGGATTATAAATATTTGTATAGGGGGCCGCAAAGCGATGCACCCTACTCAAAGGGGGCCAACGAACAAGTTGATCTAAGCTATTTCTGATCTGCTTTCATGACGTTTGGAACAAAAGTGTCCCTGATCTGCTTTGTATTTGTGTTGTCTGTGAGATCTTGTTGGTGATATGGTTGAACAAATTGACTATGCATAGGCCTAATGGTGCTTTTTTTGTCATCAAACACAGACAACAGGATGTAGAAGACGGAAATGTCACGGAACAGTGTACAGAGATTAAAAAAACTTCTGCAGGTCCTGTGACAGGTTAATGCGTTTCCTGTGCTACCCAAAAATTCTGTCATTGCCTTTCATATCAAACCTAAAAGTTTTATTTGCAAAATGTACAGTGCTGTGCAAATTAAACACCAATTTGGCGCGTCAGTAGGAAATATTATAGATTATCCTAGATTTTATAGATTATACTATAGATTTCTAAACATTCTTTGCTATTACCACTAAATATAAAGTAAAACATTTTTGGTGTTAAAAATGTACAGTCCAAAAAAAGTGTGTACGTTTAACACTTCATGCATGTGTTTCTCTCCAGTGACACGCACCGCACAGTTGAATGAGATTGTGGTTTTACCATGTCAGTCGAGATCCAGACTGGCTGAAGTGACCTGGAGGTTTTCGGACAACAGCGTTGTGTCCCAGTTTCCATACGTGCACCAGGACCGACGGCAGTCTGATCTTTCGTGTCACTCCGGATACTGTGAGCACCTACCGCTGCGTCTCTGTGGAACTGGGCTTCAGGCAAACCATAGTGTCCTTCTCTGTTACGCTCCCTGTCACCCCCCGATCATTCCATTACCCATCACCCCAGCATCCCGACGTCACCCAGGACTCAAACAAGGTCACTGAAATGGAGCCTATCCCTAAGGATGAAATATTATTTGATGAAACTGAACCCACTGAAGGAAAAAAGACAACCGCATGGACAACTGGGACGGATAGTGGCAACGGCATACAAGCCAGAAATATTCCCATGAACTCTGCTGAAAAACCTGTTTGCATCTTAAAGAAGAAGAGTTACTATGCTGAAATGGTTGCTTTTTGTCTGCTGTTTGTCATTTGTGGATGTTTGTTTATAGCTTTTGTGGTTCTCTGGAGGCACAGCATGCGATGTAACAGAACCACTCCTGAAAAAAAAACTAAAGACACAGAGACGGACAATATCTGGCAAACAGAATTGGAGGATAAGCAAACTTCTAACAGCTGACCCTAAAAAACAGAAGCATGAAGCCTATGCTGGGTGTCACGAAGAACATTTCTACAAAGCACTGTGAAATGAATCCCTCGCGTCAAGTCAATGTTTCAGTTTCTTTCCTGTCACTTTTTCGTTTGCACTCTTAAAAAAACTATGTTTATATCTTTGTGATATACGTTAGGTTAACGGGGACCGGCATCATAGCATTTATGCATTGTCGTCTTTTGTTGCTCCAAGTCGTTGTTTGCCTCATTTGTAAATGTTAATCTTTGCATGACTCTTTCTTCTGTGGAACACAAAAGAAGAGATTTTAAGAAATGTGTGGTTTTGTGTCCGTACAATAGCAGTCAATGTATGGAGACCAGTTCCTTTTGTTACCAAAGTTCTTTAAAACATATTTTGTGTTCTGTAGAAGAAAGAAATTCATACAGTTTTGGTGATGACATGAGGGTGAATGGGTAATGAAAGAAATTTCATTTTTATTTAAAAATTGTCTGGGTTTTCAGTCCTATAAAGGTCCTGTTAAGTGAGTAAAAATAAATGTGTTTAAATAGAAATCACGTTTTAAAGATCAGTTTTAGCTAACAGCCATTAAAGAACCAACTGCATGATAAAAAGTATAAATAATAAATTAAACCTGTTTGTAAAATGTCCGTGTGTTGCATGATTTAAAATGTCCTCGTTTCCCAGTTCCCTTATCCAGAATTACATACTTCTCATAATTTCTCCCAGTCAACCTGAAAAACTATCTCACATGATACCAAAAAAAAGCTTTTAAAATATATCTAAAGTTACATAGGGAAATTTATAAACACAATTAAAAGGAGGTATTGAATGAATTAAATATAAACTGGAGTGACAGCAAATGGAAATATGTTTATATTAAAACTTGAATTTAGAAAATATAATAATACACGCAAGCTTTACATTCAGGGGTTCGAACAGGCGAGTCGTTTTATCGTATGAACCGTCCGAGCGAACCGATTCACAAGAATCAGATGACTTTCCAAGTCAAGTCAAGTCAAAGTTTATTCATAAAGCACTTTTTTAAAAACACAAGGTGTTTAACCAAGTGCTGTACATGCATAAGAGAATATATGATAAAACTGTTTGTATGAAAAAACAATAAATCAATACATGGAAGCAGCTGAACTCAACAATCGGTGATATTAACAAATATTGATTTCAGTGTAAAATGTATTTCAGTGTAAAATGTATTTCAGTGTAAAATGTATTTCTGTGTAAAATGTATTTCTGTGTAAAATGTTCGTATTGCGCTTGTCCTCTGCTGTAATTTAAACCTGTTAAGAAACCTTTTGCGCTCCAGAAATGTGGAATCAAAGGGTTAAACAAGTTTAGTGGGAGGAGAACGAAGTCGTTTCCCGTCAATAGTTTGTTTGTCCTCAAAGGAGATCGCAGGTCTAAAGGCCCGTCTGAAGAATCGGTAAGTAAATATCATTTCTTCTGTATGGAGACCAACTATTTATATGTTAATCTGGTTATAAAACATATTCGCAGGTGCTCGTGTATTATATTAGTTTTCTTTGTGCTTTCATTTTGTTCCTTAAATCCTAGTAAGCTTTCATGTGTCTGATGGGGCAGCGCTTTGAGGGCCCTAACTAGTCAGCAGCGTTTAGAGTGTAATAGTCTGAAAACCTAGTGGGGTTAGGTAGGGTACCTGCTCCCTGAACGGGGCATTGTGCGTGTTTAGACAACTGTTACGTGTTTCTGAAGGAATACAGGAGCATAGCATAACGTTACTTCCTACTAATGCTGCAATAACATTGTGCCCTATTCTATATTAAGGACACAACAATTGGATTGCTTGGCATTTTTAAAGAACCTGCTATGCATGTTTTCACAGTATGTTTTTTATCTCTTCAAGTTTCACTGAAAACCAGATAATCCTCCAAATTTGGCCAAAATGTAATACGGTATCTAATATGGCAGATAGACCTAGAAATGCAATTCCTTGTCCTGTAATGGGTGTCCTTTGTGATGCATGAGCAATGTAATATCTATTTAACTGGACATTCAAACCTACTGTATTTCCGAGAAAATTGTCATTTATGCAGATATTTTTAAAAATCAATGAAAAAATATGAAAACAACAATTTGGCAAACACTTTTAACCAAAGCGACTTACATTGCTTTATATTATAAATTTGTATCTGAGTATGTGCAATCCCTGAGATCGAACCTATGACATATCTAGCGCCATGCTCTAACCACTGAGCTACAGGAAAAGTATTGTAGTATTCAATATATTGTAATATATTAACAATTTGTTATTCTATATATTGTCAAATATATTTTAAATGAATGAATTTATTGAGAGGTAATATATAGGAAAATATATATTCTTTGTGTAAGGGACGTAGTGAGGTCATGTCATGTGACAGACAACAGGGTAACATACTACAAATTATTCAAAATCTTATGGTTGCATACTCTTTGTATATACTATTTTGTATACAACATTCTATATTTAGTAAAATTACACGGTGTTTAGTTAGTAGTAAGATAAGATTATGTTCTGAACACAGCTGTCTAGCTTGTCGGCTCACTAGGATTTGAGACACAACCACTGTATGTGTGTCTCTGGTGTGTAATTGTGGAAGGACGTTTTCACCTTTGTCACACCTGTTTAATAGTACCATATGGTGGATAAAAGAACTACGTAATACAGTCTACACATTTACAAGTTAACTGCAAACTAAGACTTTTCTGATCAGGAAACAAAAAGCAGGTTTGGCAAGTCCTCATGTGTATTGTGTTTTTAGTTTCCTTGTTTCAGCATATAGGTCGATTGACATATTACTGTGAGATATGGTGTCTTCAATGACTACTACAACGAGTGGAGTGAAGGTTGTGACTCATATTATCCCACTGGATGAGAAAATAGAATCTACAGACCTGAAAGCGAGCACGGTGGAGCCAGAAATGGCCAAACTGCCACCCGTAACGAGGATATTTCTGAAAGGATGGCCCATGACCTTGGGGGTGAGATTTGAGTCCAGTTTCACACTAATCATGGAATAAACAGAAATAATTCAATTCAGCTTGATTTATTTAGTGCCTTTTACCAGTGGATATTTAGTTTAAGTTCTGTACAATGTGTTAAGTTCCATTTTGAAGTACTGTTTTTGAGATGGACTGAACAGTTTCCTGAAGGGTGTGTGTGTTTATTCAGTTGATGCAGGTGTTTATTGGTGGGGTGATGATATCGCTGTTGGCCATCACAATGGTGATCAACTCCCTGCATGCTGATTTTGTTGTCACTCTTGGACTTCCTGTAAGTGACAAACAAACGTTTACATTACCTGTAATTCATCTATCTATCCAGTTGAGACTCATTTATATATTTGTGTGTTAAGCTTGTTTGCGTACATGTTTACACACAGATTATGATTTATCTTAAAATTAGTATTTAAAGGATTTCACAATTGTAAACATTTTAGGACCAACTTAAAAACCAAACTTATACTTTGTTAAGCCCAATAAATTTGCATATAACTTTGTTCTCCATTTTAAATCTAGAATCTCAAAGAAAATGTTATCTAAATGAGTAATTGCAATATGTTCAATAATATATTTTTGTTTGTTCTGCAGTTTATCATTTCTGGGATTGTGGCCATTACTGCACACAAGCGTCTCAGTACTACACTGGTGCGTAAATCGTAATATTTACAGATTTTCATCTTTCTTTGTTAAAACAGAACGCTCTCAGTTATTCATTTTAGTATAAGGCTTCACATTGTTTGTAAAGCACTTTGTGTTGTGCTTTATAGTGATGAAAATTAAAACGAAAATGAATTTTCTGTCATCATTTACTCACCCTCTTGTCATTTCAAACCTGTATGAGTTTGTTTCTTCTGCAGAACACAAAAGATATTTTGAAGAATGTCGTTAACCCGCACCCATTCACTTGCGTAGGTTTTGTGTCCATATACAAGGGAACGGGTGCGGGTGTTGTTCGGTAACCAACTTTCTTCAAAATATTTTGTGTTGGGCGGAAGAAAGAAAGAAACGAAAAGAGTGTGAATACTTATGACAGAATTTTCTTTTAAGATAGCCATTTGTAATTAAAAATAACAGTTTTTTTTAAACATTTATTAAACATACAAATCAGAACTATCAAACTTTTGGATCAAACTGTTTATTGACGTTTAAATCATCACGTTACACATTGTCAGGTAATTAATTCTTTAAAAAAATCATATTTTTTTTGTCTTGGAGCAGATCAAAGCCACACTGGGCATGAGCATCATCTGTGCTCTGCTGGCTGCTGCAGGAATCGGCTACTTCAGCTGGGAGCTCAGTTTTCGACCGTTGAATAACGATTGTTACGATGCGGATTCATACTGGACATGTTCATACATGAGAATGAAATATTATGTATGTTTGTTTCTAACTATTGATGAACTCAAGATTACATTTAATTTTGTAGATGTTGTCATATTGTCCTACCTAGCTTTGCTGACGTATCTTATATGCATGTCATGTGCATTCATTTTTATAATATGTTATTAGGGTTTGTTGGATGGCATGAGGGGTCTCCTGCTGGTGCTGTCTTGTCTCGAAGTGTGTGTGTGCATCACCCTGTCTGTCTTCTCCATCCGGGCCATCCGCCAGGTGAGACTGAACTCTGCGTAAACCTCAACAGAGATTCATATTTATGATTGGAATACTGCTGGAGTGAATCAGGGCCTTTATGCTGTTTTGTTTTAAATTTCACTCTGTCACCTAAATGACATATTAGCAAAGTAAGTAGTAAATGAAATTCTTAAAACTGCAATAGGGCCTACACTGAAAACATAACATACAGATATGATGTAATGGATCAATTATCTCTTTAATCCAGAATGAAAAAGATTATGACTACACTGGCAGTGACTGCAGCCTTCTGAAGGAGGGAATGGAACCCTGAGGACTTGCACACTTTCTATTCTGACATAGATCTGTCCAAAGGTTTAATCATAGACTGACAAAAGTCACTTTATTTTTTAAATGCACTTCGGTATGGGGTATTCTATATTCTCTGTGGGACCTTAGAGGTGTAGGTCCTGGTGGCTCTAACTTCTGTGTATCACCCCTAGAGCACTTTCTATAAATCACATTTAATTATATTTCAGTTCTTATTTTTTATAAAAATCTCATGCAAGAGAAAATAATTAGATTTCATGTAACATTAAAAAAGTTTGAATACTGAATATTTTTTGTCATCATTTTAATAGACCTATAACGTAGTACCGGTCAAAAGTTTTTGAACACTTCATGAAATGTTTCTTATTGTCTTAAATAAGTTTTCATCTGAAGGTAAATGCTCTAATGTCTGAAATTAGTTTTATAGACAAAAATATAATTGCGCAAATATAATCTTTTTTCATTATAAATAAAAATTTAAAATAAATTTAAAAAGTAAAAATACATTTGAAACGGTCACTAAAAGGTGACTACTTTGAAAATGCTAAATGCTATAACAAGTTTTGTTTTTTGTTTAGAATTTGTTTAGTCGAAACAATCCTCATTGTTCCCTTTGTGTTATTCTACAGTTTGATAAACTTACTACTTTTCTAAAATGTGTGTATAAGTATAAGTGTGTGAGTGTTCAAAAACTTGTGACAGGTAGTGTATTTGTAAACTTTTTTTTTATTTTTAAATTATTTATTTAAAGCTTTGTCACCAGCCAGAATGAGTATCGGGAAATGAACTGTGATGCAACTTGGAGAGGCTCTACAGACGTGCACAGAAAATAAATCGACACCTTACATCCCTTTCACCTTGTAGAATATGTGAACACAAATATGCAGTGTAGCATTGCTCAATTGACAGGTTTCCCATCAACTAAACAGAGTATGCTTTGTTACTTGAATTTGTTCCTATAACTCCCAAACTGATATTCGTCTTATCAGACAAAAAACTGTTATAGAGTATTAAATCCTAACAGGTAGCTCTCACTCACAGTATTTTTGCAAACCTGTGACCATCCCATTCCGCAGCACGGGTTCCATCCATAGGAGCACACATGCTGATGAAAAAAACGTATAGATTGAATCCAAAGTAACTCCCTTTTGATAAAAGAGTCTGCAAAATACAGATATCTTAAGAAATGTTCCGGATGATGACCCATTAGTTTATTGAATAGTTTCTAACTAGACACACACGCACTTACACACCCCACAAGTGAAGAATATAAACAGATGTTTCGTGATTCCCACAGCCAGCCTTTTCTCCGCGCGCAATCTTGAGCTCGAGTCGTCTACATAATTCATACCCGAGTTCCAAAATACATCGCGCGTGCAGGGCTGTAAACGGGAATAAAGGCCGGCGGAATGAGTGAGAATTCTCGGGACCCATCCAACCTGGATGTCTGCTTGTTTAGCCGCCTCCCATCATGACATCAACACTGCGGAGCTGCGCCGCGCACTGCGCGCACAGTCTGCAGCAGAACGCCAGTGCGCAAAGGTAAGCGAGCGCTCCTCTCCACGCACGTGCATGTTCGTGCTTTTAAAATAATCACACATATATCCGAAGGTGCATGAAGAATACATATGTTTTATTCACCCTATAGTGGCTCGTTTTTAATTCGTACTGTTGTACTTAATTGCGTTCGCAGTGTGTTATTGATGAGTGATTGGTGAGCTATAAGGATGTCGCTGTACGCGTCTCAGATCAAAGCGTTTAAGAGCGCGGAGCCCAAAACGCTTGGCGTGAGTTTCACCGCAACAAACACAATTCTCTCGTTATTGCATCGATTGTTGTTGCTCTCTTTACTCTGTTAGAAATATCTGACCGATCAGCCTGCATCATTATAGCTTTGAGCAGATTGTTTACATTTTGTTATTGTTATGAAATCTATTATGTATTTTAGGATATACTATTCAAAAAGCTTCAGTTGTTATAATTTTCAAGCACATTGTGTATTTATGAAATTATAACTGGCCGACATCCAAGGACACACCCATATCTTCACACACAGACATAAACACAGACGTTTTGTTGTAATATTATGATAAAAAATACATTTTGAAACATGTAATGTATTCTACTTATAATAATTACTGTGTGTCAAAATATATTGTATTATTTTAATAATTCATCCCAAATAAGAAAGTGTACACTCATATAGGAGTTTTTCTAGCACACGTTGGTGCTCCTTTAGAGAGCTTATGAAAATATTACAGTGTGTTTGTACTTGTAATCCTTTTTGTAATCCTTAGGCTATTCAGATCATAATTGGAGTTTTGACTGTGATTATGAGCACAATTGTGTATAAGCTTCATTATCACATACAGCGTGAAATCATCATCCTCATCATCAATGGTGCTCAGGTACAAACAAAATAATTTTTCTTTTTTTTATCATTTAGTTCAGTAAAGTTTAATATCTGTCATGTAATGACGTGTGTTTACTACAGCTCGTCATAACTGGAATTGTTCTGGTGCATACTGGGAGGAAGCCATCGAAATGTATGGTATGTTAATAATGCCATCATTTAAATAAGTGCAGTATGACGGCAACATTAAGAATGGTTTCCATGCATCCTATTTTGCACAATACTTACAGTAGAAGAGATTGTTTACCTGACGTAAATGTAAAGTGATCGTCCACAGTTTGTGCCATTTGTAACCACAGATAGGATTATGAAATTTGATATATTTCATACAGTATTTAAGCCTTCTCTCATTACATACTATAACACAGATCAAGTGTATTTGTTTTTGTATCTGTACATGTTTAAGGTAATGGATTGAAGTATTGTTAAAATAGATTTCCTTTGTCGCAGGTGCTGACATCCATTGTTCTGCAGTTACTAACAGCAGCATTTGATATTGTTGGATTTGGGCTCATGGCCAGACACATCCCATTCAGAGGAGAGTCGTACTACTACAGGGACACAGAGGTAAACAAACAGAGACGCCCCAATCTGCTCGCCCCCGAGCCTAAACCTCTTCCGTTCTACATACATCTGAACATTATAAATACTGAAGCTATTCAAAATAACTCAAGTTGAATTATTAAACAAATGGGAAAATGTTATACTTCAATCAGCTTGTATTTTATGATTCTTTTGCTTGTTTGTTGCTGAAAATTGAGCATGGTCATATCTAAGACATCTGTTTAGTTGGCATTTCCTTACATAGAACCAAAGAGCAGATCATTTTAGAGTAGGCATTTGGAAGTAAAAAGAAATACCTGTGAAATGTCAAAACGAGACCGAATCTCAGACGGCAGACTTTGGTTGAGTGTGTATCAGCATACAGAGCGAGAGATGTGATTTCAGGCTATGTCCTGCTTGTTTCAGTGGTGTTGTGACCCACTTCACTCTGTTTGGGGTTGCTGTGGAGAAGGAGAGACAGGTGGGCACAAAGAGGTGAGTCACACAAGCTTCACGATCCAGCAAGACTATCACAAACACATCTTTCGAGAACCCTTGGAGTAGGGCTTAGCCTTCAAGCAATGTGCGGAAACCATAATTCAGATTTTGTGTTTGAATCCAAAACTTGGTTTAAGACATGTATGTATAGATGTTTTCTGTATTTTAGGAAATAACATTTACTCTTTTAGAAACAAAATCTGTAAAGTTGCTGTGAAGTTTGAACTTTAATGGCAATGGTTCAAACCAAAATAGTGATGGTTTTATTTTTTTTAATTGAAGTATAACATTTTCCCCCTTTTACGAATATGTCTGGTGTGTATGCATATACAATTTTTTTTTTTATTAAACTAAGAGATGATTTTATGAGTAGTAATGGTTCCTGGCATTGTTTTCCATGGGAAGTACATAACTTGAAGTGGAACAACATATTTAACATTTAGGCTGATAGACAGTTTTAGCGGCAACAACATAAACAAACGTAATGTGACCCAAACTTAATTTCCAGTAGACCTTTTTAAAAAAATCAATAACTGTTAAGTAGTTTTACTTAAATTTAATCATATTAATATACAATAAAATATTAATATAAATTCATATTAATGTAAATTAAATATAAAATATTTTTTTATATTATAACCAAACACAGACCGGGATTTAACTTTGGGCCAGGCGCATGCGTCCAATAACACTGTCTATATAACTGTAATCTGCATTTATAATCTATATTTGCTAATATTTGACTTTATATTTCTGGTTTTTATTACAGTTCCTAGTGAACGGAATCCTGGGGATACTGATCGGTTTCCTTGTGTTAGCATGTATCATCGGTTTGGTCGTTTCTCTCTTTGGAGTTTATGCTCTGTCTGTTAGTGCTATAAAGGTACTTGTTTTATCATTACCACGAGGATGATTTAAAAATAAAGGACCTTCATATTTGATTTATTGTTTGGTGTTTTTTGTTGGTTTTGTTGGTTTTCTAATTCACTGTTTGCTATCAGGAGCTGACCCCCATCCCGCATTCAACAGCAAAACAGCATTATGGTGCTGGCCTTCAGGCCCAGAATACAATCCATGCTGGAAACTGACAAAATAAGAGACGTTCAGAGCAGAAGGGCACAGTTTTAGCACAGTTTTACACCATCTGACTGAAAAAAAAGAGGACTGTTTCACCCACAAACCACTCACAGGTAAACTACAACAGAAAAAAAACCTTTTGTGATGTTGTAAATAACGTTTTGGAAGTAAAGCGGAAATCTCGTTTTTGCTTGGCTGTTGCTCTCACAGGCTTTAGAAGTGCTGTAACTTTAAAAGCTCAACTTAATAGTTGTTCGCACCTTGATTGATTTTGCACTTACAATTTAAAGCTTCCTAGCATGAAATTTAACCAAATGTTTACCCAGAATCCAGTGTTATAGATGTATGATAGAGGGGGACGTGTATTTGTCTTTGTCTGAGAACTTGTGAAATTCAGCTTTAGGTATATTATGTACAGAACATTATGGAGAAATTACAGTGAATAGAAACGGTAAGACAGATCTGTAATATCCTCTTGTTTTGTAGCATTTTGTACCATCTTTTGCATGAATCTTTATATGGATCAACATGTTTGTTTTAGCCACATGAGGACCTACAGGGCAACATTTATCAAGTTTATATTTGTTTATAAAAATGAAAGCAGTAAAACTAAAATTCCCCACCGTTGTAAGCAGGCCAAAGGACATTTTATTTGCTTACAAAAAAATAGAATAAATAAAAATAAATATTGAAAATAATATAAAAAGCTTGATAAATGTGGCCCATGTTCAAAGAATCCCCTCTTAAGCAGAGTTATCCGAATTTCAACACCAGTGAATATGTAAACAGCATCGCTTGGCTTTTTTGTCATCTCGTTTTATCCGTACTGACTCTTCAGGAAAGCTATGATGACTGCCAACTCTGTAAGTGCCACCATTTGTGACCAAAATCATGGACACGCTAATGACTAAAGGTCAGAGGTTGAACCCTCAGTCAAGGGCTCGACTTTGGTGATGTAAAATCCTCTCGTGGAAGCATGAGTCGTCTGTTTCGTGTCAGTAGATCTTTGTCATTATGACAGCATGTGAGATTTACATTGTGCCTGTGGTCAGTGATCTCTTGACGTGTAGTAACATGAAAATGTAGTCTGTAGTAACATGGCTGTGTTTGTGTTTGTATTCGACTGAACGATATTTCAAATAAACTTGATTTAATACACAGTCTGGTGCTCTTGGTTTATTTAACACAATCGTTTTTCGCAGTGTACAAATTGTGTTGTCATAAACAGTGTAAAAAGTGTTATATTAGCGTTTTAACCGAGCACATATGAGGTTTTATTATCAGGGAGAATACAATTTAAGGTGCTAACAAGGTAAGATGCATTTTTGAACGTTTAATGTGATTAATATTTAGAAAATAAATATCATGAATAGATATTTTACTCATCAACGCTTAAGAAAAAAGACTTTTATTTTGAAACATCATTGTAGAAGCGAATGCAACATTGTGCCACCTGGTTTGCTACAATGTTTGTGATGAATTGTATGACTCTAAAACATATGAATATTAATATAGTGACATAACTTAACGTACTTGGAAGCTGTCAAGCAATCCCTGTGAAACGCAGTTATTTGTCATGATAATTCCCGCTTGTTAGACTTTTATTTTGAAGCCTAATCAATTGTTATCCGGGGGCGTCATGTGTTGATACTTGGATGGAATTTGGTCTAGACTGGAAGTGTTTTGGGTGAAATGTCAGTTGTGCTTTTTTATGGTCTCATCATGGACAGTATAGTCTAAACTTACTTATATAATAACTGCGATTGCATTTAACGATATAAGTTATGAAGGCATGAATGAAAGAAGTTAAAGTGTCATATTTTGGGACGGTGTCATGCAGCATGGAGAAGGTCCGAAAGATTCTAGTTCATTTGTCGAAGGATAAAGCCGCTCCGCAGTGCGCACGATTCGTGCAGGTCAGCTGAGCTCATATGTGTGTTTTATATCAAATATATTAATATTTAAATATAGTTTAACTATAATGAATGTGACCATAATCATTTCCAATTAATAAACATAAGCATAATATATGGTTGACAGTGACAAACATAATAATACATATCCCCGCAGAAACAAAATCACTGAAATTATATTGGATTATAATGGTAACGTATTAGTTTTAAAAGAAGCCGCATGGTCTACTGATAATCTTTTAAGTTCTTCCCTAATAAATATGTACCATGATTTTACCATAATAGTGTAACCATCATGTGTTTGACATGCACATATCATGATTAAACTGTAGGTTAAAGTATGGTTATTAATAAGACCATAGTAAATTTGTAGTTACTATGTGTTACTGCAAATAACATGGTTACTAGTTGAACTATTAGTGGGATGTTATCTGGCAGATGAAGACCAGCTACACACCGTAAAATCCCACTGTAAAAAAGCCCAAAACACAAAACAATAAATAAATTCTGTAATTTTTACAGCAATTTTATTGATAAACGAAATTGTATAAATAGAAAATATTCTAGGTAAATAGATTTTAAATCTAGCCTTTAGTAATTATATTTTCTCATTTGATAGTTGGCTAAACATGTAAAATTGTTTTTTGTACAGAGCATAACTGGACATTTTAGCGGGGATGTTATGGACAAAGCGACAGTGAGCATTTCTCTGGAGAACAACAGATTTATTGTATGTGATCAGCTGTGTGGTGCTGGTATTCCACTAAAGGTAAGATCACTCACTGAACCCAACTCACTGTCATGTCAGTTACGATACATTACTGTTAGTTTTTATGAATCAAACAATCTGAATCTAGAGGGCGTCGTTTTGCCCCATCAAGTACCTGTCTCACTCAGAGGCAGCCTCCCTGGCCCCTGATACCCTTGCACGCGGGGTAGACGTGGGCGTTGCAGTGCTGCTTCAGTCAGCCAATCAGAAGCTGTTGCTAACGCGTCGTGCCTCCAGTCTCCGGATCTTCCCCAATGTTTGGGTTCCACCTGGTGAGTGTGTCATATTGGACTGACCCAACTGCCTAAGCGCACTCCTTAGAGATATTTGTATAGAATAGATTTTTTAGGATTTACAGGTCATTTTATGAAATGTTTTCTTATCTTTCAAATCTGAGATCCAGACCTTAGGTTCTAAGATTTTTATTTGGGAATAACATAAACGTGGCCCGCGTATATGTGTCACAATATTGAGGTATTTAAGACTAATGGATGAAATTTGTTTGGTCAGGTGGTCATGTGGAGCTGGATGAAAAGGTACATTCTCCATTACATAGTACCGTGAATAAATCAGTGAATCAAAGCAATAATAAGCATTACAAGCGATTTCAAATTTCTTTTAAAAGGACAGAAATTGTTGGGGTTTCATATATGTTTTGTTACAATGTAACATTACAATTAGTGACCTAGAAACAGTACAGAAAGTGAAGAAAAGCTTTTAAAACGTCTTATGTAATTTTGATATAATTCTATGTAATTTTAAAATATGTCATTTAATATGAATTTAGTATAAAATGAATGGCCCAGTGACTCAACTTCTTCTTTCTGTGTTTGTAAAATTGTAGCTGTTGGAGGCTGGACTCAGAGAGCTGAAAGAAGAAACGGGTTTGAGACTCAGTCCTGATGAGATCTCTTCTCAGCTCCTCGGCTTATGGGAGGTGTGTGTTTACTGCATGTCAGAAGGATAAAGGTTGTGTGGTTTTGAAAAACAGAACTACAGCCAAAGTCCAGCAGGGCACTACACAGACCCTCTTGACTGTATAGATCCCAGCAGACACAGTTGTTTGACTTTGGACTGTCCAGTCACTGTACATATAAAGTACATTGTCCATCTCAAAGTTAATATTTATTGTGTTGTTGGATTTAAATCGAATCTTATTTTTCATATGGTGAAGACAGTATAAATCTTCATCATCTTTCACTGCATTGCAAAAGACCAGCATTGATTTTAATAACCTCTCATTTAGTGTTACATGAACACAGAACTATTCCTTGAATTAGATCATTGTGTTTTGTTTTGTTTTGTTTTGTTTTATTTTATTTTATATATGATGCACACTCATTCTCTGTTCAGTCAGTGTATCCCCCCATGCTGTCCAGAGGTCTGCCACAGAGACACCACGTTGTGACCTACATACTTCTAAAGAGCTCTCAGTCGCACCTGCAGCTTCAGGTATTGCTTCGGCTTACCCACAAAAAACAGCTTTCACTGCTGTTTTACGGTTCTTTTTCTCCTTTTTCAGGCCTGTTTAAGGCCTGATCCTGCTGAGGTCAGTGGATGTTTATGGGTTGATGCGGGTGTGGTTAAAGCTGTGGTATCTGCTGTGGACGGTGAGGAAGGTTCTGTGCAAATACCAGATGACCTGCCACATACCGCCAGGTATCCAGATCATTTGAGTTATACTGAGTGACCCCAAACCCATGAAATTTTCACTCCTAATGCAATACTGTACCGAATGAGCTACAAAATGCTGTGTTCCTTTGTAATATGTCAGCATTTAGACTTTTTGTTGTTTTTTGTTCCCAGCGTAACAGAAGTGTCTCCAAGCGGTGATCTAAAAGAGACCTCTTTGCCCGTTTCTCTGTTCTGCAACCGGGCTCCAGACCATGGTGAGGACATCGAGCGAGTCAGTACCGGAACCAAATTTGCCTTAGAACTGTGGTTAAAAACATTGGAACATCACGCCGAGATGGGCTGACGACTCCCGTCTACGTGTTTCTGTTCATGCAAACATTTAAGAAGTGCCTTCAGAACTTCATACTGGAGCTGTGTCGGCAGGGCACGGTACTCAGTCATATGTCTAAAATTAGGGGTGTCACTATATACCGGTATTTTAAAAAGCTGTGATATTAAAAACATGATTGTCCGTCATGTTAAATCACACATATCGTAATATCGTAAACTATTCAGCACCTATTAAAATTTTTGCCTGAAAGCAAGAGTCACCCCAAACCCTCTCTGCCTCCTAAAATTGTATTTTGAGTGTGATTTATTGACTAAATAAAAAGCAAAACATGAAATAAACCAAATTAAAGATGAATTGACTCATTGTAATAATTTTAGATATCTCGTGAATTATATTTGGCCACAATAACCGCATAGTAACAATCAATGACATATATCATGGCACTCCAATCTTACATGTAAGTTCATATTATTTTTCTGTAAAATAGTCGTCATTGGAATTTGTTTAAGGAATGCATTTTTAATAATTAAAATAATTAATAATTTTAAAATAATAAAATAATCTAACTGTAAAAACAATGTCTTTTTCCACCACAAGAGGGCGATGGACACTGCGTCCCTTTATGAATGAATCTTTATCTTCACTGTATGGACACAGTGGTGCATACAACGAGATTTGTTTAGCAGCTCTTCTTCAAGACTTATAAATAGCAGTATAAACAATACGAACAGCATAACGAACTAAGCATATACAATTGAGCAGTATTGACATTAATTAACACAAACAGAAAATAATACATGCTGAAAAACTGTATTGTTCATTGTTCATGTTAGTTGGTGCTTTTATTAATGTTATTAAATACAAACTTCAAGTGTTTCTAATGAAAGTCGGTTCAGTAGCTATGTCTATTTCCACACCAAACACTTTAAAGCTAAGCTTATTTCCCCCACAAACAAACAGAACTTTAAACAAAACCAAACACTGAAATGTACTGAAATGACATAAAGCTAAATGTTACTCATCATAACCCTATAATAAGCAGACGCTTTGATTATAGATTCAAGTTAATTATTAGTAACACTTTAATACACTTGTTAATAGTTTTTCTTTAATGGTCCGCATTGAATCCGTCAAGCAAAACAGAAAACCTATACTAAACTATACTTAGATCATAAGATGAGAAACTTTGCATAAATGTATTTATGTCACTGTGCGTCAATGTGTTCTGGTAGCCGGAGTTATTGCGTGCTTGCTTTTTATCCAATCGTACTCTACACTTATTTTTAGTGCTAGTGATTCAGCAAAGTGTCAATATTCACAAAGATAATAACATTAATTATAACATCCTATATCTACCCACTGTTACAATCTAAGCCAGTATGATGTTTATTTAGAATGTATCTGTTGATAAAGATTTTATACTCTAGAGCAGGGGTTGTCAAAGTTTACATTCAAAGGTCCGAATCTAAATTCTCGTCCACGTCAAAGGTCCGGTACATTTGTTATTACGAAACTTGCTTTTAATAATCATTAGAAACAACTTTAAATAACAAATCAACTCTATATGAAAAGTTTATTTGCAAAAACAAACAACTCAGTTTTTATCGTGTTAGTTAGCTGTATTTTATATTATTATTTAATAAAAAATAAAAACTGCAGTTTCATTGACATTCATAATAACTGAGGACAACTGAAAACAATTCAAAAGAGGGGCTTTATAAAGAGGGGCGTTTTTTTTAACGCTTTCTATGTGATCGCCCCCCTACACTGGTTTGTGCGCGTGGCGCGCCTGCATGAGTGTTTGTTTGGCACTTGGCGGGTCCGGAACGAACTCCCTCTGGACCGGAGTCCGGACTTTGGGAAGGGCTGCTCTAGAGGAACACTTATAGTTGGGTTACTAGGTTGGTACATTTTTGAAGGGAATCAGGATGCTTAGGCGTAGAAGTTTCCAAGCCTGGTAATCAAGTTGCTATAGTGTTCTGAGGGGTTGTTTTTGTGTTGCTAAGGAGTTGCCATGGAGTGTTACTCTTGCTTGCTTTTCCAAGTCAAAAAAGCCCACCCTGAATTTTATACTATTCTATAGAAATGGCTTGTGTCATTTTGAACATCATCTAATTTCAACATCTGCAACATGAAAATGGTAATCTATTAGAAAGGCACTCGTAGACATCTCTCTTCAATATGCCACGTGTCACAAATTGTGCAGAATGACTTGGGGTCCGGGGGTTGTTTTAAATCTTTATGTACTTCATGAGTAATATTAGTAGTCATGTTTGCTCTGGCAATCACCGCTCATTAGGACACATGTTATATGGTTGTGTGCATTATGACAGACACGCCTTATGCTAACTTGCATCATACAGAAGGCAAGACAGGATGGAAAGAGTTTGTGTACTGAAGCAGGATCAAGTATTTTACAAGCCTGTACGTATGAATATTCCGTTATCACCGTCTACTGTAAGACATGCCGCTTGGTGGCACGGAAGCACTTTTTAAATTAAGTTATATTGTGTTTTACCAGCTGTACCAAAATTAATATGGTAAATTCTCAGGTATATTTGGTGCATTTTTGTGCAAATATAAATGTTTATAAACAAAAGAGATGTGTTGTCAATCCCTGATTTGCTTTTTAAAGCTATCATGGTTGCATAGAAGAATGTATAGTGTGCCCTTCCCAATGGACCACTGCAGTGGGCGTTCCATTAATAGCGTCCTATACACCTTAAGTAAAGAACATGGGCTGAATGTTCTTTTATTATATTCAATCATCATATCTGACTTTGATTTCGAATGCAAATAATCTTAAAGGAATTGTTCGTCATTGCTCTGAGCATACAACACCGAACAAGCTCTGTGTTAAACAGCCCGGCCTCTTTCTAAACTTTTAACCTTTAATCTGATGTCAATTGAAATTATTAATCGGAGGTTTCTTATTTTTTCTGCATTTATTAATCTTTGTTGAAAAGATAAATCTAATCAAAATGTTGTAGTAAATGCATGAAAAACTGTATTTGTCAGAATAAAAGTAAAAGTCATACAATTATTAAATGACACTAATGGAAGTATTATTTGAGTTGATTGTCGCTTTGGATAAAAAAGTCTGCTGTTTGATTAAATGTAAATGCATGAAAATAAAACTTCAAGCAACTTTTTCCGTTCATGTATAGCTCTGCACACATCATAATACATCATTTTTTGTCAAAAACAATATGTATTGCAAAAGAAAGACATGAAATTGACTCTTGGCAATTTCTCAAGCAACATACATGACGTGCACCGCAAGAACATTTAATTGAAGGAGTGTTTTCTGGCCATATGTTGGCTGCCTTTAATGTTTTTTTGGAATTCAATTT
The DNA here is from genome assembly GCA_006030095.1 of Triplophysa siluroides. NCBI lineage: Eukaryota > Metazoa > Chordata > Actinopteri > Cypriniformes > Nemacheilidae > Triplophysa > Triplophysa siluroides. The sequence continues at coordinate 595,758 of VCII01000037.1, read as the reverse complement.
TTTTATTGTTCATAAGAGTGAAAATTTCGTACATGACTAAAGTATTCAATACTTATCCTACTGACAACACTAATCAATGTCACAAAACAAAAGCACATGGGAATTAAACAGTTGTTAAGGAGTCCTGCTCATGACACCATTTTTAAAGGCTGCCAGAAATTATCCCATGTTTTTTCTTCATTTCTTCAATCTTCTTCAATTAAATTTTTTCAATCTTAATAAGGGTAAAAGCATTTTTTGCTACATTAGGTAAAACCGATTTATCTCTTTTATGTGCTATTTTGTAATAAATGAATTTCCCCCATAGCTTCCCTTATGTTCTTACCCACAAAAGATAAAATATTCAGCCAGTCCTTTTCATTAATATTAATCCCCAAATCCTTCTGCCATATTGTTATCAGGTTATTACAAGCAAATGCAGTTACATTAAGCATTGATTTGTAACACATAGATGCAGTTTGGGATTCACGTGGTAAGTCAAGATAGGCATACAGGGTTATCACTTGCATTAAATTTGTCCTTAACACAGTGTCTTATCTGCAGATATTTCCAAAAATGTCCTTGTGTCCTTGGTGTTTTTTTACCAATTCAGAATATGACATAAAAATCCCATTTTCATATAATCATAATAATAATACCTTTTATTTATAATGCAACCAAAGCACTACATCATATAAAATACAAAAATACATACATTACTAGAAATAAAGGGTAAAGTAATAAAAAAGAATAATAAGAGAACAATCAACAAGCAAAACAATAATTCACAAAATAAGTATGAAATAAATTATAAATATGATTTTAATTAAATAGTGAGACACCATATCAATAGTTAAAACACAGTCATTAAAAGATGAGTTTTTAACTGTTTCTTAAAACTACTTAAAGTGGGAGCACTCCTGATGGGTAGAGGAAGTGCATTCCACAGCCCAGGGGCTGCTACCGAGTAGGCTCTATCACCCATGGATTTTATTATGGATGAAGGCTGTATGAGGAGGAGCGAGTCTGACGAACGGAGAGTACGAGAAGGCCTGTACGGAATGATTAATTCACATAAATATAAGAGAGCAGTTCTTGCTTTATAGGTCAAAGTGAATGTTTTAAAATCAGTACGAGCTTACACTGGAAAGCAGTGCAGGTTTTTAAGCACACCAGATATATGTTGGCGATCAGGTGTATGAGTAAGAACACGTGCAGCCGAATTCTGAATTTACTGAAGACGCTTCAAAGATTTCGCAGGTACCACTATAAAGAGCATTACAATAGTCAAACTTAGAGGTTGCATGTACAAATGCTTGTAGGAGCCTTTCTGCATCAGGTTGAAAAAGAAAAGGCCTGATCCTGCCAATGTTTGGAGATGAAAAAATGCAGATTAAGAGATTATCTTAATATGTGCATCAAGGGTCAAAGTGGAAATCAAAGAATACACAAAGATTACGAACTTGAGAGGGTGGACTCAAAGTAGAATTATCAAAATGCAATTTGAAATGTCTGCCATTACAAACAGCTGCTGGGGAGCCAACAAGAAGGAACTCTGTTTTTGAACCATTTAGTTTAAGAAAATTGTGGTGCATCCATGTTTTAATTTCATGCAGTCAATCCGTGTGTTGCAGTGATACCCGTAATACTGTATCAGTTTTCGTACTAATGTACAGTATATTTGGGTATCATCGTCATAAAAATGAAACCTTAAACCGTGCTTCCTAATAACCTGCCCTAGAGGAAGCATGTAAATACTGAAGAGTATAGGACCTAGGACTGACCCCTGAGGAACACCGTAACGGACCTGCCCAGGCTCGGATGTACAGTTACCTAATACAACAAACTGGGAACGATCGGTGAGGTAGGATTTAAACCACTCCAACACATTACCAGAGATACCAAGCCAGGTCTCCATTCTATCAATTAATATTCAAAATCTGCACTCAGATCTAGCAGTATAATATAGTAAAGGCACCAGTGTCAGCAGAGATAAGGAGATCATTCATAACGCGAACCAAGGCAGCCTCAGTATTGTGTCCTGCCCGAAAACCAGACTGAAAAGATTCTAATAACTTGTTAAAGGACATGTGGGAGTGAAGTTATGATACAACCGCATGTTCCAAAACCTTAGCCAGAAAAGGGATGTTAGATATGGGACGATAATTTGATAAATCAGAAGTATCACACCCAGACTTTTTAAGGACTGGTGTGATGTCAGCAACCTTTAGAGCTTGGGGAACGTATCCTGTAGCAACGGAGGTATTGACGATGTTTAAAATGAGGGGACTGAAAGATAACAGACACTCTTTAAGAACAAAAGGTGAAACAGGATCCTATATACATGTGGAAAGATTCATTTTTATGATTAAATTGGAAATGTGATCCAAAGTAACCATTTCAAAGCTTGAAAACAAATTTGAAGGAAGATTTAACGGAGGTGCACAAAGAGAGACAGAGCTAATGGATTGATGAATATTCTCATTTTTTTTCTGCAAAGAAATTCATGAACTTGAATATAGATGTCCATCTATACTTGAATATAGATAGCCAATTACAGTTACCCCTTTGTTTCCAAAACACCCCTGTTTTGCCTATACACATTTCAGGATTCTACCACAATGAAGCATACGACTGTTTACGATGTGATGTCTTGCACAGTTTATGAATTTTGCTCCTGACCTGTCTTGGTTACCACTGGATTTGAGTCCCATTTAGCTCCAGAGCTTTGCGAGAGAATACTAATGGAATGAAAGGGTGAGGCCAGTTTCTGTTCTATTTTGATCTGGCCCAACTCAGAGCCTGTCTCACTCCAATGTTTAGCCAGTTTGGCCATTTCAAAAGAGAAATTATACATCCTGGGCAGTCGGTCATAATTCAACATCATTATATCTTCTAAATTTTAAAGAATTTTATATAATAGCCGATATCCGGGTCTGGCGATAGCACTTTTAGCATGGCTTAGCATAGATCATTGAATCCAATTAGACCAGTAGCATTACGTAAAAAAATGATCAATGAGTTTCGATATTTTCCCTATTTAAAACTTGACTCTTCTGTACTTATATCGAGTTCCAAGACCGTTTGAAAATGAACAGTTTCTATGCCGATATGATTAGGAACTATACTCCCATTCCGGCGTGATAATCAGTTTCAGAAGTTATCTTGAGTCGGGGAATGAACCTATTTAAAAAAACAGTTGAGTGTTAATTTAAAGTTGGAGCCAATATTTCGACATACTTTTTGTAGTATTCTGGTGGAAGCCCGTCTGCCCCCGGTGATTTGCCAGGCTTCATAGAGGTTAGAGCAGCTTTGACCTCTTCTTGTGTAATGGGAACGTCTAGACTCTAGAGACTCTGATGGCAAGACATCTAATTTAGGTATCTTTATATTACAATTTTTTTTTGTCAGCTTTGGTTCATCCGAACTACCAGAGGTTTATTTCCTTTGTCAGTGATACCATTGTATTCCCTTTCTTAATGGCCGGAATGATGTTAGCAGCGTTTTGTTGTTTTACTTGTCTGGCAAGAAGTTTCCCAGCTTTTTCACCTCCTTCATAAATCCTAATTATTTAATTGTCTAAATAATGTACTTTATATTCAGCTTTTTTATTATATATATTATGTAACTGAAATTTGTGTTTACAAATATCCTGATATAAATCATCAGAGTAATGTAATGTCTAGCCAGCTCCGTCTCCATTTTCCTTCCGATTTCTTAACCAAATGTCTTCCTTCCGTTTTCTTTCTTGCTGCTTGAGCTATTAATTTGAGCCGAGGCCTCCCATACAGATGTCGATCTATCAGTGCTTCCAATATTCAGTTTAAAGAAAGAGGTCAGATCATAAGCCAACAATGTGGCAAAACACTCATCTTGTAATAATGCATTATTCAAACGCATCATTTGCTTATCTTAAGTGTCTCCAAACCTTTGAGAGGTAATTTAGCTAAAATCTTGACAATCCATTAGGCTCATGAATGTATTATTTTATCACAGTCAAAAAAATCTACAAGTACAGTGACTGAGCAGAAACATGTTATCAAGAATACACGTGATGTAAAGACTGGAACTCAATTTATTTACCTTTATCAACCCTGACAGCGTAATGCAGTGGGTGAGCCTCACATGTGCTGTATCTTTTTTTAGATTAATGTGTCATATAACTAAACAGTTTGATATCGTTTCATTGTGCTTAAGAGTTTATTAAGTGTTATCAGATTCAGCTCCACCTGCCATCGATCTCAAGAGGTGGAACCAGGGTGTGTCCATCAACAACTTGATCAACAGCTTTGAGGCAAAAAAAATATTGATCTGAAAGCATAGAACAACTTGTAATATTGTAATATTTTATCTTAAATACTTTTTGAACAGTGAAAGGATGTGAGAATAAAGAATATAGTCAATGCAAAAAAACAACAACAACATCAGTCATCAAACAAATGGTTTGAAGTTAACTTCACACATGGCAAAAAGTTATTAAATGGCATAGAAAATATATAGCAAAACGTTTTAACAAAAATTGATCAACACAATAGTTACTGATGTGAAAAATCTGACAGTTCAAAAGAAACATTTGTTGCAAGCTATGGTGACACAAAAATTTTTTTTGAAGTGTCTTGAATGTTTTATGTTACAAGGTTCTTCTAGGATTTAATTGTGTAAATGTAACATTTATGAAGTAACAAATAATTAAAAGTTAAAGCTCTAATTTCTACATATTTTAATGGATTATTTCGATTTGTTTATGTAAATGTATGTTCAAGATAATTCAATGACAAATGTAAACCATTTATTCGCATTTTAGTGAAAATGGCTTTTTTATCATAATATATTTTTTAATCATAATAATAAAGCACACTGGTGTTGACCATACTGTATAAAAAAAGTAGAAAGTAAATTGAGGTTTTGTCTGAAGTAGTAAGAAAATAAATTGACATGGAAATGGGCTCGTCGTGTTAAATGTCACGGAGAATCTTATCCCTGTGCATAGATTGTCCTTTAGAGATTTCGTCAGTCATTCCTCACTCTTAACAACAGGGAGTGGAAGGGGTTGGTTCAGATGACCTAAATGACAAGGTTTAAAGTGTCAGATTGAGCTCTTTTACATACAAAAATATGTAACTGAAGTGACTCGTGTGTTTGTTACTCTACCTGTGTCCTTCATTTGTTCACCACGTACATTCCTGTCCGGTTTTTTGGAGGTTTCTCTCTGTCGTCCTGTTGATACAGAGTTGATAAACATTAGTTAGACATGTTTATGAAAACTAGTAAAAATGAATTACAGTGTGTTAAATGTCCAGTGTATGAAATTTAGCGGCATCTAGTGGTGAGGTTGCGAATTCCAATCTACGGCTCATCCACAGCTTACCCTCTCCCTTCCGAAGCACTACGGTGCCTGACACAGAACTAAGATGACGTCACATTGTCGCTTCTTTGTCGAAGGAGGTAACGTATTTACGAAATGCGCTCTGTAGAGCAGATGTAAATCACTCTATGCTCTGTTCAGTTTTCGACCAAAAACTACTACTTAAACGAGTTTAGCCCTGGAGGCTTCCGTGAGGGTTCGATTCAGAATTCGATTCTTTCTCTTCTGTTTTTGTTTGGATGTGGGCAGGGTATTGTAAGCGGTGACGTTGTGGCTACTGGAGGATGGAGGAGACACAGATGAAGGTCTCTCGGTCACTGAACGGGAATCGAGTTTCCCACGCATCAGGTTTCCCAGTCAAAGCCGCACAAAGAGGTGCCTGTGCAGGCAATAGGGACACTGGAAGGTTTGGAAAGAGTAGCCAGTTTTTCCTACTTCAAATCTGTGATCGTGAGGTCAGTGTTTAACATGCAAGGAGATGGTGGTGGAGAAAACCTTTTCTTTTTCCACCCAAAACGTAGCAGCAACATCTACAGTAAACTTATATGCAAATTAAGATTCATGAAACAGATTTGCAAAATTACTTAGCTATAAACAGGTTTCTAGTCTTCCCATTTGTGAGGCAAACATTAAGTCCCATCAGAAACTTGGCATTATGTTGGCAGAATGTTCAGATTAAGTATTTTTTAATAGTGCCATGTGTTTACACTTTTGAGGAAAGTCAGTCTAGGAATGGCTTATCTATGCTTTAGCCTTAAAGGTTGGTTTTATGTGTTGGTTTTTTGTATCATGTTACATTCGGTCAAGATAGTAAATTGATTTTTGTTTTAACAAATCTTTATAAAGTCTTTATAAAATAAATCACAGCTAAAAAATATGTTCCAAGAACGTTTTGCTAACATTATCATGAAGTTATGAAAACATTTCCGAACATTTTCTCTATTAATATTTGAGTACTGTTTTAATACCAACGCATTTATAACATTTTGCAATGACATACAATTCATTATTGAGACCCTAGTGACACCTAAAGAGAACGTTCACTGCTAGAAAGGATTCAACATGTACTGTTTCATGTCCTGAGTTTTTTTAGGAACTCTAAGAGTAATCATTATATTTCATCTGGCTAATGCTTTTCAACCATAAGAAGCTGGAGATATGAATCACAGACAAACATCTTCACCATTAACAAAAGCAGAGCTGCAGAAGAATGACATGTGGAAAGCAGCTCACCGCTTGTTTGCCACTGGGTGCATCAATTGTGCTGTGTGTCGAGTACATGGGGATGTCTGGATTGAAGTACATGGGTGGAATAATCACTTCTGGCTCTTTCACGACAGTCCTTTTGTTCGGCCAACAGCAGCACATCACCAGCTAAGTGGAAACGAACATCAAGATCACCACATTTCTTATGATCCGGTGATTTTAAAGTAATCATGCCATTTTCATAGAAACACTATATTCATATTGCTATGATACAAAATATCAGTTATAATACAAATTCACCTTATTTTCACTTATATTACAAGCATAAATATTTTACCCCTATTCATTTGGCCATATTTTAATCGCATACCAGAATGATGAGAAGAATGATGAGAAGCAGGAGACTTATGGCTGCCAGTACCAACAGAGCGATGCCCCAGCCAGGTACCAGAGGACCAGCTGTGGTCGGTGAATCTGTTGGTCTGGAGCTGATCGTCGAGATGCTTTTGGTAACAATGGGAATAGATGATGGGATTGTGGCATTGGATGGTGTGGTGGTGTTGGTACTGTGGTGGGGTGTAGTGATGTTGGTTCCGTTGTGCGGTGTATTGGTGTTGGTGCCATTGTGGGGCGATGATGTGACGTTGGTGCTGTTGTGAGGGGATGTTGATGTGACGTTGGTGCCGTTGTGGGGGGATGATGTGACGTTGGTGCTGTTGTGAGGGGATGTTGATGTGACGTTGGTGCCGTTGTGGGGGGATGATGTGACGTTGGTGCTGTTGTGAGGGGATGATGATGTGACGTTGGTGCCGGTGTGAGGGGATGATGATGTGACGTTGGTGCCGTTGTGGGGGGATGATGTGACGTTGTGGGGGATGATGTGACCAGGGGATGATGATGTGACGTTGGTGCCGGTGTGAGGGGATGATGATGTGACGTTGGTGCCGTTGTGGGGGGATGATGTGACGTTGGTGCCGTTGTGAGGGGATGATGATGTGACGTTGGTGCCGTTGTGAGGGGATGATGATGACGTTGGTGCCGGGGATGATGTGACGCTGGTGCCGTTGTGGGGGGATGATGATGTGATGTTGGTGCCGTTGTGGGGGGATGATGTGACGTTGGTGCCGTCGTGGGTGGATGTTGTTATGTTTGGTGATTGAGTTGAACTGGTGTTTGGGTGCATTGTGATGTTAAGGGGTGTTGAGGGGGGGTTCAGAGTCGTGGAGGACTGGAGGGTGTGTGTGGTGGTTTCTACAACGGTACTGGTTATCAGGGTGGTGGTGTGTGTTGAAGAATGAGTGGATGTACTGTGGCTGGTGGGGAAGGTGTTGTGTGTTGTGATGGGTAAAGTGGAAGTGAGGTGTATTGGTGAAGTTGGTGAGGTGGTTTCTTCTGGTAATCGAGTAGGGTTTGTATCTGCAAGTGGAAAGGGAAGATAATTTACGGAAATGACATTGATGTGTCTTTTATAAATCCCTACATATATCTGGTTTGTTTCATAACAACATAAACAACTTTGACCTGAAATAAACCCTTATTTGCTGTTTATAAATAACACTACCGTTGATAAAATTGGTGTCGAGGGTTAGTTGTTGTTCGGATTTTATTTCATCGTAGCGTTGAAGAAACAGGTTTTTCTCGAGCAATGGGTTGAGCCAGGGCACCCCGAACAGCAGAACAGCGCCAGCAATAACAGAGCCATTTCTACAAATGAAATAATACAGTTAGACACTCCATGAACCCAAGGGCTTGTGAATGGTGTCATTTTTTTATGACTGGTAGTATTGTACATAATTATGAGATTATGTAAATTGCTTTCAAACCTGAAGATCATTTGGTCTGTGGTTATGTATTGCAGAGAAGTTTCATTGTGATAAATGTCGTAAAACTGAAAAAAGAAAAGTAAAAGTCAATTTTTTACAGAGTAAGACAAAATGTTTTATATAATGTCAATATGTCATCATAACCGTACAAAATGATTCATTGAATGGTTTATTGAAAGTTTTATACATCCGCAGAAAAAAGTATTTCAAACTTAATCTGCATTTCTAGATGTATTGTGGCTATTCCTGTTCAGCATCTGTTTAATTTTAACAAAATCAAACCCTGGGAGTGAAAAGTCATCCAACAGCAATGTGGAAGACTGACAAGACACATAAAAACCCGGATCAAAATTAAGGTTATAACATAATTTTTGTTTTTTAACTTTTCCCAAATACATGTAAATATTACTGTTGTATTGGTTAAAAGTGAATATGAACGTGTTTTCTTTGCAGTATTTGTGATCTGAAAAAAGACAGAGCATCTTTCAGTTATTTGACCTGTTTCTCCAGGTTTCCTTTTCTGCAAATAAATGCAAATAGAAACAATATTTTTTATTTGACATTTGCCAGTATGAAACAAAAAATATTATTTTACCTAAACGCTATAAATGGTAAAATCAATTTAAAATTCAAATTTGTTTCCGTGGCTGTATAAGGTTTATTGACATTTGCACGTACAGAAATGTTAGACCCTCATCTGTTAATATCACTGTACCATGGTCCCACAACAATAGTAACTCTTTATATACACAATCATGATGTATTAAAAAGAGACCCTTACCAGCTGCTCCAGCTCTTGCCTAAGTGTTTTATAATCTTCGGATTCTTTGTTTGCCAGTGTGGTTTTGTAAACCCGATTGATGATTCTGATTTCCATATAAAATTTAGATTCCGGGAATGGAGTTGTGACAGCAGTAGTTTCGGTTATGGAGTCCACCGCAAACATGTCAACAGAGTTCACACCTATATGAGATTGTGATGGATTGTAACCAAAACAATACTTTCTGATACTTTCTTAGTGTGCTATGCTTAAGCGCAACAATGCATAAAAATTATTGTCAAAAATTTGCCCAGAGATGTAATATATAAGATACAGAAGATGTTTTACTTGCAGCGTAGTCCAGGTCAATTTCTAGTGTTGGTGAAGTTAAATGCTTGTATGTTGAAAAAAATAAACTTCTTCCAAGCACTGGATCGATCATGGTCGTCCCAAACAGTAGTTGAGCGCTGACAATAACAGACCCATTTCTGCAGGAGTGGATTTATAAGAATACATTTGTGAAGAGTGTCTATTTAGACTGTCGAAATAATTAAATTTTTAGGATCCAATCCTTTTGCCTGGTAAATATGAGAGTTTGTTACAAACCTGAAGGTCATCTGATCTGTCCCCAAATATTCAAGGAAAGTAGGACCATAAACATAAAAAAACTGAAGAAGAAATATTATAGAGATTATACGGTATCATAGACATTTAAATGCGTGACTTAATTTTCTTTTGACAAAAATGCACCATGGTATTCCTATCTTAATGGCGTGTCATGACAATCACATTCTATTCTTGGTCTATTTTGGGGGGAGGGGGTTTGGGCATGAGACCAGGGTAATGCCAAAAGGGTCCCTTAGACATGTACCACCTGTTTGACGGTGTATTACATGCCTCACCACGCTTTCCCCAAAATTCCTGTATTCCCCATATTTCCAGGAATACAACCATGAATCATTCTGAATACAAAACGTTTTTCAAATGCATAACATGATGTATTAAAAATACCCTCACCAGTTGCTCCACCTCCTGCTTGAGTGATTGATACTCTTCTGATTCCTGATCACTTAGTGAGTCACGATAAATCCGGTTTGTTATTCTAAGGTCCATGATAAATTTCGTTTTCGGGTGTGGAGTCGTGACGACTGTACTTTCAGGTAGGGATTCCACCGCAGAGATATCAACAGAGTTCACACCTGAGTGAGATTTGGATGGATTGGTAATAAAAACAAATATTGAGAGTAACATAATTTTCCATTGCAGATTGAAAGATTTTATATACAGTATTTATGAATTTAAAATGAGAAAAAACACACACTGTTGTTTGATTAGTTAAAATTGTTACAGCTATACATATAAAGTATCTTATATTATATAATAAAATATACTGTAAACATTCTATATGATGATTTATTTCATTATGTCATTGAATTTACGTTGCAGAAAACAAATTCACCACATTAGCTAAATTTAATCATGAAATTCAAAAACCAGCATTGATGCATTCATACAACAGCATCTTAAAAAGTTTTTTATCTTTAACACAATTGCAACGGATCAAATAAAGTTAAAAGTGTTACACAAATATTCTTTGAGTAAAATCAATGCAATTCACAAGTCACATTTTTTAAACATTTCTACTTACCCATGAAAAGTACAAGCCAACCAAAAGCTAGGGTAGCAGGGATCATCTTCATCATCTTTAAAGAGGAATAATCCTTTAGTTTGTGTTCTCTGCCAGCGGTCTGAGTCCAAATCAAGTAATGCCCATGAGAAAGTACCTCTTTATGAGACTGAACAGTCTTTTATTGTTTAAGCACCTGAGCAGGTACTGAACTCAAGTGGGTGGAGCTTCTGTGCTTCCTTTTTTCTAAAGGAGAGACAAAAATATTTAGATAAGAGATATCTATAATATATATCTCAGACTGAATTGATATTTAATGGAGATTTTGTTTTTCAGACTTTCTCCCAGGAAAGATGCTACTCTCAAAACGTTTTTTATAGTTTCAGATATTTCAAAAATGTCTTGAACATCAATTAACTCAATGAGATTCTTCAACGCTCTTACTGCATGTCAACAAGTGTCTGTTTTTCTTATCGTGAATTTTAAGAGAATCATTTAAGACAAAGTTCATATTTAAAATACTTTAATATCTCCTCATCAACCGTAGAGGAAAATAAGTTATCAGGGATTTTTTTAATTGCTTATATGAATGTGCATGAAAAAAAAACATCTGATCAAGTTCAGTAAATATTCCTAAAAAATGCCTGAAGTGAAAAAGTCTGGAATGCTTTGAAGAGAAAGATGAAACGTCCACATGCAGCTGCAAAGGGGTTCATTGTAACGTATTTGTTACTCTGCAGCGCCAACTACTGACAGAGAACAGATGATTTTATTAAAAGGTTTATGGCTTTTATAACTGAAAGTTCATAATTTCAAACATTTAAACACTATTAGATTCAGTCTGTCCATGTTAAAATATGCAGATTGAATATCAGAGGTTGGCAACGCCCTTTTTTCTTTTCTTTTTTTGTCAATGCATACAAATAGAAGGCCTAAAATAAACCAGGAAGTAATTAATAATCAAACACATTATCTTGTAATACCTTAAACATAAATCATGACCAATGCACGATATAGATATCTGTGCCAAAATGATGACGTCACTTGTGACATAAGCAGTGACGTCAGCTGTAACGTTATTCAAAGATGTGCTTTTCCACTGGCTGCAGCAGGGGTCTCTCTCTCTCCTTGTACATATTTCATTACCGCCATAATCTTTCAGAAACATTAAATGTTGTATGGTTATTTGTTTAATATTTTTGTTTTAAAGGGATACTCCATCCAAAAATGAAAACTCTGTCATCATACTCTACCCTCAAGTTGTTCCAAACCTGTATACATTTCTTTGTTTTGTTGAATACTAAGAAAGATATTTCGAAAAATGTTAGCCATCGACATTTCTGGGTCATCATTGACTAACATAGTAAGAAAAATTAAAATGGTAGTCAACGGTGCCCCAGAACTGTCAGTTGCTAACATTCTTCCAAATATATTTCTCTGTGTTAATCAGAATCAAATGTATACAGGTTTGGAACCACTTGAAGGGGAGTAATTCATGACAGAATTTTTGGGTTGAGTATCCCTTTAACGTTTTAATATTTTGACGTGCTTTCTTCTAGGTCAGATATGTATCATGAACTCTTCAATTCTCTTATTTGGTTCTGTGGTATTGTTGTTTACTTGGGGTTCGAATGTGTGTGTGTGTCTGGATTTTGGATTGTTAAACGTCTCATTTGTTTTTTTCCAGTAACGTGCTTTAATTGGTTCCATTATGGGACATTGCTTTGTTTTAAACTTAAAGTGGGCATAACTCAGACTGTTTCTGCATATCTCGTGTTAATCTTGAGTATTTACAGAATAGTATCGCACCCTTCAAATATCCTTATAGTCTTTAGTATGATCACATTGATAAAGGACAGATACAGCTGTACGATTATTTCTGAAAACATACAACGCATGCAGGGGGCATGGGGGGGGGGGGGGCGGAACTAAGCATGTGGGCACCCATTGCCAACAAAACACAGACATATGACCTAGTTTCATTTACTTAACGTTTTGAAACCTATACGACTGCTGGGGGAGTGTGTCGAGCACAGAAATACTATGTCATACATCTAACTCGTTTTTTTGACAAGTTGACCATGTCAAGCATAAGAAGACAGCACGTTTAACATTGTGAATAAGTCACAATGCACGAAACACAGTTGCATCTCCCCTTGAAGTACAAAAAAAGTTTACAACCATTTGTATTGTTAAGGACATGGGCCTAAATGAGAATTATTACTTTAATGACCAAACAACTGTGCAATTTACTAAAAGACTGTGTAATAAATGGAAAGAGTGTGCATCTACATAGGAAAAGAGAATAGAAAAATAATAAACATATTAGAAAAAGTATATCGGGTCATTCTGATTATGCTGATTAACATATAGGATTTAGGAATATTCAGGAATAATATGCTTAACTAAAATATAGTGGTTTTGGGAAAATTTTGTGCAATTAAATGTGCTCAATAAGGGAAAGGCACAGAGTTAAGATCACTCGGTTTTTCTTCCATTATTTATCCTGTTAGTGGAGCAATTTCACAGAACTGTTCCAACATCATCACAACATGAACAACAGTTCTACTCCAAAGAGCTGTCTATGAAACATTATTTGAATGAGAACACACTAACTAGTTACATATGTGATTTATTCAGGCCATTTAGATTTAGAAAATGTGCTCCAAATAAAACGAAGGATTTGAGAAATTGCTAAAGTTACTCAGATTAGGGGGAAAGATGGGTCGCCATGTCCTGAACAGGAATGTGTTGGATTTGTCTTTGTCTCTTGGGACTGATGATGTCATCATGTGTGCATGTAGTTTTGGCTGGTGGACACTTGGCAGCTGCTTTAGATGGAAAGTTGCAACACATGCAGCTGATTGTACATGTGCACAAGGGTTTAGTCCTACACACACCAGAAGCATATTTGTAAAATACATGCTTTACAAACATGTATGCTCTGCTAGCTATACATATCTGTTCCAGCTGGAAAATGAATCAAAAGAAAAACATCATAGACAACATGCCGATGTATGCTGCAGTTGTGTATACGCACGGCTGGTGGCTCATGCTCTGACTGTTTATGTTTTGCACTTTCATTGAACACACTTGGGCAGGGTTAAGTAAAAAAACTATACAGTTTGTTTAATGGGCTGTCTAACCCTTAAACCTGGGCTATTTATAACCTTCAAGTAACCTTCATATTGTTAGAGTTCGATCAGTAACTTCAATAACTATTGAAATTTGGTAAAAAAAAAAAAAGGTTGGTATTTTCAACGGTTATGATGAATCATTTTGCTCCCAAGCTGCATTTTGCGCTGTTTTAGACCCAAGTCATCGAACCCACTTTTGTGGGGACTTTTATTTGTGGAATCAACACTTCCGGTTGGGCGTCGTTCGCGCGGTAAAGATGGCGGCGCCCTGTGAGCTTTTCTGCTGGAAGGCTGGTTTGGGGTTACCCTCAGTAGACACAGACAGTCTTATCGTTCTGGTGAGTTTTTTATGACGGTGTAATGTAGATGGAAAGTTCCGATGGGTTGTGCTCACGTGTTTGTACAGAGATTCGGTAAGTTACATCCAAACTGAGATCCCTTACAAACACCGTGACATTACCACGGTACCATGGCCATACCATAGTTTTATCACGATGCAGCATGTGTACGTTTTAGAGAATGCTATGTTACTGTGTCGCATTTAAACGACGTAAATAATTTCCCCTTTAAATCCTGTTTCTATTTGACATAACTGTAAATGACTGATGTTTGAGTGAACTTAATTTAAAGCTATCCTACGTCATCAATTGAGAAGATAATAGCATAAGTTTCTTTGAAGTTTTTGGACAAACATCAGCATGTTATGTCTTAACACGTCATGTTTAAGTCTGTCAGTGCTGACAGCATCTTTTGTCAAATTTATCTGGAAACTGTAGTCAGTGAAAAAGTTTTTGTTTATGATATTTTCGTTGCATATCATTTATATGTGTATAGACCACTTATGTGTGAACACTGGTTTTATTAACACATTTCCCGTTCTCGTTACGCCAAACTCGTAGCATTGATTTATTCTCACACTACGGTGCTTATCAATACATATTTTTGTTGAATAAATCATGTGGAATACATTTGCTCTATTTTCCACACCACAAACCATCCCTGTCATTTCCAGTAAGCATCAGTCTCATCTCCAATCAGCTTCCTTGGATACTGAGATCAGATTGCTGTTGTTTCTAATCAACAAAGGATGTTTGTGGGCAAAGAGACAGTCTAGTTGTTGCTGAATTTGTGTGTTAAAGTGATTATGTTACATCAGTGCTGTGTGTTTTGGGCTCTCATGTCATGACTGCGGTGAGATTTTTCCAGCATGTTGGCGGTTGGGTTAATAATGGCATGTGTGTTACAGTGTGTCTGCACCTACTGTGGGTGGTTAGAAAACCGCAGGTGTGCTTTTGCTCCCTCTGTTTGGAAATGTTAAATTCATTTTTCCAGGTTATCTCAGCGCGCCAAAAAGATCCAGTGGCATTACATTATTATAGAATTTTCCCCCATCATTGTGTTTTTTGGCAGCTGGTAAGGAAGTCTCCAACTTCCTGAGGGTTTTGCAGTACTACTTTTTAATGGACCAATAATGGAAATATTTGAGAAGTTGATCTGCTGGGCACTTTAATGTTTAGTTCAGAGAGTTCTTGTGATTATTGTTTTATCTTTGTGTATCAGTTAAAATGTTGAACAATGGTTACACCTACCGAGATTTCAGCATCTTCTGCATTTTACCTAATGTAGTTGCAAAAATGTGCAGGTGTTTATTTGACCTTTTATATAATATTCTTTTATCTAATTTGCAGACAAGACTGCTAGTTACAGTGCACTCTTGTTGATTTTTTTTTATCAGTTTTTGTTTTAAAGCCATACACAGAAACACTTAATACTATGGTTCAGCAAAAACATAGGCACCAGCATTTGTTTATTTTATGAATGAGTGAACCCCTGCTGTTGGGCTTTCTTTTTAATGACAGAGCTCTGATTGGACAAACAGTAGGGCGGGGCGGGACATAAAATCAGGGCAGCCCGATTCTCATCTGCACCACGCTATGTACATATCTAATTATTACCATCTGCACCTTCAAGAGCAGCCGTTCTGTCATCCGTGGCCTCATTTTGGCGTGTTTATGTGTACGCCAGGAGTCTGATGAACGTCTTTGTGAACTGTAAATTCTTAGTTGGCAAAGTGAACTTGTACTTTTCCTCCCCCGTATTTGTTTTGGACGGCACCGGGTGTTCACTTAAGTGATTTATTTCTAAACTTGATCCTCTCCACTTTACGAGCCGCAGTTTAGGATTCTGTCGGAATCGGTCCAGTAATAAATCTGAGGCGATGATGTCAGACTGAACGGCCCTTCCAGCTCGACGGTCGGCCGCGAGCGGTAAAAGGTGGAAAATCTTGAAACTCGGCACTAGACTCTTTCCATTTACAGTCTCCTCCATTTACAGTCAAAGTGAGTCCTGCTGGTAAGCTAATTTCACATGAGACTGAAAATGCAGTCATGTTCTTCCAAACTGTTTGTTATGGTCACTTCATAGTGACCATAACTGACAAAAGCCACTAAAGACAAAATAAATCAATTGTACTTTTTTCATGTATGTGCTTTTTAAAGCTTAAACGGATAGTTCGCTTAAATGTCCATACAATGGTAAATAAATGGGAAAGTTACCCCAAAAATGACAATTCAACTCCATAGTATGGACATAAACCAATGCAAGTCAACCATTGTTCGGTTACCAACATAAGAAAGTTAAACAGGTTTGAAATGACTGAGAATGATGACAGAATTTTCATTTTGGGCTGAACTATCCCTTTAACAGCCATAGTTACTACAAACTGTCGAAGATTAACAGTTGTTTTCCACAGCAAATAACTTTATTTTGGTGTGCTGTGCAGTAAGTCCTTTCAAGAATCAGGGTTGGCCATTATAGTCCCATTCTGGGCCTTGGGCACTATAGCATAACAGTATAAAATAACATCTTTTTATGGAAAGAATCTGCTAAACAACATGCTGAAGTTCACAGCCAGGCGTAAAGTGTTGAATCTGTCAGCTTTCGGCTGGATGTGCTGGAACGTGAAATTATGTCCCTCTGGATTGGCCATAAAACAGGCATGTGATCGGAAACTCATGTTTGCTGGTTTGTTCCTGTTGTTTAAGGTTATGTTTTTATTGTGTTGTTGCTTACTGTTATTTTGGGTTGTGTTGTTGTTGTTTGAGCTTGTTGGCATTACTGTTGAAGTTAGGGATTTATCTAGTTAGGTGTGGGCTACGTGTGGGTCTGTATGGAAGCATATTTGCAGCTCTTTTCAATTTGAAATGCAATACGCAAAATGGCAATGCGGTATGTAAAGTGACCATGCAATTGTGTATTTATATATACATTTTAAGCAACATTAAGTGCAAAGTAATTTTTTTATAATATCAATTACATTTGTCAGTTCCTACACTAGTTTTAATATGTTATTTAAATGGATATTTTTAACGCTCTTTAAGTTTAAAATGAAAATGCATTCCCCGTATTTATTGTATATGTTTAAGATAGTCAAGCAAGACTGTAACAAAATCAAAATTCAAATGTTATTTTCCCTAAATGCATTAACATAAACAGGTTGAACATTTGGGATTGCATTTTCATTTACACACAGATCGTTGGGGTTGCAAAATTCAATGTGGACTTTCTAGCTAGTCACGCCCACCTCCCCAGTACAGCGTCATTGTGTGAAGATGCAACACAAATGTTCAACCTGTTCATGTTAATGCAATATGGGAAAATAACAGTTGAGTTTTAATTTTGCTACAGTTTTGCGTAACTATCTTAAACATATATAATCAATACGGGGAATGCATTTTCATTTTAATTTTGCAACTTAAAGAGCGTTAAAAAAATATATTTAAATAATATATCATATAATATATTTATATAATAAAACTAGTGTAGGAACTGGCAAATGTAATTGATATAATTTTATTTTCATTTTGCACACATGTTAATTAAAATGTATATTTAAATACACAATTGCAGTGTCATTTTACATACTCCATTGCCATTTTGCGTATTGTATTTCAAATTGAATGGCTACCAATATGCTTCCATAGGTCTGTTGCTTGTTCAAATTCTGTTTTTTTGTTGTTACTTGTTTGATATTTATTATCTCCTAAGAGGCCACGGATTTGTTCATATTTATCTGGAAACAAACTCAAATTTCATAATAATGAATGAAGAAACAGCTGTTTTGTGTGTGTGCGTGTTCATATGTAATTTTTTTGGCAGCACTGTGTGTGTTATTTCACAAACATTGTGCTTGAGTGTTAAGAGGCTGTAAAACTCTTCGGTTAGAATCTCTGACTGGAAATAATAAATGTGTAAGCTAAAATTGCTCAATTATGTACAAGAAGAAAGTACAAGATATTCTATATAGATATTTAAACAGAATTGAGGTCATTTGTAATTGTAACTTTTTCAGCACCATGCCACATTTTCTCTTAAAAGAGGGCACAGTTGTGTTCATTTGCTCTTGTCTTGTTCTGTTTCTGGAGATTCTGTTTATAAATCTACCTGAATAGGCAGAATCAGGAAGCTTGGATTCAATAAACGTAAACCGTGAAAGTTAATTTAGTGGATATTTTAATAATGTATTTTATGCAATATTCCAGGCATACGCTCGCTTTGCTGGAGCCCCGCTGAAAATTCACAAGATCTCCAACCCCTGGAGAAGCCCTACAGGTAAGCACTTCCACATTTAACAATCTGCTTCTTGGCCAACTCTCAGCGTTTGTTAAAGAGGATTTTTTAGCGCACGTTTCGACTGGAGTCAGTTGTTTAATCGCAGACCTTTTCCTCTTTCCAGCAGTGCTGCTGATAACTGGCGTCTGTCTGGTTTCACTTTCTTTCCCTGTGTTTTTCCAATCCCTTGTCAGTCTCCATTATCATTTTCCCATGATTCTTGAGTTCTTCTAAACTGATTTCTGCACAACTAGCAGCAGCATCAAATTGTGTGCACAAGGTGAAAAAAACGCTTCCTTTAAAGACAGCGTAGATATAATCCTTAATGTCTGTGGTATCCCACAATTCTGTGCATAGAAAAAATAAAAATGATAAAGGAGTCAATAAATGATGCTTTAATGATTCTGTTCTCTTCACTGAAGGTTCACTTCCAGCTCTCAGGACCGGAGAGGAGGGCAGCTGTTCTCAACCCAGTCAGATCATCATACAATTGAGAAAACAGGTGATTTTTCTCTTACCGACAATGAAATTCATCTTCCTCAATAATGGAGTGCTGTGCTTCGAAGATAATGAAGTCATAGGCTCACTTGTACCCAACCAAAATTTAGAAATTCATTTGAAAATCTTAAAGTCTTAAATGACGCACACAAATAAGTTCCAGAGATTTACGTTGCCGCAATGATGTAATAGTTAGTTTCATTGCGTAATGAATGTACCCATTCGTTTTAGTTTATAAAGGAATGTCACGTGGATATAATTACAACCTTTCCCGGAGACACATGTTTATTGTGTCGTCTTTTTCCCAGTAGTAGTGCTGTACTACCCAGAACTGTTCATGGAATTTTGTCCTGGAAACTCTCAGATTTTTGAAGCTTTTTAACTAAAATATGGTTCAGATCAAATTTGGAATTTTGTTCATAAACCACTACATAACTTAAAGGTGAAGTGTGTCATTTTTGGATGTCAGAATACTTTCTCCAGTCCCAGGTTAATATGAAGAGGGGCCAAACAGGCCACAATTATTTCATCTTTTCCTTTCCTGTAGCTGTCAAACGAAAAAAAAATGTCCCAACACGTTGCATCATACTTAAGGTCATTTGACGTTTGGTTGCAAAAGACACTTGAGAAGAGTTATGTGGGTTTGGAATGACATAATGTTCATTTTTGGGTATACTGCTCTTTTAAGACGTTCATAATGAACTCTTAGACATAATACATGACATATCTGTGCATTTCATGTCTACTTTAGACTGAGAAACTGCATCGTAGATTAACATTGTTAAAGTGATAGTTCACCCAAAAATGAATATTCTGTCATTTACTCACCCTCTTGTCATTTCAAACCAGTTGGACTGTATTTCTTTCGCAGAACACAAAAGAAGATATTTTGAAGGGTTTTGTTAACTGGCCCCCATTTACTTGCATGGGTTTTGTGTCCATACATTAGAAGTGAATGGGGTTAACATTCATCATAATATTTTCTTTTATATTCTGCGGAAGAAAGTCAGTCATAAAGGTTTGAAATGACAAGAAGGTAAATGATGGTCGAATTTTCATTTTTGGGTGAACTATCACTTTAAGGCTCTGTTCTGAACCCCATGCATTATTCTGTCTGTCTGACTTTCTGTAGTAAAGAGGGATGGTTTTTTTTTCAGAAATACAATGCAGACTACGATCTCTCGGCCAAAGAGGGCGCTGACACGCTGGCCTTCATCTCGCTGCTGGAGGAGCGACTTTTACCCGCGTTGGTGAGACTTAAAACCGGACGTTCAACAGAGAGGTTTTATGTGATACACTGGCAAACTTTTCGTCTCTTGGCAGATCTACGCTTTGTGGATCGATTCCAAGAACTACGTGGAGGTGACGCGACGCTGGCACGCAGACAACATCTCCTTCCCCCTCAACTTCTTCCTGCCGAGTCGCATGCAGAACAAGCAGTTGGAGAGACTCCGTCTCATCCGGGGAAACACTACGCTGGAGTCAGGAGAAGAGGCGGAGAAAGAGGTGAGAAGATAGATTTGTGCTCTATTGAGTGCATGTTGATAAACAAGTAGTATACATTCTGGGATATGGGTTCGGATTAAAAATATGTTTTTTTTTTCTGACACAGTACTGCTGTTTTTTAGCGTAACTTCTCACAGAAAACACTGAAACATTATTTGTAGCATTTCCAATATCAACAGAGAATGCCTTTTTTCTTTATTTCTCTTCATCTGTTTTGATTCTCTATAACTGTCCTTGTGTATCTTCCTCTTCAGCTTTACCGTGATGCTCTGGAGTGCCTGAATCTTCTTTCTCAACGTTTGGGATCAAACAAATTTTTCTTTGGAGATTCGTAAGTCCAATACAAACAATAGTGTGTGTTGTTAATGTCATGAATCATTTGAGTTCACTTTGAGCATCTCAGAAGATGATGGGTGAGCTTTGGTGTGATTTCTGTGTTTTCTGAAGGCCCTCTTCTCTGGATGCATATGTGTTCGGTCATTTAGCCCCAATTGTTAAGATTCAGCTGCCCAACTGTCGACTGCAACACCACTTGAAACAACTAGACAACTTGAACACATTTTGCAATACCATTCTGAGCCTGTACTTTCCCACCGAGGGTCCTGGTAAGCAACCATTTACTTTCAAATACACACCATGACATTTTATTGACATGAATTAAATTCAAGCTCGTTCAACTTCCATTTGAGGAACATGGATTGTATAAGCTTTTTGGCACCGAATAAAATGTGCCATTAAGATTGTTTTTCTGTTTTGGATCAAATTTGGTGTTTGATGATGGTATCTGTTTGTGTGCAGAGGGAGTTGGCCGCCCAGTGTCCCAAGCACAGCAGGGAAGCGACTCTGACAACGAGCCGTACAAGAGACGCAAACAGCTGCTGTCAGTGCTGGTTGCCGTGGCAGCGATGTTGAGCTATGCTCTCTTCACTGGCATTGTTGCTATCGAGCATGTTCGTGAGGAGGATCCTGGAGGCCACGCCTCTCTGCAGGGCCCTGTCCATGAGGAGGAAGAGGAGGAGTAAATTAAATTAGGGCTTACCATCAGTTGCTCTGGGAGCGGTCACTTTTTCAATCGGGAGGAACTCGTCTGTGCAACCATATGTTGTTAGGACTTTATTTATTATTTATTCATTTATTTGAGCTTTAATTGCATGATGATCCTTAATCTTATATTTAGACTGCTTTCATTTTTCATACAGCTGTACTGTTGCTTGCATCTATCAACTGGTCATTTGTTCACAAGCGTTCATTTGTTTTTCTACCAAAAATAAACAGGGCAACTGTTTATAGATGCTTTTTAAGGAACTTAAAATCAAGATCAGATGTGAAAATTAAAACCATGCGATGAAAGATTTCGGCACTTTTTAGCTGAGGGTTTTATTGCATTAGAGTTATAGACCCTTTTGATAACTTTATAGTCTCTGATAATGAGAGATATAAATCTGTTTGTTCTGTTGCCTAATTTGTTCACTCTAGTTTTGTCCTGCCGTTTTAATGCATTCTTTATTTTCGACCTTTACAAGTCAGTCTTTCTGCCATCAGTATCGGTCTGTTGTTGTTATTATTAAGATATTAAACTCAAATGTTATTGATGAGATTAAGAGAAGTAGAAAATGACCATAATCCTGAAATAATAATAGTGCCCCTAAAAGGACCATGCAATGTCTCGTATCATAATTCTTCTAGGGACCACACAGATTTCAACGAACGGTCATGTGATGCATAACCATAATGAAGCGTTATTTTTACTTACTGTAGGATTAGCCATTTCTATCTACATACTCCTCAGGTTGTATGGTATTCACCAGAGCCGTTGAAAAACAGAGTTACGACAGTCACTCACAAAGACGGCCGTTGGAAGAATGGAATAAGTAACTCGTGTCACTTGCTGTGTCTGAAACCGTTCCCTCGCCCACTCCTTCACTATTCCCTATATAGAGAATGACATTTGAGTCCACTGTATGGGGAAGAAGTGAATGAAAATGAGTGAACGATTTCATAGACTGATGTAATATAACCTGTGTCTGACTGTACTCTCGCGGATATTCGACGTAACTGTTATTTTACACCTGTGTGGCTTCATGGATTGCTTAATAAAATGGTAAAGTTCATTTTCACCTTATTTGTAATGTTTTTGTTTAAGTTTTTAATAAAGAGAACAAAACAACTGTTTGCCACGTTTATTAACTTTAATGGTTAATACAATTATTGAATATATTTAAAATAAAGCACCACTGTCTATAACATTCATTTAATCTGTTTATACTCAAAAACACGAAAATAACTGTCAACAAGAACAAACAAGTGTATAAACGTGCCTTCGTGGCATTAACGACCCCTCTCCAGCGGGTTCTAACCATGGTCGTTGCGTGTTGTATCATGGGAAATAGTGAGTGAGCGACTGTGCATCTAATGTACACTCAAAATCAGAGTGCATTGTGGGTAAGAAAGAGTGAATGAATGTAGGGATTGAAGTAGTTCCCTCAGGTTTCGGACACCACTACAAAATGGTTGAAACACGATTTAGTGCACTATATAGCAGATAGGGACCGGTTTCAGACACTCATGGAGTGACCAATAGTTCCACTGCACTGAAGCCCATTCATTTCAATGTCTCACAAGCGTATTTGCTGTACAGTTGGTGAAATAACGGTTTATACATTTTACCGAGTTGGCGGACATATCTTGCATTTATAGAACTTAAATTCATAGATCATCTTATATTCATATTACTCCCCAGACGAAATGCTGCAGTGTACACAATGTGCTTATATATTTAGCAAAAAATATGCAAATAGAGTTGCTGTTATCTGTCTCGCTAAAATCCATTGAAATAGGTTGACGGCACGGATTTGTTTGGAACTATTAGCGAGATCGATGCTGCATCTGCAATTGCCTACTTCCTTACTATATAGTAGGCGAAAATGAGTATGAGTCATAAACAGTATGTGCGAAACCTCAGTATGCAAAAAACAGTAGGCGAGAAATACCCGGCTGGTCTACTACTGCCGAGATTTGTCAGTGTGGATCGGATGGACACTTCTCTATCCCATGATGCCACGGGAGCTGAGCAACGGTCAAATTTCAAAAGGAAATCAAATAAATATAGCGGAAAACTTTAAGGCTGACGTCTGTTTTTAATGGAAGTGCCAATAAATGAATTTCTCGTGACTAAATTATGTTTTTATCAACGCTCACGTATAGGTTGTTGTTAATACGTCATAGGTCAAAGAGCATATGGGTCACATGACCATAAAACATGGCGTACACAGTATGGCTGAAATGTATTCATACTACTCCCACTCATACTGTATAGAACGTACAGTTTTAATGGCCGATAGGTAGGTACTTCAGTATTCAGATATGTATACTTCAAATTCAGTTCGTACTGTCACAGTATGCGATTTAGGACGCAGCGCGAGTGTCGTAACTCTCATATAGAGGGCATGCATTGACGTTACGCTCCCCTGGGTGGCAAAACTCCAAGCAAATCGGCTGAGAAGAATCAGAGAAACAAAGAAACCAGGACTTAAACACGCAGCTGGACTCGACGGTGATCCTTATGACTTACATAGGGATCATGCGTTCCTGGACACTGAAATGTTTCGCGGAATTGCGTTTTTCTGATATTGTAAGCAGTCATTTTGTTGAGTGTTTTGCCACCCAGGAGGGAGCGTTCTGGGGTGCTCACTTGGTGTTCACGTGGTAAAGTGACGACACGTCCATACCCTCTATTCAACGGCTCTGGTATTCACCCTGTTGTTTCTACAGTAGCCCTAGACTGACAAACTGCTCTAACGCGTATCGTAAATACATTGTCTCCTTGGGTAAAGAAGTGAAAACGTGACAACATCTATGTTCTGTGTCAGCCGCTGTAGTGCTTCAAAAGGGAGGGGGGAGTGAGCTGTCGGTTGTAAAAACCTCACCGCTAGATGTCGCTCAATGTCACGCACTGGACCTTTAGTCAATAAAATCATTTTTGGTGGAATTAAACCTATGACAGAGAAACATCTCTAAAACTATAAATGATGTGCTAATTTGCGCAAACCGAGGAGACAGATTATTAAAACCGAAAGATGCTGTTGAAACATCTTGCAGACAAACCACAAAGCTGGCTTGGCTTTGTAGAGTTGCTGTGACTTTCCACGAGGTCCATTTTTAAATGCAGTTAAAAAAAATTTGCTTTCTTATATGAACTCGTGTATGAGAAAAATAATGCATCATGTGTATAGATTAATGAGGATGTCCAATAAATATCCATTAAATGTTTGTTTGCGTAATGTTTCATACCTAGCGAAAATCCATTCAAAAGTTAAGCTAATAGATATGTGTTTGTTGAGAAATAAGTCAGTTATTTTTGGTTAAGGATATGATTCTGTAGTCTCGCTCAAGAAATCTAAACTCATCAGACTGGACTCATCTGTTCGTCTCTTCTCTCTGGGCTTTATGTGCTGTAAATATTGTTAATGCATTTCTATTTTTATAATTTAAGGGACAAATAAACAGTATGTGTCCTGGTTTTGTGTTGAGCTTTATCATTTGCTGGCTATGCATTGATGCAATTGCAAGCAGCTCTTGTTTTGAAATGTATCTTTGAATAAACTCAATTGTGTCTAGACGTTCTTGCTGATGTGTTTTTGTGAGAGATGCCGAGATTGTAACAGAGAAAGTTATTCTCCTTAAGGGACAATTTACCTGCCGGCAGTGTTTCCGAACATCAGAGAGCATTGAGTGAGTCTCTGTGAATACACGCCCCGAGGACACACAGCTGTGTGTGTTACAGCACCAGACTGGAATCTCATTCTGGCTCCTGTTCGCTCATGAGTTTGTTTCCATCTATTTGTGTGGAAACGTAACCCCCACCACCAGATTCAGAGCGATCGGGAGCTCCCCACAGCCATCACGACAGCGTTTAATGACCGCCAGAAAATGTCTGGGAAAGAATTCCTGTTTGAGAAGGAAAAATGTGTTTGGATTGTGCTCTTTTTTCCCCCACACACTTATTCAGACGGGAAAAGTGTGTGGGGGGCTGTTGTGCTTTGAACTTTGTGTCACGGACCCAACGGGTTCTGGTTTTGTTCAGGGTGTAAAAGTTTAATTCATGACTCAGAATTAAACGATTGTGACCATTTCACTAAAACTCAGATTTTCCTTTTTGGGAAGAAAGCAATTTAACAAGACCCTCATTTGAAGTAGACTCTGTTTTAGATGTTGTGTAGAGCAAAAGCTTTTTTTTCTGATTGCAGGGTCAAGTATAAAGCTGACGTCTGACAGAAATGTTCCCCTGACACCTGCTGTTAAAGGCTGTTTCTAAGGAAACTCAGAGGTAATGAAAAATAAACATCACTCTGGGACAGACTGGTGAGACGAGACTTTGAAACTGAACAGAGCTCTTATAATGCTTTGCTTTAAAACACCTAATGCTTTCTTTCATTATGCCAATAGTGTTTGTGTGCAAAAGTTGGACAAAAACAGGAGCTGACACAAAAGTTTTGAAAATCAGTAAGACCAGACACTTAGTTTGTTTGTCACTTAATTCTTGTGTTCGCAGATACAAATGTACCATATACCGTTTTTGTAAACATGTGGTACCAGTATAAACAGTGTTTCATCAAAATGGAAACCTTTTGTTGTTTTTGGATCAAAATGTTCCTTTAGCCTATTGCTTTTAAGTCTATGCCTGTCTTAGTCAGTCAGTCTTGGGTCAGTGTGAGGTCAGCATGCATATGGGTTGGGGGCTTGACCCAAAACGAAGGCAAAACAAACAGAGGCCTTTTTAAATACCATATTAACATTGGGATTTGTATTGAGTGAGTTCAATTTCAAATAAAGGGACACTTACCACTAAATTTAAATTAGGCTATATGTTGACCAGAACGTATTACGTATGTCTGAGGATCAGAGTGCACGTAAACGTAACGTAAACTTTAGGGGATACCCATGGCAACAATATGACTAGCTATTGGAATTCTATAGCCATTATAAATCACTTCATAATACATTTATATTACTAAAATATGTTTGGTTTGTTTTAAACACTTTGAGGGTGCTTTGGCTACCTGTGACAAGTGAATTTGAGAGTTTTTCTTTTTATAGTTACCGTTAAAACATGTTAAACGATGTTGGTAAAATTATATTAAGATGGTTTTGATTCTACATATCAAATAAGAGACGTTTTAAAGGCGTTTTCTAAATTAATAAATAAAAAGACTATTATTGACGGATTCGGACGGCAGCGCCTTGCCCGAAGTTCGCTTCCGGTCAGTGTTTGCTTAAAATATAACCATTTATTATACTTGATTAATATTTATTTATATTATCATTTTAGTGTATATTAACTGTACTGAATTAAATTAAAACTACTCAACAGTGATTGATGCTTTGCGGGAGTCTACAGGAAGTTAAGTTTCGGCACCATAACGTTTCTTTATGTTGTTGCCGCAGAGTACAAATTGCGTGAGCGTGGGGCGGTAACCATGGCAATGGCTTGCGTTTAGCTTTTACGCTCATATCTTTGGCTGTCTATCATAACATTGTATTAAAAATGTATTTTAAGGTCGTTTGACTTGACAAATGAGTTTTGAGTGATGGAAATGTTAAATAAAGAAATACATTTAGTTTTGGCCCTGGCCGAGTTGTGGATTGATTTGAGGCAGGCAGGGAGACGGGGTTTGGTAGTTAACTGTACTGTTTTAATTAAAGAGCTACTCATACTATTGTGGATGATGCTTTGCGGGAGTTACATGGACAGTTAATTTCGTTGCCATCAATAACGTTCTTTCTGGGTTGCCGCCCACGAGGAAGCCCCACAACAAGCAATTGCGTGATTTGCGGTCGGGCTTGTTGTTGACTCGCATGGGCAATAGCTTGGTTCGTTTAGCTTTTCCGCTCACTATTCCTTTGGCTGTCATACCTCATGTAACCATCTTTCGGATGTAGTAACTAGTTCTTTTCCGGTCGTTTACGTGATCGACCCCTGAGCTTGTGATGCTGGCACACTGTTCTTACTAGTGAAGAAAACATTGTAGTTGTGGCCTGGTCGGCATTCTGTGTGGGATGCTAGTGCGGCAAGGCAGGGAGACGGCGGTTGTGGTGCCAATGGAATAGTTTGTTGTCGATACTTCTTTACACCGCATGTTGCAGAGTTTCCATGTGGCTTTTATCAGACCCTTGCGTTGGGTTTTACCCGTTGTGGGTGTTTTGAGACACGTTCTACATGGACCTTTTCGTTCTGCCTCGTATTGTGTCCACCGTCCTGGCTGTCTGTTCGATCAACAGTCGTGTCGCTTTTTCCCTGCGTGTTGTGTGTTTAACCCCTGGCGGTAAATGTGATCTTTTACCAGTGTGTACGATGAGTGATGATGATGATGGTGCGTGTTCATTTCCTCTCTCGAATCTTCTTAGATGCTCAGCTTCTCTCTTTTTTCTTCATCTTCTCCCTCCTCGCGCCAAGTTGCGCTCTCTGGAGACCATACTCAATGCCACAGTGATCGGTATCCGATATTCTGGTTTTTGTGCGCTGCTTATTTTTGAGAATATTGGGAGTTTGGGTTGCTGTGTGGTGCTGTTGTTCGACTTACGATGAGAGTGCTCTGAAGGCATCGCACGTGCCAGGTAAACTCCTATGTATATTTGCCATCATTTAGCCTACTAGAACTTCTCCTATACTGAGCATTGCAGGGTTCTTTACAATGTTGTTTAGCGCCCGTTGCTGTCTTCTCATCTAGTTTGCGATGTGCCTGTAATTGCTGACATAGACTCCCTTTTCCTTCTCTCTTTAATTCCCATGCGCTCTTTCCTCTATCTTCTGACTTCATGTGCTGATGTTTGGCCAATCTAGTGTCGGTGGAAACAACGATGAAAGGAAGATTGCGTGCTACGAAGAAGATGTATGTATGTCATATATGGATTCAGTTAGAGTGCTTGTATTGGAAAAATGTCAGACAGCTGTGGTTGTTCCAGGCACTAGTTGGAGAGAGATTTGCGCATCTCTGTAGATCACTGTATTTCTGCAGCATTTCACTGTAAATCTTCGATGAGCTAACCATAAGTGACCGTCTGCGCATATCTGTTGCCGCGTCCCTGTAGTTAATAATTTCTTAGTACTCTTATCTAATGTGCATTTTATGTATTGTTAGAATTACTTGGCCACATGGAGTTCTTATTTTTGATAGCCATCCTGTTTAAGGCAGTTTAATGACGATATTGGTGTATGACAAAGCCATAAAAATGTGATTTTGGGGCCGACCACATTTACTTCCTCTTAAATTGTATCTCTCTATGTTTTCTCGCAGTTGTAGATGAGTTGGGTGTTGGCGATGATGGTCAAGCGATGAGCGTACGCAGCGGGCGTGGAGCACCAGGTTTTTAGCTCTTGAGGACTCTCAGGTGCATGTCTATGTGTTCCTGTCTACCTTCCTTGGTCTGCCTCGCCAAAAAGGGTGCGTTATAATGGGCTCTACATACAAACAGGACAACAAGAAATATCTTGAGATGGCCCCAATCATGAGTTTCATAGATCAACAATTGGTTAACCCGCTGTTCTGACACCCCACAATTGGGAAACGTAAGCTCTTAGGACTGTCTTAAAGCTCTGTTCGACTTCAGTCCTCTGGTCCGGGTACGCCGGGATCTGATGGACGAACAACAATAACTGCACCGCCCGTGCATATCTAGCAGACTTCTTGTGAATGTGGCAGACGGACGCCCTCAGTCTATTATTCTTCGTGTCGGTGGCCTGCGCAGAGATTACATGAAACCTGTTCTGGTTTGCTTACGTGAACTGTTGTCCTGGATGGACTCCGCCCCAATGCAAGGCTGCCCCAATTGGGTGAATTTGCCTAGAGCTTGCCGAGCGTGGTGCGAGATATCGTAGATGGTACAAGGCATATGCAAGGATGCAGGTGGCCGACCCAGTGATCGTGGTTCATTTACGTTTTGATACCTGTGGGAAACAGTTTGTGGAACCAAATTGGGACATTGGCAATCGCTTATGGTTTTTTTTTTGACTTATGTTTTTGTGTGGCCTTATGGGCGATCATTGGCGCTTACCCAGTGCCCAGACTGCCATATCCACACCAACATACCTAGCTCAACCCCCCCCTCCCCGTCGCCTTTTTTTGTAGCCTCCCCCATTTGTCTCCCTTGCATACATTCCAGTGTCTCCCTATTAGAAAATGACTGTTTCACTCCGGTTTTTGAACACGGTTCTCCAGTTAAAAACTGACCATTTCTAGTCAGTATTTACTACACTTTTTGCAGTTTAATTTTTTCTCCACACCAGTCTCATCAATTAAAATTCGTTTGAATTGAATTAAATGTTTCACACGTGTGTCAAGAGATATTCTTTTATTTAGTATTCAGCAATGGCAAAAAAATTACACCATGGCGTGGAATGACACGATTTGGGCGTGACATTTTTTTCATCTAGTCTGACCATTTCGCTGCTGTCCTTCTGAGAAACCTGGGTGTACTCCCTTTTCCGGTACTTTTTTGTTTTCCAATAAAACATTAATCAGTGGACCTGTATGTGTGTACAGGGGTTTTGCGCAGATATCTAACACATCAACTGTCTTCCCCCCGGGCATTGTGAACTCTGACCACCCGCGGATGTGATTTTGTCCATTTTGGGATTCAACAATGAACTTTGGCCCTCGAGGGTTGCGGCCACGGAAACAGCGCGCTATAATTGGTTCCACCCTCTTCCTACCCCCTTGTCGGCATGCTGTTGGGTCCATTTCATTTTCTTTCCCTGTGGCTTTGGATCTTTATACCTACTGTCTTACTACTACACGATCTTTGCTTACTGTCATGTTATATCTGTATTCGGTTCCCCTCTCCGCTTTAGCCTGGTTTTTCTCCCGGGTCAGTGTCTGTTCTTTTCCCTGGCCTAGTGGGGCCCTGTGGCTCTAGGCTGGGGCCTGCACCGACTGTGTGCAGTTCAGGGAGACGGCCTCTTCATTCTAACACAGGTTCGCTCCACGATTCCCAGCCTGACACTGGGTCTGGCATTGGCTATGTACACTCTGTGCTTCCCCTTGCCCAGCTTTGCCCCCCCGCTTTGTGTGCCATCACCTATTTTTCGTGACGTGCGGTAAATATTCTTTTTTGGGTGCGTTGCCCCCCGCCTCCACCCCTAATCTTTGTTCGTTTTTTCTCCCTGTTATAAAGGTTTTTTTCTTTTTGTTTAGGTGACAACATAAAGCTCTGATGGCCAGTCCTTTTTCTCTACTTCTTTCCTATCCATTCCTTTACCTCATTGATCTGGGTGAACGGAAGCCAGGACATCAGAGACCCAGGTGTGTGCTCGCCTGCCTTTTGGTCACTCTTTTGCGACGGTTTATGGTGTCAATAATTGATGCACTGTTTCTGTCGTGAAAAGTTTTCTATGTGGTTAAGTTAATGTGTGTATATTATTCAGGTTTGAAAGAAACTTTCTCTCAATCGGCTGACTATTCTGGAGTGTACAGATGTGCCCGGTGATGCTGAGTATGCATGTACGTACCAAACCTTTAGTTCTAGCTTACGTTTCCAGCAGCGTTGGTGAAGCTTTGTGAGCTAGCCAAGTTAGTAGCTAGATATTATGATACGCACGGACCAGTATCACAGCAGTTAGACCTGAGAAAGAAGAGGTTTTAGCTTTGTTTACACCGTATTTGTCCCACGCAGGTAAAAGCCCGTGAGTCTTACTTGAATTTAGTAATACGTAGTTACCTGTTTAGTATCTGTACGGAGGGCAGACGGTACTACTTCTACGCCAGTCAGGATGAGGAGAGAATCTTTAGTTTGTTAGTGCTCGTCGTTATGTCGTTAGTCGTTCGTCGCCTGACCGACCTGGCCAGTACATCTATCGGATTTCCCGTGTGCCGCAGAAAAACCCCTTTTGTTTGTTCCACCAGTTCATGGGCTTATTTCGCTTTTTTTATTTTGTTTTCCGCATGTATTGTTGCTCTCACCGCGTTCGTTTGTTTTATTGGTATTTTACTTTGCTTTTTTTCTTTTTTTCGTTTTTCTTCCTGCGCATGTCGGGCTTTGTTTCGCAGCCCTTTCTTTCCTATTTTTTGTTTCCCTGTTGTTGCTTTGCCTTTAGGGGTTTTTTCGTGCTCATTTTTTTTTGAAATTTTTGGGATAGCTGGTTTTTTTGCGCTATTGTTTTAATTTTTTTTTGTTTTTTTCTTTCCTCGCTCTTAGCTCCGACCCCTCCCGTTCTTGTTCCCCTGTGTTTCCCCCCCCCCCCCCCTCCCCCCCCCCCCTTTCTCTCCCAGCCCCCACCTCTTCCCCGTTTCCCTCCCGACTATAGTTCTACCCATTTTTTACACGTTTTTCCCCATCCCAGCCCGTCTTTTCCCAGCAATTGACTTAGAAGATATTTAGAAATGAAAGTGAATATTAGGCTTTCCCATGTTTACAATAAGTGCCCCACATTCACCTCTGCGGTTCAAACACAGCCCATTCGATTTAAAACAATCTGCGGGCTCGACAGGCCAGTTGTTTGGGTAGTACTAGATTTTGGGGCTGTTCATTTGTGTAGTTGTATGATGTTCCACTGGAGTCATTTGATTTTTTTTACGCAGAATGAGAATCACAAGTACGTGTCTACTAATAAGTCCAATGTTGGGTTGCCCAGGCTTCCATGAGCCGCGCTCTCGTTGTCAGCCCAACCCCTGCTGGAATAGGAGTATGTTGCTCTGAATGGATGAAATTTTAGAGATCCATTTGAGTTTACCAGGATGTTTCCCTCACTGCTTTTCCTTACTCCCGCCCCCACCGGTACCGACTGCCCCATCGGTCCCTGTCCAGAGGATGAGGGAATAATGGCTACCACACTGGCAATATAATGAGGTGCTTGTGATTTGTAATTTGTGCGGTTGTAAATGCATTAAGATTCGTGATCTCCGTTAGTTACTCGCGTATCGTCTTTACATTCTGGTGATGGTCTGGTTCAGCGTGTTCTTGTGACTGTTGAGTGTGGGTTTAAAGGGGTCAATCATTTGGGCGCGTAATAGCCTGTTTTTCTGTGTCTTTGTGTCTGTTATTAGTTGCCCATGCATGTATTAGACACGAATATTGCTAAAAAATGAAAGTTTTTATTTGTCGGAACAACCTCATGCAGTCTCTACACGCGTATTTGGCTCACCCACGCCTGCCTTGTGGTCAGATACACGCCTCAGTCGGTTTAACCACGTATTTTGCTACCCAATCACATTCTCCGTCAGGTCGTTGGCCTCCTTTATTTGGACTACGACCACCCCGCCATGTATACCGCACCGTAGGTGGTGGTCTCTCTGTCCCGGTTTCTTTCCGCTTGCTTTGTGAACACGATGGTTCCATTTATCTATTGGTCACAGCCGGCGGGTACATTTCCGTCACTAACGGCTTGCAGTATTCCTAACCAAATCCCAACGCCTGGTTATTTAAACTGGCTCCAATCCATAGACACCTCGCTTTTCGAGCGATGATCTGCTTGGTAAAATCTCTGCCGTTCAGCGAAGAGATCCCCCCTCTCCCTACCCCCACTTTTTTTTTTTTCACTTTTTTCCCCGGAGGGGGCTTAAAGAGGAGATACAAACCTATGGCACTGGAATATTGTGTACCAATACCAGCGTTTTTGAACCTTAAATCGTGTATACACATTACATTACATCTAAAGCAAACAATAATATTCCTTTTAGCCGTGTCACATGACCCCTTTAAATGCTTTGTGCTTGTTCCAAGGATCCTGAACAAGCATGCATTTGCGTTCAATCACATTTGCAGATTCATCAAGTTTGATTCATATTATTTTTTTTCAGTGTGCAGAGGCTCAACCCTGTTTTACACCAGGTGCATGTATTAACACGGCGAAAGGTTTTACCTGTGAGCCTTGCCCACTGGGGCTATGGGGTCCACCTCTCTCCGGTGTCGGTGTGGAATATGCCAAGAGCCACCGCCAGGTACATCAAGCAACTATGCTTAATAGTGTCTGAATGTTGCATTACATTGCAAAATATTGAAGATGCAAAATGCCGTTAGATAGTTAATTTTAACTCAATTGGTCATTTTTGTTGGGGGTACCAATTTAAATCTTTCCCCTCACAGGTGTCTTGGTAAAGTAGCCATACATGTAGTTACTTTACATTCATTTTGGATGCGGTTCAATTGTTTTACACCCAGAAAGTGTCCACACTACTTTGACTGTCAGGCAGATACTCATACACTCATAGTGTTAAAACCGTTTAAAGTAAAGGTTTGTCTTTAAATTCTTGAGATTGTTTTTTTGGAGCATTTTTAATTGCCCCTAAATGTGCTGGCACCTGAGTTTTGATTATATTATTCTTATTCTCAAATGTGGAAAATTCTAATAAACAAATAAATGCTTAAAAAATATAGTTTGTCTATATCTAAAATCAATGCTACTTATATTTATTGGTTATTTGTTGCTATTACGGTTTGATATTTAGTTATCTAATGAATTCGGATAAATCAGAATAATGTCACCTGCAGGAATGCTTCGACATGGATGAGTGTGTCCAATTTGGAAACCGTCGCTGCCACTCCCAACTCCGTCTGCACAAACACTATCGTGAGTATGGTGCAGAATATGTCCGAGATGTTTTCTCTGAGAATCAGAAATACAACGATATATAGCTCATATGTTAATCTTTCCACCGTTAGGGACTACAGATGTGCGTCAGCCTGTACCGCCAGGGCTTTCTATGTCGGCGAATCTTCACCCGCACCAGCCACTCGGATGTCTTACCTCGGACCAATCCTGTGCCCTTCCCTCCCAGATTTCAACCCCCTGTGACACCAACGCACACTGCATCATTCAGCGAAATGGAGATGTCACCTGCGCTGTACGTTTACACCCTCCAGACGCTTAAACTTCACTACATCTTCTGGTTATTATAAGCTGTCTGATGAATGTTGACCTGTTGCCCGTTTGTACTGTCGGCCCCCCCTTTCCCGTGCGGCAGGTAATGGTCACACCTGTGGGAAAGAGCCACAGATCCTGTGATGTGATTATCCAGACCGCTCCCGCTTCCATGCTCCCTATAGTGGACAACACACAAGCGCCTGATTTGCAAACCGGTCAGAGGCTTATTTTACATGACACCAATCTTTTTACCCACAATCCTCCTTCCTGTTTATATGTGACTGTTTATAAAGTCTGGTTCCTAAAGACGGACTATTGGGTTCTTAAGTTTCATTTAAACTTGAAACATGAAAGTTTTAGAAAACGTAAGATTTTGACATACCACGACGATGGATATGGGAAGAAATGTGGGCATGAGGAATCGGAATTGGATCATAGCTTGTTGGAAAGTACTTCTCTATACTGCTAGAATGCACAACCGATGCTTTTTGGACAATTCTGGGAATCGGATGGATGACATGAATAGACTCAGGGGGTCTGCAAACTTGTATGAGTCTGATGCCGCTGGAATGGAAGTTGATGTCTATTAGCGACAGAAAGGGCACGATACTAAGACATGTTGGGATTTCTGTTCACATTGTTATTATAATAATTTATCTCATAAAAATATTCGAACAAGAAAAACACAAAGTTGAAGCATTTTTGTTAGTGTCCTCAAACGTTTGCGGCCATGTTGTGACCCACCCTTGTTTTCTTCCTCATGTGGTTGTATAGAACCAAATAGAACGCCACTTGACGTTTATTCCGAGGTAAGATACTACAAATTGTGTGTACCCCTGGCTTGTTTACTTTTCAAAAGATTAAGCTAGTCATCCTAGTGCAGCCGGTTCATTCATTTATATGGACAAAGTTTGTTTTATATAATTACGACTCACGCCAAAACCGACTAAATGTGTCCCATCACCTTGTTCATTGTAACCCCCGCAAATGTAAAATGTTTTCTTTGCATTCTGCGTTGCTTTCGCTAAATATCCGTCTCTGCTAAATGAAGCGTAAAATGTTGGACGTGGTATTTTGGACAAATACCTTGATAGACTCTGTTGTTTGGTCAAGGATCCCTGGGGTTCAGCCCGACCACTATTGTGGGTGGGCGAGGAACGCGGCGACCCCCTGCTTGGCATCGGCGGGCCAACTGTGGTTTGCATGTGCAAGGCTGCTAGAGTGGCTTGCTGGTCTCTAACTGGCATGTGAACTTCATGATATGCTGTATAAGAATGACCGGTAGATTGGGGTGGTGTCCCTGTAAAGAGCACCCTGAGCTACTTCAATTCCTCGCGAGATGGATCCCAATCTTTGCGTGTGTGTGGATGATTTAGAATTTTTTTTGGTGTGTGTTATTTCAGGAAAGTGCGGTTGCGTGGATTGTGTGTCTGTGAATAAAAGACCTACGTGCAGAAATAGGAACTCCGACATGCGACTTCCATTATTGTTGGCTTGATCTGCTTAAAGCATGAAACTCTTAGCAGCGAATATCAAATGTCCTATCTCAGTAGATGAAGAGACAAACTATCTGTGATCCACGATGAGGATAAGTGACCCCAGGGTGAGTAACATGGAGACGGGTCAGATCTGCTGCCTCTGCTGATGTGTGATCGCGATCATCACGATGTGCCAGAGGTATATCATATATGTCTTCAATCCCTGCCTCTTCATTTTTCCCCCTTATGATTTGCTCTGTTCTTTTACCCATTATGTATTTATTCTGGATTATACACACAATAGTTCAGATGTGGGTGAAATCAGCATACCCTGGTCTCTCTGTTCCGTGTTTTTTTGTCGCATCCCCCCTCCCGTTTGTACCCCCCGGGAGTTCCGATTTCATGCAGGAATTCCAAGAAATGGCTGGAATTAACTGTCTGTGAATCAGTGCTTCAAAATCCCCCTATTTTCGGAGGCACCCCCCTCGGACCGGGAGGACCTCTTCCCATTCCATTTTTATCGATCTGTAGGTCTCTTAACTTTGTCTGCCCGCCCCCGTTGTATGCATGCGCACCACGCCCCTCTTTTGTCTTCTGCGAGTATCATGTGTACACATTCCTATGACACATCCTTCCTCTTCCCTCTTTTTCCCCCTTTTTCGCTCGTAGCGTACCCCGACTGCGCCAACCCATCTTGTCTATTCATAATGCATTGACATCAGTTCATTTAAATGACTCACACCTTGGACCTCCTGATAAAAGCAAATCTACCTTAGACATGTAGGATTGCTAGTAAACCAAACAAGTTAATCCCGTTCTTCTTTTTCCTACTCTTGCAGACAGATTTTTATGCTTGACTATAGGTAATATTAGTGGCGATGGTTGTGACACCAATAAGAAGGTGAGTACACTACAATTGTCGTGTGAAAATGTGTTATTTATTAAGCTGTCCTCCTTTATGGAGGATTGCTTTTCCTGCGACATCTAGTGCTTTTAAAGTGATATTTGTGGATTGCGCAAAACTAACAATCAGGTTTTTCCGTGAAACATCTCCAAGTTTCCGCTTATTGTTGTACAGTGAATGGAGAAGCCCCCGGACCTTTATATTTCCCCTCGGATTTTTCCTTTTATTTCTTGCATTTTCCAGACACCTCCCCCTCTCTCCCCCCCACCACCTCCCCGCCACTTTCCCTTTCGTTACGTTCCCCTTTTTTCCCCCCCTCCCCCCCCCCCGACACCCCCCCCCCCTCCCCCCTTTTTCCCCAACTGCTTCCGACAACCGCAACAGCTCTCAGCATCGGATTCGAGATTTAACGAAGGCCCAGCCGGTGACGACTCTGTGACCCCGAGGCATAGTGACAACGACGGTGTCCTATGAAATTTACCACGGCCATCAAAGGATTGGACCCAGAAAAACTGCAGACTGATTCTATCCCCCAAACCAGAAAAGAACAGACAGTTAAGAGCAGATTACTCGTGATGATAACTCATGGTGAATAATCTTAGATCGATCACTAAATGTCGCATCTTGATGTTTCTCATCTCTAGGAGAACGCGACGTCGTGACTGGTTTGCAGCCCGCGAGAATGACTTTGCCCCCCACATTCTTTCCCCCACTCCCAGTCCATTGTATGCAGTTATTGGATTTAGTGACGTGTGTCCAGAAAGTGCAGAAGTCACACTTACCGATTTCAGAGCCTATCAGACAGTCATATTGGACCCGGAGGGCGACGCTCAGATTGACCCGAACTGGGTGGTGCTAAATCAGGTAAAAAGCATCAAGGGAATCCTTAGGAATTCACAGATATGTTATGAGGTATAACTGAACCATGCCACTGTTCTTTCCAGTGACTTATATGGTTGAATTATTAATAAAATATTAAAATGATATCAATATAAATATTCCTATGCCACAGAATTTCAAAAATAACAACGGAACAAGTTTCAAACACTCTTCCTATCCTCCATTGCTTAAACAAACAGATTTTCCCTCCCCAAACTTGTGCCACTGGCTGAGACAATGTTATGTCTAGCCCAGTCAGGTCACTAAAACAAATTCTGTTTGCTTCCTTTTGGTGCTTCTAGTGGCACAAGAATCCAACACCGCACTTCTGAGTATAAACAGATATGTTTTGTGGTTTTTAGTAGACTTGTTTTGTTTCATGACTTTAATGTTCTAATGTTGCTTGTGTGACAAAACATGAACTTGGGTTTCAGGGTATGGAGATTGTTCAAACAATGAATAGCGACCCGGGTCTGGCAGTGGGTGAGTCTGAAAGTGTTTAAAAGCCAAGCTTCCAGCATACCCCTGAAGCGCAACATTAATAACATTATAAATCGTAAATCCACAGGTTACACAGCATTTAACGGGGTGGACTTCGAAGGAACATTTCACGTTAACACGGTGACTGATGATGACTATGCCGGCTTCATCTTTGGCTATCAGGATTCGTCCAGTTTTTATGTGGTGATGTGGAAACAGACGGAGCAGACTTACTGGCAGTCCGTCCCGTTCAGAGCCATGGCTGAACCGGGACTACAGCTGAAGGTGAACAGAGAAAGCTCAATCCATTTTGAATCCATTTGTGGAAATATATTTTTTTACGAAATTATGTTGTCACCAAAACAAGTTGGTGTGTCCCACTGTTGCTTAATGGTTTTAAAAGTTTGTGCGAAATCTGATCATCTGAAAATCTGAACGATTTTTAAGACCCAATTGTTTTCTTCACAAAAGAAGCAAGAAAATACAAATGATGAATATAATGTAACAGTTTTGTTTATTGGAATAGTGATAATAGTGCAGTATGCAAAAAACATCTCATTTATTTTGTCTTTGTTTTAACATTTTATATATTTTTTTCAAGTTTTAATTAGCTTTTTAATCCTTGGTTTTTAATATAGCCTCAGACTTTTGCACAGCCTCATAAAGCTCACTAATGCCCATATGACCATCAAATACTTAGGCAGAGTATCAGTATTTATTTGCATTGATTTATTTGAAAATTGTTTTGTATTTACCTGCTCTAGGCGGTGAAATCTCGCACCGGTCCCGGGAGTTTCTCCGTAATGCTCTATGGCACACGGGGCACACAGACGGAGAGGTGAAACTGCTGTGGAAAGACCCACGAAATGTCGGCTGGCAAGATAAAACCTCATACCGCTGGCATCTCACCCACCGGCCACAGGTCGGCTACATAAGGTGAGGCTCTCAACTGACTTTAACTGATCAGTTCTGTCTCGATGCCTTTAAAATGTTTAAAAACGTTTAAAATATTGATTACATTGAGATACAATTGATGTTATGTCTGCACTAAAGATTGAGATTGAGTCTATTTTTATTCAGAACAACATCAACAAATTGCCCAATTATCACATACACCTGCTAACCCCCATTGGTCTCTGGCATTGAAGACTGCCTTCATAGTTTTCTGTGGTCACAAGAGGGCGCTGTATCAGATAGGGGCAGTGTGAAGTAAGCATGGGCCTTTAGGAATGGATGGGGGCGTACTTCTGGTTATCCTTAAAATTTCTTCTCAGTTGCCCCTTCTTCCTGCCCCCTCGTACCCCTGAGACTCCGTTGAGTGGCTGGGCCCCCTGGCTGCCCATTGTTGTGGTTGCCATGCCAATGAAATCCTTTGGCAAGAATTTTCTTGGTGCCTGTTCATATGCAGATCCAACGGAAACTGCTGTAGTGGACGGGCGTTAGGAGAAAAGAGAGAGGGAGCAAACTGCAGAGGACAGTGGAAGATGTATTGTGTATGATTTCCTGTGCTAAGTCATTTTTTGGCATTGTTGTTTAAATGAAATGTCTTTCCCCAATACCAATGCGTAAATTCCATGTTCCTGTTAGACTTTTAGTTCGAATACGGTTAAACAGTTCTGAAGATTTTACCCACATTTACACTTTGTCTCTCTGAGTAAAAGAGCTGTTTAGATCAGAGGTTTACAAAGTCTGTTTAAATAAATACCTACAGGGGCAGAAAGAGCTGCCTGGTGCTTACATTGTGTGTGTGTGTACACGTGTATGCACATTTGTGTCACGATGTGTAGCCCGGGCTTTGTACAGCCCTTTTCAAACACACACACCTGCTTTGTATTCAGAGGATTGAATAGAGACCGCCGGACTTCAGAACCCACACGCCGTGCTCCGCTCATACATAATGCTATGTAGAACCAGCCTGCTGCTAAATCAAATCAGATCTCATTTATTATCAGGTACTTACAGGCTGAGCAGGTGGAGTTTAACAGCCAAGAGTAGCAGCTCTCTGCTTTTTTGGATCAAGTCAAGTTCGTTTTATGGCAATTTTGTAAAGGAAAAAAAATGAAACAAACATAGAATAAAGATAAAGCCCTAAACTAATTTGAAACAGAAAATATTCTCAAAGTCAAAAAGTCACTATACAGTGATGTCAGAAAGTCTAGCAGCAATGCACATCCAATAGCAACTCTTGTGTGTGTGTGTGGAAGGGTAAGACCCAACATTCCTAACATGAAATCAAAACAATAAATATACTTAAATAATGTACTGCAAAACGTGATCTGTATGGGATGAGAGTCAAAATAATATTAGCTTAGTATAAAAGCAATAGAAGTTAATATGTTTGTGTAAAATATGTGTTGGTTCCTGTGGCAGAGTGAAGCTCTACGAGGGCACAGAACTGGTAGCTGACTCAGACGTTGTGATTGACACCACTATGAGAGGGGGGCGTCTGGGCGTATTCTGCTTCTCTCAGGAGAACATCATCTGGTCTAATCTGCGGTACCGCTGCAACGGTAAGAATTAATCCACTCTTTGATATTTAAATCGTCATTCCCAGTTTCTCACATTCAACATTGAACACAAAGCCAGTTTCAAAACAATCTCAAAGTTTGGAATCAAAGTTCTTTATTGACAAAAGTATCATTAAAACAGAACTCCTTTACAAAAGTTAAACAGAAATATGACGATGGGTTTGCAAACCAAATACAAATCTGTACTTTTTCCTCCCCCAGATACCGTTCCGGAGGACTTCAGTCCCACACCGTAAACAGGTTCTAATGCACATAAAAGTGTGAGGAGATTGAAACGCCCTCCGTCTCTCTATAGTGCCCCCGAGACTCAGTAAGGGGCCATTGAACTCCTGTGTGTGAGGGGCTGAACAATCAGGACACGAGAGATTTTCCCAGTAACTGTGTCATTCTGAACTGGAAAGCCTGGGTGAAATGAGAGAAAAGACTTTTATTTTACATTTTGCGTGTTAATGCAGGGGCGGTATAAAGTGTGCTGCTGTGAGCGTGTGTATGCGTGAGAGGGTCCATTAGGGTGCGTATTTGTTTAAATAAAGAAATGTTTTTATACAACATAACATACACCCTGCATTACTTCGGCCCCATAATAATGATTAATACAAACGTAAATCACATTTAAAAATGTTGTCACCCTGACGTTTTGTCTCAATTCCAGAATTTAGAAATTGATGTACAATCATTTTGAACACTGTGGGATCTAAATAATGGTTCGTGTCTAAATCTTTATAAACCATTAGTTCGTGGAACCGATTATTCTAACAGTAAACATAACATATATCTAATAAAAGCAGATACAGAAGTGCAGTTCAAAACCTTACGGACGCGGACTGGCGCCGCCCTAGCGGTCGCATTGTGCACGTGCTGGTGCTGTGGCGGGATATTCCAGCGGGGAGTCGCGTGTTCCTCGTGGTCAGGGAGGCCGGGACGAGTGCAATATTGGCGGGAGATTGAACAACAGTGCACAACATCCCACACCTGCCAGACCGCAGGACTGCTCAACACAACTACAAAATAAAGACATACATTTTAAATACATTTTTTAAATTAAATTACACTTTACTTTTCCTTTGTGGTATCTTACAAAACCGATGAAGGGAAATGTGGCAGGTGGACTTTGGACCCCCAAGAGGACCCCACAGCCAAACTTTACAGACTACACGTGTGTTTGTACTGAGGCGTTATCTGTTAGCCGTGATCTTTAAACTCTTCTAAATGACCAATAATCATATTTAAGATTGGACATTTTTGGTAGCCTAAATAACCCCAAATTTTCCATCTTTTACCTCAAAATCAACCAAATATTGAGCGACACCCGTCATTTGCTTTAGGTTTACGAGAAGACCAGTGGACAATTTCCTTAAAAGATTATTGATGAACATATACTGCCCG
This sequence comes from Triplophysa siluroides, assembly GCA_006030095.1. Lineage (NCBI taxonomy): Eukaryota > Metazoa > Chordata > Actinopteri > Cypriniformes > Nemacheilidae > Triplophysa > Triplophysa siluroides. Next base: position 553,736 of record VCII01000037.1, on the reverse strand, counting down.
TTATACCATAAAGTATTCTGTTTATAATTAAATATTTCGTTTAGATAAACTGTTCTATAGTTCAAATGCACCTGTCCAGCGTACATAACGTGAATTCTACGGCTCATAGACACGGTTTTTATACACACTGCTTTCATTTCCTTAACATGGCAAAAAATAATGACATCAATTACATCTGGTTATGTTTTTAATCTTAGTCCTTGATACCTATTTATTTAAATAAGGCTTAGCCAAATCCCCTTGCCTGCGCGCACCCCTGGTTGGAAATCACTGTCCTAGACGCCCGGTTGCTTAGTAACGGGGTAATCTGTTGACCAACGAGTTGTGTAGTTGACAAAAATGTACAGCACCAAAGTGAAAGTCTGTCTGTAAAAACACACAATCTTCTTATAATGCGAGTAAAGATCGCCAACCTTACCATTTACAATAAATATTTTCCATTTTGAACGCAACTTCTCAACAAAACGAAGAGTTTACTTACCTAACGTTGCAGCTTACCGACGCATATTAAAATCGTTTTAAAACCACATCTGGACGAAACCGTTTATATACTTCTTGTCTTTTCACAAATATCTTGGTATAGTCCGGTGTCACGCTTTTGGCGCGTCTGCAGCTCGGTGGTTCTGGTTTTGACCGAAAACTGTGCGGCACAAAGGGACCTGCGGCCCCGCCTCCAACTAGCCAACAAAGAGTCTGAAACCCAGTGATGCATGCACGCATACTGTGGACAACAGCCCAGATCACATAAACACACACAGTAGACCCAGATCGCACTTTCTCCCTCACTAATGCATGCATACACACACACACACACACACACACACAGTAATGCATGCATCAGCATACACAGAAGGCTATACGTGCACACAACAGAACATCACATTACGCTTCAGTTAACAATAGAACATCCATAACGGTTTTGTTTCAGTTTTATATACAGTTTTAATCATGTATTCTGATCACAGAAACCCGTGTTGCAACTCACTTTATGCTATTAACATGTATTCCTTTGCTGGTCAGCACCGCCATCTGCCGATAGCACACTGAATTACGCCACACTTGGATCACGCAATATACACACTTGGAAATACATTTAAAATGTGCAAACTGGAAGACACAAGTCAGTAAAAGTGTCTCTCTTATGCGTGCACCCGCTAAATAAAAGCAAGATGTGCAAATGCATCTAAAGCCACACACGTGTTTTTAAAGAGTAGCCTAAATAAGAATGAGTCACACTTTTAGTGAAATGGAGTGCTTTGATTTACGCTTTTCTAGCTATATGGTTGACATTGTATCTACGTGGCTAATGCTATTTTATAATAGACAACTTTGAGCATAATGAAAGAACAGCAGCGACTGCTATCTCAAGTTGGTTCAGTACAGTCAAATAGGCAAAGTGTCTTAAAGTAGAATGATTGGTTCTTGGTGACTACATCATTTTTGTAGTATGCATTTGTTGTCTGATTCTGTAAATATCACGTTATATAAATAGTTCATTGACAAAGTGCTTTGTATAAAAGCGTCTCCCAACTGAATACATTTAAGTAATCATTCAATACTAGGCTTTAGTTCCAATAATATTGTTTGATTTAGAGTAGCCTAGTCTACATTGGACACTTTTGAATACACTATTAAACACTACTCTACACTAATCTAAATCGGCTTGAAGTATGAGTAGGCCTGTGTTCAGATATGTTGACAAACAGTGAGGCTGGAGCATGCTCTTCGTCAGCTGGTGCGCGCGTGGCAGGTGTGCGCTGCGGGTGATTACGAGTCTCACTCGTGCGGGTCTGTGACGTGACGTGGGGGTCACACCGCACAAGATTCCGTCACATTCGAGTGTCGGTGTCCCATTGACGGAACATTGTTGACGGGAAAAGATCTCAGCGTTGTGGTCTACGGGAGATAGTCTTCTAGTCCTGTAAGTGTATTTAAAAGTGAAATCTTTATTTAATATCTGTAATGTTGTGTTTATAAGGAACTACATGTATACAGTCTTAGTACGTTATTCAAGTTGTAGTACATTTCTTTGTAATGTTTCATATAAGAGATATTTTACTATTTACTATTTTATGGTGATCAATCCATGCATTCAATCCTTGCAACGATCACTGTGTTTTTTATTTATTTATTTACTATTCATTTATTTATATAATAAACTGTTGTAATGGTATTATATGCTACACATGTAGCCTATTAGGCCTATACTACTATTCTTTTTATATAATGTTTTAAGAAGGCTTAGAATTTATTTTCAATTTCTTTCGTTTCAAAGACTTGAAAGGTTACCAGTATCAGTAAAGGTTTTTTATCAGGATTTGGGGAAAAGTACTTTTACTATATCACTGTATTTACAATAAGGTAGGCTATTGCAGTAGCTATTGGGCCTTTTTTATTCGTTTTCACAGACAGATAGACACACACAAAGCTCACATGCTTGCCATGGCACATACAGTCAAACATAGCCTTAAGACTTATAGCTTAATGCCGAAACACAATCTAACAGAAGTTGCAGTTTAAAGGACAATACTGTTTCAGTCTCCAACATATACAAAGTGTTGGGACCTGAAGTGTGTGTTTATGGAAGTTTGGACCAGAAATGAGTTCTCTTTAAAAACGAGTTTCCATGCACAGTTATACATCAGTCACAGTAAGAATGAATCTGAGATGTAGCGCTGAAATTAGACTGCAGAAGGTAACAGAGCTGTAGAGTTCCTGCAGTCCGTCTCACACCTGCTTCTGTGCTGCAGAGCTCTCAGCTCTGACTATTTCCACAGGGGCAGGTGCTGGTATGGCGGTATATATTTAGACCCCTCTATTTCTGCCCTGCAACTCCCGTAAATGCCCCATATGCTACCAGCCGTCCCATGAACTAGAATAAATATCAGCTGTCGATGCTAGAACAGTAAAAGAAGAGTACAGTAAGAAGAGATGGCAGTGCAACGGAAAATGTTAAATGGATCGTACATTCATCTTTTATTAAGAGTTCATTTGCAAAAATAGATAACTCTGTTTTTATACATGTTCAAAAATCATGTGTTTAATTGTGTTAGTTAGCTGTATTTTTTGTGTTATTATTACTTAATCAAAACAATCTAACTGCAGCTTGACTGACATTACTTGGATTGCACAATAAAAAATATGACACTTTTAAATACAGAGTTATCTGTTTTGCGAATGCACTCTTCATATTCAATAGAAGAAAACATTTAATAAACTAGGATGTCCTACATTTGAAGATTTAGCTTACTTTACAGTAAGGTATCCACACACACACAGAGTATTTTGCGTTTACTCTTGTGTTCCACCAATGTTTGCTTTGGACTCTTAGTAAATAACATGTGAGCGAGAGTTCAAACTGCGAAATATCTTCAGAAAAAGTTTTACGTTTTTTATCTCTGAAGAGGCTTACATAAATCACATTTAAAATGGTCTGAATGTCAAAACTTTAAACACAAATATCAAAGCGAGTGGCGTCTGCAACCAAATGATGCTGGACATTTTCTCAGAACTAATATCACTTTTCTGAGCCATGTTTGCAAAGACTTTAACCAGCTGGTCTCATGTGATTTTGTATACATGTGAATTTACACTGAAGTTTACACAGGTGTGCCAACAGAGTTACCTTAAAGTTTACTATCCAAAGTCAAAGTGTATAGATGTCAAATACTTTATCCATTTTTTAACAATCTAACACATAAACAAATGATTATCTGAAGTGTTTCCATTGTATTTCACTATAAAAATGTCACACATTTTGACTGAATGTAAGCTATTCAGGTCCATTTCACATTATTGTTTGGATGAATTCTTGCGCATTGGTTTTTTAATATGGACATGTTTTCCTCCAATAGATGTTCAACATGTTCGTGACATCATCAGTTCTTTGATGGGTCTCAAGACCTGAAGAGATTCCGATGAACTCAAGGTACGTTTTAAGAGCTATAACATATGGCATTGTTTATGATATCTGTCGTATGATTAATCTTATATTTGGTCACATATTAAAGTTGAGCTTGAATTACATTTTTTTTTTTTTAAATCACTTTAGTGTGTCCATTCCAACACTCCAATTGTTAAAATAAAACATAAAAAATACTCCTCTTAGAAAAGAAGACAAGTTTAGAAATAGAATCTGAACAATTACAACATTATTTTTTAGAAATAATAATACGTTAGTTTTCCTCAGATTTGTAATTGGATGTGTTTGGGTTTGTCTGCCCCGCGTGTTTTTTTATATGTAACAGGGGTCAGTTGCAAGAGCTGTAGGGCTTGTGCGGACACCTGCGAGCAGGCCGTCCCGCCTGTGTCTGTATGGATGGGAATGGCAGCACCAGCTGCTTGTGGGAATCACTCACACACATCAAGGAAACACATTTATCTCATTATTACATCAGTCCTGCTGTTTAGTGCCCCTTCTGGTAAGGTCCCATATAAACTTTACAAAAATGTGCCCTCATTTACCAAAATCCCCGCAATGTGTGATATAAAGAAGTTTAAACAAGCATTTACAGTAAACTGATCTTGTTTTCCTTTTCTCCAGAATGTGCACAGTGTCGTATCCTACAATGCAATTCCGAATTTGTGGCTGCGACTTTGGAGATGGGGGTCATAGGAGGAGGGGGAAGGGAAGGGGGTAACGCCGGCTACTGCAGCGCCCTGCGATCCTACGCTCTCTGTACCCAGCGGACCGCCCAAAGGTGCCGCGGAGACCTGGCCTACCATTCCGCAGTGCAGGGCATCGAGGATCTGCTCATTCAACACCGCTGCCCCAAAACAGGCCCCACGGTTCAGCCACGACCCCCGCCCCAGGCCCCTCTCTCAGGGGACGGATGCTTCTATGAGAAAGCCTTTGTGAAGAGGGAAGGCCGGACCCCAGAATACCTGCACTGTGGGGTGTTTGGGGACCCTCATGTCCGCACCTTTAATGATGAGTTTCAGACATGTGCCGTGCAGGGAGCTTGGCCACTCATTGATAATCAGTACCTGTATATACAGGCCACCAGCTCGCCCACTAGAGGGAGCTCTTACACCACTGTACTCACAAAGGTGCACACACACACACATTTTCTAGTGTGACAGCAAAGTGATGTTATGTTTGCCACTAGTCAAAGTTAAAGGTTACTTACTTATTATTGATTATTTAATAAATACATTCATTTTATATTTAATTTAATTTAGTTCTATTTATTTTCAGAGTTCCATTTAATTTCAGAGAACAATTTATTTGAATTTATATAAATTAAATTATAGAATTAAACTGAATTTAAAATTAAATTAAATTATGAAACGAAATGAAAATGTGTGGCTCTATTACAAGGAACAAAGACAGAATAGAAACCATAGAAAACATATGGTTTATTAGAGTTTAAAACTGTTTACTCTGAATATAAATGTCTGAGGTTGAAAAAGCAATCGCAGCATTTCCAAAGTAAATTTTTAATTATGTAAAGTAAAATTTTTGTTTTGTAATCAAATAAATGAATCTATGTAAAGTGTACGTTTTTGACTCTTAAGTGTACAATATAATGGAATTACACTATGTACAAGATTTCAAAGTCAGCCCACATCAGTTTTGTGAATGTTTTAATATTTTGTGTACCTTTGTGTAACATTTCACATGTCTGTTACATCATCAGATCACCGTTATCTTCAAGAACTGGCGTGAGTGCGCAGAGCTGCAGATATACCAAGCAGAGGTAGATAACGTCCCCCCAGCATTTGTGGATGGCTCCATGACCGGCAGCGATCGCAGAGGCCATCAGAGTCTGCGGGTCACCTCACGTGACCCCGGCCGACACGCTGAGATCAGCGCTACACACATCGGAACGACGCTCGTGGTGCGTCAGATAGACCGGTCGCTGAGCCTGTCTGTTCGCTCCCCTCGGGCGATCGTAGAGTCTTACACACCCGAGCAAGACTTGCAGCTGTGTGTATGGGGGTGTCCGGTCTCACAGCGTCTAGGAACCCCACCTCCATCCACGGTTGCGTACTCTCACTGTTTGTCTGTGCTTCCTGTGCGGGATGTGTATTTTCAGGCCTGCCTGTTTGACCTGGAGGTCACGGGGAGCACGAACTCTAGTGCATCAGCTGTGGCTGCGCTAGAGGACGCTCGAGCGATGATCTCTGACCCCAAGAGGATTCATCTGCTGATGGGCAGGGCGGGTAACACACCTGCGTCTCTGCCGATGGTTGTGGTGATAAGTGTCTTTGCAGAAATCCTCAGACGTGCTTTGTCATGATGGCATGACAGAAATGCAGCAGGTTTATGGACATCCTGAACCAGGGAGTGCGTGATGTTTAATGCATAATTATACAATTGTTCAACGTTTACATGATTTCAGAGTTTTGTTTGGGTGTTTGTATGTTGTGAATGCAGAGGCCGTCTGGAACCGCCTTGCCAGGACTGTTTATTTGTTATTTTGTTGCATAAAGTGTGTGATCTATGAATGTAATACATTTGTGAATATCTACATCAGGAGAAACATAAATAACATTAGAAAAAAATATTGAAAATTTTTTACTTGAAAATGCATGTGTATGCTATTGAAAGTTGTGTTTTCTAAAAGGTTTTGCAGACATAATATGAGTGTATTTATAATAAACAAAAAATGTGAAATATTTTTTACATAGCAGCAAATTATTTACAATATTTATAAATAGATCACCAAATTATTTTAATATTTAAATGAAAATAATCTTATAAATGTTGTGCTTTTTGTAAAATAAATGCATTTATTAGTTAACCACAAAATATTTTTATAATATGCTTTGTAACTTATTTATGGTGGATGACCATTAAAATAGTTTTGTAGTGTCATCACTTTGAACATTTACATTATGCATTTATGCATTCGGAAAACACTTTTCTTCAAAGCAACTCACATTGCATTATACTTTACATTTGTTAGTGCAATCCCTGGGATCGAACCCATGATATTGGCGTTGCTAGCACCATGCTCTAACCACTGATCTTCATTTTGCGTCTTTCATTTTGATTCACTAAATAGTGGTGTGCGGTGGAGGGTGTATTTTGATCTTTATGTGTGTCACGTCGGTTTATTCTTTCACTCCTTGTACCCACATGGAATGAAAATCAAGATGTGTAATCTATAACCACTTTATACATAACTGCAAGTGCTTTATCATCCACAAGTACTGACAGATTCTGAGATATTCTACACTATTAAGCAGTGACCCATAGTGTTCCTCTCAACTTAAATGTGCTATCACTGGTTTATGTTTGTGTAATGTATGAGAACCCGTAATAAATGTAGACAGCTTCAGTCTAGCTCCATAATGGAGTGTGTCCTTTCCTCAGAAAGGCTCATAACTCTGAAGATAAAGAGTGTCATTGTGGAAGAATGATGCCAGCATGTATAAGGTAAGCAGCTGTTTTTGTATTTACTCTCAGTGATTGATGGGGTTATAGGGGGAATTGTGTTATAGGGGCAATTGTGGCCTAATGGTTAGAGAGTCGGACTCGTGACCAGAAGGTTGCCGGTTCGATCCTCAGGGCCGGCAGGTAATGATTGAGGTGCCCTTGAGCAAGGCACTTGCTCCCCGGGCGCTGCAGTGATTGCTGCCCACTGCTCCGGGTGTACGTGTGTTCACCACTTGCTGTGCGTGTGTTCACTACTCACTGGATGGGTTAAAAGCAGAGGTATATTTCGGGTATGGGTAACCATAACTGACAAATAGGTCACTTTCATATAACCGTACCGCTCTTGAACTTCAAGGAGGAACCTGTGCAGTAAAGTGTGTTGGACCAGTCAGTAGATGACAGTGCCCATCCAATCAGAGGTGTCCATGACAACATCAATCTTTCTCAGACACGTTTTATAATCGGTATGCAATTGTTTGGTCAGCTCTGATGACCTATGGAATCACTTTATATACATTATGTTCTGTTTGATATCTGTGCACAGTGAGGTTTACGCTAATATTATGCAACGGCAAAAAAGAGTATAGTATAGTATAGTATAGTGCTTCTATGTGATGGTAATAATCACATTTTCTGTCTTCTGTACTACGATATAAAATTCAGTTAAATTCCAATTCTATTTCTATATTTCTAATACATTTTAGCACAAACTGCAGAGAAAGAGTATAAAATCACGTGAAAACATTAAAAATAAAAACCACATGGTAGGCCTACATGCCCAAAACGGTCCTTTACATGTCCTGTTGTCTGTTATGCTACAGTGGTGAATAATATTTACAGTATTTTTCGTGAATGTGTCCTAGATACGTGACTTTCCATCGCAAACATGTTGTTGTGGAGCAGGGAACATATGTGTCTCCAGTGGGCATTCGTGCCCCACCCCGGTCCATATAATTAGCCCACCTCCTCGAACGCCCATTGCCACATACCCACGAGCTGTCCACGCGCTATATCCGAGTGCTCATTGGCCGGAGTCGACACGAGTAGCCCGGGCGTCCTATGAGAGAGTCGACCGTGGGGCGATCCACGGGCGCACGTGAGTGTCCTGCGCCGATGCCCATATGTGTTTCCAACTCCCATCATCAGCAGAGCCGCGTGTAAACTATATAACCACCCACTTCCACTCAGTGTTTACCGACAGAACAGAGTTACCATTACATTACAAACACACACTATAGAGAATAATAACAATAATAATACAGATAACAACGTCGCTAGGTTTTGGTGAGCTTTACGCACAGCACTGAATTACAAAGGAACCAAAAAAGGACAAATTGAATAAAACTTTTAGTAGTTTTGATACAATTATTATAAGTTAAAAGAAATGGGCGTGCTGACCAAGAAACCCAAGACTTTCGAGGTTCGGCTGAATGATCCGAACAAGCTCGTGTACGCCAGCGGAGATAAAGTGGCCGGGAGTGTGATAGTGGAGGTGTCGGAGGTGATGCGCGTCTCCGCCGTCCGACTGTTCGGGATCGGATGCGCAAAAGTCGATTATACTAAAGGAAAGCAGCGCTGCAGAGAGGAGATCGACTACCTGAAATTCGAAGATGTCCTTCGGCTTGATCATCAGCAGACAGGTGAGACCAAAGATTGTTTTTTTCTTACAGAGATGTGCGTGAGAGCTAGTTTTATAATGAGGATGGACAGATGCTTTTGATCTTTTTTGTAAACCATAATTTGTGGAGGAATATCCTAAAATTGTTTCAAGATTGGATTGGTAAAAATGTAAAACAAATTGCAATTCTCAAAGCACAATCTCTCCACCACAGATACAGACGGCTCTGTCACTCTGAGGCCTGGAAACAGATATGAATTCATGTTCGGATTTGAGCTTCCACAGGCAGGGTGAGTGTCTTTGTAAACGGCACATTACAAACAGCAAAACAAATATTTATGTATAAATAACTGTGTGACTACTTTTAATGCAAGATCTTTCACCCCTAACAGGTGCTTAGTTTCCTCATATGATGGGAAGTTTGGCTCAATTCAGTACTACGTGAAAGCAGTTGTAGAAAAATCAGGCCAGCCTTATGCGGAATGCAAGCAATATTTTCAGGTGGAGGAACCTATTGATGTGAACACCCAAGAACTGATGGTGAGTAAATCGGAGACGCAAAGATGATGTGATTAAAACGCGAGAAAATCGTTCAGCTCCTAATATTCTTATCCCTTTCCTATTAGCTTCCAGTTACAGGTGCAAAAGAGAAGAAAGTCACTTGCATGTTTATTCCCGATGGCAGCGTTTCCTTGGCCGCCCAAATTGACCGGAAGGGTTACTGCGAGGGAGAAGACATTTGCATCAATGCTAAGTTCGAGAACGCCTGCTCTCGGATCGTCATTCCTAAAGCTGCCATCACGGCCAAGCACATATATCTGGCGAACGGCCGCACCAAAGTGTTTTACGAGAAACTCACTTCGGTCAGGGGCGACCACATCATCTCCGGCATGTGTGACATATGGCAGGGTCGAGTTCTTCGTGTGCCCAAGCTGAAGCCCACTATCTTGGGCTGTGACATCATCCATGTTGACTACACACTGAGGGTGAGTCACATATCTGATAAGTGATAATCGCTGGCACCTGTATGGTCAGGGTTTAACCTCCATGGTTTCTCTTTCTCCGGGACAGATCTATGCGCATATCCCAGGCAGCGAGAAGCTGATCCTTGAGCTTCCTCTGGTCATCGGGACGATCCCCTACAACGGCCTGAACAGTCGAACCAGCAGCATGAGCAGTCAGGATGGCAGTGTCACCTCCAGAACCTGCGTGTCCATGCCGTCCTCTCCTCCCAGCTACAGCGAGATCTCCCGGGACGACCTGTTGGACAGTTCCTTCGTCCCACTCTTGGACGATTACGACGAAGATGACAGTCCTATCTTCATACGCATAAACGGGCACCATCTCCCCCCTCCTCCGGCGTACACTGAGGTACACATACACGCATGCACATAGAAACACAGCCAATGTCCAGCTGAGATTGCACTAAGGTTGACTTCTGCCTCTGATCACACAGGTGAATTGAAACTCCGGCAGAACAAACACAGCTCCTGACTGAAAGATTCTGATCTCGGAATACAGAAGTACACTTTTACTCCGGAGCTGCGGACTATGAAATGCTGTGGCGCAGCAAATTGTGGTTGTTTGCAAGTTGAAGCTGTCACTTCTTGAAAAATGATTATTCACATCTTCATGTACATTGCTGCGGCTCCTCAGCATCTGAGAGAGTTTGTGGATTTGTGAGAAGTTTTGCCATGTTGGTATAATACTTTGTCTGCTGTTATTGCTGTTCCAAATTGGAAAGTGAGCGTGAAAGTGAAGCGTTTTCTGAAAACTCTTTGTAACTGCAAATAGTTTTGTTAATATCATATTGAACTTTGTATAATTTTGATATTTGCAATGCCTTATATCGCAATTTGCATGTACTGTATTTCTGATTAGATTTTTAAATCAGAACATTTATATAGAATAATGAATCGAACAATTAATCAAATCCAAATTTGTTATTTGAATTTTATATTTTTGCCTTTTTTAATAATTTTTAATAGTCAATGCAATATCTACTGTATCAGTGTTATAGATAATAATGTTTGCAATGCATAATACAATAAAACATTTGAAATAATCAATAACAATCAAGTGTCATAAATGTAATCTATCCGTCCATCCCTCCATCAAAAATAAAATATTTTTTCCTAAATACATGTACAATTACTGTTGTACTGCTTAAAAGTAAATATGAAAGTTTTCTTTGTACTATTAAGGTCTGAAATGACATCTGCTTTGACCCGTTTCTCCAGTTTTCGTTTACTGCATATAAATGCAAATATAAACTATATCTTTATTTGAAATTATGGTGAAAGATTCCTAGTAGATCACAGAGTGAAACAAAAAAGGTATTTTGGTTTCTTATTTTTGTCCGCAGCTGTATTTAAACCTTGATATCTTTAACATTGACTGAGTAAGGTCATGTCAAAGATTGAAATCATATTGAAATGAATGACTGAAATCAAACTTTGATGCTCCTACTATCATGATAATATTGTGAGACTTAAGCCTGGATTTCACAGACAGGGTCACATATTATTCCACATTGTGTGCCTGTGTTATGAAACATCCGGTGTGTTTATAGCAGCTCATTTTCTGTTTAGACTCACGAGGTGAGAAGAGGTGAGAGGGAAAGCAGGGGAAAGGTTGACAATCAGGAGACAATGGAATGAATGTAGCGGTACGTGATGAGCACCTGTTATTGTGACTATCTGGAAGGGTTTATTTACAGGCTCGGTACAGCTGGAGAACATTCAAGAGCTGTTTATCCATCACTACAGCAACTTCCATTCATGGGCGTGCGTTCAGAATAGCATTTGAGTGATGTAACTGTAATCCAAACGGGCAACCTGAACGTGCTGGTAACAACGAACACACATGCTCAGCATGAAGATCACACCATCTACAGTACACACTACACTAACGTTTTTGTTGGTTTAGTGTGTGTGTTGAAATGCTTCATGTGCAAAAACATTCTTTGGTGGGATACAACAGTCTGCATTTTTCTAATTTTAATACATTGCAGGTTCAAAAGAATCGGCACATCCCGTCATTTTAAAAGGAAAATATTCCTTGTATATTTTTCATGTAATTTCATTTCAAGTAAAAATTTATTTTAATTTTCTGATTTTTAATGTGGCTCCAGGACCCGGGCGTACTAATGAAACTGAGAACGGATTGAATATCAAATGACTTAGTAGAAGTGTAAAAAAGTGTACAGAATACAAAATAACATCCGACCGTTCCCCGAAAGAAGCGGCCCTGTCCAGAATCATTCTTGCAAAACTGCATGCATGCCGGGTAGGATCAGTGATCCTGGGAACCTGATAGGGTTATTTACTCACAATGCAGCTGTTCCTTTAGATCTCAGAAAGGATCTGCACCTTTCTGGGACCCCCCACCTCTTTCTCACGTACTCTGTTCATTTCCAGTTCTTGAACTTGAGCCTTGATTGGAAATCCAAGTACTGTGTCTTTATGTGTCCTCTTGTATTTATAAACGTTCTTAATGTTGTGATGAAGTCTACGATTCTGTAGCATCAAATTGTGTTAAAGTTGATTCGTTTTGCTGCGTATAGTTAACGTCGTACTGAATACAGTGCAGTAAGGCACCTCCCATTGACTTCAATAGCTCAACAGTTAAGAGAGTTCACCCAAATATTTTGTCATCATTTATTCACACTCATGTCGTTCAAAACCTGTGCATGACTCTAATGTTTATTCTGGGCAAGACAAAAGAAGATATTTCCAGAAATGTCTCTGTGGTTTTGTGTCCAAACAATGGAAGTCTATGGGGGCAATTGTTATTTGGCTACCAACGTTTTTCAAAATATCTTCTTTTGTGTCCTGCGGAAGAAAGAAAGTCATACAGGTTTAACATGACATGAGGGTGAGTAAATAAAATACATTTTATTTTTGGGTGACCTGTTCTTTTAACTCTGGGGTTTTAAGATTTTAATAAATTAATCATATGCGCTGTAGCAGGCCGTTGTTAAGAAGAAACAGGTTTGTTTTAACGCTCTCTATTGGTCTACCACTGTAATGACGTTGTGGAGAGAAGATGAACCTGAAAGCTGAAATTCTGAGCTTTACATACTAAATTTAAGTGGTTAAATCTCAAAGAGCGGGCAGCAGCGAGTGATGTTTGTAGGCGTGTTTCCGAAAGTTTGGTCGCAGTAAGGAATTTACAGAATATCTTCATGGAACATGATCTTTACTTAATATCCTAATAATTTGGGGCATAAAAAGAAAACTATCATTTTGACCCATACAATGTATTGTTGGCTGTACCCATGCGACCGGTTTCATGGTCCAGGGTCACAAATAAAATGTGTGCCTTTAGACTATGAACATTCACCAGAATATGTTTCTATGAACACATTATATTCATTAGATATCTGAAGGAAATTCAAGAACATTCTAGAGTTCAGCTCCTTTTGCCAGTCATCTAGGCCTAATCTCTGCTATAATCCAGTTGTGTTTGATTTCTCCAGTGTAATGTGAGTGGAGTACTGGACGTCCTCCTGACTAATGCTGTCTACTCCCAACAGAGAGGACAGGACACTGTGTAAACGAGAGGTGGGAGATGAGCCTTGATCCACGTCAGTCAAAAAATGTATTATCTTTTGTCTCCTGTGTGGTGCAAAAGACATATTGTACCTTCTCCAGCAGCCATTGTGCAAAAGAACAGTGTTATAAAACAAACACCATAAAGGTACAGAGTGTCTTCTGTGTTTTCTTCTGTGTTAAATGACCTTCTCTGATCCCACTTAATTGTGCAACAATCTATAAGTGAAATAAGGATGCGCTGAAAATGTTAACACTGTTAAAACATGAATAGCACAATTGAGCAACACTGGCTTAGCTAATGGCACGAGTCTATCTGTTTCATGACCCTAGTGAAACAGAAATGATACATTTCACCTTTAACACAACTACCAGGCAATAAACAAACAAATGGCTGCCAACGCAGAATCTTCGCCTGCAACATACTGCATCGATCGCATCACCAGCAATCTTGGAATCATGAATTGAGAAACTCAGAAACGTGATGCGGTTGTTTTCACTGCAGCTCTCAAAAAAGATCTGTGCCTCTTGTGACATCCGTCACGTTCTCTCTGTGTCCATCCAGCTCTTGAACTTTAGCCTAGTTCAGATGTTCCCTTAGAAAGTGAAACTCTCTTCTTGTCTTTTCTATAAGCTTCCTTATTTCAGCAAAGATAATGTATCCATACATAAGTCAACTCCATTTATGCTGTGAGACAGATTTACATTCAATTGATATGATTCAGATGATATTCAATTAGCAGATGCTTTTATCCAAAGTGACTTACAAATGAGAGTGCATTCGACATAACAATAAGTATCGACAGAGACATTTTTACATGTAGGATAAGATCTGAAGTGAAAATGAAGGAAAAATTACAATTTCTTAATATTCACATTTATTATATTTTATAATACTCAAAGGAACAGTTCACCCAAAAAGGAAAATTCTGTCATCATTTACTCGTCCTCAAGTAATTCAAAATCTGTATGAATGTCTTTGTTCTGATGAACACACAGAAAGATATTTGGAAGAACGCTGGTAACCAAACAGTTCTTGGCCACCATTAGCATAGTAAAATTACTTCATACATGTCAAAAACTGGTTATACGCATTCTTGGTTGTCACATTTCCCATCTCACCAAGATGTTCCTCTTACAAAGATGTACTGTGGCAGTACCATGACATTTATAGTATCAGACTGTAATACCTGTGCCACTTGTAATGAACGTTTACCATATTCATTTACCAAGGAAACTCTAAGATTGCCCTGGTATTACCATGGTGCGTGTCCAAAAAACATTTTCTTTTTTTTTCTTTTTACCAGTGCCTTTGGTTACTTGAGTGTAATGTGAGCGGAGTACGGGTCGTACTGCTGACTAATGCTGTCTATTCCCATGAGAGAGCGGGACTCTCCGCTTTGACTGACAGGTGCAACATGGGCCTTGATATTTGTATTACCGAACGTGGCCTAGAATCCAAAGCATTTGATAAAATCCATCATAGAGAGGATGTCAGTTGGGCGTGTAACCATAAACTATAGCTGGAGTGAAGCAGACATTTTATATGATAGAAAAGATTATATAGCACATACAGTAATGATGGATGTCCTGTTTTATGAACCGCCAAAAGTGGATTGTTAGTGGTGCTTGCCTTTGAAAGCTGTTATTACTGCCACTCAGAACACCTTAGCAACCGCATAGCAATGTGCTAAAAACCACCCACAGCATCCGAGCATCATGGTGCCCACTTTTCTTTTGTGTGGGCAAGCACCACTAACCGTTTCTTATTTAAAATCAAGCTTAAATGGTTTTTTAAACTTTTACTATTTGTGTAATTGTGCAGACTCACTCCAGACTGGATTCAGACAGTTAAAAAAGAGATCAGTCTATTAAAGGTAAATGGCCTTTCAGATGACTGATCATGGCATTTGGAGATCCCCATAATCAGCTGTAGACAGCCAGACAGCCAGACACAGTAAACCTGAGCACAATGACCTTTTCGGCCCAAGAGAGAGGTTTTCTTGTGCTCAGATCTATATTACAGAAAATCCGGACAGTGTTTAAAGGGATAGTTCATCATTTATTCACACTCGTCCAAACCCGTATGACTTTCTTTTTTCTGCAGAACACCAACGAAGATATTCTGAAGAACGTTGGTAACCAAACAACGTTGGCTCATATAGACCATTGTATGGACACAAAACCAACCCAAGACAGTCAATTAAACAACCCAGTACGATGGCTGGAAGCAAATGCTTATATTTTCAGTTTCATTTATATGCAATGTGTAGAGATATGAACCCTAATGAAGAATTGACCATGCTGTGTTTCTTACAATCTCAGACCCCAAGTGTCACATTTTCCAAGAAAAGCGTTTGTGTGCGTGGATGAAGTGTTCTCTGTATAAAACTCAATTATTCACCCTCCTGTGGAGGGCAGGACAGGTTGTAGATTGTTACGGAGGGTCCTTGGGTTGCTTTTGTTTTCAGTACACGATCACCACAGGCAGCGGTGCATCCTAATGAGCAGTGATGAAGGACGAGGACATCTCCACACCTACTTAGTCGGGATAACTGCCTCGGTAAGTGTGTGTGTTTGTGGTACTTTAGCTTCACTCTGTTATTAGAACACATGGTCTGGAAGACGTGTACTCTCAGCTTTCATATGTACATGTTTTGCTGTCTGACATCATGTCCGATCTCTTCACCTGGACACTTGCAACAGGAAATGGGTTTGATTCCCAGGAAACGCAATGTATATAAATGCACCGTAACTTGATTTGAATACATATAGGACAATGCATACACGTAATGTGTATAATATGAGCATGTATAATAATAAAATAATATTTCATGAGGACAGTACACTCTCAAAAAGGATGCTTGTGTTGTGCTTTTTAACACATCATGTTTTATGTGTCATGTAATGAAATAAACGAGAGGGACGACACAATTGAGTTAAAAGTCCCAGAAATAACACGGAGCTGTGTTAAATGGCATCACATTTTATGTGGTGTCCTTAACTGAATACAAAAGGTGTTGTTTCTTTCTGTTTTTAAGTTCACCACGTGGATTTGGAAAGATTATTCAAAATGATAGCACTGAAAAAGGCCCTAAAAAGGATTTCCTTTTTTTATTAATAGAACCTGGATTTTGCCCTAAAGAAAGAAAACAATTATGTGTACATTTGTGTCGTCTGATCATTCACTTTAAGTATGTCTGCTGTAAATATGTCCCCGTAGCTCCTTCCGTGGTCAACCCTCTGCCCTGCTCTTATTTCAGCGGCCTCTCGATGCTGTAATCTTCCACTGGACATGAGCTGCACTCCACTTCCTTGAAACGAAGCCCACATTTATTCCTGGAAGAATCCCTTTGCCTTTCCTCCATTAAAGCTCAACCGATGTTAGAAAAACTGTCAAACAGCAGTGATCTAGAGTTGAAGGGTCATGTCAGGAATTATGTTTTTCTTCTATGCTCATCATTGTCAGAGCTTAGTTTTATTTTTTGTAATTCTTTCCTGGCGTGCGGGAGAAAAATAAGAAACCCCCGCTTTCGTCTTAATAGATGCACATGCAGAAAAACCAAAGTAAATGAGATGCAGAGAACACACGTTTCCCTAAAGGAATAGTTTACCCCAAAATAAAATTCTGTCATTATTTATTCACCCTCATGCCGTCAACACCTGTTTTGCTTTCTTTCTTCTGTGGAAAACAAATAAGATATTTTAAGAAATGGGTCAGTGGGGTCCAAGAGTTGAGTTACCAACATTTCTCAAAATATCTTCTTTGCATTCCACATGTTTACAACATACCAAAAACTTTAGTCCAGATTATGTTTGATTATCAGTTGTGTGTATAACAAGTAGTGCTGGTGTGTGGGTGAAGTATTGCACAATTGTGGTGTAGAAAGTTAGTAGCACCCCCTACAGACCGCATTGAAAAAAGCTCATATGCGGAGGTCATTATTATTCTATGCTCTTATGTAACTGTTTGTAAGCACCTGTCCATCTATCCATTCATCAGGTCTTTTAATAAGACAGAGTCTTGGCAAAGTGTCAATTTATTAGATAAAAGCAACAGCAGTCTAATATCAGATAAAACTGTGCAAGCACAAGAGTGTTTGTAAAACATAATCTTCATAACAATCATCCACATTTGCTGCCATTAATCATATTCATAAAATGTATAAAATATACATTACGGTCTAAAACCTAACAAATTCGTAAAACTATTTCTGCAAACTCTAATAATCACTAACTAAGCTCTAGTAAAACACAGCTGCAAGCGTGTGTTTGTGTGTGTGTGTGTGTAGGCAGATATCAAAGTAATCTCAGTCTCTGTCTCTCTCCATCTTCCAGCTCCAGCGCTCTGATTCTAACGCTCCTCGTCAGCAATCTGCAGCTCTGCCGACCCACCGGATGAAAAGAAACTCACTGCATACAGATCTCAACATGAGCTGCCACACAAAATGATCCATCACAGAACAGTCCTGCAGGATTGACAGCGCCAGAGATGCTCACTTTCCAGAGGAGTGCGCCACAGACCGGTCGCCTGCTTCAGTAAACAGCTTCATCCATATTATCATCGCTGTCACCTCCAAACTCCTCTCCGTTGTCAAAGTAAGACATGGCGTAATCGGTTTCCTGTCCCACACAAATACAGGCAAGGTATAAAGTGCAGATCTAGTTTTGTTGCTAAAAATTTATTGTGTTCCCTGATAATCCTGATCAAAAGATCTGCCATAATAAAGAGTCTTACGTCTTCAAACTCCTCTTCGTCGTACACTTCCTCTCCATCAGCCTCTTCCTCTTCTGGCTTCTTCTTCTCTGCCTCCTCTTCATCAGAACTCCCTTCTTTCTCTTTCTGCTCCAGAGTCTGAATGCAAAAACACAGGTGTTGATACTCTGATCAATTGATTTTCTATCCCTTAACCGTCACAGTAACATTTTTACATGCAGGAAAGGCCTTTTTCATTTAGGAAGGTGAAACCAGAACACACAATATAATAAGTAAATGATAAAAAAAATGTAAAACTAGGTATAGCGTGTTTAAAGGCAATTAAAACCGTTTATTTGATTTCAAATGTGACATGTTGTGCATTACAGATTAATAGCATTGTAAGAAAAAATGTGTGCGAATATGTGTGTCAGATTTTACCCACATTGTGTATGATCATGGTCCATAAACATGAAAAATCTGAAATCTTTAAAGAGATAGTTGACCAACAAACTGTTTCATTATTTACTCATCCTTATGTCATTTCAAACCTGCATGACTTTCTTTCTTTTGCAGCACACAAAAATATTTTGAAGATTGTTGGTAACCAAACAACATTGGACTCCATTAACATCCATTGTGTGGACACAAATGTCGACATTTCTCGAAATATCTTCATTTGTGCTCATGCTTGTAACCCAACAGTTCTTGGCCACCATTGACTACCACAGCAGGAAAAAATGACAATGGTAGTCAAAAGTGCCCGAGAACTGTTTGCTTTCCTACATTCTTCAAAATATCTTCTTTTGTGTTCAATAGAACAAAGAAATGTATAAAGCAATTATTCCCACTATAATGGTAGTCAATGGTGGCCAAGAACTGTTTGGTTACAAGCATTCTTCCAAATATCTTTCTCTGTGTTCATCAGAACAAAACCATTTATACCAATTTGGAACAACTCGAGGATAAGTAAACGAAGACAGAATTTTCATTTGGGGTCAACTGTTCCTTTAAAAATACAATATCACCACCACAACAGATAAAACAGGTGTACGTGTGTGTTTATGCACCTCCAGTTTACGCATGATTTCCACTTTTGTCCACTCGCGGCCTTTTGACTTGTTTGGGAACAGCTGGGCTTTCTGGAACAACATAACCCAAGTGTGTTTGCAACAGAGGAAATAACATCAGCAACATCCATCTGTAGACTTCCATGAAAACATCTACACACCGATCACAGCCTCCCTATTGATTTGTCTGACGAAACGTACAAAACGGCCTAAAATAAACTCCTCTCGCCTTTCTTAGTGACAGACGCGCTTCCAGTCTAAACCCAACTCTCTCTCTCTCATCTTCCTCCACCCTTTCATTTTGGAGATGTGTGTAGTGCGGCTGTCTCTCTGATTTCCCCTGAGACGGTGATGAGTCAGAGTGAAGCTCAGGCCTGCTGGAGCGGCACATCTTTACACACTCATTCATGAGCACGTCTGCCTCACCTGCTCTCTTATCTGGGCTTTAAAAAGAGCACGATTACAAACGTGTGTTCGCTATAATGGGAGGCTTTATGTGTCTGAACTAGACTGGATCAAAACTCTGTGTCCAGCGTTAGAGTAAGTTAACATCAGACAGACTCACTGTCCTTTGAGGGTCTCGTTTCCCGCACACGCAGCTCCTTTGGAAAGCGTCTCCAGTCTGAAAAACACACATGAATGTAGAGAATACAGATTTTCACTGGTAAAGAGACGCTCTGTGCACACCTAGATGTGTTAACTCACCTGGCTTCCATTCCAAAATGTCAGACGTCTCAATTTTCTGGTATTTGTCAGAATAGCGCTCCACGTCTGTTGGGGGTACAGAAAAAACATATTCTTAAAATCTACTTTTTCCATCTAAAAACAAAAATGTAGTTAATATCTTATACACTGTGATACGATTTTTACCCATAATGCACCTGTGTGTGCTTTTATCAAAAAGCAGAATGTCTAAAAGAGGTGAATCGCCTCTCCTCGACCACAATCTGACCTTTCTTGGGTGCAGTTGGGCGGATATAAAACGGGAGCGTTTTCATGGCTCCTCTGAACTCTTGTTTGAGTGCCAGCATGTATTCGGCCTCTTCGCCCGTCTGCAGGGGCACCGGCTTCTGCTCCAGTGGCTGGAACATCAAACACAGGTGTGAGTACTAGACACAGCTGATGTTTCTGCGCACATCTGCCCATTGTTAGGGGTCACACAAACACCTGCTGAAATACTGACTCCATGTGACACACGTAAATCATTTCTAGATATAAGCAACATTACTGGGTCGTTTATCAGGGATCTTTGACATGAAATGACAAACCAATAGAATCAACGGCGGGCAGATTAGAACTTTATTACCATATTATTACCTTACCATTTCATTTGCTGGCTTTTGTCAGGAAATAAATAGTTTCATAAATGTTGGTTAATTGTTTAAACCCTTTTTGTGGGGTCAATGTGCACGAGACAGGTGTTCAGACAGTGGTTCAGAGTTACAGTGATGCTGTTATAATCCGTCTGATGTCAGATCAGTGCTTTTATTCTCTCATTAAACTCACAGGATATACAGGTGTTGGCTGTATGCAGGATGGAGGTAGATTTTCGCCTTTACCGATCCCAATAATCTCCACAGAGAAGGTGAGCTGCCCTCTCCCCCTACCTGCCATTATCTGAGAAACAATCACATTTCAGATTTATTTCATTTAATGTTTATTTATATGATTGCTTTTAATGGTAACGCTACAATAAGGTTGTGCATTAGCTAACGTGAAGTAACAAAATACTAATACACTATTTATTAACCTTAGTTTAAGGAATTTTAGCATTAACTACATCTTTAAGTTGTCTCCTTTAACACAAGTTAATAGAAAGTGAACTAACATGATAAAATTGTATTAGCATTGACTAAAGATTAAATGCTGAGATTTATGTCGCACATAGACATAACGTTAAATAGTTCATGTTAGTAAATGCATTTTCCAACTTATTGTACCCTGTAAATATGCAACACAGTCAGAAAACGGACTATAATAGTAAATTGAGGAACAGTTTGCAATATGCATTTTACTAACTGTGCATGCATTAGATCTTATTTGTATTACATTGTATTAGGTATTTTTATTCGATATTGTATGACAAATGTAACGTTTAAACGCCACGTGCACTCACATGCAGCTGTGCGACGAAATGTCTTCTCTAACGTTACTTGTAAATTCGATTCATTGTTCTCAAAACATCTAATAAAATCCGTAGTAATCATAAGCAGAATCCTTTTAATGGAAATTCGGATTTTATTGAAACGTTGTACCGAAAAATCGCTTGCCAAACAAACATCTGCATCATTGTTTTCGTCCGCTGCCACAAATGTCCGCCGGTCGGAAACAAGTGCTGCGTACACTTATAGTTCCGCTTCGGCGAACTATTAAAGATTTATTAAAACTCAATGAGCACAGTTAAGCACTTTAAAAATACACAGCCAGATTTACTTGATCAGTTCATGTAGTTCTGTTTGTTTTCAAAAAGTTGTTCTTTATGGCACCGAAATCCTCTAGAAAGCTAGAAACGGTATAACTACAACTAGGTTTGCAAAATGTACCTATAAGACGCAAAATAAATAACACAGACAATGTGCAATACAGTCTGAGAGAGAAATTATAAATGTGCTCTTTGTAGTTACATCTTTTAACAAAGTGGACAACAAAACACAAAGTCGTGGGACGTGGAATTAAAACTATAATTTAAAAGAATAGAACGAAGTTACTTTCTGTTTAGAAGAACATGCACCTCTGCAGAATATGTGCATTTCATTTTAAATGTTTGATTGAGCTGAAATAATTGAAGACTACACGAAAGTGACACTTAGCCTATTATAGTGTACTGTACAAATTCAACTCACCTGCACACGGAGGTCAGAGACACAACATCTCCAAATATGAACAGCCCACCTAGCCTATATGTATGTTTCTCATGTGTCACATGCACAAGAGCCATATTTGGTCCATGTCACCCTTTTTAATATGATCAAAAGACATTCGATTTTATTAATCCAAAACTTATTGTCTTATATATATTAAAACACGTGAAGCATCACACCATGACACCCACACCCAGGGGGCGCAACCGAAAATGAAAAAAAAAGAATGACATTCAAATATTAAAGAAGTTCCCCCTAGTGGAAAGCAGAGATGCTTATGTGAAGTGTCAGTCAGTCAGTCAGTGGTTGCACAGTGAAGTTGGACCTCCGTGTGTCCGTGCGTGATCGTGGGAGACTCGCATCAGCTCACTGCCCACTCCACGCCCCCGCAGAGTCTCCCAAACTCTCGGTCGCAGGAGGAGAGATGATGTGGGGGATGTAAGACACGGGATCAGCAGACAGCAGCTGGATTCTCGGGCTAAAACCAGCCGCTCGGATGGAGTGAAGACAACAGCTCTACGGTAAAACCTCTCCTCCTGCAAGTGACTATAAAAATCGCGTCCCTGGTTATGTTTGGGTTTATTCATTGAATAAAAGGAATACTCGTTAATTAAACCCAAGCTATACAGTGATGTAGGACAGCTATTAGCTGAGAATTTGTACGCAGACTTTAGTCCTACATATCTTAAGCCATTCTTGCACTTTATTGGATTTTACATGTCACTTTTACAAAGCGTTTTGCAGCTATTTTGCGGTGTTGTGTAGCCTATCATGCATGAAAATAAAGCCATTATAGGGATGCATGTGTGAGGATGAAAATATCTCGCCAGATGATGCAGAGCTGCTCGTTTAAGAATCGTTGCATGTAAAAGGTGATATTTTAGGAATAAATGTTGTTCATCGTGTGCCTGCAGCTTCGTAAGGTTTTATAAACGTTCATTGTGGAGAGCGGGTGAATTCATGCACCGCAATTCCGATTCCGCTGCTTTGACACTGAACATCGTGTAAAGGTATTTGGGTGCTTTAAAACGCAAATACGAGCCTTGAGAATTTGATGTCAGAAGGGGAAGAGACATTTTTTTAACGATTGTTCCTTCTTTTATTTTACTTGACAGAAACTTACATTTTAAGCCTGTATGATGCAGGTCTGGCGTTTGGAAGTTCATTTGTGGACACAGGAGCTTTGCGTCAGTCAGAGAGCTGACGTGAGTAGACACTAAATTTGATGCTTCGAGACTAAAAATAGTCCGAGCTCGAGATATTTGCAGCTGGCGCATAAATCTCATCTGGAGCCCACGAAATTCTAACAGCCAGTTGCTGTAACGGGTTCAGCACCGCGGACAGCGACACAACATGTTCACACAATTATTTTGGAAAAAAATATTTAGCTTTAGTGAATTTTATTGCATTTATAAAAAGTATGAAGTTTTTTTCCCCACTACGGCTTTCACTGGAAAACTGCGAATATTAGCATGTATATGAAATAGGTTTGACTTTACAAAAATGGCTTTTGTTGAATTTTGGATAGAGTCTATTTTAGCAAGTCTGTTTGCACTGTTACGTAATTAAATATTTTGCTCAAATGTGTTTTGAATTGTTTCAAAGCAGCCTTTCAGAAATACAGAATAGAACAGAGAGTAGAGACAAAAGTATAACGCAGAAATTATTAAATATACAGGACGCATGGTATTTCCTATCTTATCTTTGTCCCTTATTTATAATCATTGGAGAATACAGAGTTTCATGCTCACTTTCTAACTCTAATGTAAAAATGATAAAACATTTTTTTTTTAATTTAGGTTAGATTTGGTACATTATTGGTACATTATGATCTTCACTGTCTTGACAATAAAGTAAAAATTCAAAACATCCCAATGTTCCTTTAGGTAAAGAATTTATATAATCCATTGTAATCTATGTTTTATGTATCTCGAGTAGATATATGCCTGGGATGTCTTTGTCAGAATTACCCATACATCAACATGCCATGGTTCTGTATCTTTCAAGGCTGATTAAGTCGTTTTTTAATGTGAATGAAAATCTATATTCACCCATATATGCTGAATAGTTTCTCAGTCGTCGCATTTCTACATCACCTTTCTATACCCATGAAACAGTTCAGTTGTCTGATTGTCTGTAGTTTGAGGCTATAGTGAAGTTGTGTACAGTTGTTCAAGGAGAGGCGCAGATTGCTCTTAAATTGGAGGAGAATTCATTCTCAGCTCTATAAATCAACAGACACTTAGTCTAGACGAGTCAAGTGCTTCTGTTGTCATTCATCTCATTACAGACTAAATGTAGGAGCAAAACAACCTGTGGTCCACCACGACGACAGCAAAGCCTGCAAGCCGATGAAAATATCAGCCAAGCATAAACATGCCACGGAAAATTCTAAACACAAAAAAAAATGCAGTTCAGAGGACATGTCAGCATCGCTTAGTATGACAGAGATAATCTCATTGCCTCTCTGCAGTGCGATTCTCTTTAAAGCTGCCAATATGAGTGATGAAGAGCCTCGTCGGTTCTGATGTGACTGGGTCACAGGGTCATCGGCATGCTGCTGATGGATGCTGCGCTCTCTCAGACGCCGTAAAAGTGATTGCACCTGCCCGGAAATGTGTGATCTAACGAGGCAAACAGCACCGCAGAGCTAACGGTAAGGGCGGGAGGGCGTTAACGCCTGACTGTGGAGCCCATTTTGGTCACGGGCGTCCCTCACACAACCTGTAATTCAGGATTGATTCACACGAACAGTGTTGTTACATAAAGGAGAAAGGCAGGAGGTGGAGGCTCTCAGAGGCGTGAGGATTAAGACATGATATTCATTTCCATCATCTGTCTAGAGACCGGAGAGAATTAAATACGATTTGTCCCTACAAGACAGCGTGGTGTGTAACCCTCCCTCCCTCTTTCCCCCAGTGCGGTACTAACACGCAAGTGTTTCTTAACATACTGCAAAATAGGCAAGTTTATTTTGGTGTGATGAATGTCAAACAGCTCTCTATTCCCTTTACAGATGCATGCTTGCACGCAGTATGCTGGGAAGATGAGAACGAATGATTGGGCGAGAGATCTTGATGAATTGCAGGACATTTTACACGGCTCTATGAATCGAGGTGATAAAAGTACAGCGTCTCCAATATATCTCTTGAGACAGCATCTGTTTTGGAGTACGTGAGCAGAGAGAAAGACTTCACACGGGCGTCACTAATGTCACAGAACAGAATAGCACAAATGATCATTTTTTTCAAACAGGTTTCTCCAAATGCTCTCCCCTTCACCATTGGTCACCCGAGCAGACAGTATCACCCCAAATAAATACCATAGGTTGAGTCATTGTTGCTTTGTTTGGCTGCATGGGATGGTTAAAAAACAGCAATGTTTTCAAAGCTCCACAAAGCCCCCGGTGTTTACACCTTTGGGTTTTTACAAGAACTACAAATGACACACTTAGGAAGTGGTCACATTAAACTGGGGCAGGACAAAACATTTCATATTGCAATAATCAGCTTTAAAGTATGAAGCCCTGTCTTCCAATTTTAAAACTCGTATGGTCATCACGTTGGGTGTCAGGAGACGTATCTTTTGAGCGATCTGCCCCAAGTCATTGTGCCACATTTTTTCCTGCGAGTCTATCATGGATGACTCATCCATGCTGCCCGCGTGTGAGACGAGAGATTAACCTCACCGTCTCGATTGCTTGAGACTTCAGACCCTTAAAGACGCATTTTTTCGGCTGCACTTAGAAAAAAGCACAGTTTTCTCCCTCTTCATTTCCAGCTCTCATAATCAGAAAGCAAAAGCTCTTGCATTCCTGGACTGAGCTCTGAGATTTCTTAAGGAGGCAGACTGGAGGAGCAGCTTGGGCTCTGTGGGTGTATCGGTGTAATGCAGGAAGGATGCGAATGCTGCACGGCTCGCACACTGCTCTCTCGAATCTGCCATGTCTTCTCGTATTGCTGTGTTTTATCGCCTGTGCTCACTGCTCAGGGGATTTTTTCCAGAGTGATGGAGAGAGGACGGCCGAAAGGAAATAAATCATACAAATTATGTGCACACAAAATTCTGTCTATTGGACCGCTTTTTCCGTCAGATCAGATCTGTGGAAGATAAGCACATTCACACTGTGGATACCCGCAATACAGGTGTGAGATACAAAAATGAAGATCGAGAGACGTCCATCTCAGATTGATGTTACGTTCTTACCGTCAATGGTCAGTCAACGTCACCAGGTTCATGGACAATACGTGATCGACTGTCCACTTATAGCCCAACCAATTTCGATCCCCTGTCCTCCTCTGTCCGTCTAGCTCATCGATCAGTTTCTCTCTGGAAGGACATGGTACTCCTTCCTTGCTGTGCCTGTATCACTATGGCCTTTGACTTCGGGCTCATTGAATTTCAAATAAGTCCATGCTGATTCAGAGGGCCGTGGCTTGTTAATAATGCTGTTATTACGACGGATGCCCTCCTGCCCTATCGCTTGTCACTTTTGAATTGTCTTGCCAAGATAGTTAATGTAATGATCTGCTTTCCAACAGTCTGTTTGGCCCAAACGATAAGAAATTGAGGGCTATCGTAAATGTAACATGTGAAATTTTTGGAGTTTTGGGCGAGTTATTTGCCCTTCCGTGCAATTGTGATATTACTATGCATAAGAAGATTTTTGTTAAATTGCTAAATCTATGGTGTCTGTGTAAGGTAATGTATGCTTGTTATAAGTCATTTGTACCTTTACAGAACCGTCCGTGCTTGTCACATGTCCTGCTCTTTGTGCCTCTCAGGAATTCAATTTTCTTTTCCTTAGTGGACTGTCATCGTCTCTGCCTTCATTACAGAGAAGAAAAAGGAGACTGGGTTAAAGAGAGCAGGGCTTCACACGGTGTCAGAACACAATGTTCACATTATAAAATGCACAGTATCTGTGAATTATGCTTTAGAGTTGTGCAGTGATTTTATGTGGCTGTGTGTCAGATTAGTGTCTGTGTGCAGTGGGATGTGTTCCTAAATCTTTTATTGTTCCTGGAATAATATTCCTGTCAAACAGACACTCTTCAAAATGACCATACTATTAAATAGACCTTCTTTAGTGAAGAGAGTAAACAAACATGTTCTGTCCACTTGAATATTTTAATTAACAATTTCTATAATTATTATTTACTATTATTTTATATAAATATTGTATTATAACATATGACAAAGTTGATACTTCATAGTATTGTATTATATTATATTATATCCAAATAATACAGAACAATAATTACAATTAAAATGTATTTATGAATGATTATATTATGGTACTACTTATAATGATGAATTATAAAATTTATAATTATAAAAAAATAAAATAAAAAAATGCTTTGTTTCCTTATTTTCTCCTTTAATTCGTTTTGGATAAAAGCGTTTGCTAAATACCTAAATGTAAATGTACACTTATTCTTATTATAATCATAATTTAGGATTTTTATAATGAATTAAGTATTATATAATATTATAAAGATGATATTATACAAATATAGGAAAATAATTACAATTAAAATATATTTAGTGATCACAATAAAAAAAATTGTATGTGTAATTATGTTAAAATATACAGTAAAATGTTAATTTTGAATAATTATGAATACAAATGTTTTTTTTTACACAATTACAATAATTTATTTTTGTATTATTATTTTTATACCTTTTACCAAGCTTTTCACTGCGTCACAAAACTGTATTTTAATTCATATTTAATTGCAATACACCATATGCATTTAACAGACATGGTAATTCAAGAACAAAGCATATGGTATTTGTAACCTTCCGTTTCTTTTTGTTTCTATTCAGAGCTGGAATCTCCGACTTTTAACAATATGCAGTTTGTCTTCTATTTTTATTCCAGGTTGACCGGGATCTAAACTGCGATGTGTCGACAGTGCTAAGGCTGGAGGAGGAGAGGGCCAGGGATTCTAGTGGCAGAGAGTGAGACATCATGGGGGATGGAGGGACCCTGCACACAGAGGGCAATGCCCTTCTGAAAGCTGTTTTCCAGGGCAAACTCCGCCTCGCACGCCTCCTCCTGGAGGGCGGAGCCTACATAAATGAAGGGAACGAGCGAGGGGAGACGCCTGTAATAGCAGCCTGTCTGGCGGGATATGATGATCAGCAAACCCGGCAGCGAATGGTGCGGTACCTCCTGGAGAAGGGAGCTGACCCAAATATAGCCGATAAATCAGGTCGGACTGCCTTGATGCATGCGTGTGCAGAGCAGGCAGGTAAAGAAGTGGTGTCCCTGCTCCTGGAAAATGGAGCCGATCCCAGTTTAAAAGACTACGCTGGGGCCTCTGCGCTCGTACACGCCATCAATAAGGGCGATAGAGAAACTCTCCAGGTCTTGCTAGATGCTTGCAAAGCCAAGGGAAAAGAGGTGATCATTATTACCACAGATACATCTCCCTCTGGCACTAAAAAGACTAAGCAATACCTGAACTCTCCACCATCTCCAGGTGTGGTGGACAAAATCACACCTGCCTGCATGTCTCCATCCGAGGTGGAGATCCATACATCTGGCTCTGCTCCTGGTGAAGAGGGTATCTTCAACTTTGCTGTGAGCTCGGCGCTCCCGCTACCCTCCAGCAGACCGCAGAATGAGAGGAGACCACCACCCCGCAAACTTCTGAAAAGACTGAACTCTGAGCCCTGGGGCCTGGTGGCTCCGTCCGTACTAGCTGAGAGAGTCGAGCGGATGGAAGGGGATTTAGCAGAAGAGGATAAGTTGGTCTCGGACATGAACGGGCTGTCAGTTTCAGGTCCAGGCAGACCTCTTCTGTCAAGGAGACACAGCATAGAAACCCACGACCCATCCTCTCCGAAGCTCATGGATCGGTCCTGTTCTGAGGACTGTGCAGCGCTGTGCGGTTCATCCTGGGCTGATAAAGTCCATCAACACCAGTCGCTGTATCGCAGAAACACGGCCCCTGAAACCCAGGACAATGCGGCACAGGCAACGGCACAGGCCATACGTGGCCTACAACACCCCAAACTCACCCGCATGGAACACTACGAGTCAGACACCCATCTGTGTCCCACCTCCATCCCTGGATCTCCTGATTCCGGACGCGTCTCCGTGGAGCGTCGCAAATACAACGCCTCACCCCTGTCCCTCCTCACCAGCTCCTCCCGAGAATCTCTGGAGAGCATTCCCAACTCGGTGTCTCCCATCACGATTCGGAGACGTCCACCAGGACTGTTGGAACGGCGGGGATCCGGCACTCTCCTCTTGGATCACATCTCCCACACGCGCCCTGGGTTCCTCCCTCCTCTCAACGTCAACCCCCAGCGACCCATTCCTGATATCCGGGCTAATGGAAAATCCACCTCTCCGGTTCACTCCGGAAGCAAGATCCTGCTGCCGGTCGCCCCTTCATCTCCAAAACGGCCAGACTTCAAGATGAAGAAGAAACTGATAAGGAGACACTCGATGCAGACGGAGCAGATGAAGCAGCTTTCGACTTTCCGG
Source organism: Triplophysa siluroides (assembly GCA_006030095.1). Lineage (NCBI taxonomy): Eukaryota > Metazoa > Chordata > Actinopteri > Cypriniformes > Nemacheilidae > Triplophysa > Triplophysa siluroides. The sequence continues at coordinate 524,053 of VCII01000037.1, read as the reverse complement.
GAAATCCTCACGGAAAAGGTGATGGAAATGAATGGAGATTGAGAGGTAGAGAGGAGAGAGACAGAGAGTCAGTGCTGGCCGTTTCATCCACTTCTTCTCAGAGGCACACCTGCTCTAATTCGACTCCATACCATGTATGTCAAAAATATGCCTTGCGGGATTGAAACCATCTCTAAATTCAGTTTATGGAAGGGAAAATCACTGTTATTTATGGTCACAAGACACATAAAAATAACACACTAAATAATTCCAAATAATCTGTTATTTATACATGATGGATAGCGTTCTGATGATATCTTGGATAATATTTTGTCTATGAAAGATCTAGAATATCCGTTGGGTGAAGATAAACCCAGTGTCGGTGGAATCTAATTGCTGCAATTCTCTGATAAAACCTCACAGATTCTGTTTTCGGCAGGTTTCTCTGTGTATTAGCGCGGTTATGGCTTTTAGCTTCTTTACTGTTGTGGTTCTGTGATGTAACATCCTATGGAATAATTGGGAAGTGCTTTAAATGCTTTGAAGATTGATAACATTACCATTATATAACGAAAATGTTAAAATGCACTGGTTTTCATGGCTTATTGTTGTCATGTGTAGTTCAGATCTCAAAGGCTAATTTCTAAGCCAATTACAATAATAAGTAAAAAAAAGAATCATTAAAATGCTAATTTAAAGTCTGTCATTGTTAAGGTTTTTAAATGTATAATTATTTATTAAGTTTGCTCTTTCGGACTGAAGTTTAGGAATCGTAGTCCTTGTGGGACATTTAATTTGGCACTGACAAGCTTCCTGATTTTTCCACAGGGTGTGCCCTAGAAAAGATTGGAGATGACTCTCGGAACAAAATGATGTTTGGTGAACACATTTTTACTGAACATTACATTGCATAATGAAAATGCAGAAAATATTGAACCTAGGCGAGCATGAGGAGTGTTTTTACAGGATTTGAAACAAAATGGCACCTGTTCAACACACTGCATGTTTCCGGGGCTTTTGGATGGGGGCTTATCTTTCTTGGACTCAAATAAAACAAGCAAAGTGCAATTCTTGAAACTCAAAATCCCAAAGAAGCTCACGAAACCCATCCAAAAGCACACAGGTCCACCTCTGACCCGTCTGAAAGGAGGGGAAAGCAAAACCCCTCATTTAACGCACACTTTCTCTGGGAACAGAGCGCAGATATCGTGTACATACTTTACAGACTACAGTTGTGTCTCAAGCATCTGAACGTGCAATATTTGGTGCTGTCACAGCACTGATTTCATATTATTATTGTGAATGTGAACAATCACTTTGGACGTGTTTCTGTGGAACTAGTTGAGCTGAGAGCTCAGTTTACACTCGAAAACAGGATCTCCGCACAAAATATGTGAAAATAATTTCCCTGAAAAGCTGCAGTGCACAGTGTGTCCCTGTCCAACACGTCAAGCTTACAGTATGATGTGAGTTAATCTAGTGCTTCTGCTTTAAGATGTTCTACAATTGATGTGAAATAAACTTAGTGTACTTGAAATGTATCATGGAAACAAAAAGAGGAATATTTTTTTATGCCTGTAGGGTTTTATTCTTGTTGTTTTTTATTTATATCGAGATGAATTTTAATGTTTAATACCGAATTGTTGGTGGTGCAATTTCACTTTGACGGTAGCTTTTGGGTTTCAGAGTGACATGAATGGGACTGAGCATGCGGAGCTCATCGACAACAGCAATCTTTCTGAAACGATTGCGATATGAACCAACAATCTCAGTGGTTTCTTTGACTGACTGACTGACTGAAATCAAGCTCTTTGAAATGAGGATGTTATCTCAGATTGTCCCGGATGTTTTCTGATGTTCTTACGGGAATCTTGGCATCTTTTTCTGGATTCATTGATTTTAGCGCTTGTCCTTCAGTGAACATGAAAACTGAGTCGCGGGAGTTTGATTTGTTTCTAGATATCTTTGTATCTACATATCTAAAGTATTTCTAGCTAAATATCTAAGGACCTGCTGTACAAAATATCTATTTAAATGAGTTTGAATTGAGTTCAGGTGTACCTGAGATGATGTTATTAGTGTAAAAGGTGTTTTAGGTGCTGTACACAATAGACCTCTGTCACGTGCAGCGTTCTGCTCTCCGTTCACTCAGAAGGGTCACATTTACACTATCAACGCATCATTTAATAGGTCACGGATTAACTATTTCTCGTTATTTTGTATGTTCAATGTGATACACAGGTCAAATGTAGTAAGCCAAATAATTTTAAAAGCTAATAAATTATTTAAAAGGAAAACATGTTGTCTTGGTTTATCTGTTATTCTGCTCATCTCTTAAGAAAAATAACCATGGTTTTGTTACAAATAAAACCAAAAAAACATGGCTACTATTGTTAAAGCATGGTAATCACAAATGAAACCATGGTCTTACTAGTAAGACATATTCAATATGCAAAAAAAGGATGAGTTGCAGCTACATAAAGCTTCTTAGATGCCATAGATGAACCTTTTGGTTCCATAAAGAACATCTGAAGAACCTTTCTGTTTTAAAAAATGTTCTTTGTTGCGAAAAAATATTCTTTAGATTATAAAAAACCAATAAAGAACCTTTGATTGAATAAATGGTTCTTCTATGGCATCGCTGTGAAGAACCTTTTAAGCACCTATATTTTGTTAAAGATATTTTCTGCTAAAGATCTGGAGATCGGAAAAACGTCTGCTGTGTCAAAACATCTGAAAAAGAGCAGTTTTACATCTATTCTAAATCATAAATATCTAACAGACATATTCTAGATGACATCTGACAGCAGACGTCTCCGAGACGTATTGTAGATGAGCAAACAATGTCTTGCAGATGTCTTACAGAAGTAAATGCAGACATCAAGCCAGATGTATGTGGGGGCTATCTCACGAAACAGGTTATGAAACGAAACATGAGTGCTTTGAAAACTATAAATAAAGTATACAGTTTACTACAATACTTCTCTAATATGTTATACAAATATATATTTCACTATACTATACATTACTATTTAATGTATATCGTGAAGTCAACATGAACACTCTTAAAATGGAGGGTTATTTCAGAAACCTTCATCTCAGCTTGGTTTGTTAGACACACAGCGGTGTCACACACACCAGAGAACACATCCTCCAAAACATTGTTTATCACACAAACACTCTCCAGAGACACTTCTGTGAGACACCTTAATACAAAGCACGGATCACAGAGCTCTGCTCTGAGCCACTGAAGTAAAACATTTGACTGAAAATGTTTCCCATTTTAAGCCCCTTATGATCAGGTCTGAAAGCAAAGGTTGGCTGTAAACAATTTCTAAAATACCGTGTATAAAATCTTACTTTTACCTGACAGATATCACGATGTTCTTTAAAGGGATAGTTCATTCAAATGATCATTCTTCGATAATTTATTCACACGTATGTCATTCCAAACCTGCATGACTTTCTTACACAAATGAAACATGGATGAAGAAGTCGCTAACCAAATAACATTAATTCCTGTTGGTTTCATTGCATGGACACCAAACATTTCCAAACATTTGTGTTCCACAGCAGAAAGAGTGGCATCCTTTTTTATTTTTGGGTGAAACATCCAAATTTGACATTAAGATTCATATTATGCATACTTCTCTTTTACATATTGTGCAAATAAGTATTTAAAATAACGCATCTCAGGTCCTGATGGGCCGGTATGATGCTCTGGCTGATTTGCCTGTATTTGGATGAAAGGCTTTTGCAGAGAGACAAAATTGAATATGACAATTCAAGTCATGATTGTTTACTTGTTAACATTGTTACATGTGTGAAATAATGGGAAGGTACAAAACAGAATTATTACACATGTGTTTTATATAACAGCTAGACTAGCAACATTACAGCACAAATGTGTTGTATAAAGTGTGAGAAGATTGCGTTGTTGTTTCAGCTCATTTGTGCCCTCTGCTGGAGCTTATAAATGTCATGTAAGGATATTTCTCAGGTTACATTTGGTGTTTGGTTACCAACGTTCTTTGAAATATGTGTTGTGCAGAAAAAAGAAAGCCATAAAGGTTTGGAATGACATGAGAGTGAGTAAATGATGAAAGAATTTGGGGTGAACTATCTCTTTAATAATATAAATATACATAATGGTCTGGAATCAGTCACTTTGCAGAAAACAGGAGCACTTACATTAGTGTCAATTGAATGAAAGAGGACGGAGATAGCTGACGTTACAGCAATGAAACAGTTCAGAAACTGTGAGGCTCGGACCTGAAATCAGAAGAATAGTTGAAAAAACAAACCGGGCACTGGGTAGATCAAAAAGGTTTAGACCGAATGTATTGTGCTGTTGTATGTCATTTACATAAAGAAAGCAAAGTAAAATACTTTAGATATTCAGACTAACCCAACAAATGTTGTGTGCGTGCAGCTGAGAGCATTACATGTCCAGTTTAAATGTTTTGATTATTTTAGGAAATATGATTTAGTATTTGTTCACGGCACAATGTCCTGACTTACAATAAGATGTGACCAGAGAAGGTGAAAAAAAAACCCTGCCCAGATTGTTAAAACGAACAGCAATACACCTATTGATATTTCGAAAGCCTGTACGATAAAAAACAAGAGGTTTGTTTCCACAATCTGTCAAACCAAAATCAGCATGCATAAAAAACCTTTGAAGTGGAACAGTTAGGTTTACCCCCAGAATCTTTGGTCTGATCCTCAGAAATTTTGACATAAACATGTTGGTTAAATAATGATGCTGGCTGCTGCAGAGAAATCCCATCATTCCATCTTAACGTCTTTGAATATTTTGAGAAAAAATACGTGTTAATAATCAGGATGGGAAGCATAAGGAAATCAATGAATCTGGGTCGTTTTTTATATGTACTCTTATTCGAACTGATAAAACTGTAATATAGTTTTTACTTTATTAAAAAGGACACTGGTTGGACTGTATGTTTTTTGTTGCATGCCAATAAAGACATAACAATAAAATGTGACTAAAAGTCATGATTATAGGGTTCCAGTATTATTATTGTTTAATGATTTCAATACTAATCCTGTAGTTTACCCAACCTGCTTTCTCTTTCTTGTCACATATAATTGACAGGAACCACGTGTTACTGTTCAGATTCTCCGAGCTGAAAATCAAGAATTACAAGTTACTCAGCAGGTGATTGAAATATTCAAATACAATTGTATAATGCAATGTAAGTCGGTTTGGATGAAAGCGTCTGCCAAATGCATAAATGACTCAGTTGGTGGGCATCTTTTTCAATTGCACTTGTGTGTGTGTTCTTGTTTGTCAAACCTGAGACCTGAATGAAAGGAAGTTGATGAGGAAACTTGCAAAAAGGTTTCGTTGAGGGTTACGATAAGGAGTGTGGTTGGGGGTAGGGGATAGAAAACATCATTAGCTCAATATAAAAACTCTAGAACTGTCTGGCAAGTCTCCACAAAGACACCAAAACAAACATGTGCGTTACTGTGTGTGCAAGGAAAGCAAGGAATTTATGCCTTTGACAGGCACTATAACACACAGCGAATTCCAGCACGTTGAGGTTGTGCTGTACAAACAGTAACACACTAGCAAGAGCAAATCAAAAGAAAGAAAACATCTTTGCCCCTGTAAGCAGAAAGAGAGGAAGATGTACAGAATACTACAGTGTGTTACATTATTTCTTCCTTCAATTTCAAATCCATTCACATAAGCAATTTGTGAAGAAATTGTGTTTTACTTGTATAGTTATATTGAGAGACTTGGTTTCATGTTGCTCGTCTTGTGGCTTTTTCATTTCTCATTTTCACAATTGGCACAATATTCCTCCTCAACAAAATATGAAGGGAAGGCATGAAGCGCCGCTGTTCTGAAATGTAAACACAGTTATCTCAGGTAATTCAGATTCTCTATCCCTACTAGGCATGTAACGATTCACCGTTAGCCGGTTGAAAATCGATTATAATATGTGACGACTCAAGTCGGTTGAGACGTTATAAACATCGCAGTACATGTTTTGAACAGCAGGGGTCGCTGTTTTTCTGCAAATTTGGTAAACGTGGACATCTGATTTTTTTTTTTAAGTAAAAAGTTAGGGAAAGCACAGACAAAGTCTTGGTTTGTTTATATTAAGGAGACTTTTGTATTGTTCATTTTTTATTTGATTTGGAAACTGAAATCGAGTTTTTTTTATTTGACATTAAATATATTTTTATTTTACAAAGAATTGTGCAGCATTAGAGAAATAATAAAAGGGCAGCTGTTCATTTTAAAATTTCCTCAACTCATTCTGTAAAGAAAATCGTGATTAAATCGCATCGTGAGATCAGAATCGTGAATCGCATCGTATCGTAAACTGAGGCAATCGTTACATCCCTAATCCCTACTATTAAGTCATTAACCTTTAGGGATCTACTTGAGGGTCTACTTAAGAAACTGCTAAGGATCTACGGTCTTAGTTCCTGATATTCTCTCATCTCCTTCTTTTATTTCATGACAGAAATCAAAGTGGATTCTGGTTAGCTATAATTTTTTCGTTTATTTGCTAGTTTTATTTTATATTTATATTATGATAAAACAGTTTGTTAGTTCATAGTACTTGACACTAGAACCTCTCTGTTCCCCTCTCACTTCATATCTTAGCTCTTCACATGATTGTACATGTATAGCTATTACACACCACTAGGGGGCATCCTTGTAAAAATAGAGATAAGCATTGTGCCAGTCTGCCTCCGTATTGGAGCACATTTTGTGTAGTCTTCACATTATCTCATTATATCAGGACTGTGACATTACAACCGTGTATTCTTATATCAATTTGAGATCTTTTGTTTGCCTACATTTCTAACATGCTATACAATCTACAATTTAAACACATTTTATTTGATATTAATGAGATAAAGTACATGTAATATTGATTATAACAAGTATAACAGGCATGGAAAATACACTTTGAACTTGTCTGGCGGTTTTCGGTGACCTGCTTAACTTTTCATGTAATAATGGTTTTAAGTGTTTTCAATGAACGTTAGTTGCAGAGAAAATCTTTATATTCATTATTTTTTTGTGGTCCCTGGTTTGCAAAGGCTGACAACTACTGTTTTGACCCAAATTGCACGGTAACCCAATAATTCTTCGAAAAACTCAGTTGCCTACCACATCCTCAACTTCTTGCCCGTCTTGTTCCCTTGTGGATCTTGCAGGCCACCAATAGCCAATCGACTCCTCCTTTTATGTTTAATAGTCATGAGTAGTGGCGTTCTCACGATGTGATTGGTCGGAAAACGCCGGTCGCCGAAAAGCAAACGGATGATTCACATGTCAATCAACTGAAGGCGGGATTTGTCAAGCCCCGATATATGTAAAAATACCATTCACAGTGACTGAAGGGGCATTTCGAAACATCGTATTCAAATCAGTCTCCGGCGAGGGACGGAAGAACTTCACAATTCGAACAAATGGAGGAAGATAGGGGTGAACAGATGAAACCCCTCCTTACTACGGTAAGAATTAAGTTAAATCTTGTTTTTGTTAGCTTTAAAGTTGAGTCGTGGCGGAAGCGCTGGTCGTGACGCGCGGAATCTTTTTCCGTTGATGTGAGAGAAAGAAAGGCAGAGAAAGAGATGGGATGAGGGGAACGGGTGGTTGTCTGGGTTAAAGCATCACATCCTCAGGGTTGTTGACGACCAGGGGAGTTTCTTAAAGGACCTGGAAGATGTTTGTTTTGAGGTTATATTGCCGTGGAAATGTACTTTCATTGTTTTGGGGTGAGCACGCTTCTGCCAGGAAGTATCGCGCTGATCGTTGCGTCACAAAAACGGCGAGAGAGAGATGAGTGTTATAGTCTCTCTCTCAGTTTAAATGTTAGTATTGTGCTTTAATGGCTTGACTGAAACGGCACATTTGTAGGCTAAAGCACAATGTTAAACGTAGTTTTAACAGAAAATGTATGTTTACAAACATGCAAATAAATGTTGACAAATAAAAGTAAGAAAGGTCTTACTCTCTTTCCCACTCTCTCTCTCACACACTTGTATACAGTACAGGTCAATTTAAAGTGCTATAACTGCATACAGTGGTGTGAAAAAGTATTTGCCCCTTACTTATTTTTGTTTTTCATCAAACACATTTTTATATTACTCAAAGAAAACCAGAGTAAATACAAAAATGCGGTTTTTAAATGATGGTTTTATTTATTAAGGGAAAAAACAATCCAAACATTTCTGACCCTATGTGAAAGACGAATTGCCCCCCTTGGTAAATCATGAATTAACTGTGATGAATGAAATAACTGAGTTAAATTTCACTAGCCACACGCAAGCCTTATTACTGCCGGACCTGTTGAATCAAGAAATCACTGAAGTAGAACCTGTCTGACAAACTGAAGTAGTCTAAAAGATCTCAAATAGCAACACATCATGGCGCGATCTAAAGAAATTCAAGAACAGATGAGAAACAAAGTTATTGAAATGTGTCAGTTAGAAGAAAGGGTAACAAAGCCATTTCTAAGGCTTTGGGACTCCTGCGAATCACTGTGAGAGACATTTTCCACGAATGGAGAAAGCATGGAACAGTGGTAAACCATCCCAGGAGTGGCCGGCCCCTACCAACATTTCTCCAAGAGCACAACGATGAATGGTCCAGGAGGTCATAAAAGATCCCAGAACAACATCTAAGAACTGCAGGCCTCTCTTGCTTCAGTTAAGGTCAGTGTTCATGATTCTACAATAGGAAAGAGACTGTGCAAAAATGGCATCCATGGGAGAGTTCCAGGGCGAAAACCACTGCTGACCAAAAAGAACACAAAGGCTCGTCTCACATTTGCTAAAAAACATCTTGATGATCCCCAAAACTTTGGGGCAAATATTCTGTGGACTGATGAGACAAAGGTTGAACTTTTTGGAAGGTGTGCGTCCCGTTACATCTGGCGTAAAACTAACACAGTATTCATAAAAAGAACATCATACCAACAGTCAAACATGGTGGAGGTAGTGATGGTCCGGGGCAGCTTGGCAGCTTCAGGACCTGGATGACTGGCCATAATTGATGGAACCATGAATTCTGCGCTCTGCCAGAAAATCCTTAAAGAGAATGTCCGGCCATCGGTTTGTGACCTCAAGCTTAAATGCACTTGGGCTATGCAGCAAGACAATGATCCAAAACACACCAGCAATTCCACCTCTGAATGGCTAAAAAAATCTAAATAAAGGTTTTGGAGTGGCCTAGTCAAAGTCCGGACTTGCATCCGATTGAAATGCTGTGGCATGACCTTAAAAAGGCTGTTCATGCTCGAAGACCCTCCAATGTGGCTGAATTAAAACAATTCTACATAGAAGAATGAGCCAACATTCCTACACAGCGATGTGAAAGACTCATTGCGATATCGCAAACGCTTGATTGCAGTTGTTGCCGCCAAGGGTTACTTTTTCACATAGGGTCAGAAATGTTTGGATTGTTTTTTCCCTTAATAAATAAAACCATCATTTAAAAACTGCATTTTCTATTTACTCTGTTCTTTTTGTGTAATATTAAAATTTGTTTGATGATAAAAAAATCTGGAAGGGGGCAAATCGTTTTTCACACCACTGTACATATATTAGTTTTTTTATGCGAACAAATATATGGTAAAATTAAACATCAAATAATATTTTTTGTAAACTGTACATCAGTGGTTTTTTGTTATTTGTATAGTCTGATCCCCCCCAGCCTACCCACCCGTCCTCGACAACCCATGAACACCACACTCACGAATGTATAGAGTATGCCTCTATGTAATCACTGTCTCTCAGCCAGTTAAGAGTAACATTTAGCCTAAGATGGGATACCGTATATGTATACAATCCCTAAAGCACAGGATTTATCAGCTGGCCATTTTCAATGCACATTTGTGATCCAGTCTTTGGAAACCCAGCTATACAGTTATTTATTTGTGATAAACTATTTCTATAAACTCACCCTGCTAAAAAATAGAAGCCATTACATAAATTCTAGTGGTTTCCAATAAAATACTATTATGAACAAAAAAAATTATAATACAAAAAAAAAAAAAAATGTCTTGAGCATTACTGGTTGTGCTATTGATTCCCATCTGCATCTATTGTGTTTTGGGCAGGATTCTATTATTTTTTCAGCAGGGCAACCAACAAAATGTAAAGAATATCCTGTGAAAGTATAATATTTAGATTTTAATGTAGTTTCATTTTGACTAAGGTCATCAAAGACTTACAGTAAATGATATTGAAATAAATAGTTCAAATCAAACTCTGATGCTTGTCACTAATAACTCGATTTTTAGCCTAGTTTTCACACACTGGTTCACGCTTATGACAGCAAGTTGCGCCTATTATTGCCATTCATAGTTAAAATAAATAATTAACAATGAACATTTGTGCAGTTTTATCAAGCACCTGTTGCCTATAGATTGGTGGCAGTGTCTTTCACAAGGCTGGCCAGGAGTTCTCATCTCTTATCATCTAAAACAATGAACATTGTAGTATAAGTTTTCTCTCCCTTTCTCATTCATCTATTGTTGCACCACACAAACCTACATTTGTGAAGTTGGCTAATTAGATACAATTTAATATGCCAATAACCCTTTTACAGTCTTGTTAATGATAACAAATATGCTCATTTTATTAAAGGGGTCATATGGCTCGAATATATGTTTTTCTGTGTCTTTGGTGTGTCTTTGGTGTGTCTTTGGTGTGTTTGTGGTATGATTTGACTGACCGCGTACAGTGTAGCATGAGCCTCAGCATTGTCGGGCTCATTTTCTGTAACACCTGCTGCAGCTGCAGTATGTTGCACTTTTCTGACACAAAACGATGTTGTTACGTATCCTTGCGCTTTTTTAAGTGGGTTTACGGAAATCCTTGCTCTTTTCTCATGGGTATACGACGTAAACCTGCGTATCACATAGACTACACCACTGCTGTGCATGCCTTGTCAATGGATACTAACATTTACAGTCTCTGTAAACGTTCAAAGCTAGTGTATATATTTTTTGTGTGTGTACATGTTCATTTAATATGAGAAAGGTGGTTTTGCTATGGGAAAGTCTTTGTCTTTAAGGGAAAGGGAAATATCAGTTAGCGGTGATTGACAGCTTATTCTTCATAACATACAAAAAGCCAGAGTGAGAGGCACAAAAATTAGATTTGTAATGTCATAAAGATAACATTTTGGGTGGTTCTGAATCTGAACACAAGGGCTTTTTCACATCCAATTTGCTTGACTTGCTAGCAGGACACCAGTTAAGCCAAAGTACTAGTGTGCGGTTGATGTACTCATGCTTTTATTTACATTAAAAACATGGTGTCTGTGAATATGGTTACTTTTGATTTACCTTTATAGTTTATAATGCAAGACATAAGGGCTTATGTTTTCATATAAACAGTAAGCTGAGGGCCTTTGCTACATTGGTTTATTCTGTAAACAGTTTTATCTTCTAAAGAAAGTACTGGTTTAGTATTAAAGTAAATATCTGACATATTGATACTTAAATGTGTTACCTAATCAGTTATGATCATTCAAAACAATAACATTTTCTTTGCAGCCAATTATGTTTCATTAAAATAAAATTCATAACCAGAAATTGGTTATCGTTTTTTGCTATTATATTGCCATTGTCTGTGTTGTATTAAATTCCTTTAGTTTTTTTATGTGTTTTATACATTTATTTGACAATGATGGTCAGAGACTATAAAGAATCCATCAACGCTTTTATTTTGAAGCAGAAGCTTTTTTCTCTCGGTCATTGAAGCCCTGAAACTGGCAAGAGCAGCCTCTAACTTGTCTGTACTCCTAATGGATCTATCTGCTGCCATTGACTGTGGGTGTCTCTGGAATGGTGCTACAATGGTTCAAGTCTTACCTCTCAGGTAGGTCATTTAGAATGTCCTGGAGAAGTGAGGTCTCTGAGTCCCAACATCTCAATACAGGGGTGCCTCAGGGCTCAGTTCTTGGAGCGTTGCCCTCTTCCGTAAATACGACATCCCTAGGTTCTGTCATTTGGAAACATTGCTTTTCATTGGTATGCAAATGATGCACAACTCCACCTGTCTTTCCAGCCTGACGATCCGACTGTTTCTGGACGCATCTCAGCATGCCTGAGTGACATTTCGCTCTGGATGATGGACCACCACCTGCAGTTGAACCTTGCAAAACCAGAACTGCTTGTAATCCTGGCCGACCCAAATATTCATCACAACCTCTCCATTCAACTAGGCTCATCGACCATAACACCTTCCAGTACGGCCAGAAACCTGGGAGTGGTAATCGATGATCAGCTTAACTTCACGGATCATGTACCACCCGGTCCTGTAGATTCATCCTCTACAACATAAGAAAATTAGACCTTTCCTGTCCGAGCATGCTACGCAAGTCCTAGTCATAGACTCTTGTCCTGTCTAGACTGGACTATTGCAATGCGCTACTTGCTGGACTTCTAGCCTGCACAACCAAACCTCTCCAGAATGCAGCGGCAAGAGTGGTCTTCGATGAACCGAAGAGAGCACACTCCACCCCTCTCTTCATTAAGTTACATTGGCTCCCTATAGTCGCTCGCATCAAATTCAAAGCTCTGCTCTGGGCCTCAAAGACCACCGCTGGTTCGGCATCCCAATATCTCCACTCGCTAATACAGACTAATGTACCCGCCAGATCTCCACGCTCTGCAAAGGAACAACGTCTTGTAGTGCCATCCTAAAAAGAGAAAAAAATAATTCTCACAGATTCTCTGGATCTGTTCCACAGTTGTGGAATGATCTGCCCGCTGGTACAAGATCAGAAGATTCTGTAGCCATCTTTAAGAATCTGCTGAAAACACATCTCTTCCGTCAGCACCTGACCGATTAGTTCTGACTTCTATCTCTTTTCTACTCTTTCTATCCTTAAATATTTTTTTTAACTGTGGGTAGGCTATATGAGACCAGCGCTTATGTTTTTGTTGTCCTTATGTTGGGCCAATTGCTTCCATTGTTTACCCCTTTTGTAAGTCGCGTTGGATAAAAGCATCTGCTAAATGACTAAATGTAAATGTTTTTTTATTTCACCTGTTGCTTACTATACTCTTCTGTACTATTACCCATTTGTTCAAGCTTAGTCATTGTCTCCTTTTAATCTAATAATGCATTTCTTCTGATCTCTGCCATAACTCTGTCAGGATTTCAGTGATGAGGAAGATTTTATGGTCCGTTGAATGTGTTCTATCATAGCACTGCTGGGCTTGTTCAGATGAAAGATTAGACGGCAGGAAGTTTGTCATTGTTGTCTGTCTGGAGAATCAGCAGCTCTCAGGGGTGCTGGGACCCAGCCGACAATGATGTTGATAAAGCCACAGAGGGCACAGGCATAAGCTCAGCAGGTTTAGAGCAGTTCTGAACACAAGTATCAGACGCTTTGACCTGTCTGCATCCAGCCAATACGGCAGTCAACACGGTTGCTTTGCTACTGCTGATTCGCAACATGTCTTTCCAGTCCCTCTTGTTTATTTCTATTTGAGAGTAATCCCTCGAAAATATAATCCTTAACTTATTAAACGTTGTGCAATGCCAATACGGAGGTCTTTGCGTGTATTAAATAGGTTAAAACACAATCTACAGACATCTTTTATCTAACATTTTCTGCAGATTTTAAAACCGTTAAGAGCAAGACTCTCCAGCATATTTTATTCTTTAGTTATATATGACATAAAAAAAGAAGTAAGAACAAAGAGAGATGATTTGAGACTGCAGGGCAAAGTCTGTTTTGGTAATATTTATGTCTATGTCTTGTATTAGGCTTCTCTGTTTTATGTTTTGTGTGCTTATCTCATCAGTAAATGTTACTCTACTATGTTCATAGAAACAAAAGCTTTACAACTGTTTAGTTGAATGGGACTAGACAGGGTCCAACCAAATTAAATAAGCCAATGATATCCCTATGCATAGCTCACTGGCTGCTGTATGGCTAAACTGTTATCCTGCATCATTAAACAAACACACTTCTTCCTATCCATATGGCAACACTAGTGCTATCTCTGAATACAGTATTACAGTAGCTTAGGATATAGGGCCTAGTCTGTACACAGATCAGATTGTCAATGCACGCATTAGAAAAAAAACCGACACAACCTTAACGTTATAAAATCCGTAAAAGCTTTTCCTTCAATAAAATGGCTCGGGTGAACTGTTTTGGTGACTGCTGGTTGTACTATCATAAACGAGTCAAATATAAAGAGGCATCGGTTCTGCAATTAGGTTTTAGATAATACTTGACTTCCTGGAGTTTGTAGATATTTCAGTTTACTGTTTCAGACTGTGTGATAAGAGTGTAGTGTTGTTATTATTACTTAGATGGCCTTTATTCATTTCATCTGTCAAACAACTCTCCGGATGACCTTTATGCTGCATGCGCTGCTCGTGACTTTAAACTGACCTACTATGTTCTGGGTTAGTGTCACTCACATTCAGTCAAATTACTCGTCATGTCAAATGATAAATATTTTGCGACTAAAGAAATGCACTTTTGAGTAATACATAGAAAATAGTCTAGATTATAATGTGCAATACATTAGAATATTTCAAAATTATGGTCGATGCATTATGGGAGTTTTAATGAAGACGTTTCTCAATACCCAATAAGTGTCTCTTTGCAGGAGCTCAAGCAGTTCTCTCTAGTAATGACCGAACTCTTATAATTCAAACATCTTACAATGGTTTCTCGGGTAAGAGCAGGAACTCCTCATTCATAGAGACTTCGCAGCTCCTCATATTTAATTACAGCTTCACTGCTTGAATGGCACAACTTCTCACAAGGGTAACTGTGTTGCCAGTGGCAACAAGTATGCATTCTTCCTCTTTGAGAGCATAATACAAGTATGCATGCTTTTAGCATTATAGCATAGTGTGTGGTGTGTCCAATATTTGCTCTCTGTACTGCTTTATATATCACATATAACAACATAACATAACAAGTCTGTTTTTTATTTTGACCCTTTTCTTACCAAACTTTGTACTGTATGCTTTGACATACATTTGTGAGGTCATATACCCCCCCATTTATTAGCATTTTTGCATTACATTACATTATTTCTAAATTGTAAATTATTATGTTTATTATTAAAGCAGCAGTTTTTAATATGAAGGCCAACAAATGGAACTGCAGAAACAACATTGAAATGGATTAAATGACTAATTAAAAACAATTCATCCATTTGATTAATCATTTTAATGTTTCTGTTTCGTACTGGTCAGGTGTGTTTTTTTATATGCATGTGTTTTCATAAAGTATATATATCACATTATTCTTCCATCCCTGAATGTCCTTTAACACCTTAGGCCAATGGCACGCAGTCCATGTATAGCTCCTGTCGTGTTTCAATGCAAGCGCTCACTCTTTTCATGTGTGGAAAAACACACATGCTCACAACAACAACACGACTCACACACACACACACACATTTACACACACTGATCCTGCTCAAGGATATAAATAACACTTTTCCTTTAGGTCTTTGGAATCAGGAGTAAGATCCCTTCCAAACGTCATGCAGGTCTCTCTCACTTTCGATGACATATTACCAGTGTGTTGCTGTGATTTGGAGCAGTTGCCGCGTTAGGTGCGCGTGTGAAGCAGACCTTTCACTATTTGGTCTTGGTAGATGAGAGTCGCTGTTTTGAGGAAGTGTGTTGAGGTTTCCACTGCAATAGCGGTGTAGACTATCATTTCATTTTTGCTTTAACCTTTCAGATTCATCTGTGTTTTTCATCTGTTACTCTGGTAGCGGACACTTTGGATGAGAAGCATTGCTGAATGATTCTTAACTCTGCCCTTGAGTGACTACATCAGTATTGTTTTTGTGGTGTTCACCGGTGTTCGCTTTTTCAGTGAAAACATTCGGCAGGCCCTCCCCAGGGTCTGTGAACAATGCAGAACTTCTGGGGAGACATTGTGAATCTGAGGAGCACCAGAGGAGCTACGATTTTCTCGGTATGTTTCGGGTCACATCGTTGTGTGTATTTCTTTTATTATCAGCATGATTTGAGCATGATTTCGATTTCAGATTCTGCGTAGCTCATCAAATATGTTTTGGCTTTGTATCAGAGTTTGCTTGCCGGATCCTGTTTCAAAATATTGCCATAGGAGCACAGGACACATGGGTTTAGCATGAAATGTAATTAACTTGAGAGTGAAATCTGGTGGTTTTCACATGAAGTGGGACTGAATGTCTCACTAGACCTGAGACACCCGCCTGTCACATGTGATTATGGCTTTAAATTCTATGTCCACATTGTACCCTTTGCTGCGTTTTGCCCTTTGGGCTGATATCCGATGCCACGGCACTCAGGAATGCTTGGACAGAGGCCCGTGGTAGGACAGGGTCACCTTGGTTTTTTTAATACACTGGAGTCGCTGTGAAAGTGCTGGAAGAGGTCATACATACATTATATATTGCAGAGTAATTTGGTTACTTACACCGGATTATCACTAAAATGTGTGTCCATCATATTTAATGGTGCTGTATGTAAGGATGAGTTCATAGATGACATGACCGGTGGAAGTTCTCCAACCAATACCAAAAGGTAGTTATTTTTATGTTCTGCAAAGTAACAAATGATGGCTATTGTTATAAATATACAGTTGACAAAATATATTTATATTTTCGAAATATCTCAAAATATTTAAATTGGTTTTACAGAACAATACCCGTTGAGAGAAAGAGAGAGTGTTCGTTTTTTTTCATTTGTCTGTCAAGTATTCACAGAATAGATTTGTTTTAAGAAGCTTTTTGAATTTTGTGAGAGATGTGGTTGACCGGACTGAGTTAGGAAGAATGTTCCACCAGGAAAGAGTTGTGAAGGAAAATAAGTGGAAAAGTGATTTACTGCCCTTTTGAGAAGGCAATACAAGATGCCACTCGTTTGCTGAACGCAGGGTTCTTGATGGGGTGTAGGAGGGTGTGAAAGTATGCCGGTGCAGATCCAGTGATAGTCCTGTAGGCAAGCATTAGTGACTTGAATCTGATAGGGACTTCAACTGGCAGCCAGTGGAGAGAGATGAAAATAGGGGTCACATGAGCCAATTTGGGCTCTTGGAAGACGAGGTGTGCTGCAGCGTTCTGAACCAGCTGGAGTGGTTTGATAGCCTTTGAAGGAAGAGCATTGCAGTATTCCAACCTTGAGATTACAAGGGCCTGGACAAGGAGTTGTGCCGCATGCTCAGTGAGATAGGATCTTACCTTTCTAATGTTACATAAGGCATATCAGCATGACTGCGTTGTGATCTTTGAAGGACAGCTGTTCATCAAATATGACTCTTGAGGTTCCTGGCTGTTTTTGAAGGAGTGATTGTGGACACTTTAATTAACACTTATGGACAATAATGCTTATTTGGTATGGAAGGTCTGATCTGATATTTGTATCGGTTATCGGTGTCGACTCGATACTGAATATAATTCTAGATCGTGTATCGGTGACACTTGGCCCAATCTGCCATAAAATTTCTGCTAGGCGGTGTAAAAGTTTACGGAAATGCTGGCTCTTTAACGCTTTCACGCCGTCGCTGTACTGTGCGCAGTGTGACATTATACGCTAGCAACGTGCTCTGTACGAGCTGAACAAGCTATCATATGGAGCATAGTGCAGCAAATAGCATGGAGCGAGCAACAACATCTGCAATTTAGAGGTATTTTACAACAGCCATTCCAACAAGTTCCACCGCTGTTTGCAATATATGCCAAGTAAATGTTCTGAGGGGTGGTGATAAAACTTTGAATTATACTACAAATTTAATGATGCATTTACGGACATTTCATCCCAAAGAGCATGTTATACTTAACAGTTGAAGAGATTTAGTTTCTATTTTTTTGTATATGTTTACCAAGCTAGTAAAACTGTTGTTGTTTTTTGCTGCTTTTGTTTTGGATGTTTATTTCCTATTTGCACTTTAATTTTGAATGTTAAGTTTAAGCTAGTGAACTTGTTGTTTTATTTTGCAATTGTTATTTTGTTGGTTTGGAAATTATTGTTTAAATTGAGCCTGATGCAGGGCTCCAGACTAACTTTTTTTTTTACCAGGGGCACTGTAGCCCCTGACTAAAATTTTAAGGAGCGCAAGCAGGCACACCTTAAATCAGCCGTTTTATTTTCATTTCAGAGGTTTATGATATTACTCGATACCAGGATCATACGGAATCTGCAGCATTTATATTTGTACAGAAATGTAAATATGTGTAAATGTGTTAAAATTGTTAAAAAATTCTACCTGTCTATAAACTGCAGGTGACAGTGGTTTGGTTCTGCTCATCATTTAAAAAGAGGCAGAGCCTACAGAGAAGCTTTAAGTGCTAACTAAAGAGACTGTTTAAACTCTGAATACACCAGACCAAATTAGTACTGAATTCATTTGATCCAACAGAAAAACATGCATGTCATTTTGTATGAAAAAGTATATATTGTTATGTTTATAGTGTTATTAGCGTCTTAAAGCGGGCGTCATATTAATCTTGAGTACCTAGAGAGTAGTATTGCATACTTCGTATCATCGAAGAGTATTTAGTTTGATCACATTTATAAAAGATAGATACAGCTTTAAGATTGTTTCCGAAATCATACGGCACGTGCGGGGGGGAGGGGTAGGCTGAATTTAAGCATATTGCCAACAAAACACATACCTCAGTTTCACTCACCGCATGCGGTTAATGTCCGGCATCTTTTAAGCGCTGGGACGGCTCCATATCAGTTTCAAACGATTTCTATTGTACAAGGTGGATATTGAGTAATTTGTATGAATTTGTACGATATTATTTGTTCTTTTAAGTATGATTTGCTTATTAAAACTTATTTCCAGTAGCTTTTCTGCCTTGTGCATCTTATTTTAAGATAACCTCACAGATGATGGACATAGACAACCACACAGACATGTGGCATCTCTAGAACTAAATCACTGTTATCTTTCCAGGATATTGTGATTATTACACAACTGTTGGATATGACATGATTTATTTTTACACTGCACTGTGGGTGCACTCGAAAATGAAATGTCTGAAATAGTTTCAAGAAAAGAAAAGCTGTGAATGTTGAGTTGAACGTGTTCACCGCAGTTACATCATCCTTTGACTAAGAGATGCCGCCGAATAGATGTCATAATTGTTTGTTATGGAGTGCAAAACTACACGAGCAACATATTTTTGAAAATAACTACGTGGCGGGATACCTTAACAATTAATAGACACAGACAAAGACTTGTAGAATTAGATTAAATTTATTTTTATTGATGTTTTCTCTGCATATGACATGCAAGTTGCTGCAGTAGTCCATGATCATCATGCAGGGGACTAAATGCATGAATGCTGGGACATTTGTTTCACCATTGATTCAAACATTTACATTTAGGCATTTGGCAGACGCTTTTATCCAAAGCGACTTACATTGCTTTATCCTATACATTTTTACATAGGTATTTGCAATCCCCTGGGATCGAACCCACAACCTTGCGTTGTTAGCGCAATGCTCTTACCACTGAGCCGCAGGAAAGCTGACAGTGAACTAGTGACCCTTAAGATTTAATTCTAATGCAATGTTTCTTTATTTGATATTGCTGTGTTTTTAAGTGCCATCACAGGAAAAGGGAGCAGTTCTTTTGTTTTCTCATAGATTTTCCACCAAATGCACTATCTGGAGATTTGGATTTTGCAGAAGCAATGTTAGGGAATTGTCTTATTGTCTGGGGGACCTAAACAAATATGCAGCCGAGGGACTAAGGGGCATAGTCCTGAGAGAACCCTGGGTAGCATCTGGAAAAATGTCTCATAATAATGTCTCACTGATATACCATCTCCTTCTAAAGCAACCTCCAAAATGTTCTCACAAGTATATAGTACGAAGAGCTGCTGAGAATTTCTGGATAAGGTTGTGTATTGCGTTCTTTTCTGTCCCAGTTGTACTTTTGGATTCCTTCTAGGCTGCAAATGGAAAAATGTTTCTCATTTCACGGTAATCTTCCTGCCCGTGGATTGTGGTTTAGTCCTGATAGCAGAGGAAATGAAGTTCACTTGATTCGGGTCCAATTGTCTTTGTATAAAAGTTAGTTGCCAGCATGCAACAATTATAGTCCTACATTTATATGGGCTCCAAACATGACTCAACCTTTAAAAGCAGTGGTTGGAAAATATCATAGTGGACTTATTATGGACTAGAATTTGACATACTGGTCCCGTGTGCAACATGCATTTAAGAAAGGCTTTGTAGGTGAAGTTTAGTCTAAGCCCTGTCTTAGACAAAATTATACTTTAGTAAAGATCCTCTGGATACTGGGTCCCAGACCCCAATGGTGGAACGCAGACAAATATTATTCACCAGCAGGGGCGTAACAGCCATTATCAGTCACGGGATACACGTCCCCCTCACTTTTGGAAGATAATCATTGTTTTTCAATGCCTTATCAAGACTCATGCCCTTATGTCCCCTCAGGCCCCACCTTTCTACACAAAGCAGATGTCAAAGACACCAGCTATTAGAAGATAATAAGCTCTAAAAGCAAGTCTTATTTGAGAGACGTATTATTACTTCATGATCTACCCGGAAAACTTCATGAGATGAACATTTCGCATGAATTCATAAAAATCATAAAAATATATTAAGTCAGTAAAAAAATTTTAATAATGAATCTACACCCCTAAACATCTGAGGTTTTCATGCAAAACAGAATTGCTTTAAATAAGACATAAGACACATTTTGAAATGCATTTGCTCCTATCCAGAATCCTGGGTTTGAGCAGTAGTCATATTTAAGCAAGCACCATTAATGCGCTTTATTCTCACGGGTCTTGAAGTTCATCGTATTTTCATATTTAATGACTCTGTTCTCCTTGGATGAAGTGACGATACCTTACACGTGTTTGGGTCCAGAAAATAAACTCTGGTTGTTTGTTCTGTAACCTGGCTGTAGTTCCCGCCACTGTGTGCCAAGGATTGCAATAGTGCATTGTCAAAAAGACTAATCTTAAAACCACTTATGGTATAAACTCTAAACTATTGCACAATTCTAAACTATAGCCAGATGAGAGCGGCAGAAACCGGAACGGTCACGTGTCGGACTGTTTGCTCCTTCTGGTATGAGATATATTCATCTGTGTCTCTCTTTCTACTCAGGGCAATGATGAAGAAGCTGTTGTTGATCATGGGAAAACCAGCTCCACCATCAACACAAACTTTGGAAAAGAAGAACTTGAAAGTAAGTGATGCAACACTCAACATATGGCACTTTTTTCGTGCATTGCTCTATCTTCTCGTGGACCATCTGGTTTTTAAGCATTTGGATGTCTGGGGGCTATGTGTTTAAAACATACTGATTAAAACCATCCAGCACCTCATTTTACTATCTAGCTTACTCATTGAGGTTCCCAACCTCAAAGTGCCTCAGGCGTCTCCCAACGGCCCATGTTCTCAGGTGATTTATATCAGATGTCTGAAGTGTGCTGGGGTTCTTCTCAGGCCTGTTGGAGGTACTAGGTGTTCAGTAACAGAAGAGTAAGCCAAGAAATGTCTTGAGCTTACAAACCACTTGCTCGTGCCTTCACTCATGTGAGGAGACACTTGAACTACATCTGGTTTTTACAACATTTATATTGAGTGAACGTATTCCCTTACAAGAGAATTGAGAGTTTTGGATGATTTAAAATACAGTGTGGACCTTTTTTAACTGGATAAAGAGTTTTAGACAGTGTGGACTAATGGTTGATATAATGCTGGCCTTGTATATAGTCATGTATACACGTGTTGTGGAAATTCCAGTAGAGTGTCTGTTGAATTTCGAAAGATGCAAACTTCAGGAATGACATAAAGTCACCAATGGGAAAGACTGAGAGAATGCAAAGATCAATGAAAATTAAAAAAAATCAGGATTAGTCCATCCTTACACATGAATGTGAACATGTTTTGTTTGCAGTATTCAAGATCGTTTTTGTTATTTCGATCAGTTTGTATGTTTCAGTTTTCTGCAAATAAATATAATTTTTTATTAGAATTTGGGAGAAAGTCAATAGTTCACAGAATGGAACAAAAATGAACATTAGGTTGAATTGGATATATTTTGACTATTAGCTAGCTGTTCAGTATCACAATGATTTTCAGGATTGTTTTTAATGTTTGGCAATGTGCCTTAGATGTTTAATATAATTATGATATGATTGTAATGAGTTGAAGGAGTCTGTCAAAGCGTTTCATGCTAGGACGTACGGGCCTTTACGCTGACCCCCCGCTTGTTTTAATAGCATTAAGATGGATTAGACTCCCGCTCAAGGTTTAATTTATGAAACTGCTCCTGGCAGGGTCATGCCTTCGGTTCCTGTAGCATTAACCACACACGCATTCTTTATGCAAAACGCCATCCTGCACGTTTTTCGTCTCTTTCACTTTGTCTTTCATCTTGCGTCAGTTTTAGGGCGCACGTGTAGCGGGAACTTTTTGCAAGCGTGTCGTACAGTATAATAATGATAGCATGTTTTCCCATTTCATTATGCTGTCGGTTAAGTTGGATGTCAGGCAGAATTCTGTCTTTGTGCGCACACCGTTCTGCCAAACTTGTACCATGAGTTAATCGTAGATCGGTATTTCGTTTCTTTTTAGTGCCAAACAATGCTCCCTTGGTGCATCTTTATAATGTTAATCATTTTCAATGGTTTGGTTTGTTATTTTAATTATAGCTTTCCACAGGCATGCTCTTCTTTCAAGGGTTTTTGTTTAGGGGAGTGACAGACATAATAAGTGAAGAAGGTTTACAATTGGCTGACCCACCCCCTCTTTTCCTTATAGCCCACAGCTGAATGCGTTGCTTTGTGTCTGGACTGATTTTTGCTTCACAAAGCACATCAATCTGAAAGTGGCTTTGTTTTAAATGCAATCCCAACCAGTTATTATTATTAGAGTCTTATTCATGCACCCTTGAGACCTTTGACCTCAGTGTGGTGCTGTTCTTAAAGTCAACCGTGCATGTTTGTTTGCTGTGGAATAAAATGCATGCTTTGTGGTGTTGAAGCGTGTTGTGCTGCAGGTAAGAAGTACTTTGCAGGTTTGGTGGCACAATAGAAGTGTCTTAAAGTTTTGCAAGATGTTTTTTAGCGCTGCTGTGGCCAACAAAGTGTGTACTCACGTCTTTAGCCTCCTATGCATTCTCTGTGCAGGCAAGCATGTGAAACTGGTGTAGACACAGCAAGCGTTTCCATAGATCACACATGCACGCACAAACACTCCCTTCCTTTGTTACGCTCAAGGTTCGACTAAATGAAGTTAGCTTTAAATTGCTCGGTGTTTTCTTTCCTATTTGACATCACTGAGATGACACATTCATCAGGTGAAAGCTCTGTTTCCTAGAAGTCTTTTCACACAGAAGCTCAAGCGTGGGTTGGAAATGTACCTGGAAACTTTCATTAAAATGTGCACGTTTGTTGTGATTATTTGTTAAAAGCAGAGACATGTAAGTGTTTTAACATTGTTAGTTCTCAGTTAATTGGTTTGCTGAAGAGACTTTGTAAGAAGCCCAAGACCCCATCACCATGATATTTTTGGACAATATGTCTCTTCCCCTTACTAATAAATAAGATTCTGTTCTTAGTAGTGGATGGAGTTGTATGTGTTTTTGGATAGAGCTGAATAATGAAATATTGTGGCATGTGTAACTTGAAATGTGGTCAGGAAATAATTTGGCTTAAATGTCTGGAAAACTGTTTGTATTTGATCTCTGTTTTCTTGCCTGTGATGAACCTCAACATGACATTTGCAGTTCTGGCCTGGTAAATCACCGTGAAGTCGCTCTCTTTTTAGGTCACAGGGCAGTTTACGTTGGCGTTCATGTACCTTTAGGAAGAGAAAGCAGACGTAGACACCGTCACCGCGGTCATCGGCACCATCGGAAAAGAAAGGACAGAGGGTCAGAAAGAGAAGATGGCAGAGAATCTCCATCCAACGGTAAGAGAACAATATACAGCATACAAATGTGACTAGGCTTGTCACGATAGCAAATTTTTGTTTGCCGATAAATTGCATCACAATATTTGCCACAGTCGATATTATTGCCCTTTTATAAATATTTCATGCCACTGATAAAGTAATGATAATATAATAATGCAAGTACACCCTTTTAAAGACCAAAGGCCTTTTAATATAATATTTGCACATTGCAATTGGAATGTAAATAATAACTGGAGTGTAAATATTTAAAATAAATAAAACGGACACTTTCGGTCCTTAATTATGATTGGTTGATTTATGTCACAAGGCGGTATGATGAAGTGTAGGGTAAGCAGAGCCCTTGATATGTGAACTCTGAAGAGGGCAGCACGATTGTAGGTCATTATGTTGCCGTTAAAATAGCTACACTTGCCTGAAGGGCGGTTCACATTTCGCATTATTTCAAATGTAGACACACGACAGTCAAGCGCAAATAGCCGCATCGAGATGGAAAAGTTCAACCTTTCCGATTGCTTAGGTTTTCCGCGCGGTTTTAGGCGCATTATATAAATTGCCCCAATGTAGAAACGAAAAAAGTGGTGTTCCATTTGTGAAGTGCATTTCAAAGGACTAAAAACGCTGCTTGGAATTTGTCTAAGGTGTATTCTAACATGTGCCATGTCATATTTAATATTTATTAATATTAACGATTAATACATCGTTTAATAAATATTAAATATGACATGGCACATGTTAGAATTCACCTTAGACAAATTCCAAGCAGCGTTTTTTACTTTAAAAACTTTATTTATACTTTGATAAAATTACTTTATCAGTGGAATGAAATATTTATAAAATGGCAATAATATCGACTATGGCAATTATTGTGATGCAATTTATCGGCAAACAAAAAGTTGCTATCGTTGCTCTCTCGAGCTCTAACTGTGATTTTTGTTTTAAATCACTTTTCAGGTTAATGTTAGTTGTGTTGCTGTTTTCCCTACCTCCATATTTGAAAATTAGAGCGTCTTGTTCACACACTTGCGACAGGCCTAAATGTGACAAATAATAAAAAGTGGTGTTCATTTTGGTAATGTGCATCTGCGTTTGTTTTTCTCTCATGTGTACAGACACCCCCTCACAGAGGGTCCAGTTTATTCTGGGCACTGAGGACGATGATGAAGAGCACATCCCTCACGACCTCTTCACAGAGTTAGATGAGCTGTCCTTCCGTGAAGGACATGTGTACGAGTGGAAAGAAACAGCTAGGTAAGGAAACAGTTCTGTGAATTGAAATCACCCCACTCTTAAACATTAAGGTCCGGTTTCACAGACCAGGCTTAAGGCTAGTGCCAGACTTAAATGAATGTTTGAGCTGTCTCAGCTGAAAATAGCTTGCCCTAACATATCTTAAAATATGTAAAAATATGTGCCATTGTTTTGTGTAAAGGCGCACACAAGTAATGTTTCTTTCTAAAGCATTTGAATGAAAGTGACTTAATTATCCTAATTCAACTAGGGCATAGTCCTGGCTTAAGCTAAGCTTTATCTGCTAAACCGGGCCTAAGAGTTTCAACTTCCAATTTTGTGCAGGTGGTTGAAGTTCGAGGAGGACGTGGAGGACGGAGGTGAACGCTGGAGCAAACCCTACGTCGCCACGCTTTCCCTGCACAGTTTATTTGAGTTACGAAGCTGCATTCTCAATGGCACAGTCATGCTGGACATGAGAGCCAACACTATCGAGGAGATAGCAGGTCACCTCCCCAGCTTTCTCATAGATGTTTCTTCAGATTAGCTTTCTTATCAATCTAGCCACAAATAACCTTCATAAATCGTAAATCTGCGGTTTTCAGATATGGTTTTAGACAACATGGTGGCTTCAGGGCAGCTGGACGAGGATTTGAGGGAGAACGTGCGGGAAGCTATGCTCAAGCGACACCACCACCAGAACGAGAAGAAACTGAGCAATCGCATCCCGCTCGTGCGCTCCTTCGCCGACATAGGCAAGAAACACTCAGACCCGCACTTGCTTGAGAGGAATGGTGAGAGCTTTTGCTCGGCTTGACCCTGTTTTTTTGTTGATATTTACTCTTGATCCTCTTAACTCAATTATAACCCTCCGTTCCCACCACAAAGAATGAATGAAGAAAAATATGGTGCTCCTTGCTTCTGTGGCCAGCAATTGTTTAAGGTATCCGGCAGGGAGTAAACATGACAAGGCATAACCTCAGGGCTAAAACAATGTTTGACATGTGCATGGGGAGTTTTTGACTGTGGTTGACGTTGACGTTGACTGTGGGCCGTCATTGCGTGCTGTGTTTCTCGTCTCACCAGAATGCCTTTGAGAAAAGGTTTGCGTTGTTGTTGCATGTCATTGAGCAGTCATGCAGTCGGGTTCATCAAATAGAAAAAATCTAAATATTAATAAACCATTCAGTTCACTTAGTTTTTGGGTGTGATTAATCACTGATCTATGCTAACCTGTGTCTTATTGCACGGTATGTTCTTTGCCTCCTCACAACATTCCAGCATTTTCCATCTTCCCCAGTCCAACATATCTTCTCTCATTTAATTCATAGATGTTAATTTATTCCATCCGCAGCCTGTTTACTTTCTTTTCCTCTCTTCATACTCTTCATCATCCCGCACCGGTCCCATCAGGTGAGGGTCTCTCCGCCTCCCGTCTGTCTCTCCTCATACGTGGCTCCTCCATTTCCACTCCCCTCGATTCGCGCCGTCCCTCCAGAGACTCCCGCGGTTCCCGCTCCTCCATCCTTCTCAACCACCTCCTGCCCAGTGCCAACTCTAGCCCCTCTGCCTCCCCTAATGTCACCCCTCACAACACGCCCCCCACCCCCCGCCAAGCTCTCCCAGGACCCTCCCAGCAAGGGCCCGAGCTGCTCGTGGCGCGGGGAGAGAGAGAGGACATTCCGGAGGTCGTGGTGTTCCCGCCCGACGAGGAGGAACCGTGGTTGTCTGCCAGTCAGGAGGAGCAGGTGGTGCCCGAGCCTGCCAGACTGGCACAGCTCCTGCCTCCACCTCAGTCAGGCAAATATCCCATAAGCCCATCAGCATGACGATGTGCCACCTGCATGATCACATTTGCTCAGCTTTTACACTCCCTGTATCTGCAACCGGTTTAAGGGAGCGCTTATAGAAAATGGTGTTATATACAAAAACTTTTTTGCATTATATCGAATGTCAAAAGATTGTTAAAATGCTAAAGAAAATCCAGCTTATTATTAAAATATAAAAAGTAATTTGTTTGTTTTATAATCTGCTTCGGTAACACTAGTGCTACTTATGACGCGATTTACCCAACACTGTCTGTCACGTTCTCTCCATATCTCTCTCTCTTTCACTCTTTTGTGCTTCTCTCTCTCTCAAACATTTTCATTGCACCATGTGGCCACTTTTTAAATTTCACTATAAGCAATGAATCACAGATGTTGAATAGCTTGTAAAATGTTTATAATTTGTGCCGTCTGAGCTTTCCATGCGCATGTACACAGAAAATCCAGTCACATGGCACCTGCCGGCTCACAGACATTTGCACAAAGTTGTATTTGACGTTTATGTATTTAGACATTGTTTGAACAGTTTCTGGTTGTTAGACATTTGTGGAACAGTTCCTGTAGCTTAATAGGTAAATCTTATTGACAAGATCATGGGTTTTGTTCTCATTCTTATGGTTGTCTTAAAGAGACAGTTTATCATTTACTCACCCTCATTTCATCAAAACTTGTATGACTTTATTCTATCTGCATAACACAAATTAAGGTACTTTGAAGAACGTTGGTAACCTAACAACATTGGCCCCCATTGACTTCCATTGTGCAGATACAAAATTAGGGCTGGGCAATTTGGCCTAAAATCTAAATTTCGATTAATTGAACATTTTCTCTCGATTCAAAGTTCATATTTTTCAACTCGTGCGAATCACCCGAACAGTCAATTCGCGCGAATCGCGTCTTTCGTGAGATACGCGTCATTCGCGCCGCCTCATTGTCTATGTAGACGCAAGTATGTCTATCGCCTCTTTGCATTGACTTAACATGTAAATCACTCGCGCTTAACGCTTCATTCGCGTTTGGTCTGAACACACTATGACACTGAACAGGAGAACAAACGCAACACAAATCAGCAAATCGTCTATCTGCATGTGTCGTGAGAAATAGGGTGTACTGTAGGACTCTGCCTGGAGACACTAGTTTTGCCGTCTTAAAAGCTGTTAACAGAGTTTTTAATAGTTGAACGGAGCTTAAAACTCATCAGTATGTCTAAAGAAATATGAAGTAAATGTGTTTCAGTATATGTCTATTCCTCACAATATGCACATTTTTGGACTAAAAGTCTTGTGATTACTAAACGGGAGCAGACCTGGAAGAATGTATAAACACTGAATATTTGATTTCCATTTGAATCGGTCATTTAAAAGTAGACATTTTAAGCTTTCCTTAAGAAATGTTTCATTAGATTAGATTAGATTAGATTAGATTAGATTCAACTTTATTGTCATTACACATATACAAGTACAGTGTAACGTCTAACCAGAAGTGCAATTAGCAAGTGCAGGATATACATGTTAATAAATACAGAATACAATATTAGGGAAATACTATACAATGTTCTATGACAATATTTATGTATTATGATATATTGAACATTAATGTACAGGTGGTTATGAACAGATAACAATTTAGACTATACAATAGTGCAAGTGACTTAAGTGTGCATTAATTGCAGACATTAGATATTAAAGTTACAGTGCAGTAGATGAGTTAATGAAGTTAGAGTGCTTAATGCAGTGAAGTGTTTGTGTGATAAGTATTTGCAGAGTTTTGGATCGGTGACGCATTTTAGAAATTACTTATGTGAGCGGAGTGGAGACGGCTGATAACACGCCCTCTTTATTTTCTTTATTTAACAAAATAACAACGATTTGATGTCATTGTAAGCAACGTAGACAACTTACAGTTTCTAATAATGTCTTGCATATATGTGTATGCCCAAAATAAATCGAATATTTTAAGTCTCTTTTGCTCTGATAAGAATGCGTCGAACGTGTCGACATGGATATTAAAGGGAAAGTAATCGAAATAACCGCGATTAATCGCAATTAATCGCACAGCCCTATAAACCACTGAGACATTTCGCAAAATATTTTCTTTTGTCTTGCACATAAGAAAAGTAATTTACAGGTTTTGAATAAATAAATGATGGCAATTGTTTTTTTTTGTAGTGAAATAGTTTGTCTTAAATCTGTTGCATTTTCATTCCTTCAACGCTCTGCTATAAGCCTAAGGTTTAAGGTTCCACTGTAGCTATTGGGTCACACGTGCAGAAGAAAATTGAAACAAATCTGTAAAAGTAATCAGCTCAAATGCAGCATACTACTGTATAAAGGACCTCATGGGTGCTAATAAATCGTCATGTGATAGCAGAAAGCTGCTCGGGACAGTGTAGGTCAGCTGGCTCCTGGAATACATGGTTCCAGAAGTGTAAATGGAGCCTGTTGAAATGAGAGTTGGGTGATGTCATAGAGTTGCTCGTGCTTTACATTGCTGGCAGAGTGTGCAGCGTGCATGCTTCAATCCCGTTGGCTGGTGTTTGCTTGGAGTTGCTCCGCTCGGCTGTATCGGTTTCTCCCACTGGCCTGTGGCCTCCATCTGCAGCTGGAGACGTTCTTGGCCCAAACACACTTCTAAGTGTGTGACTGGGCCCTGGCCAGGAGGAAGTGACATCAGAGAGTTACGATGACATATTTTTCTCTTCCATGTGTTTACATGGACGACCATAGAAGGAGGGTCTTTTCGCTCTCTTTATTTTTAAGTTTACGTGACGTCAAGCGGCAGGCTCGGATAGCAGCCGAGCTTGTTTCCATGAACTGTCAAGTCCAGCCTCCCCCAATTTTACAGGGTCTCTTTATGGTTATTGGATGGAAAGGTTTTGCTGGCTGCATCTCTTTAAAGCTCAAACTCTCATATATGAGCTAGAAATATTTTGATGTCTCAGTGAATAGTTTGTCTTATTAAATTGTTTATGCTCTCTAATGGATCGTTAGGAAAGTTGCTAGGACCATTTCATAAATGTTTAAACATTGGCCAGTACGGCATCGCAGCGACGAGCATGTGACCCGCTGCATGACCAGATCAGACCACACAATGAGCGTGTACCTAACCGTTCCTGCATATTAAAGGATTGAGTCAGAGTTTAACAGTAAATCTAACTCTCCACCTCCACCCATTTCCTGTTTTCTCATCCCACCAGGCCTCCTCGCGTCCCCCCAGTCGGCCCCGGGGAACCTGGAAAACAGCAAACCCAGTGAGCACCGTATGAATGGTGCGGGCGGCAGCAGAGAAAATAGCACTGTGGACTTCAGCAAGGTGGGCTTCCTCTTCGACACACCCTACTGGACCCGGTTGGCGACGGGTGTCTGATTGTAAACATTGGATTTTATGAAGTTGAAGCCTCAACCCATGAACTAGTGCAGGCGATAGAAGCGTTTAGTAATTGGAGGACCTGTTTGCAAGGGCGTTATAAATCAAAGGCATTTGTCCATACATGTATTACCCTGTTTTAGCCAAATAAGCTAGTGAAAGCGTTTGATCGTTGGTCTGAGGTTGTTTTGGAAATGTAACACAGCTGTATGTTGTAATTCAAGATGGCAGATAGATATACCGCAAACACTGTTGTGACATTCTCCACATCTGTGTGGTTGGTATCAGGACAAGCGTTGCCCGTTTCGCTGTAGTTGTGCCTCAGCAGGAGGCCTGCTGTAAGTCTTTATATAGTTGTCACTTCCCTTGTCTTCATGAAGTTGCGTCTGTCGATGTGATGTCTACGTTGGTGATTATCTATTGATTATTGTGCTGTGTTTCGTTGTGTCTCGTGAAGCCGGAGTGAGAAGGACAAATGTTTTCCATGAACTTCCGTTCTTTGGCTGAAGCCTTCAGACAGGCTGTCCTTTTACTACAGTTTCCTCGTGGGACGTTATCACACGTTGTTTTGAAGGATGTCCAGAACAGTTGAGCAATATAGGCTGAATAGCAGTTTAGCCAATGACTCGTACATAAAGTTGTGTTAGTTTATTGAGTGTTTACACCATTTTCAATAAAAAATGATCACGAAGTATTTAAAAAGAAAAATAACTTCTTGTCAAGTTAGAATTGCATAACATTGAAAAATGTCATGTGAGATAAATTTCTAAATAATATAGTATGTGATACGATAATGCTTTTAATTTGTCAAATCTGTTGAAAACGTATTACAATACAGCCACAGAAAAATTAAGAGATCATTCCCATTTCACATCCATTTTCATTTATGGACATTCCAGTCCAGTTTATGTTGAATTTCAAAAAGATTAAATATCGGAAGTGATCTCATCCAACAGCAATGTGAAAGACTGACAGCATGATAAGACAGATGAAAATTGTGATAAAAGCAAGGTTATCACATAAACAAATATCTTTTTGAACTTTTCCAAAATACATGAACAAATATTACTGTTGTATTGCTTAAAAGTGTATGAATATGAACTAGTTTTCTTTGCAGTAATTGAGGTCTGAAAAAATACAGAGCATCTTTTCTGTTAGTTTAAGTATCTGGAGTGTTATCTCCAGTTTTCATTTTATAAGATGTTTTATAAGAAAATAAGATTCTGGGGGAAATTTGTCATGGAAGTGACACATGTCTGTAGGCTTCAGATTGCTACTAATTGTATTAGTATGAAATTCTCACGCTCGCATCATCATCTTTCTTTCAAAGTAAACAGAAACTCTAGATTGACGCTATTTTTCAAAGGCTCTGCACTCATATGGTTTTGGAATAGTGCAAACATTTCTGACCAAAAAAAAACAGATAATATTCATGTTAATGTGCATTAAAAGTACCTGAGATTCATTGATAGTTTATTTTGATTCTGCACATGATACTGAACTTCATGTGACGTCTTATTTTATTAGGAGTTAAGTGACATCTTCCCATGAGTAGGGAAGCAGGTTAGAAAAACGTTACTCGTCAGGAGTCAAAACATGTTTCCGGACTGAACTGGTCTTTGTGTTTCACTGTCCTGTGGTTTGTGAAATGTCGCTGCTGTTTCATGGATTGGTTTGTTTACTGGTTATGCAATTTATTTTTCATTTTATTACAATATTGCCTGCTTATGAATTATACCTATATATATATATCTACCAATGTGAAGTGCCATTGAGCATTACAGAAAACATCAAACAGTTCTGTCAGTTAGTAACTAATGACTAGTTGTGGATTGTGGTTCAACTGCCTATCCATAGTAAACCACTGTGTATGACCATGTGTATAATAAATGTCAAAGGTCAGCACTGCCCCTGACCCTCTGTGATTGTCTGTGATCTCTGACTAAAGGTGGACATGAATTTTATGAAGAAAATTCCTGCGGGCGCGGAGGCTTCGAATGTTTTGGTAGGGGAAGTTGATTTTCTGGAGTGTCCCATCATCGCCTTTATTCGCCTCTCACCTGCTGTTCTCCTCACTGGACTGACGGAAGTGCCGGTTGCTACAAGGTAGCCCTTCACAACCTTTTACTGTGTTCACTTGAATTCTCATTTATCTCAAGCTGTGTTTGCTGACGTTGTTTCTCAGATTGTTTGTAATACCCATTACATCTTTGTAAACATTTATTTCCTCTTCTTCCTCATAACAGGTTCCTCTTTTTGCTGCTGGGGCCTTTCGGGAAAGGGCCCCAGTACCACGAGATTGGCAGGTCGATAGCTACTTTAATGACAGATGAGGTGAGCCGACAAGCTCCGAACGGGTTCTGTAGAGATCGTGATCGTTCTCCATGGATGTCATTAAAGACCACATTTAGCTTTTAACCAAGTTTTTATCGAATTCGTTTTTGTTTTATTTGTTCAAATGTAAGATGTGAAATTTGATAAACATAAGTTGAATCTTATCGGACACTGTTGATCCATTGTCTGAATGACACGATGCATCTTCACAGATCTTTCACGATGTTGCATACAAAGCCAAAGATAGGAATGACTTGCTGTCAGGCATAGACGAGTTCTTGGACCAGGTGACCGTGTTGCCCCCAGGAGAGTGGGACCCCACGATACGAATCGAGCCACCAAAGAGCGTCCCATCTCAGGTGTGGTGCCACACTTTTGTAGCTTTCGCAAGAGAAATGGTAGAAAGGCTTGGGCTGAGATGTTTAAGGCTCAGATAACCAGAAAGTTGCTGGTTGATCACGATGCCTTTAAGCAAAGTGCTTAAGCTCAGGATCAAGTTAGGTGCCACGAGGCGATTGTCACTGTGGTGAGCTCATGGCGTAGTGACCTTATTAGGAAAAATGTATTTGTCAATTTCTTTGTTCTGTTGAACACAAAAGAAGAAAGCAAACCGTTCTGGGGCATTTTTGACTACTATGGTAGTCAATGGTGGCCAAGAACTGTTTGGGTACAAGCATTCTTCCAAATATCTTTCTCTGTTTTGGGCGAGTAAATGTATTTGAGGGGGTGAACTGTCCCTAAGTTGCTGGGATATCAAAGGTGTTATAAAGAATCATGACTCTTGTATTGGCTCCTGACATGTGTGTGTGGTAACAGCTTTAAACGAATGTGGTATGATCTCTGCTTCTACTTTGATGTTTGTGTTTACAGGAGAAAAGAAAGATTCCTTCTACGCCGAATGGCTCTGCTCCGCTCTCAGAGTCCATTAAAGAGGATGACCACAACACTGGACCTGAACTTCAGAGGACGGGACGGTGAGAGCTAGTCCAACATCCAGCATTTATCTAGAGGATTCTTCCTTCTGTGGAACACAAAGGAGATATTCTGAGAAATGTTTCTGTGGTTTTGTGTCCATATAATGGAAGTCAGTGGGGAACGATGTTGTTTGTTACCAACATTCTTCAAAATCTCTTCTTTTGTGTTCTGCAGAAGAGAGGAAGTCATACAGGTTTGGAATGACATGAGTGTGAGTAAATGATGAAAAAAAACGTCATTTTTGAGTAAACTATCCCTTTAACATGGCTGATGGGATTATGTAAATAAAATACATCATTTTGTTCTGACTTTGCTTACTTTATATTATGTATTATCGGTGTCTGGGCTTTGGATCAGTGTGTGTCAAAGCTGAACCCTGCTGACACACCATTAGGAAGAAGTTTTGGGGGAACGTTACATTGGTTTAAGTCTCTTTTGATAAAGAAAACAGACAGAATGGGGTCTTTATTAAACAAGCATTAGATGAAGGGGGTAAAAATGTTTCATGGTGCAAATTTTGTAAACCTTTCATCTCAGAGGCATTGAATTTAGAAGGTGTATTTCACAGCGGAATCCATCCTTTGATGTGCAGCTTAAATGGCCGGCCAGGCGGGCAGGCGCTGTTGTGAAAGCGAGCCCTCCATTAAGAGCTGTTTTGAGACCCTCAGAGTGCTCTGCAAATACACATTGCCACACGCAACCATTAGGACAAAAATGAGAAATGCATAGCCTATATAAATGTTTTTTGATCTAGATATCATAAATGAATGGTATATTCACAGAATAACACACTTTCTCTGTCCCACCCAGGATATTTGGGGGTCTGATACTAGACTTAAAACGGAAAGCTCCGTTTTATTGGAGCGACGTGCGAGATGCTCTCAGCCTGCAGTGCTTGGCCTCTATTCTGTTCCTCTATTGTGCCTGCATGTCTCCTGTCATCACCTTCGGAGGCCTTCTGGGGGAAGCTACCAAAAACAACATAGTGAGTTGTTGGCTTTGTTTTAGAAGAGCATTGGAGCACTAAAGCTCTTGGCAGGTGAATCTGAGCGCGATCTAGATCCCCTGCTTCGAATCAAGTAGCTCACGGCTTCCTTCCTCACTCTCTCAATGTAGAATTTTACAGTATGTACTTCTACATCCACATAATATTTAAAGGTGTTTTCATAGCGGTTTGTCTGTGTTTATTCTAGAGTGCCATTGAGTCTCTGTTTGGGGCTTCTATGACCGGTGTGGCCTATTCGCTGTTTGCCGGGCAGCCATTGACGATACTGGGCAGCACAGGGCCTGTATTGGTTTTCGAGAAGATTCTGTTCCAGTTCTGCAGGTGAGAAAGACTCACTTTCAATGGAGTATATCTTCATTCCTCTTTCAGCTGCTGAGGAGCTCATTTTCCGTTTTACACTGAAATGGAAATGCTTTGTGATTTTTCCCATATCACATTTCAGTGACTTGTGCATTTATTACATTCATTTTTATAAGTATCTTCCCTGGGAATCAAACCCACAACCTTTTCGTTGCTACAAAAACATAATACTCAATCTGTTGATTTTTGTTTTAAGGAATTTATTACATTAAAATATTGGTTTTATTAAAACCGAAACTTGTTTACTTTCGGTTTTAAGGTAACTTGCGACGTTCAAATGCCAGGCAATTTGGTTTAATCATTTGTAAATAGAGAATGTAATTTATGTTATTAAAAGACATAAATACTACATTTTTGTTGAATATTACACTAGGTCTGTCAAAACGAATTGCAGCGTCTGGGTTACCATGTGTTATTAGTTTTGATCGGTTGTTAGCTGGGAATATCATACCTTGGAATGTTGCAAGTGGCCAATCAGAATCAAGTGTTCCAGAGCACTGTGAAATAATTACATAATCCTGCACCTGCTGTGTGTAAAAAAAATTACTTGTAGTCTCTCAGCTAATATAAAATACTCATAAAAATATAAAGTGACTTGTTAAAATGTTGTGTAATAAGGCATGTTACTAGTGTGATATAGTTTGACGGTTTCATTAGATGTACGTGTTTATAATATAAAAGTTTATTTTATATTTATATTTTATTGTAGATTATTTGTATTAAATTAAAACCACATAACAGTTATAGGTTCTTTGCGGAGGTCTGCCGGAAGTTAAGTTTGGGCCACTTACTGTTTGTGTATGTTGTTACCACTGAAACCATATATATAGAGTATAGTTTATATAGAGTATAATTATTTTTCATTCTTTACCGCGCTAAATTGGTTCTTAAACAAGCCAAAGCTGGATCAATGAGCAAATACAGATACATAAATTGTTCCAGTGCTGTATCAAAGCACATCCGCCATATCTAAACTTGTCCAATGCAATTAAAAAAGTAACAGTTGTTTAAAATGTCTTACTTTGACATTTAAACAGACGTGTCATGCAGTGTCAAGATATACTCACTGTCCATTTTTTTCAGCATAGATCTGTTTTAAACAATGCTAATGCGCCATCTACTGGTGCATCAAAAAGTGAGGCCTGCCCTGTTACAACCACTCGTTCTTTCTAGAAGCATTTCAAGGCTTTCCTTTAACCATACCCTGAACAAAGTACAACAACCGTACGAGTTGTTTTTGTTTGGTATTGTATACTTTTTTTCTAAACCAAGGGTTAGAAGTCAAGATTGCATTTGAGAAAGCAGTCAAGGTTTTTTAAAGCATTTTACTTTACCAGAACAAACGGACAAAGTATGTTCAAATAAATTACGAGTGCTTTGAAAAGAACATATCAAAGCTAATAGCTGTTTATTTGTCCATCTATGGAATTTTCTTGTACTGATGTTTTCTTAAGTGATATAACATATGTTCCTCTCTCCCCAGTCAATTCGGTCTTTCCTACCTCCCTCTGCGGACCAGCATCGGCCTGTGGACGGCTTTAATGTGCATTTTGCTCGTTGCCACAGACGCCAGCTCTCTGGTGTGCTACATCACTCGATTCACAGAGGAGGCCTTTGCTGCTCTCATCTGCATCATATTCATCTACGAAGCCTTGGAGAAACTCTTTCAGCTGGGAGAGATGTTTCCTTTCAACATGCACGACAATTTAAACAATCTCACCTTCTACACGTAAGACACTTTCCTGTATTGTACTGTGGAAATTAAAGGGCAAATGAGAATAGGGAGGTGTCACAGTGTAACAGCTATGAAAAGGCTTATGTACGCTTAGATCTTTAATTATAAACGTTTTTTTTTTCAGGTGTCAGTGTTCACCACCAGCTAATATCACACAGAACATGATCGATTCATGGAATCTGTCACGTTTTACTCCCGATAACATTACCTGGAGTGAGCTAGACGTGCCGGTAAGAGTTTTAATGTTTAAGCAGGACTACCAAAAGAAGCTTAGACTAAATGTGTTTAAAACAGTTAACCTTATTTGGTCTTTTTGTTTTTTTTATTAGTTTTTAATTTATTGCTTTTATTTTTTACTTTTTTATTATATTTAAATATTTACAGTGCATTATTTTTTATTTTATATTATATTTTTATGTTGAAACATGTTTTGTATGTATGTATGTATGTATGTATGTATGTATGTGTATGTATGTAATCAATTTTGGTTTTAGAAATGTATATGGTAGTTGACAAATAAATCTGGAAATTTGTCCTATGATGTGACAGATTTATTTAATTTTTTCAAAATTTTTGCTTTCATAATTTACTTTATATTATAGGCTAAATATATAAATAATAATAATATATTGTTAACGTATGTTAATAATGTTATATTTACAAAGCTTGTTTATATATATTTCATCATACATAAATATATATATATATATATATATAATTTAGAAAAAATAAATAAATCTCTCATAATTTACTCTATATTATAGGTTAAATATAAATATTAATTATATAAATATTATATTATTACCAGTTTGTTTTCTAGTTTTTTTACTATCACACCATAGGATTGTTGTTAATTGATTACATTTTGTAAATAAAATTTTCCCTTTATTAAAGACATGCAAGCAGCTCTCTGGCGAGTTTGTTGGTTCTGCTTGCGGACACAGCGGACCGTATATCCCTGACGTGTTGTTCTGGTCTGTCATCCTCTTCTTTACCACCTTCTTCCTGTCGTCCTTCCTCAAGCAGTTCAAGACCAAGCGCTATTTTCCCACTAAGGTCAGTGGCTCCGTCCCTTCTGCCTGAGTGTGTGCTGCACATACAGTGCAAACATCTGACGATAACTTCCTGTCCTCTGCAGGTCCGCTCTTCCATCAGTGACTTTGCAGTTTTTCTCACCATCATGATCATGGTCTTGGTTGATTATTTGGTGGGCGTCCCGTCTCCTAAATTACATGTCCCGGACAGGTTTGAGGTGCAACGAATGCGATTTTTCATGTATTTATCTTAGTTACATGTTTAAACAATTAGTAACCATGTTTAGTAAATTAATCAAATGTATTTTTCTACCGCTTAACAAACAAACACTTTTAGTATCATCCTTTAGGAATCAGTATTTCGTATGGCAGTAACTTACTGTACTACTGTATGTATGTGTAACCAAAACAGATTCTTGTTGTGAGTGTATAATGATGTAATAGGACCGAAAAGTGTTACTTTAGTTGTAAAGTAACAAGCAGCCAATGAGGTTTAGCTGCTTTTGATCCACCCGTCTGATTCTGTTGTCTGTTTTCCTGGTGGACTTTGACTGTTGATTTAACCTCACAATCATGTTTTTGTAAAACCAAACAAACCGATGATGTAGGGTTTACAAAATATCACTACCATCAGTAAGGCCCCATCGATAAGGCGTATGTACCTTTAAACTACATTAACCTTCATCACAAACATAAACTTAAAGCATATTGTGTTCTGACCTACAGCCCACCTCTAACAAGCGAGGCTGGCTGATCTCACCCCTGGGCGACAACCCCCCATGGACGTTGCTGGCGGCAGCCATTCCGGCCCTGTTGTGCACCATTCTCATCTTCATGGATCAACAGATCACCGCCGTGATCATCAACCGTAAAGAACACAAACTCAAGGTCGATTCAACTCTCCATCCGCTCATACCAGAGCTGTTTAAATCTCTGGTGCTGATGGTTTCATTCCCCTGCAGAAAGGCTGCGGGTATCACCTGGACCTTCTGGTGGTGGCGGTGATGCTTGGCGTGTGCTCTATTATGGGCTTGCCCTGGTTCGTCGCCGCCACCGTCCTCTCCATCTCTCACGTCAACAGCCTGAAGGTGGAGTCGGAATGCTCGGCCCCAGGAGAGCAGCCCAAATTCCTGGGCATCCGTGAGCAGAGGGTCACCGGACTGATGATCTTTGTACTTATGGGTTTATCTGTCTTCATGACATCCATTCTAAAGGTAGTTTCATTAAAAAAAAGCATGCTGGATCAATTTTGCATTATTGGAGTTATAAAGTATATATTGTGTAGCATATTTGACTACTATTGAACTGTTTCTCTCATTTCCTCTAGTTTATACCGATGCCTGTGTTGTATGGCGTGTTCCTCTATATGGGAGTTTCCTCTCTCAAAGGCATACAGGTTAGTTGAGCATCACCACAGGGGTGATCGAATATAAGAATCTTAATAAATGCCCAAAATGGATTTCTAACAGCGCTGGTTTCGGGTACTTCTATCATGTGTAGTTCTTTGACCGGATTAAGCTGTTTACCATGCCGGCGAAGCACCAGCCAGATCTGATCTACCTGAGATACGTGCCATTGTGGAAGGTTCACATTTTCACTTTAGTCCAACTCACCTGTCTGGTGCTCCTGTGGGTCATCAAAGCTTCTGCGGCTGCCGTGGTCTTCCCAATGATGGTGCGTCTATATATGTTATGAATTGAATGCAATCTTATTCCTAGATTATATTTAGAAACGTGAAAATGATTTTGTACAGATTGCAGTTTCTTATGTTTTTTTTAACGTATGTCTGTTCTAGGTTCTGGCTCTGGTGTTCATACGGAAGCTTCTAGACTTCTGCTTCACGAAGAGGGAGCTCAGCTGGCTGGATGATCTCATACCTGAAAGCAAGAAGAAAAAGGAAGACGACAAAAAGAAAAAGGCTAAAGAGGTACTGATGCTCTGTGTGTTGCGTGACTATCGCACAACTGATCTACAGGTTGGACTTTTTAATGTGATGCTTCGTCTGAGCTCCTTTGAGGATAATATAATACATGTATAAGAATATATGTCGAATATTTCAAAAACTTAATGTGGTCGTTTCGTAGCACATCCATTTAAAAATATTTGTCTACCCAGGAAGCACAGTTCTTGATGGAGGGCGTAGGCATAGAGATCCCCTGTGATGGTGGAAATTACTT
The DNA here is from genome assembly GCA_006030095.1 of Triplophysa siluroides. Lineage (NCBI taxonomy): Eukaryota > Metazoa > Chordata > Actinopteri > Cypriniformes > Nemacheilidae > Triplophysa > Triplophysa siluroides. The sequence continues at coordinate 484,082 of VCII01000037.1, read as the reverse complement.
GGGTGATCCTGTAAAGGCCATAAAAATCAGGTTAGTGAATGTAGTTCATTGTTCACAGATAGTTTGAGGTTGAATTTTACAATTATTGTTCTGTAGATAATACCTTTATTTGTTTCATGTAAAATCCCTTTCTGTTCTGTTGAAAGTTTGTTTTGGTCATTGCCCATCCAAAGGCTTATTTTGTAAGTTTATGCGACTTGTTTTCCTCTGAGACAGATCTGACGGCATAGCCTCTGGCACGTCATATGAGGAAGACGCGGGCCGAGCGGTTGGTCTTTTGTGTATTTGCAGGCGTGCTTGTGTTCCCTCTTTATGGCTTTTGGAGTTAATCATCACTTACGGTTGATTAACGCAGAATACTCTGATTTTAACACAGCCGTCTCGGCGCGGTATGAGCATGGTCAAGAGTCTCTGAATGCTCATTCATGCTCATACGTTGCTCATGCATTTACAGCAGAGGGAATCCTTTTCCAATACAGAAAAGCTTAAAGGAATAGTTCACCTACAAAATGAAAATTCTGTCATAGAAGATATTTAGAAAAATGTTTGTAACCAAAATCCGTTGGTCCCTGTTGACTATTGTTTGGACACAAAAGCAATGGGTTTTGGTGACCAACAATTTTCAAACCATCATTTCAACTTTTGTGTTCTGCAGAAGAAAGAAAGTCATTTCATTTCCAAATGACAAGAGTGTGTAAATAATAAGAAAATAACGACTATCCCTTTAAGATGCTTGTTGCTTACAGTTCACCACAGACACTTTAGTTCATGTGTAAGCAGTGTAAATCTGTGCTCTCCAAAATCTAAACAAAGTCCAACAAATGAAAGGAGAAGTGCACTTTAGAATGAAAACTTCATGATTATTTTGTCATCCAAGACGTCCACGTCTTTATTTTTTCTGTAGAAACTAATCCAAGTTTGTTGAGGAAAACCACAAATACTTGGCTTGCACCCATCCGTGTTGCGCATTCACGACTTTGCGTAATCACGTTGGAAAGTCACACGTCTGACGTAAGCAGATGTATCGACCCATTTTTTATGAGATGTGAGAAGGAAAACCGTTCAATCGTTGCTGGATGTTTTGACATATATGTTTTTGAGCCAGATTATTGTTTAAAATGGTCCGTTCGAGTGCTTACGTGACCTTTCCAACATGATTACGTACTACACTGTATTTGTGGTTAAAAAGTACAATTTTGCTTAGGTAATCGTTTCGCTAGAAGACGCCCTAATTCATCGCCTGCTGGCGGGTTTAGCCAGTTAAAGCTGCGAAGAAACTGATATTTGGACCTTGAATCAGGTTTCCCCCCATTAAATCCATTATATGGAGGAAGATCCGGAAATGTTTTCCTCAACAACCTCGGATTAGTTTCTACATAAGAAATAAAGACATGGACGTCTTGGATGACATGAGGATGAGTAAATAAGCATAACATTTTAATTCTAAAGCGAACTTTTCTTTTAACCAGATTCATTTACATTACGTGGCCCTGCATTTGTCGGTGATAATTTATTGTATAATGGGTAATATCTGATGATATATGATTTATGTATGATATTGGACTAAAACTAATAGTTCTCTAGTAGCCCGTTGGGGTTAAATTTGCAATATCAAAGATAACTGCAGTTATCTTTAGATCTCTCAAAGGTGGGTTGTCTTATGATGATTATATGCAACTCAAGTCAGTTGTCCAAACATAAAGCTGATTTTGAGTTGCATAAACATTGTTGATTTTCCTTGAGAGCCACTAAGGTCAAGGGTTTGCATTGATTTTCTTTTGTTTGTGCAAGGTCTTTCAATGTAAAATCTGTTGACTTTTGATTATCTGATGTGGTAAAGGGTATTGGCCTGATTTAAGAATTCCAGATGGACTGGAGCAAAGATTTGCTTTAAGTACTAACACAGCAAGCATAATCACAGCAACATTAATCTTTCTTAATGTATCACATTTGAAGTAACATGCAACACAGAGGCTTCAGAATAAGATATGTGAGCTGAGAAGATTCAAGGTGTTTTTCATGTTTAAAACAATCGGATGCCCATCAAGCACTTTGCTGGTGAACAGAAAGGAGATCCAGTCTGTGGAGTAGTTGTAATGTTTGACCAGCTGTAAGTGCTGTGATGTGTCTTTTCTGCAGTTCTGACCCCTCTGTGGTTAACATATCTGATGAGATGGCCAAAACTGCTATGTGGAAAGCTGTTGCCAGTGCCAAAGTATTGAAACCTAGCATCAGGTAGCTATTGATCCTCTAACCTCACTTCTGTTTTTAAGCTCTACTTACATCATAATACTCTTTCCCAGTGTTCATATCTGTTTTCTCCGTTTTATTCCATCTTCTCTTTGTCCTGGGTCTATTGGCACCGCATCTAGAAAAACACCCATGATTTTGAACAGAATACAGTGCCTTGCAAAAGTATTCATCCCCCTTCATCCAACCTGACAGAGTTTGAGAGGTCTGAGGAGGAGAATGGCAGAAAATGGCCAAATGCAGATGTGTTAAGCTTGTCACATCATACCCAAAAATATTTGAGTCTGTAAAGGTGCTTTAACCAACTACTGAGTGAAGGGTATGAATACTTATGCAATGTACTTATTTTAGTTTTAATAAGGTTGCTAAAAGTTCTAAGTCACAAAAAGATTTTTTGTTTTGACATTATTGTGCGTAGAGTGTAGATTAATATAAAAAAATAATTTAAAGTAGTTTAAAATAAGGCAGCAACACAAGAAGATGTGAATAAAATGAAGGGGGATGAATACTTTTGCAAGGCACTGTATGTAAATGGTAGTGATCCATTGTTTTTTGTAGGACTTCACAGTTTTTTATTTTAAAATTATTTTCTAAGAAAATGACTATTCAAATAGTTTAAACTTAATAATGTAAATATTTTTTATGAACATTTTTTATTTGCTTAGTATTTTATTTTCTTCTATTTCCAATACTTTTTGTAATTCAGGGACTAGGAAATATTTCCATTTTAAGAGAAAATTATAAAAGATCACATTTAATTTTAATTTTGTTTATAATTTTACTTGTAATCCATTTTTTTTAACCTTAGGTAAAGTATCTTAATTTTCATTATTTCCATCAGACCTCTTAATATAGTGATGCATTGTTTTTCTAATTCAGAGACTAGGGAATATTTCAATTAGAAAAAATAATAGTTACATTTTTACAATGCTATTTCTTGTGGAAGAAAAGGTCAAATATGAAAATCTTTCACTAACAGGTATTTATACTGTTGGGAAAAATGTCTTCAGTGTTTTTGTTTGTGGAATGCTTTTGCATGTTTCTGAAATGTATTTTTTTATCCACTGATGTGGTGATGATGATAATTCTAGACAAAGTTGTACATTTTCGCCCATTATTTAGCTGTAAAGAGAAGACCGCTTGCATAAGGATCAGCGTGGAGGATGATCAGGGGAAAACATGTGTCGATACAGAAACGTCATTATGAAAGCCAACACTTGCCAGACAGGCTCTCTGGTCTGTAAAAGTGTGACTCTGTTCTTTGTGCCCTACCAGCCTGCCCAAATGAAGCCAAAGGTAGACACACGCCCGATAGAGGGCCAAACGATTACTTCCAGGTATTTATCAAAGTTTTTGTTTTAATATCCCACAAATGAGCCCTTTTTTTATTTTGTATCATTTGTTTTTAATGTGATTAGAACATAGGGTACATTATGAAGAACCCAGAATCTTTACATATTTTATGTTTATTTTTCTCACGATCTAAAGACAAGGAGTCTTTTAGATTTAGTTTTACGTGATTTTTTTTGTGGTACCATGATTTTCAAATGATCACCTTAGACGTTACGAGATCTATTTTTAGTGCATTAAAATGCTGTTTGTCAGAGTGCTGCTTTTAAAAGAATGCACACATAAGGAAACGTCTCATAGCCAGGTGATGAGAGAACCAGCTGGATGACTGACTTTTAAGTATTATTGTACTTTAATAGTAAACTTTCCTCCAACTGAAGGCCGGACAAACTACTTGAACAATTATATAAAAGATGTACTAATCCTTTATTAAAACAGAAATATGAAAATACAGGTTAGATGGCACAGAACGGGAACAAATTCAAATCTTCCAGTCCCTCTGTAGATTAATGTTTAAATTCAGCGTATCGATGTTGCTGATATGTTCTCGCAGTGTATATTGCTGCAGATTGTGTTACAATAACAATTCCCCCCTCGTTTTCATGTGTTTACATTGTTTTGTGTTATGAAATAGAATGTTCTATTGTTTAGTAATTATGATTTTTACAATGTGTTATTGGATTAATTTATTAACGGTCATGTAATGGTCAAGTTCACAGAGGCGATAGAGCAGCAGGAAGACTAGTGTTGTTGGTCTATCATTTCTTTCCTGTTACTGGTGTTACTGTGCACTTTAGGTAGGCTTGCCATCACGGCTATAGGCCTGAAAACAACTTATTTAACGTATCTACTCTAGAACCGTCTCAGGAACCTCCTTTTGCACTCTTTCCCCACATTACTGTTCCTATAGAGCTATTGGTCGCAGCTATTTTTCACTTTAAGAATGCCCTCCTCTAAGCCCTTTTTTAATCCTTGCCTTCTAATTTTACACTGGACAGAAAAGTGATAGCAGACACTTTTTGTCACTTTTTTTAAGCCGGATAACATTTTTAAAGGCTACACTTTCCCAATATTTATAGTACATTAGAGGAATTTACTTTATTATTTTGATATTCTTTTCTGTAAATATAGTTTGAACTGGTTTAGAGTTGGCTTCGCCAATCCACTGTGTTTACTTATGGATTTCGGTTGCAAAATTGCCAGCATATAGCCTGCCCCATGCTCTTAAATTTTATCACAAAAGACCTTCATAAATCTCCAACTTAAAATGAAATACCTCTGATTTCTGTTTTTAAACGTCTAAATGAATAGGTTTATTCAACACTTTTTCATTTAGTTTGGTTATTAATACCGTGTTTGTGGCTAAAGAACTGTGAGGAGAATCTTGAAAACAATTGACATGTCATCTATCGTCTAGTATCGTCTCCACGTTAGGACTCCGAACAAGTATTGCTGCAATAGTGTTCTGCTGCTCAAACATGTATGTACTATGTCCTGTATGAAAATGAACTGTTCACTGTTTCAGCCAAGTACAGACAGGCATTAACCTTGTGAACTGGCCTTATAAAAAAAAATGTAGGAGAGTTTTGGATTTGTACAATATAAATATATATACTGTATACACACATGGGAGGGAGTCGTCTTTTGTAATGTTGATGAAATTGTTTATTGTTTAAAACTAAAGCAATAAAACTAATGTTTCTGTTTTTTCTGTCTCTTTTCTTTTGCATACCTAATCCCAAATTTTCATTATTGTTTTTAAATTAATTTAAATATGTTTTATGCTTAATTCTTACAATCTTAAAAATGAGTGGAATTGGTATCAGTTATACAGCTATTTCAAATTTATTTTCAGTTTTTCTGAATTTACTATTTATTGTGTTTACGTAAAATTAAAATTTTTTTGTTTGTTTCTGTGAACTACTAACATTTCAATATTTCTCCCAAATTTCAATTAAAAATATCATTTATTTGCAGAAAATGAAAACTATAGAAACGAAAAGATGCTCTATTTTTTTCAGACCTCAAATTTTGCAAAGATTTAGGAAAAGTAAAAAAAAAAATGTTATGTGATCACCTGGATGTTTATCACAGGTTTCATCTGTCTGGTCATGCTGTCAGTCTTTCACATTGCTTTTGGATGACTTTGTCACTTTGATTTTGTTGAAATTCAAGTTCATTCGTGAGGAGAGCAATGGCATTTATTTTCTTATTTATTTTTTTACCACCTCAAAATTGCAACAAATCATGGTCGACACTATTACCTACGTCTATTACAAACGCTCAAGTCTCATTTATGCTCAAGTGCTCATAAGTAAACCAAACTCCTTCAAAATGGTCTCTTCAATATAACTGATAAATAAAATAAGGTTAATTCAAATTAAAAAAAAATTGCACTGGACATGCTGGTTTTGGCCTCATCGCCAGCTGCAGTAATTTCCTCATTTCACATATAAACCGCCAGTGATTGACAACTACCTGAAAATGCACTCGTATTCAGATAAAGAAGCCATGTTGACAAGTTTTAGTAAATTAGGGCAAAACCCACAAGATTATAGTACCCCTGTAAATGGCAATATGAATTCTTCTGTAGCAAAAATAAACTGCTGCAAAAAAAGAGGTGCCATGCAAAATTGTATGTGTAAATGCATAAGTCATTACAAATGTAGTGGAGTAAAGAGTACATATACTTGTTCAAAAATGTAGTCAAGTAGAGAGTAAAAGTTGCTTGTATCTTTAATACTTAGTACAACTACAAAGTAGCCAAAATGATTCTTAAGTACAGTATCTAATTACATTTACTCCAATTCTTTACACCACTGGCCTGTATGCTTGTGGTTGATGATGTTAGCCTATTTGATCATTAAAATCATTTTTGATAGTGACTTCAACAAAGTGGCACGCTCCGAGCTGTATGAACCCACTTTATGTGCACTTTTAAGTAGTCCCAGTTCCGTGACTCCAAAAGCCTACTGTCAGAAGTGGGATTTGAACCCACCTCCATTTGGAGACCAGAAATCTCTGAACCTGAGAAGGTTGAAACCTCTTGAATCTGGAGCCTTTCTGACTGACTGCGGCGATCGGCCGAAACGATCAATAATGACGTATCGTGTTTGCTCTCTTTTTCATGTTTGTTTATTCTCTGTTACTTCGTCATACCCGTAACACTTTAGAATAAGGTTGTGTTTGTTAACATTAGTTGACAATAATGAACAAAACTTATTTAACATTTAGTATCACTTTTAATATTCATTCGTGCAAGTTGTTGTCGTCGGATTATTTTTAAATTTGAGTTTATATCAACTCGTACATTAATTTTGCAAGTGATCTTTTCCGGTGATAAAGTTACTCATTCTATCAATACATTCAAGTAACTTATATATTTAAAATATTGATATATTAAAGGTGACACAATTGGGGGTCTTCGGGAATAAGTGATCGAATCACGGTGCCATACTGCGGTGTCTACATAAAACAATATTTTTGTTTTTCTTAAATCACTTTAAGGCTTCAGAATGCTAAAGGGAACGGGAACATGATCAGGCTGTCTGAATTTCTGAAAAATTCAACTGATTTATTTGAAAAAAAAAACAACAACAGTGAAATGCAAGCGAACTAACCACCTCCCTCTTGCTCTGTACAAAGTTCATCCAATTCAGTAGAAAATATTTTGTCAAAGTCCTGTACAGATTCAAAAAGAACTTGCAAAGCGATTCAAATAAAAACGTTTATTCAAAGGAAAGATTCACAATAGGAAAGGCTGAACATATCAGAGTTTCCTTCAGTCCTGCTATACCTTACAGATAAAAAGGACAAGAGGAGAAATGAGTCCCTGATGACAGTGAACATTCCTAAACCTCTGCATGTACAATTAAAGGAATCTTAATGAAATGTAAAGGACACTTTAGATTTAAAACCGAACACATAGTACAAATGAATACCTATGGCAGAATACTGACTGTATCATTAATACCACTAAACCCGTGACATGAAGAAAAACATGTGGCGCAATTCAGTTCATTGCCTGTTGCTGTTTCCTTGTTTCATTGCACTGACAGCTAGGAAATGAGACGAACACTTAACACTGGAATATAAACTTCAATACAGAGAGAGATAACATTGAAATGTTATGGAATGAAGGAGTTGTACAGTATATGTCTGCTACAAACGAAGAATTCTTTTTTGACAATATCTTTAAAACCTTACAATAATACGAAACATTGACCATGATTTCCTTACATAAAATCTTTACACAAAGTAACAAGCAGTTATGGATAAACACTGAAGTTGGTAGATTTAAAAAATAACAAACGGTTCAAGTTTAAAGGGGTCATATGGCGCGAATCTGTGTTTTTCTGTGTCTTTGGTGTGTTATAAGTTGCCCATGCATGTATTAGACGTGTGAAATTGCATAAATGAAAGTGTCGGAACAAAAGATGCATTCTATCTAAAAGCGAATGCTCACCCAGACCTGCCTGAAACGCCTCTTTAACCACACCCCCTCAAATCTACTTCAGTTCGTGGTATGACTTGACTAAGACCGCCCAAATGTACGCAAGTAAGGTGGGTGTACCTGTCAGTACAATTGCTTTGGAACCTGATGTTCCGAATATGGTAAGAGGCGTTACATTTCCGTCACACGCTTGCAGTATTCGACCAATCACTACGCCCTGGTTAACTTACCAATCTTAATATGACCCCTTTAAAGCATAGATACAACTTTTTTGTAGGTCACTTTGGTAAGACAGCATCTGCTCAAAATTCTTTTTTTACTTTACAATAATAGGGGTCCAAGGGTTTAAAAACACCCGCAGGTCGAGCCTAAAAAAGCGGAAATAAAAATTCTGCACAAAAAGTGAGAGAGACGATGATGGTAAACAACGCAGACATCCTTTTTTACCTCTAAAAGATGTTTGGACCACACAAAACAGCAGCACCCAGGATGGCAAAGATCACAGTCATCCTAATACAATAAATACTCACATTTCAGCAAGCAGATGGTTTAGGGGAAAATGGTGATTCAATACTGACTGACGATCTGCTGTGAATCACCACATTTAAACATCTGTTACAGCTTATCAAAATAAAACGGATTCTAAAGTGTCACAAGCAGGTCGCAAGAAAAACAAGACTGACCTTTACAAAAATAATCACTGCTGTGTATATACACCATATCAAAGACACAAAAACAGGTTCAGCTGAGTAAAGAAACTGCTGTTATCTGATATCTTTCGCTGTTTTGGGAACCCGAAGGACTTTATAAATACTGTTGTGAAAGACAGTGGAGAAGTGCGGCCGAGAATCCTTAGACATCAAGGTACAAAGTGGCACTTTTCCAGCATTTTGAGAGTCCTCCACATCCCAGATCTCAGGCATACTGCAACCGGGCCTGGACACGAAGACATAAATGTGTGAGATAAAGGAATGGCTTCACTTACATGCATCAACTTTAAAAGTGATCATTAGGTTTATGAACATCAGGTATTTACTTAGTGCGTCTGGTGCACCACGAGTCCTCCAGGATGAAGTAATCCACCTGCAGCTTTATAAGGTTTCTCTTTACTACCTCAGGTGGCTTTCGGCTGTACATGGCATATACCATCTTTGTTCTTTCTCTGAATAACAAGAATTTCAATCACACAATTGGTATCAACGAATTGTGGTTTAGTAGGATCGTTGTCTCAAAAGTTAAGTAGCAAAAGAATAAGGGAGACAAAACATCTACCTCAATCCTGCATCCTCGTAGTGCGGATGATTCACGATGGCTCTGTCAGTGGATAGTTTTACACTTGCCATGGTGGGCATAGCACCAGCAAATACAGCATCTAGCCAAAAAATAATAATACCATTACATAGAAATAAAAAAGACATTTAAGTTACATTATCTAAAATATGATTTGCTTAAATAGAACAAAATTACTCACTTGGGCTCGTGTTGTCCTTAATCCACTCCAGAAGCTCTTCTTGTGGAAAGTTACTGAATTCTCCGATAACGCCCCATTGACTCTGTAGGTTGGTGACTCCTTGAATTGCCATCATGGACAATATTGCAACAGCTACCATTTGGAGTTTAAGCTTCTCTCCAATCCAGCCAAACAACTGCGGTCAAAGCCAAAAAAAAATGACGGTAAAAAAATCACCAGGTTACAGAGTTAACCACATGCCTGGTTCAGAATTATTAGCTTCTTTGCATTACAAAAAAGAAATATTTTTAGGGGATGAGCATTAATGTGATATTGTCAAATAGTAAGCGTGGGAAGGTCAGTGATAAAGAGTGAATGTTTGGATGGTCACCTGTCTGGAGCAGATTAAACAGGACATGATACACATGTGAGGAGTGAGAAACAGCTTCAGCCTCATGATGAGCACAGCCAACACTGCAAACGCCAACAGCTGCAGACTGTGATACACCAGCTAGACACACAACCATAGAGCGTCTAATTCATCTTCATTTAGAATTGCTAACAACAACGACAACATTCCTTACAATATTAAAGCAATCTTACCACACCCTTCGCCAAAACGTGAGCCCTGGAATTATGAAGAGAAGAGTTTAGAACATGCTGTTATTTTTATCCGGCGATTATTAAAAATGATCTGCAAGTACTTTAACCATTCACCAACATAAAATGTGTTTTTAAAAGTACAATTAATTTCTTTACTATATATATTATAATAACACTATATTTTATTATAATTTGGCAACCTAAAAACTGTTCTTAAACAAATTTGAACTGTTGAAAATGGATTATGCCGCATATAAAAACTCACTGCTCCGTTTCTTCATCTTCAGATTTGTCTATGCTTTCGCTTCTGAGAAACACAATAACGTCTCGTATCATCTGTAGTCAGGAAGTAAAAGGGAAACCATATGAAGGGGTGCTTTGGTATGCAGACTAAACTCTAAACTGACCGACACCAAATCATATAGTATTCATTTCATTTAGTATCAATTTGAATATCTAACCCAAACACAACTCACCCATCCAGCAATGGAACCCACAATCAGCAGGTTTATTGGAAGCAGCAGGGTTTTGACATACCGGTAAAGAGTCTGAAATACACATAATAAAAAGAATAAACAATAAAAAAATATTGAAGAGAGAACTGAAAACCAAACAAAATGAACCGAATTTACAATATGAGATCACATGACAAACCTCCGCTTCGAGGAAGTCAAACTCGGCTGCGCATGTGTACATCATGGTGTCGAAATCTTTGTAGCTTGTGAACTTGGATTTGATCAGACTGCTGATGTGAGCCTGTAACAAAAGCAAAATGTTTAAAGGACTCCTCAGGCTAAAGCAAACTGATGATCACAGCTAGAGAAAACATCACCGCATGTGGCATACCGCTGTTTTTATTTTACTCACATCATCTGATGCTCCAACAATCCTTGAGAGCATGAACTTCAGGATGACAGTGGCGACCACCCACGCAAGGCACTGCATGAGCTACAGTAACAACAACAAAATGAGACGTTACTCGATCCATTCAGTGCTGTAGAGCTCAACTGGCATGATGCATCGGTAACTGATGTACTCTTACCCACGTGAGAAGCCCGGGTTTCAATACAGCCGCAAAACAATCCCGGAGAGCAATAATACCCTGGAATAAGAGATCAATATCGGTTAATCTAAGCCATCATTGGTTTCTTCACAGTATGCATTTACAGGTCATGTATTCTGTACTTATTTTGGGTAGTTATTTGGTACGGATTGGCACAAATGAACAAAATTAACCTTTGAGGTCCATCGGTCCAACTCACCCAGATGGAGACTAGTGAAGAGGCGTAGAAGGACGTCAGCAGCATCGAGTTCCCAAACATCAGAAGGAAACAGACGACCAGAGAGATCTGTAAGGTAAATAAAAAATGAAATCACAATAGAACATAAAAATCCTTTTAAAATGCACAAAAGATGGGATTCAAATACACCCCAACATATTCAATTCTATAATTTCCTGTGTTGCTAGTTATTTGATCAGTTTAAGAATGATTTAAAGGGTAGTATTGATTTTCCTATTTTAGTTTGTTGTGTTGTTCAACAAACAATGATTTCATCAATGAATCGGTTACCATGTGCGTGACCAAGACGGACTGCATTTTCGCAGGGCTCAGATAACCCAGTATATATGTAGCAAAAAGTGAAGCCACCTGTAAAACACATCAACACTCATCACAACTTTCCATGACACGTGAAAATGAAAAAGAAAACGCATATTCCTGAAACACGAATGATGTTTTACTCAAAGGGATAGATCACCAAAGATGAAAATTCTGTCATCGTTGACTCCTCAAGTTGTTTTAAACCTGTAAAAGGTTCTTTGTTCCTCTGAACACAAAAGAAAATATTCTGAAGAATGTTTGTCACCGAACAGTTCTGAGACCCAATGGACTTCAATAGTAGGAAACAAAACTACTAAGGTAGTCAATGGTGCCCTAGAACCATTTGGTTTCCTACATTATTCTAAATATATTATTTTGTGTTCGACAGAACAACGACATTTATACAGGTTTGAAACAACATGAGGGTGAGTAATGGATGACAGAATATTCATTTTTGGGTGAACTATCCCTTTAAAGATGAAACGTAAAAAAAAAACAATATGCTGCTTGTCCCACACATCCTTTTTATATAATCTAAGCATTTAAAAAATAGGAGTGTTAAGTTTAAGTTATTAGTTCATGTCACCAGCAGCGGTGACCTCTCTTAGGTCACTCACCTGGGTAAGTAAAACAAACTGTGCGAACTGCCAGGGCAGCATGAAGAACACATTGGAGATACCCAAAGCCATCATAGTATTTCTGCACGGGTTCCTTGTCCTTTAAAAATCCAAAAATAACAACACATTAAATGAAAACTATTCTAAACATACAGTACAATGGTCAGTACCATAGATATCAACACAAAACGGTGCAAATACAAGAGACATAATAACACTTTCTGCTGAATATTAACGTTTTAACACCTGGCTGCAGGTGAGCTTTTAATAGGCAATAAAATCAAATGATCTATAGTCGTTTCTAATGGTGGCGTGGATAAGAAAACTTCAGTAACTGATCCACTGATTCCAGTAAATGTGAAGTTACCGCAGGATGTGTGTGAGCAGAAGCATCTGCAGAACCAGGAATGGGTAAGAGAAGCTCTCTCTGAGAGGAGGGGTCCACATGACTCGTGTGCTCTGGGATTTCAAATAAAGACAAGACAGCTTTAAATACCGCAGACGTCTGCCAATCTGAGGTCTGGAGAACTTGATATTACCTCTCCGTGGTTGAAAAATAAACACAAAACTGTCACGGTGCCACCCAGTCGACTGCCACTATAGAAGAATACAAAGGTGTTTTATTCATAAAGGTGTAACTGCTAAATGAACCTTTACTTTCTTTCTGTATTCAACAAAGTACATTGTTGGCTCTCCTTAGAGATGTATTATCTAGGATAACAAGTGCGTCATTACCTCAGATATGTCCCATAAATGAAGAACAGGCTCATCATTGCCCCATTTAAGACGAACACAAAAGTGACGTAAAAATATGCAGGATCTCCCAAACCTGAAGAAAAGTCATTGAAGTTGGTAAAAAAATCTGTTAGACACATCGTCCAGAATAAACACCCTCGCTTTAAAAATAAACCCAGCAAAAGTCAAAACATTTCAGTGCAGGAATAGCTCTCTGTTGGCACTTTTTCGATGTGATAATAAGTGTGGATACGTTCCGTTATAAATAGTGTGCAAACAATTTACAAAGCACACATTTTAAATAAAGCACGGCCAAACTGTATGAACCGTTTGGGCAGAGAAGATTCTACACATGAGAAGATAAGAAGAAACAAAAAATCAATTAGATTTAAAATGAACTCTCAATAGATAGTTGTGCCAAACAAAGCTTTTGTAATACCTTCACAGCTCTCCACAGGTTCTTGACCCTCTCCTCTATTTATGGTCCAACACAACTTGGTAGAGACTCCAAAGAAATTCATTGTGCTGGTGTATGCTCGATACCAGCTGGCCAAGACCACCTGCAGTACAAAAAAAGACTCTGGAGCTAAGGCATAATTAATAATTACGACGGCGTTTTAGTGCCACGTTAAAAATAAAAAAAAATCCAAGATTTCGAGAATAAAGTCGAAATGTTACGAGAATAAAGTCGAAAGGTTACGAGAATAAAGTCGAAATGTAACGAGAATAAAGTCGAAATGTAACGAGAATAAAGTCGAAAGGTTACGAGAATAATGTCGAAAGGTTTCGAGAATAAAGTCGAAATGTTACGAGAATAAACTCGTAGTAATATGAGATTAAACTCGTAATATTTTGAGAAAAATCACAGAATTGCTTGAAACAATGGATGTGGAGGATTTGGTTAAATCCTACTTTAGATTAGGATTTAGCAATAAGGAAATTCTTAAAACATTTCGACTTTATTCTCGTAACATTTGAACTTTATTCTCGAAACATTTCGACTTTATTCTCGAAACATTTCGACTTTATTCTCGAAACATTTCGACTTTATTCTCGAAACTTTATTCTCGAAACATTTCGACTTTATTCTCGAAACATTTCGACTTTATTCTCGAAACATTTCGACTTTATTCTCGAAACATTTCGACTTTATTCTCGAAACATTTCGACTTTATTCTCGAACATTTCGACTTTATTCTCGTAACATTTCGACTTTATTCTCGTAACATTTCGACTTTATTCTCCATTTCGACTTTATTCTCCAAACATTTCGACTTTATTCTCCAAATCGTGGATTTTTTTTTTTTAACGTGGCACTAAAACACCGTCGTAAATAATGTAGCTTGACAACAAGAGATTGAATAAAAACACAGTGAAGATGCAACAGCAGAGAGAAAATACATCTCACCTCAGGGTACAAGTTGAACCTCTTTAGAGTGTTTATCACCAGCGGATATTCCGTGAGTCTGTCGTTCATGATCATGTTAAGACCTTCCGCGAAAGAAGGAGCCTCAATGATGGTTTTGAAATATGAATAATAAAGTCCCTAAAGAAAGAAAAACACCATCATTTACACCAGAAATGAAGGTCATTTACGTATGAGCGTGTGAGGGGTGCCGTCATATATCTACTAATGGGACAATGCACAATATGTCATGGCACATATTGTTAATACATTTATATTGAATAAACAGAAAACAATATTAACCATCTCAGTTCGAAATGCCATCTCCTTCTCCAGCGATGACATGTGTGAGAAGTGTCTGTCATTTTCAAATAGATGTGAGAGATGATACCTAAAAATACAAACCAGTTCATTTTTTGTAACAGGAATCTCTATGGGGAACGTAAAGGTCATTTTTAAATGATTTAAAGATACTTACCAGTGTAAATATCCAACAGTGAAAGCTGTGGAAAAAAACATACAAGTTAGTTTCGGTGACTTTGCTTAGATCAGACAGGCGACTACGTGGCCACATTGGCTCATATCGATTCTGACCAACCAGAACACCCGGTGAGATTGTTTTCCCCGATTTTTTATATTATTAATAACTCTGTTATTAATAGTAAAACAATAAGTATTATTGTTAACTAAGGTTTGTGTTTAATTGTGAGATTGTTTAAAGTGGATTAATAAATAAATTATTAACTCGAAATACTTGAAGTTACACGTAAATCCTCACAATAATGATTGGCTACTAACTGAAGTGAAGGGAATCAAATTTGATTGGTCACTAGCACACAGTAAACACGTGAGAATTCATACATACCCTGGAGGTAAACTGACAACGTTAGTCTGGTGTTATTTAAGAATAATTACAACCACTGAAAATTGAACTTTCGACAACTTTTGTGTTTACTACATACTGTTATATTATCGATCCTGAGAAGAACATGCTAGATGCTAATATCATCCGTTAGCTACCTAGCGGCTAATAAGCATAGCCTACCGAGAACCAGCACCGTTATTCCTCTCGTGAAGGCGGATGAACTCAAGCCCAGTTTGTTTCTTATGATCCCAGCAACCGCTCCGTTTTTGCTCTGGAAGGCCGAGCCTTTTCCATCTTTTCCACGCCTGCTTTTGCCAGACACAAATTGACTCCTGTCCTTCTCGCTGTTTAGATCCTTGGCGTTTGGTTTTCTCGTTTTAACTACCATTTCTTCAAAATGACGTCCGTAAAGAAGGAACGACAGGAGGTTATGTGTGTGCTAAATCAGTTGTTTCGCTCTTTAAAGGGTCTCACATCTGTTACATTAGTCCTGCACAGATCCTGCGCTCTGGGACTTTACTGATCTGTTGAATGGAGCGGGCATCGCCCCCATGTGGACGCATCGCTCAGCAGTGAGAGTGAGTAACCATGGCAACGCATTAAATGACCTAAGGTACAGAAGACCTCCTGATCTCCATGGTAACGTCTCCTTACCCGCACATTATCTTACATGTATACGAAAACAATACAATACAACGGACTCACCAACACACCAACCACTACGATTTATTAAAGCAACAACCTTTGGGAAAATTAACCATGACATTGTGATTGTTTAAGATCCAACTTTTTGAATTTTTGACCAAAACAATATTTGAAGAATATTTGTCCCTCAACTCACAATGAACACTCTGAAATTCTAGAGATTGGCATAGCTAGAAAAATGTATATTCAATATAAAGAATAACCAAACACTAAGAATATCTTGTTTTTTGTCTTATTAAAGTAAATCTCAATAATAATTTTGTCTTATTTAAAAAAAGAAAACCTCCCGGAAGATGCCCCTTGGTTGAAATTATTATTTGGAGCATTGTTAAGACATTTAATGTTAAAATAAAACTATTCATCGGCCAAAAAATTTAATTCTTCAGAAACGATGCAACGAATTGGTTGCTAAGCAACACAGACGGAGTGACGCAGTAAAACTGTGGCTCGCTCAACCAACTTTTGTGAGAACTTCATAGAAGCAACCACTTGGTGTCACTGTAGAACAGCAAATCGAGTGTCTGACGATCCTAACACACGTTTGATATTTACACCATTTATAGTTTATGTCGTACGATGCATGTGATGTAAATCTGAACACGTTAAACGATCAGATAAATAATAAAAAATGTATTTTAATGTTTCATGATTTTAGCAATTTTATCTTTTTATTAGTACTTACTTATACAGGGAACAAATCGTTTTTAAAGAATAAAGGCAAACATTTTAAAAGATTGTCTTAAATAATTTATTTTATATTTAAAAAAAAAGAATTCTACAATTTCAGCTTCGAAACCTTTTATAATGCAATAGATTTAATTGTGGCACCACTCTTTGACAAATAAACTGCACATGTGTGCTATGGTGTGACAGCAAAGTTCTTGAAAAAACAACTAACAATGAAGATAAAGCTCTCTTATGCTATTTTATATTATACATATTAATATTAATAATATAAAATATTATATTATCAACCATTTGCTATGTTTCGCCATAGGACATATTGTCAACTACCCATATGTCACCACAATATATGTGTATAAGGGGTGAATGTACTGTGTAAATATTTTAAGGTATGACAATATGGTAGAACAACGACAGCAAAGAAAAAAAAGCTGATGGAACAAAACCAACAGGAATGATCAATTTAGATTATTATAACATGCTGAGAAATAGGACTGGACTTATTTCCGATGCTGACATCACACCCACTTATTTCAACACTTTTTCTTAACAGTCTTAAACTGAAAAGCATCTCACTGTCGCTGGGACACTTGTAATTGACTACACAAAAAAACTATTATAATAGCATTTTAAAGCATGATTAGTTACATTTTTCCCTCCAATGCAATGTTACATACACTTAAAAGGGATACTTTACCCAAAAATGACAATTCTGTCATCATTGACTCCCCTTTGAGTTGTTCCAAATCGGTATAAATTTCTTTGTTCTGATGAACACAGAGAAAGGTATTTGGAAGAATGCTTTTAACCAAACAGATCTCACCCCTATTGACTCCCATAGTAAGAAAAAATACTTTATACATTTTTTGTTCTGTTGAACACAAACAAAGACATTTTGAAGAATGTAGGACAGCAAACAGTTCTGGGGCACTTTTGACAACCATTGTGATTTTTCCTACTATGGTAGTCAATGGGGGGCAAATTCTGTCTGGTTATATGGCAGAATTTTCACTTTTGGGTAAAGTATCCTTTTAATCTCATTGGTTTATCATATCAATTGTAACATTTCGCTTGTTTAAATATTCTCACAATGTGTAAGCTGTTACATTCCCAGCCCCACCACCTCCATCATGTCAATAGTGTGATCGCAGGTGTGATGCATTGTGTACTGCCTTTGTAGTGTTCTCACTGTGGCCCTTTCTGGCCTCAGAGCGAATCACTGGTGCTAGACAAAACCTAAATACAGTAAGTAGACTCTGAGCCAATCTTGAAAGTTATGGTTTAGGGTGCCATTGAAAATGTGTGTGGTGTTAGCACAGCTTGTGGCCACACTGAGGG
Source organism: Triplophysa siluroides (assembly GCA_006030095.1). Taxonomy (NCBI): domain Eukaryota; kingdom Metazoa; phylum Chordata; class Actinopteri; order Cypriniformes; family Nemacheilidae; genus Triplophysa; species Triplophysa siluroides. Next base: position 466,026 of record VCII01000037.1, on the reverse strand, counting down.
AATTTGTTTTTTTACCAAACATAGCTGAGATCTGGCCCGTTTAGAGGGCGAGAGCGTATGTTCTGCTGCTAGCTGATGACACCTCCTGTCCAGGCGGTCGGGTTACCAGTATACTTGGCCCATCATGAAAGCCAAGAAGCAGATACAGATGTGTCGTCATTTAAAGCACATTCGGATTGTTTATTCACTTTCAATGTGCGTTAGTCTGTACAGATGTTATGTTCGACGTTATGCATATATTATGCAGTTATGTGTCTTATTGTGCGTAGGTGTAGGACTTTTATCAAATTTATGTATATAAGTATTTGTTTTTATGTTTTAGAAAGACCACATCATTTTTTTTTAAACAAATACATTTAATGTTAATTTATGTAAACAAAAAATTCTCTCTTTTTACTTTTTTGAGAAATCATTTTCATTGAAGACAATCTTGGTTACCAAAAAATACGTTACTCATAAAATGCATTGTTTTTAAAAGGACGATCAGCAAAGCCATGCATGAAAGGTTTTGCTGGATGAAGTGTGAATCAGGGATCAGTGTTTATGTAAAGAGTTTTCAGTGCCCTGAACGCTCCCCAAAACTCCACACAAATATCTCCCAGATGGGATTAAACCGTGCCAGTGTAACCATGGGACAGTGAACATTGGCATTGAGCTCTCTCCCGCTGCACTGTGTTTATATGAATGTGAGTTTCAAAAGAGTTTGATGTGTGGAATCAGATTCAAATCCAATCTGAGAAAAACATTCTAGATTTGACACCAGTATCACAGGTGTAAAACAACATAAACTGGTCCACTGTCCTTCAAAAGTCTCAAGTTTTATAACACTCGGGATTAGTATTTACCACATTTTAAACTAATAGTGATTAAAACTATAAACGGTCATCCTTTTGACTGAATATACTGTTTTTTCTAAAATAATTGTTTAAATTGCACGTCTCTGTAATATCTTTGATGCTGTGGTTGAAGAACAATGTGTGTGGTGCAGTGAGGTAATTGCGTTGCAGCTACTGACTGGCCGTCTGTGTGACATGTTTATTACTGGCAAGAAACACATGCTGTCAATGATCACTTATTCTTAGGGCTTCAGTTATCTCAACATTACGCCCCATTAGTATTCTCTGGAAACCAATCCAATTAGATCCCTCCTGGGTCCCGCAGATGCCATTTATCTCGGAGAACAGAGCATCAATCAAAGTGAGAGTTTATCAGCTGTCTGAGCAAAGCACAAGAAAAGTGTGTCTGAGGCCTAATTCCCTTTGTGACATGTTTTATGTATAGCTTATTTAATTATTAAACAAAAAAGCTGAATTAAGAAATGTTAGTTTAAAGGAATAGTTCACACACGAAGGAAAATGATCTTGTTATATATCTTGTTTTTTTCCCCGGTTTTTGTCACAATTTTCATATCTTGGTAGACTGTTGTATTTATTTGCTCTTGAATGTAAATGCACACCTGCTCTTAGCGTTACTAACATTAAGACCTTGCTTTAATCCCAAAACAGCGCTTTTAGGATTACAGTTGCTTTCTTTTCTCTGTATTGTATTTACAGTCACCTGCTGCCTCACCAAGGTGATCACGCATGTGTTGTTATCTCTCTTTTCTCCCTGCTTATCCCCAAGATACACATCATGATTATTATGGGAAGCTTGTCATTTTGGTTTCATGTTCTTCAGACCGCTGCAAGTTTCAGATTAGACGGCAAAAACTCAAACAAAAACCTTGAAATGTTATCTCTTTTATGTGATTTGGATTTTTTTTATTTTAAATGTATCTATTTTATAATTTATTTTATCCCGGCTTAAAGTGCTCGTTCACCCCAAAATAACAATTCTGTCATCATTATGTAGTTCTCTTGTCATTTAATGACTTTCTTTCTTCTGCAAAACACAAAAGAAGATATTTTGAAGAATGTTGGTAACCAAACAACGGCGGTTCCTATTCAATTCGTTTGCATTTTTCAAAATATCTTCTTTTGTGTTCTGCAGAAGAAAGAAAGGTTTGAAATGACATGAGGGTGAGTAAATCGGTCTATTTTGGGGTGAACTATCCGTTTAATATGCAGAGAAAACTAAGTATACTTGTCCATCTGTTTGGCCAAATAATGGAAGACGAGGGGATGTTTTTAAAACCTTACTATTGTAATTCAGTGTGGTGATACAAGTGGTACAAAAGTTCCATCTATAGTATCCGTATTTTAAATTGTCAAACCGTACCGTACATTGACTTCCATTACACATTTAAGCTACAATACAAACTCAACATTACTACCACAGCTACCACAATCTGCGGCACTTAGAGAAATAAAAAATCTCCCCGAAGTAAACATATTGTGATGATGAATACATGGTTTTCAGTCGAGCATGTAATCAAAAGCATTTTGTGGACAAGATGTGGTTGGAGGTTGAAAAGACATGATTGGCTTAGTACAGTGCAGAAAGATTGTTTCCTTTGGCCGTGTTCAGCGATTTCCTGCTCTGTGATCATCTCTTCCATATGATTAGACCGATGTGCAGAACATACCGTCATGTGATGGGCTCACGCCACAGGCCAAGTCCTCGCCGGCCCTCAGTGGGCGTGAGCATTAAGAGAAATGAAGTGCAACAGGCTTTGGGGGAGACGGGATAATTACTGGGAGAGAGCACTAAAACCCGACATAATTTACCAGAAGGTATTAACATCAGGTCTGATGCCGCAAAAGCAAAGATATTTCTGTCACCAGCCTATGACAATATTATTTGTTGAAATAGCACAGAACCTCCTCCTCTGCACACACAGAAACACATATGGCACCCCAGCTGAGAGACGTCGGGTCTGTAATGCAATTACTCCTGCGAGATGTCTTCTCATTCAGGCCCGACACAATACGTAGAAGGCTTTCTGTAAAGTTGCAGCTGCTCCTATTGAGTTAATACGAGCAAATTGTTAAGTAGTTGGGTGGAGTGGACAAACAGTAACAGGTTGAGTTTCATTGTAGCTAAAAGAAAGGAGTTTGATTTGAACCCTGCTGAACAGACCTGATGGTCACCATCATATGTTGTATTTAAGATGCTGGTCCTGAGCGATGGATGCCATGTCTCACCATGTTGTTTAAGTAGCACAAATGTAACCAGAAAGACTAAACAAATCTTGTTTATCAAAACCGTTGACTGATGTCATCTAACATAGGCACCATGATCCAGCCAATTGATTTAATGACTGCTGCACCCAGCAGCGAATTTTCCCATATATTTCCTCTAAGCCTCTAAACTTATACCTTATTGTCTATAGGTTGAAATGTAAAAAGCCAATTACTTTAATTAAAGTGGAGGGCCGGTGATCTTGAACCTCCTGGTGTGTGATGACTTTGTACGCTAGAAGAGACTCCCTGTGACTTGTCAACACCCAGATGTTTTAATCTTTCCTTCCTTTGTGTGTATTAAAAGATTAAGAGCTTTCTGCATGGTTGGGTGGCACACAGTCCCTTGTTTTGCAGGTTTATTGAGGGTCCGGCACATGCAGAGGCCCAGATGAGGGCGGGTGGCAGAGGCTTTATTTTTAGAGAATTCCGGATGAAGGACAAGAAATATGATTTAGGAATTATATTTTGTGTTAAGACAATGAAGACTTATTATAAGCATTACAATTTTGGGGATTGTGACATTTTTTAAATCACAGTTGAACACAAATTTGGATTACTGTAATGTCCCCAAAAGTTTTTTGTGATTATTTTCAATGGCAGTTCTTGGCGTGATTTCATTACAGTAATAGAGTAAATACAGATAAATGCTTTAAAATCTTAACATTTACAAACTGTAAATTATTTAAATAAACAAAAATATAACGTATTGCAATACAGTAATGGGAATTGAGAGGATTATTATATAAAAATATATTATATAAAATTGATCTACAGTAGCTATCCAGTATGTATGTAATGGTTCAAAATTAGTTTTTTTTCTTAAGATAATAACAATTCGTATTCCATATTCTTTCCAATTTTATCATTTTAGTAAGATATGATCAGACCTATTACAGAATCTGCTTAGCTCATGTAGTATTATGGTAATTTCTTATATTTTTGCCAAAAAATATTATTTTATTGTAATCCAAGATTATATCAAATAATCTTACAAAACAAGAGTAATCTCACAAATGAACATTTGTGAAGACTTGTTTTTAAGTAAAATAATCATTTTTGTTACATTCTGTGAACTATGACAAGATATCTTCCATATTACAAATTGTTTTTATTTGCATTTAAAAACTGTGAAAATAACAAACAAAACCACAAAAATAACAAATATTTTAGGATCAGTTCATAGACGAGTATATGATGGACTAAGCCTGATTTTATCTCAAATCTTTCACATTGCCGTTGGGTGCCTTATGTAGTATTATGGTAATTTTCTTACATTTTTTGCAAAGGTCTAAGATTATATTAAATAATCTTAAAAATATAGTAAGTAATCTTGCTAACCGAAATGTATTTGTTTGTTCATGAAAACTTTTTACCGTATTATTCACAACCGGCCCTAACAGTTAGTTCATTTGTTGGTGGCCGTGGCAAAAAAAGTGAGAAAGTGAGAGCACAGGTTTATATTAACACCCCTCACAGGTAGAGCACAGAAGCGTAATAGCCTCTTTCAGCACCTAAGCAGGCCGGCGTGCTGCAGTAATCTTTTAGCAACTTGGCTCCCCGCTAACAGTCCTGCTCAGAGAGCGCCTTTCAATTAGCAGTTTATTATTACAGAGGCCCCACAGCCCTGGCGCTGATAGCCACATGCCAATACAGCTACTGACACTCTGGGGGTATGCGGTTTTAGTGGGGAGGGGGGACTGACACCTTTCACTTACACCCCTGCCGGCACCATGGATGTATCTTTTAAACAACTACCTACAATGTGCCATTGTGGCATAGAGAAGTCTCCTGAAATGTGTAGTACCCGAGTTTACGTTATTCTGTGCGCGTATAAAATTAAAATTTTTGATGGCTTAAGGTGTGACATTTAACCACGGACAGACATAATTTTCTCCACTTTTCTCCTCTCTCTTTGAAATACTTTCACATGAACATGTGGCCATGCGCACAGGAACGGCGAGCCGCCCCTCGCTATCTGAACCCGGGGCTTCTATCTGCCAATGCGCTTGTAGAGATATTGTTAGCATTCCATTTGCCATTTACATTTTCCTCTGCTTGACATAATTGAAGAATGGATGCTCTTATGAAAATTAAACTTGCGGTCCTCCAGGGTTACTGTAACCCTGTTAAAATGTAATGAGATTCTTTATGCGTCTTCTCGTGATTTTTTATTAAATAGAATATCAGTATGACTAATTCCCCGGGCCTAAATGCAGACTGGGACACGGCATTATTGATAGGGCAGTGCGTAAGTGGTCTCCCATGCCCAGCCTCTAATGGTCTAATAATGCATTATACCAGTATCAGTGGGCCTGTGGCTTGCAGTGCTTATTGTCGTTATTGAAAACACCTGGCTGAACCATTCATCAAGGTTAAATCAAGAGGGCCCATTTGTTCATTAGCCTGTCACTAAACATCTTTATTTAGTTTCGCCGTCCGAGGAGGCTCGTCCGCCCCTGGAATTCTGAGCGGCCGAGTACCGGGGTCCTTCCGAACGTTAAACCGTGTCACTTTGGACGAATGATAAAGAGAAACAGATTACGGCCGTTCCCGGAACAGAGGCTATTTCCCTGCGTTTGAATTCGATGCGCTCATTTATCTGACCGTAGGCCTACTGTTTATATGAGAGAGTGACAAACGGCCTGTTTTGTTTTTTACCCCAAATATAAAGTCTGTGAAACCGTGATGCTCATTCAGGTCCAAATATTGGCAATATTGTGATTAATAGGATTGATAATTATGAGACGTTAATTAATTCTCCAAAATAAATGAGCATGTCATCTGAAGCCTATTATGAAATTACTGGTACTGACAACTGAGGTCATTAGTATAAATTATCATGGCCACAAAGAGGATACGAGACGCCCATGTGAGCGTTTAAGAGCAAATTATATCTCCCTTTAAGCCATTCATTACGAATAAAATCAATGAGGTGATTTTTTATCTTCTCCAGTATTCGCAAATGTTAATTTTGTTATTGAGACCCTAAGTGGGGTCATTTGTTTAACCAGAGTCAAATTTTCTATTTTTACGTCATATTCTCATTGCATAAATAAAAATTACTTATCACATGAACGGTATATCAATATTCATGTTCAATCCAACATCAGGTATTATGGGAAATATATACAGACACAGAAAAAACACAGAGCATCTTTTCAGTTTTTGACAAGAGTGCTTAAAATGATTCTCAGTCCTTCGGAATTTGCTATTTGTGGGTCAGTGTTTAAGTAAAATTATCATTTTTGTTTCATTTTGTGAACAGTGTTTCTACTAAATTTTATATGAAAATATAGTATTTTCCTTGCATTTATTTGCAGAAAATTGCATCTTTTTTGGGTATTTTGACCAGTTTGTTTCAATGTTTCCACATATTGAATATTCCAAAGAAAACAAGTTCATATTTAAACAACACTAATATTTTATTTGTCAGGATCAGTTAAAAATGAATATATGATGGAAAAAGCATGATTTTATTTACAACTTTTATGCGTCTTTGCCTTCTGTCAGTCTTTCACACTGATGTTGGGTGACTTTATGCCATTCCTGAGGTTTATTTCTGTTAAATTTCAACAAACACTGGACTGGAATTGCTGGTCTCTTCCTTTTTCAGCAGCTGTATATATATAATTATATAAACAAGAAGCTTTTACTCTTCCTGGTGACACTTTTTAGTAATTCTGGAATCTCTATTGTGTACCTCTAGCGATTAGAAATAAAGGACTGAAACCACTCTATATACAGTACGCTTTTCTGTATGTTCGATCGTGAAAATGCCAGTCACTTGCCAGTTTTACAGGAACCTGAACAATGGCATCATAAAATGGCAGCATTTCACAGAGACTGTAAATGTCATGAGCAATAAGGAAAAACTAATACACACACCTCGGGTGCTCTGAACGGAAACACCCACATGTTAGCCAATAGAGGGGCACAGCGTTGACAAACACACGCGCTAATCTGAGAAAGACACGGCACGGCTCGACGTGAACCCGAGTTCACACAACCATATATCTCTCATGGCCGCGGCACACGGGCGTCCACCGGCCTGAGCCATCTGTCAGTGTAGTGGGTCAGATCCTGGCACACAGACCAAAGACAAACAAACACCCACAGCTGGACCTGCACCTTTATATACTCTCTTTCTCAGAAACACACGCACGTCACAATTATGGGTATACATCTTCACCCACGTAGACCTCTGGCTCCATATTGCCACATTTGCACATGCTGTTTTGCGGGCGAATGTGTGTTGCTGTGCGCTTTTGTGTAATCTGTGTTTGGATACAAGGAAAAAGTATATGTTAAGAGATAAATGTCTAATATAAATAGGAAAAATAGCGGAATCACTTTACAGTGCAGCATTTGGGTTTGTGTGGTGTTTATATTGCAGTGAAATGCCAGGAACTCTGGGTGGAGAATGTTCTCACGCTGGATGAAGATACCGAGCGGGGAGAAAAGAAAACGGAAAAAGATGTAGAGCGTTGAAACGTGAAATGATGTCGGAGGGTGTTATATGTGGCTCACCTCTCCTTAGAAATGTATAAAGACCGACGTTTCATTTTTACACAAATGGCCAGCGCAACAAAAATAGAGACAGTAAAAAGTGAAGTGTGTAAATTCTACACCACGCTAAAGATAACAAACAAAACTGCACAAATAAACATGCGTCCCAAAATTTACAGTTCCCAAACACTTCCATTGTTTGGCCAAACAGATCTCTAGAGCCAATGCTGCTCAAACACATTTTGAGTTGTTTCATTTATGCCTACTAGACCCGAAGCCATCTATTTGCTAAAAGCATAATAAAATATGCAAATAAGCAAAACCTTTAACAAAAAGAGTCACCAATCTGTCCCGTTCATTTTCTCACAGAGATGTGTGTGTGTCATAGATGTGCGTTTAACATTTCAGTTCTGAATGTTGTGTTGGTTGTATTTTGTGCTAACATTTGTGTAGCGTAAAACACTGAAACAGGAAGTGCTTCTGGTCCAGTGTTGTTTACGTCTTTTAACAATTTTGAATTGTTGCAAAACAGCTTTAAACAAGATAATAGTAACACAAGCAAAGAGAGGTAATAATGAAAATATATAAAACATAGAATACATGGTATTAGAAAAAACGGTGCAGTTTTTCTCAATATTTCTCAAAATTGAACTCAATTTGTCTAACTTTGAAGGAGAATTTGACCAAAATCTGGCTATTTAAAAAGAAGGATTCAACTTTCTATAGGTTCGGCCCATATTTAAGGTTTCAATAGGGCATCAACACAGGACAAAATACAGCGCTTGCTGTTTCACAGGGTGACCATATGATGTTTCGGAATAAAAAACGAGCATGTTTATAGAGCTCGAAAAATGTTTGATTTAATTGCCTGTCAAAAGAGAGAGAAAATGTTGTGGTGTGGATATCTTTAGTAAAAATGAGAAAATTATTCTTCATTCCTTTTAACAATCTGGGATGAGTTTGTCGCAGGAAGAAAATAATTTTCAATACTCTGCATCACTCAGGAAGCCAGAAGAGCTATGAATTACCAAAAGTGATTTGATTATGTTGAGCCTAATGACTTGGATCCATCTTCACATTCATCCTCTCTGCTCAAACCGAGACAATGTCCCTTGTCAGCAAATTTTTACAACTGAATGGCTTCTATTTTTCTGGCGATGACAATGTGTTTTTTGCGGGTCTGTACTGTATGTACTTAGCCATCATCATCCTTAGCATCATTCTCTCCCTCATGGTCAACATCTCTCGCTCTGGGTCATACCGAGGGCCTTAGAGGGTGGAAGAACTTTCTCTCTGGTCTGTTTATTTTCATTGATGTGTTGCTGGGGACGACGAACATTGGTTATTTGTGTGCTCTGGCATCCGCTCGTCTGATGTCATGACAGGATTGTGAGTGTCAGTCTGCATTGGTGATGCATTTATAATTAAAAAGATCATTATCTGGTCCGTAATGATCAACACCCAGCAGTACCGAATGTCATATGGAAAAAAGACATAGTGAGATCTTATCTCTAATAGATAAATTATTATCTTAAAATAAAATAAAATGAATAAATATATCAAATATATATATATTTTTAAGTTTACGGTAAAACTTATACTTAATGTTAGAAATACAATTTAATGAGCTAAAAAGGTACACAGCATTTTCCATAGTTTAAAAATAAAAATAATTGGGGGAATATTTACTGAATAACTGTAGAACTAGCAATGCATGAAAAAATGCAACTGCAACAGCTGTAAAATGTAAGTGTATAGCATTAGAAATACAATTTAATGAGCTAAAAGGCACACAGCCATTTCCATAGTTAGTGCATAACTCAGTATCCCATTTGTCGCACCAGCTCACTGTTTCACCATTTACGATGGAAGCAAAGATGTCAGCTGACATCCAGCTCTTGCAAGAAATCTAATAATGAAGGCTTGTTTTAAAGGAAGGAGAGATGCAGAGCGCAGGTAGCTTTTATTAGATGATGCCTTTGGAGCAGTCTGATTCCCGTATAAGCGAAGCCGACACCGGAGAGCCTGCGAGGGTGAGCGTAACTGGTGTTTGGAAAAGAGCAACAAAGAAAGGAAGAGACAGGTGGCATTTTACAACACTACTACGGCAATCACGGCAGCGTCCGTCAGAGGGATATTGCAACTGGCCCAAAGGAAAAAACGAGAAGCGTTTCATCGCTTGAGTAGAAAGTCTGTTGGTGAGGGGAATGCTAATCGCATTACCCTAGAAAACTTTTACTTATGGCTAATGGAATTCGTTTAAAATTGAACCATGGCGGCATAAGTACATTTGCATTGATCCATATATGTATAGAGCCAAAGTCAGTCTATCTATTTTGTGAGGGAATTAAAGCGGGTAAGCCCATAGAGCCAGACTGTATAATCCTATGTTAAAAGATCGATATGAGCTGGCCTGCTCATAGGCGCTTTTTTATTTGCTAAAACGCGTGTATGCGCGGGCGTGCGTCGGTGTATATTTTGCCAGCAAATTCTTCTGTGTGTGGGAATTGGCCATCTCCCATGCTTACCTGCTTGTTGGGTGGCGGCCCGGCTCTTTCGTGGCTCTTTGGGGTTTTGCGCGCCTGTTAACGCCATACAAATAAGCAACGCTGCCCTCCGTTTATTTAGTCTGACACTTGTGACATCCATCGTCTATAAAAGCTCTGTGACAGCCGGCCTGTTTGAGGAACATACAGGCTTTAACCACCAAAACCATCCCTAACAAAGACCATTAAAACATTTGAATCTAAATTTCAACAAAAATATAACCAGCACGAATTTGAAGATTTTACAGAATACTTGTTCTTAAATCAAAGCCAGAGAAAGACACACTCTTGAAACTGCTTAATTTTCCAGCGCACACAGTACAAGTGCACCACACCTTCACACCTTGGCAGGGTCATCCACCATCCACCAACATCCACTTTGCCTACTATCACTAACGTTCCAGGGAACGTAAGGATGGATGTAAACCACAATGACATTCACTGAGGCCGGTAAATCTGATGACTAAGAAACCCAACTATGAGATTAGTCTCCAGCTCTCCTAAGTGCTACTCGGTACAAATGGAACCCTAAGAAGATAATAACCTTACAATTGCTTTTATAGGGATTGAGTTATTCTATTACAAGACCATGGCAGAATTGCACCTGTATCCTGTAGTCATCTGTGAATGTGGGGGGGGGGAGTTGTAACGTAAATGTTATGATTTTTGTATGGAACAACATGCACCATCAGTTAGATGTTAAGCATTAAAAAGAAAAATTGGGTGATATTTTTATTTCACGTTAAAGGGACAGTTCACCAAAAATAAAATGTTGTCGAGTTGTTTCGAATCGGGATGCGTGTCTTTGTTTTAATGAACACAGAGAAAGATATTTGGATGAATGCTTGTAAGCAAACAGTTCTTGGCCACCATTGACTACCATTGTAGGAAAAATTACAATGGTCATCAAAAGTGCCCCAGAACGTTTGCTTACATTCTTCCAAATATCTTAATTGTCCTACTATGGAAGTCAATTGTGGCCAAGAAGTGTACAAACATTCTTCCAAATATCTTTCTCTGTGGTCATCAGAACAAAGAAATGTGAGGGTGAGTAAATAAAGACAGATTTGTTTTATTTTTGTGTGAACTGTTCCTTTAACACAAGGTGATTTATGTCATGTTATATCAAAGGGATAGTTCACCCAAAAACCTGTATGACTTTCTTTCTTCTGCAGAACCCAAAAGAATATATTTTGAAGAACCTTGGTAACACGTGAAAAACATGAGGTTGAATAATGTTTTTGGGAACTATCCCTTCAAAATAGGGATATTTTCACTTTGCCTGTCTTTATACTGTATGTAGAGACTGTGCAGTATCTTACAAACATCATTTAAAAAGTCCAAACACTGCCGTGATATTCACAATAAAACATTTCATATTAAAGTTTGTCCCGTTGGTGACCAATTGTGAACCAATATGGTAAAGCACATCATGTGTCTATAATGTTAAACGTTAAGGCACCCTTTTCGTCCTTTACCTGCACTCTGACCTCACAGAAACACCTATAGATTTTCCATATCCCATAAAAAGGCAAAACACTGGAATAATCTTCCTATTCACACCCGCGATTAAAGCATCGCTGCCCTCGTACAGCTTAGTGAAGCCCTGTGTAGCGAGTATTGGCACAGAAGGCTCTTTAATAGTATTTGGTAGAATCAGCAAACTGGACGGTAAAAGTGAAAAGGGCTTTAATGGGTGATGTCCTTCCAATGCCACTCCTCTTAACACATAATCCCTTTTGTTATCATCTAATGGAATAAAAGTGCCAGGGCTTTTCCCACCCCCTCACCCCGTCTGAAAAACATCGCGCCGCATGGACCGATGTAAGCATGTGAATGAAAGCTTAGCTATAGCTTGTACGAAAGTGTTTGAGTTATATCATTGCTTTTATCTTAACAAACATATTTGAACAAACCTCTAACTGTAATAAGTATTATGCTTGGGCTCTGTCTTTAATACAACTGAATTTTGGTTTTATAGCAGTTTATTGCAAATGCAAATCGGTTTTAAGAGAGGTAGGCTACACGATGACAAGATTAAGATATTTTTAAAACAAACAAACTTTCTCTGTGTTCAAAAGAATTACATATTTGCGACGACCTGAGGGGTGAGTAAATGATGACAGAATTTGGTTTGTTTAAAAGGTTGTTTAAAACATGTGTGCGTTTCTTTGTTCTGTTGAACATAAACAAAGATATTTGGAAGAATGTTAGGAATTTTCTTCCAAATATATTTCTCTGTGTTCATCAAGTCATTTATACAGGTATGACATCACTTGAGTAAATGATGACAAAATGTTCATTTTGCGGTGAACTATTCCTTTAAATAAGCCACGTGAAGTGTGCACGGGGAATTCATTTGCAAAAAAGAAAAGATGATGATGACAGATATGCATTCACACGATATGCTTCTCGGACAAGAGATTATTTTCGATTATGCTGTCCTTAAAGGCTTTTTGGTGCATGGGGATTAATGTAGGCCTGATCGAACGACTCAAAGGTTTAACACCTCTCCACCTCGCCCCTCCTGCTCAGGCATTAGTCATATCTGAATATTATTACCCCTTTATGCTACTAATCCTTTTAGCAGCTCATCAATAGCTTTTCAGTAGTCGTGTGAGATGTTACCGGGGCCGCTGTGAAGTTGAAGGCGTTCACAAGACAGGTGGAAGGGGTCAGAGTTAACTCTAGATCTGAAAAATAATTCAGGCAAAAAAAAAAACAGAGCAGAACAAATAAACAGTGAGCTGGAAATGAGTTGTCATGAGCAGAAATCATTTTCTGACATGGTGACGGACATCTCCTCGACCACCCGGGAAAATCCATATCCACACTTTTCATGCGTCTTTCTACCCGGTTTCAGGCCCTCGTCACAATGCCAGGATGCTGAGCTGTTTCGAGAGAAAACAGAGCATGAATCATCATGGTGGGGGCACTGGCCATGCTTGTGGGTGGTGGGACAAACTGGTGTCCCCAGATGCACTATTTTAAGCTTTGGGGCTAAGAAAGAAGTGGTTGTATTTCATTTTAAATGTGCTACTGGGGTCTTGTTCAGGAAGAGCCTGAGGAAATTAGTCTGGCAGGAAGCCACGGGGTCCGACTCCTTTCACAAGGGCTACTGCGCAGAGGGCAGTGACCTGGACATAGATGATTGAAATGATATGAGGTATTTAAAACTATTTACAAAAAATACATGAGGGTCAGTTAAAAACAGAAATTAATATTTATTTATTTGGAAGAAAAAACGTGCAATGTTTATTATTTGCAATGTCAGCGTGGTTTTTTTGATGGACAAAGCAAGGCGATATTAAAAAAGGAATGGATTTTTTAAAACTTTGTAATGGTGTTACAGCAATATCCCAGTGTCTAAAAATAGGGATTACTCTAAACTTTCAGCGATTTGCAGCTTATCAAAAATAACACAGAGTCTACTTACAACAAAGACCTGGAGAATTTCACACAAGTTCGCACAAACAGACGCTTTGAAACGTGCAAGCAATACTGACTCAATCTCTCACACGCATACCTGTCACCTCTGTTTTGTAAAAAAAAACTTTTTTTTTCATAAATAGATAAAGATGATCTACTTTGTTTGAAAAAAAAAACATGCACATGCAATGCAGGCCTAAAAAGTATTAAGCCACACTTAAAATTGAACGTTTTTGCATTAGATAACAAAAGACCTAAATTAGTGCATCTGCAAACAAATGATTTCTGCTAGTCACTTTATTCTAGATACGAAACTAACTTTTTTGAGACTGACACAGATGTCCACAGGTAAGCAGCAACCACGGGTACAGATGTACCAGAAAACCATAACATGTAAAAAAGTATTATAACCGTATTTTGCATGCAAAACGTGCTAGATCTGCAAAAGTAAATAGCAACAGGAGTGATCATTTGTTATTTTATTGAAATTATATTCATATATTGTGTGACGAGATTTCCTAAATACTGTCACTGCTGGATCTTAGAGTTCATGTTTACCAACTACAGATTTATCAAACATAAAAATACTTAATTTATTTGATCAGGTATACTTAAGTAAAGTTCAAGTGTATTTTTAATACACTATGGGGCAGTTTCCCGGACAGGCCTTAGGCCTGGTTCCAGACTAAAAAAAATGTTAGAGGTGTCTTGACAACTTGCATTTACATTTCTTTAAATATATCAGTGCGACTGTGTTCTCAAGATGCACATCACTAATGTTTTTTTGTAAAGTCATTTTTAAAAACAACTTAAATATCCTAATTTAATTAACGCCTAATCCTGATTTAGACTAATCCCTGTCCGGAAACCGCCCCTTTATGTAGCATATGTTAATACATAAGTTTAATACATAAGTGATCTTAACATTCTTATATATTACTATTTATATGCATTTTTTAAATATTATTGATGCTTTATTAAACTTGAACATGTACATTAATACCAAGATATGTAAAATGTGTCAAATTAAATAGGCTACTCAATCAAAAGACAACTACAAGTAAACAACGTCAAACCACGTATACTTAAAATACTTCATTATACCTTTGTGTGAACAAAATATAAGCATTCCAAATACCTTTCTCTGTGTTCATCAGAACAAAAAATGTATACAGATTTGGACAAACTCAAGGGGGGTGAACGATGACGGAATTTTCATTTTTTTGTGAAGTATCCCTTTAAGACTAATGTCAACGTCAGTCGCATCCTCTTTGAATTGGGCTCCTGATCTCTCTTCTCGCCTCCCCAATTACAGCACTAATTTCCCTAATGGAGCATTAATGGAGAAACAGGCTGCTGAAGCGACGAGGGAATAAAGCTCAGTGCTCAGCACAAAGCCAACGAATACAACACAAGCCTATTAGATTTCACAAACAAAGGCACTGCAATGACTTCCCCGAGGGACGAGCGTCTCCCAAGCAGCAGTCACGGCTGCTTAGCATGTGAGATGTGAAAAACCAGGGCTTGTTTGCATGTCACGGTGTGACCTTGCCCGCGAGCGGCCGGGCTATCGATTGCTCTGGCCACGTGTGTGCTGTCGTGGTGATTATCTGTGTTGATTTTCCAGTATTAATACGAGTGCTGTGTTTTTAGTGCTGCATTAAGGACACAAGAATAATGAGCCGTGCTGCGGATTAGGAAAATGTATTTCCTTGCCAGGTTAACATTGAAGGCTGTCATCTCAAAGGGTGTAGTACGTTGTCTCTTGAGCGAGATGTGACACAGCTTTGAAGCTGTGCCCAAGTACAAACTGGAATGCTGAAAGATGAGTTGGCCTAGTTGTGAGATCAGTTGTTTGTGTGGTACTTAGATATTGGCACTGTAAAAGGGAGCCAGAACAGCAGTGAAGATGATCGCAGGGGCGCCAAGACCCTTTTCTTATCCAGCTAGTCAAACACACACACACACACTCACATACTCACACATATTTATACCAGGGTATATTTATACAATAAAATATGTGATATAAATAAAATATTGAGTGCATCTAAATATAAAACATTTATGCATGTATAACTTCAGAGACATATAAATCTCATTTAAAGTCATTTATGGGTAAGTGATGGAGAAACTTTGCCTGTCTGAGAAATACTTTTTTATGCAAATTAAATGATAAATGAAATCCAGATGGGAATAATAATTCGTACTTTGATGGATTGTACACCTGTCCAGGGTGCCTTCGGCTTGAGATATGATGGGTCCGACACAATCATTCCTTGTGACCCTACATTAGATAAGTGGTACAGAAATGAATGTATTCGTTAATTTATTTATCTATCATAAAAGCTTAAAAGGTATCAAATATAAGTGAGACATAAACTGTAAAAATCCTGTAAAAATTCGGCACCAGAAAAATTATAAAAAAAATAAAAGTAAATTATGTTTTATGTTATTTTACATTAAGACATTTGTAAATATTAAAACACGTTTAAGTCATTAATTGATATGTGTGTACGTGTTGATTCAACCTTTTTAAATACTTTACAAAAACAGCAGTAAAAAATTAAAATGATAATATTTTAATTAATGGTAAATATTGTTAATTTAAATAAAGTTTTTTTTTAAGTTAATAAACTTAGTCTTTGCAAATGAACACTTACTGTATATATATTACACATAAATAATCCTATCAGCATTTCATTAAAGTCAAATATATAAATCTTATTTAATATTCAATCTATACTGTCATTATTTACATTGGCTAATTTCACACTAAGCATGTATTACTGCCTTCCCTGTGCTATTGCGTTCCTGCAAAAATGAAAAAAGTACAAAAAATTATCTTCTTTGTGTATCCCATAAAAGAACGTCAACAAACAGTATTGTAATTTTTAGGTAAACTTCTCATGGAATAGTTCACCCAGACATCGTCCCTTTTGACTTGACCCATTTTGACAGTCATTTTTTATTCCTACAATGGAAAGTCAATGGGGACCGTTTGGGTAAACTATTCCTCTAACCAGTATAATAAACATTGTTATTTGCTAATGTGTGCACTTTTAGACATCTTCCGAAAATATACATCCACCAGTGTGCAACAGTTTTAAAGCCATTTAATCATTTTGATGAATTTTCATTTTTCCAATTAAGCCCAACAGATTTGCTTATAGGTCTGACACACGCTCACTCTCTCACACATGTTAAGCTGGAGCCACAGAAAATCAAATTACTGCAGCCTTTGTGTCCTTGGCAAAAGAGTCACAGTTACCGGAGTGACATGTCTGGAAAACATGAAGTGAGGGAGGGAGGAAGGGGCAGCCGACAAGTTCACAAGAAGGAAAAGAAAGCGAGTTAGACAGGAGAGAAGTGCAGCCACTCTAATCTCAAGTCTGGCTCCATAAACAGTTTGGGTGAGAAGCTGCAGAGGTCAGCTGGACCTGAGATCCAAGTTCACCTTATGATGAGGGGAGGGCCAGTCAGCGACTGCCGCTTCCAGATGACCCACACTGCACGGCCTCTTCTCGTGACATCATGTTGAGCGGAAAAAGAATACGGAATGTGATGTTTTGTGTAATGTTTGTGACACAACACCAGTCCAGGTCATCTAGTTTTTATGAGTAGCGTTACAAGCTGGGTACAAAAAGTTAAATTGTCCTTGGTGAGTAAAACTGTTTTCCATGCATTTCATCAGTAGATTATGACGTATAATATATAGGCTCTCCTGATTTTCCCAGGTGGTTAATGTCCTTAGGCTTTAAACCAAATTGTCTGATCCATGTTGGTATAATTTAAGTGACAAAACCGTTTTGACTGGCATGTGACATTTTATCTTTGGTTTATTTAAGATGTCATCTTTCTTTAATATGGTGACATGTGTGACCCTGTCCGTGAAAACCAGGCTGAAGTCTCAATCTAACAATAAGATAATGAACATCAAATTCATTTCACTGTAATTTGAATCTTTGACATGGCCTTACTCAGTAAATATTAAAGACATAAAGATTATACTTTCACAGAATGTTCTTTGCATTATTTAAGATGCTTTTATGCAGGAAAAAATCACAAATGGTGGGTTCTCACTGTCAAAGTCACAGATGTTCAAATATGGTACTAAATTACTGTCTTCTTTGATGACAGGTGCCAAGAAAAATTGTTAATAATATTCAGAAAAAGCAGTCAACTCTAAAAATAAAATATTATATATAAACTGTCAGAATATAGAATTGAAACATACCTGCTGGCCAAACATACTGTACTATAGTGCTACCAATCTAAGATTAAAGGTACAATTCACCAAAAATGAAAATTCGGTCATTTTAAAAAGATGTATATGACTCTTTTTACAAAAAGAAGATATTTTGAGAAATGTCTCAGTGGTTTTGTGTTCACACAATGAGAGTCAGGGCAATGTTCTTCAAAATATCTTATTTGGGTCATCCAAGACTTTGGATTTAAAGTCACAATATGGAAGATTTTGTTATGAAATATCCCAAAATCACTTGCACAGTTTGATATATTTCATGCAGTTATGTACTTACGTTATCCCAAATGTTCCAAAGAATGTGAAAATCCAGAGAAATTAATATTTCAAATAATGACCCGTCCTTTGTCTCCCTTGTATTTGACGCATATCAGTGACTTCATATCCGGTGCTCCACCCTCAGTTTCCGTTTTTAGTGGTTATACAGCATCTGGGACGCAGCATCTGTTGTTCTGTTATTATGGATCACGATTACTCTTTGGCGAGTAAAGGAAACGCAAAAAGGTTTAAACGTAGGCCAAATGAGGCAAGCAGGCTTGTGACAAGGAAATATGTAGCCAATAACGTTCAGTCCCGTTTTGTATGACTGTTGTAAAACTGTGTAGCACAAATCAATTTCCTATATCAGTCGTGTTAATTTTCATAAAACCAATGAGCCGCTTTACTTTGACAAGCATTCAAAAGAGCCAGATTGGAGCCCCGATTGCATTCCTCACATCTCCTCGTGCCTCCTACCACACATACACACGCAACGTCTTACTGATACACTGGAGAAATAAGTGTCTAAGCATTCATTTTCCATTTCAAGCTGTAGTTTCTCGCTCACAGCTCAAGAAGTGATGACAGCTGAATAAAAATGGTAATAGTAGGATAATAGTTAATGTCTGAAAATGAAACCTCAGTTATAATGTCATCATTCACTAAACCTCATGTTGTACCGGACCCATATAGCAAGAAGATACGAGATCAGGCTAAATAGAAAGCATTCTAGTACACTGCTATGCTGCTTACTACCTACATAGGCCGCCACCTTCTATAAGGCATCCAAATGATTTGGAACACTCCACGCAAGTCCACGCGGCACAAAAACCGTAAGTATCTAGAGAAGGTCTGTGTGTGGCCTATGAGTCAGATTCTCTCTGGAAGTAGGCCAGCTTGATTCAGCTCTTTAGCTCATGAGCCACGGCCTAGTGCCAAACCAGAGGAAAACCCTTTTGAATACCCAGGATGAAAACAACATCTGAGTAAAACGCTACATCCGATTTCCCAGAGTACGAATGAATGAAGAGGTTGCTGCTTTCACATGCTATGATGTTTGTGCTTATCGCCTCAAACCTTTTGGCAACACCGTCTCGCTCAGGAACAGAAGGTGCTTTGCATGAATAACCCAACACTTATATGCAAAGCACCTTTGTTCTGAACTTGACAGTTCCTCAAACATTTTGCAGAAAGCGGGTTTTGGCGTTCATCAATGGGTAAAGGGGCAGTTAGCTCTCCTCTTTGTCAATGATAATAACTAAACAGCTATTTTTACCATTAAGAAATGGCTTGTGATGAGAGGGAGTTAACCCGTCACGATAACGTGTAGAAAATAACCACACAAATAAAAATTAATTATAGCATTTGACTTCCCCAAAGCGCTGCGAGGATCTAAAACCGTGTGTTACGACAAGCACAGGCACACCTCGGAAACCACAAAGACATCGCCAAGTATGATAAGAAGTGTTAATTGATGGTTGTTAGTAACCTATTTATTTCACATCTGATGGTTACAAAGGTGAACCCGAGCTTTTGTCTTGGACTTAAAGGAAGATAATGTTTGACTTCAAATTCATTCATATGAAGAACGTTTCAGTTACGCCTCAGGCGCGGCGCTCTCTTTCAGTAAGAACATAAGCTAGTGTGAAGTCAAACTGTCATCGATTCCATTCAAATGCTTTGATGTGTGGAATTACGCCGTTTAAACAGATATGGACGGAGTAATGACAGCTAAAGATTTGCGGCGATTTGAAAACAATAATGGAGCACACTTTGCATTTCTCTTTGCACTTTCGAACAAAAGCCTTAGTGCTTGGCCACGCAAAGGCCCCCATGGATAGAACAAAGACATTTTAAGATGATCTCCAGATGAAACAAATTTCTAATTAAATCACGTTTAGTTAGTAAGGCAAAATACCAAAAACTGAAATTTATTTCAAATTTTCGATGAAACTTTATATTCGGTTTGTTATACTTATGATTTCCAATTAAAAGTTCTTCTGAAACATCAGATGCCTAAATACTTTTTAAATGATTAAATACCGTGTTGCCAAAGTTGACAAGTACTTTTGAATACTTTTTAATGGTTTGATATAATTGCAAAACCCAGTGACAAACATAAAGGGAGACTAATAATAACGATTTATGGCAAAAAAATTAAAATCATGAAATATTGCAGCAGCGATATGTCCTTTGTTGTGGACAACATAGTTTTATAATGTTTTTTTAACATTACAAAAATTTACTCAAGTATTCTTTCTTAATGGTATAACAAATGACATTACCTGTGTGTAAAGCTCAGGGATTGAACGCTGACACCCAGAGATTATGTGAAATAATGGAAAGAGTGTGTTGCATGAGGAGAGGTAATTACGTTACACTTGAGCTCTGATAGCTATCAGCTCTTCACTAAGAAAAGGGGGCGACCGCAGGTCTCCTCTGTTAATCACAGACCAGTTAGAACGCCACCCGGCAGCACAGACTGATCAAGCTCTGGAGGGGGGCATTATCTACTACTTTCATCTGATTAAAACGGCAGAGAAAATCCGCATATAGACAGATGTTAGTCACTAACGGGGGCTGACGGTTTGCATCACGTACACGTGTATACATACAGTCATTATGTCGAGTTGCACCTGCTGAGTATGGCCAACTAATATTCAAGAAGTAATTGAAGTTGAAACAATAGCACTTTTTTAATTTCTTAAAATGACATACTGTACATTCATTGACCTTTATACTGCAGATAAAACAGTTGGGAACAGGACATCATTTGAATAAAATAGCAAAAAATGATGGCAAACTGCTTTCTGTAGTGTGCAGTGTAGCACTGTCAAACGATTAATCGGGATTATTCGCATCCAGAATACAAATATTTTTCGCATCCAGAATACGAAGAAGTTTTTTGTATTTACATAATATATGTTTGTGTACTGTGCATATTGATTTTCTATTTATAAACACACACATACATGTATACATATTCAGAAAACATTTACATGAATTTATTTAAATGATATATAAATGTTTATACATTTTTATATTTCTCATAAATAAATGCATGTATGTGTATGTTTTTATTAATACAAAATGAATATGCACAGTACACAGACACATATTATAAACTTTTATTCTGGATGCGATTAATCGCGATTAATCGTATGACAGCCCTAGTGCAGTGTATTGACTGAATGCCAGAATAGTGGTTAGCAGTCGCTAGGACAAGTGATTTTGAGAGAAGGGTTTGTTATGGTGGGCCACACAAACCCCTAACCCTAAATATGAGTTATTAAAAAGCATCATTAAAGCTTCAATTCCACATTTTTGCCTCTATATTTCCATTTCTTTCTCAAATATATACCTTACATGTGTCTTATGGTGTGACATAGTAAACATTTAGAAAACTGTTAATAATTGATTATTTTACATTGTTAATATTTATATTTATAATCCAATATTTTTGCTGTCACACCATAGGACACATTTCCTCTAAAATTGTACTTGCTCAAATTATAAACCATTATTAAAAGCTTATCGTTGTGATTCGTGGTAAGGTAAGACAAATTTTAGCTTTTGTTTATTATTGTTTTGTTAACAAAAAATGACGGGTTGTGCCTTTAATTAAGTATTAAAATAAGTGATATTTCACAGACAGGGTTTCTTAGATATTTACAAATACATTACTCTCTGAAGACATTATGCATTCCAGAAGAGCACTAATGATGACAGTAACTTCCAAAGTAAAGACTTGTCATGCTACAGGGTCGACTCCTGTCTCCATTAGCAGCTTAATGAGAATCAGGCAGAATCACAAACTTTACTGCGCTAATCCCAGTCAAATCCCCAGCATACTTCAAGGGCACCAGGCTGACAATTCTGAAGCTGATGGGTAGGAAGGTTTAGGATGCATTCCAGTACAACAGCAGTCATTGCTCTTGGCCATTGTGCCCTCCATCTCCCACCTCATCCCTTCAAGGGAGTTATGCACATCAGGATAAATTAGAGGTTAAAAAGCATCTCACCTCACTTGTATCCCTGTATTCTGGGTTGCGCCGTAATGCCTTTTGCTCACGCCATGGCCTGCCGCATAAATGAGCTCATTCTAAACAAATCACACAGATCTATGTGGGAAAAATGTGTACTCGGATGAGCTCGCATTCACGCTCGCAGACATAAACACCTGAGTTTACACGTGACATCGCAGATGAACAAACACACCGTAAAGCAGCAGGTGGAGACAGACTTCTCGTCGAGTGCACTTCATCTTTCAAACTCCCCCCAAAGAAACCATTGGGAGGTTTACACCTTGTGGTACAAGAGATGTGTTTACACCACAGTAAAGCCTCTGCATATTTATTACCAGCTCACAACACCAGGTACTTAAGTGTCTAAAGGAGATCGAGAGAGAAAACAGAGCCTCCACTTCTGTGCTCGGCGATAATCCTCAGGCATTTCACTCTGTTATCGAATGAGAGGGTCTGGATCAGTACCTAAACAACCCAGTCTAATGCTGTGTCAAAATCATTCACTATTCCCTAGGTAGTAAGTACCACACAGTGCACTAGAAGTGAATCTGCTAGAGATTTTCGCAAACAATAAAATAAAAAATAAAATATTTTTTCCAAATGTCATTGATACTATATGATGATAATATTGTTATTGTAAATGGTAAAAAAAAAATATTGTGACATAATTTGTAACTATTACATCTATGTAACATGTTTTATAGTTAAAACAGAATGCATTAAAATAGCATTATATATATAGTATATAATTTAAACCTTCTTTAAAATACTCATTTTATTTCTTGTTTTTCATTTTTATATATTTTCGGTCTGAAACATCTTAAAAAACAACATCATATATTACAGTTCTGTCCGCCATGTAACCCTGCAGAGTAAGATGCCTGCTAATGCACTCATCTCTCACGGCACGTTAGCTGTGGTGTCGGGGCACTGAGGTTTCCAGAGGTTACCTGGGTTGATTTTCATGAAGACAAACAGCCACCCTCCACCCCACACGCTCGCACGCCTGTTCTAAGTATGCTAAGGAGATCGAGAGACCGAGCGGCCGAGTTAAACTGAGAGAGAGATTGAAAGCGAGGGATGAAGATAAGTGGGATGGGATTATGTTGTCTTGAGTCTGTCTGAGGGTCTACATGGCAGAGTGGCAGCCGCTGAAGTGTTTATCAACAGGAGTCCTGCTCTGATGCTCTGTTTGTTTTCAACTGAATGCAGACAGCTCAGCTGTACAGCGGTTCACACGCAAAGCCACTCACATGATTCACAAATATTATTAATGTACATCTGATTAAATATTAAAGGGATAATTCACCCGAAAATGAAAATTCTGTCATCATCGACTCGCCTTCGAGTTGTTCCAAATCTGTATAAATGTCTTTGTTCTGATGAACACAGAGAAAGATATTTGGAAGAATGCTTATAACCGAACAGATCTCACCCCCATTGACTCCCATAGTAGGAAAAAATACTTTTTCACTTTTTTATGTTCTGTTGAACACAAAATAAGACATTTGGAAGAATGTAGGACAGCAAACAGTTCTGGGACACTTTTGACTACCATTGTATTTTTTCCTACTATGAGAGTCAATGGGGCAAAATGTGTCTGGTGACAAGCATTCTTCCAAATATCTTTCTCTGTGTTAAATCAGAATAAAGACATTTATACAGATTTGGAACAACTCAAGGGTGAGTAAATAATGACAGAATTTTCATTTTTGTGGGAAGTATCCCTTTAACAAATATTTTAATACCATGTATTCTACCATTTTCATTCTTATATGATATAATTTTTATTTCCCTATTTCTGCGCTGCTTTTTGTATGTTTGTACTATTTGTGCTATTTTTGGTGTGAAGCTTTGAAACTACGGCTTTCACAATATCAGATTTTCATTCAGTTATTGTGGCCAAACCGATTAAGGATAATGAAATTATCACAATATTCATTCTTTAACTTTAAACCAAAATTTGAACTAAATGTTATCATTCAAATGTAGCTTGAGTGTGGTTTATTTTGTGTTTTCTCTTTTTGTTTGCCCAATGAATCACACTCAACTACATGAAGTAATTCATGGTAACCATTTAATCGGTTTCTGAATTATTTAATAGTATATATATATATTCATGTTTTATATACACAATATCGATAATCATGGTTTTTAATATCAGGGTTCCGTTAGTGACAATACTGGTATATTGTGACACCCTTTTTCTTCATCAATGAAAAATGTCTTCTTCTAAACTTTCAGATAGCAGCCTGCTGTTTCTTATCTATGATGTCCCTCACAGTAGCTTGGGTTCTTGTGCTCAGCATGGACAGTGTCCATAGTGACGTGCAGTGATGTGAGTCCATGGTATAGGTCTTGCTGGGATAAAAATGGCAGTCGTGAGGTGTTAGATGAGGAAGGTGACAGGACCCTGTGTGTACTGGCTGATAGAGGAAGCTATTTCTGCCTATTCCCACGAGCCGACCCAAAAACGTATTCTAGGGTGTCAGGCACACCTGCAAGTGTGCTGACAATATAGAAAGTGACAAGCGTGTCTACTGTCACCTTTTTAAAGGGGCAAAGCAAGGACCTCGCGTGTGTAAACACATCAACAGACATACACACACATCTTGGGCAGTGCTGAAGCTGTTGTCTCAAACGGCTGTTTTCTGTAACCTCTCAGACTAATTCAATTGAGGTGCTGATGGCCATTAATTCCCACTTTGATCATAAAATCTAGAAGGAAACAGAACCAAGGTCCAGCAGGAATATTGTAACCATGCAGCCGGGTGACTGTGTGTTTAGGCAGTGTTTGAACTGAACCATGTCTTATTGGGGGTCCCCACAGATGGTTTTTATGGGGGGAGCAAAATATTTCTTAAAGGAGTAGTTCACATTCAAAATAAATGTTCATGATAATAATAAAAAAAATCCTGGAATGTTTTCATCAAAAAGCTTAATTCATTTTCGACTAAAGAAACAAATACATAAACATCTTGGATGACATGGGGGTGAGTAAATTATCATGAACATTTATTTTGAAAGTGAACTACTCCTTTAAATGATCTTAAAAAAATATTTAAAACTAGTTTTTTATATAAAATATTGTAAGACAATACTAAATAAATTATTCCTTATTCCGTTCTGTGCAAGAGAATCAAATGTAAGCTTTTTTACCAATGTTCCCAATTAAAATTACTCTAAAAATGAGTATGAAACTTTATGTTTTTGAATGGCAAAAGTCTACTAAAATCAGACGTATTCATTATTGTAAATAATTATTTGCAATATTTACTGTATCTTATCTGCACAAACTCTATGTTTTTACTGCTGATAGGGGGTCCCTAATGCCTTATGGGGGATCCCTGAACTCCTCACCCCCCCCCTCAATTCGAGCAATGTGTTTAGGTTTTGGGACGGTATCATAGCACCTGTGAAGTCTTGTGAAAAATAGGCATGGTACAGCATACTTGATACACAAATATAACTTTCCATCCGATAAAAGCGTAAGGAACTGTCAGATTTTTCCTCCCACTGAAGTCCTTTTCTATTTTTAGTTCTGATATTTGCACTTCTAGACTTTTCCACAGCAAGAAAAACAAGAATGACATGCTTTGTCTTCTATTGAACTCTCGGTACGGGAGAATAGATGTGCTGGCAGTGCGGGAATGAGCTAAGTGATATTTCACTCTTTACCCTGCCTTTTTGCTTTCCGCTCCCGGTGTCAGCCGTGGATAGCATCCTCTCATTCAGCCAGATCTTCAGCCTCCAGACAAAACACTGTCACCCATCACAATTGACTCGAGCGAACCTGTCCCTCATTGGCTCGGCTCAAACCCCTGGCTCCGCTGACAGCTCGTCCTTTTGTCCATCACTCAGTCCGCCACAAGCCGGACCGGCACGCAAGCTGAAGCGTAAACAAGAGAAGAAAAAGAGAGAAAGAATCGCACAGACATAAAGCCCTCCCCCTGGCTCTTTCTAATACTATTAGAGGGCTGTAAATTTGATTGGAGTCCTAGGAGTGTGCCTTCAGCTGTCCTTCATTAGCGAGTGGTGAGTGGGGGCTCATACTTCATAGCAGAGGTAGGGACCGAGATTAGAATACAAGGCGATAAGCATCTTATCATAGAAATATCAGGATAATTGTTTACAGAAGTCCATAAAACAGACAGTTACGCCTTTTAAATCTGAGAGAGATGAGTTATACATTCAAAGTTGTATGACTTAAAGAGACAGTACATTTATTATTTACTCACCTCACGTCATTCAAACTTTCTTTCTTCTGCAAAACACAAAATAAAATATTTTGAAGAATGTTGGAAACCAAACAACACTGGACCCCGTTGACTTCCATCGTATGGACACAAAACCACTGAAACATTTCTCAAAATATCTTCCTTTGTGATCCACAACAGAAAGTGTCACATACAGGTTTAGAACAACATGAAGGTGAATAAATGATGGCATCATTTTTATGATATACTCCCATAAGTGTACAAAGCTCTTTTTCACACATTAAATTTGTACTTAATTCACTAGAAATATACTCTTTTATACTTCTATTCAAGCACGGTGGAATATATCTTGTTAAGTTTATCTTAAACAGTACTAAAGACATTATATAAACATTAAGTACAGAATTAACGTGTGAAAATAAAACACTTTAAATACATTTGAAGTGAAGTGCACTTTTTTCGCCAATAGGGTTGCAACCCCCATATACACCATCAACACATTCAGACCACAATATTGTTGTTCAAAATGTGAATTAACCGCAACATTTTGCTTGGTTTGAAAACATAAGATCTGCAAAATCAACAGACGGGAGTAAGATTAATGGCGAGCTAATTTTGGCGATCCTGTTAGTTTAACCGAAAATTGATAAACGTATCCTTTGATCACACAAACACTGTCTCTAAGGGGCTTTTTTGGAGCTGGTGGGGGTTGCATTGGTCAAAACCTTGGATGCAACGGTAACCAGGTTTGCCTGCCGCAAGTACAACCGGGACAGCAGGCCCTCTTTCTTTAGGTCATTGTGTAATTATTGTGTCAGAGCTGCATTAGTCTGATGGTTGTCACAAGGCTGTCCTCAAGCTCTTAGGGTCAGAATAATGGATGCAGTTACAGTGGTCGCTAAACAAATTGACTGAGGAATCCATACAGGAAATAAAAAGAGAAACAGAGAGGGAGAGGCCAAATGAGCAGACAAGAGTTGGACAATAGAGAGAATGACAGTGGAGATTGAAAAAAGAAAAAGGTAAAAGCAGGAGGGAAGGAGAGACAAGAAAGGACCGAAATCAATAGAAGTCTGCGGGATCAATAAGAGGTACATTTTCATCTGTAACAGGATTGACTCTCTGTGACCTGATATTACTATTCCCAGTGCATATGTTGAATAGAGCGAGCCCTGCCCTGGGGACGTGACATACAAGTGTGTGTATCATTAAACCACAGTATTATAAAAATGTTACTGAACGATGGGATTTTTACTTTTCTTCCAAATGATTAACTGAAGTGCATCATCTCAATGTAACACGCAAGCAAAATCATGTAAACCTCAACAGGGGACTCCAGGGTGGCAATGACCTTATATGGATGCAATGTTGTCAAAAAGGTGCAAAATGTTTGACAGGACAACTTCAAGGCATTCATAAAAGATTTTGCAGATTTTAACAAAGTCCAGGGCTGTGTCAGAGATAATAATACTGAACACCTATTTCAATGACATCTATTAGGAAACAGGGATGTTTTCTGCAGCCAGTTTCATAAAACAAAACACAGCTGATGCAAGGAGCATGAAATATCTGCAGCGGGAACATCAGTACGCTATCCACCGGAAGTCACAGATATGCTCACAGCTTATCTTTTATTGGCTGGCTCCTCTCAGATTTATGTTTCATTGGCTGGCTCTTGATGAGAACCTATAAGCCGGACTAGGCCTTCCTGACTGGCCCATGGCAGATAAGTCTATCGCCACAGTCTGGGAAAGCAGGCCTGTTTCCACTTTTTCTCTGTCTCCTGTGCTTTTCTTTCTCTGCTTGGCCTCTTTCTCTTCTTCAGTGTTGGGGACAGAGAGGCTGGACTGGGATTAGATAGAGTGGGATAGAGTCTGCCGTGCACATACATCATTGATGGAGCACACTCTTTTGATCTTCAATGCATTATCAAAAACATATTTTATGTTGTTGAAATGTTATGAGAATGTTTTCATACCACATACTGTACTTGAATGGCAGATGTCGATAATTAAACTTCGCATAAATAAACATAATGTAAAATTCAACTTCATGTAAATATTAACATATGACAGAAATATAACGTTTCATTAACATTCTTATGAGATTGTTACTTCTTGTTGTTAAGTTTTCTTATGTGGGATATTTATTCCCTCGTCCATCCTGGACGTACATATGCCTTTTTCAAATGAAATGACCAAGCAATTATACACTATGTAACTATTAACTTTTTTCAAATGTAAATTTCCTAACAATAAAGTCCATTCACAATGTTCCGCATAATATTTATAATCAAAATAAACTCAAATTATATATCTTCGATTGAGTATATTTTTGAAAGTTCTGGTAAATTACCCATCAAAGGGATAGTTCACCCAAAAATGAAAATTCTGTCATCATTTGCACACCCTCATGTCATTTCATACCTGTATAATTAAAATACACATTATGTTGTTCTAAAGAACATAGAAAGAAGATATTTGGAAGAATGTGACATCATTGACTGCCATTGTAGGAAAAATGTAATGGTAGTCAAAGGTGCCCCAGAACTGTTTGTGTTCCTAAATTCTATTAAATATTTTACTTTGTGTTTTAAAAAAAAATTCCTTCTATGGTAGTGGACGATGTCACAGAACTGAAAATTACTAACATTCTTACAAATATCTTTCTTTGCGTTTAACAGAACAAAGACATTTATATAGGTTTGAAACGATAATGATTTTGGGTGTACTATCCCTTTAAATTTATTAAGGTTGTATTTAATCAACAAAAATAGAAAAATCGTGTGGCCCAGTAATATTTTTAAATGGTCTTAAATATACAGGTTATAGAAACTTTTCAACAAAAAGTGCTGTTTGAATAACAGTAGATCATATTGTCATCCTGAGGCTAAAATCCTGTAGGCTAAGCATTTTCACAACATTCAAAATATATTAATTTATATGTTAAAGGTGTCGTTTTTACCTAAATTCAACATTGAGAAGTATTCTTCCCGGGTTACGAAGATAGGAAGTCAGGAAGGCTTCCTGCAAATTAGGGATACACGTTAAAGGACATTAGAGAAGACAGAGTCATGTTTAATGCACCACTCTGTCTGACATGACATGCTGGTTTATGAATACACAACATTACCGAATTAAATGATATGCATCATGCTACAGTTTGACACACTGATTTAGTAGCAGATGTTGAATGCACGTTCACCCCAATCCTCCACGCTCAGTGTTACGATGTCAGAGATCGGTCAAGAGCAGACACCATGTCTCATCCAATCAGTCAGTGACCCCAGACCTCCAAACCCCCAGCCAGTGGAATCTGGAGTCAGGAGCCAAAGTTAATCCCTGGCTCTCATCGGGATCTCTAAAGCTGAGCTGGGCAGAGGTAATGCACCATGGTTCTCTCTCTCTCTCCTTCTCCAACCACTGACATACGACAGAGTAGTAAAAAACATCCTCAACACTCATCTCTACAGCTCTAAATCACTCTAAACCTAAACAAGACATTCCAAACTCAAAGCCTTTTCACCACAGTAGCACCACGGAGCAGAGAGAAAAATCATCACGTTGGCTTTTATCCATCATTTGCGCCGAGGACGCATTATTCTCCTGTCATTGATCAAATCCTCGGTCAACATCTGTATGTTCTTAACAACCCTGTTGAAAAGATGAGCACACATTTCCAAAATGCTTCCTTATTGAAAAAAAACCAGCCTAAATTGGTTTGCCGGTGTTGATCAGGCTGGTCTGGTTTAAAAGGGTTTGAAACACTTGTCAGCTGGTCAGGTCCAGTGTGGTCAGGTTGGAAACAAACTCTTCAGCAAGGTTTATGCTGGTCAAGATGATAGATAGCACACTCTTATAAAAAGGTGTATTCTAGTTTATTCAAGTGTGCTATTAGCATACTTCTAAACAATAAATATGTGAATAAAAAGTACACTTTCAGTCTACTTTTTATGTACGTACTCCTCAGACATATACTTAAAATGACACTTGACTTGTACTGACAGACATTCTAAGCATGTTGCTCTTTAATTCTTCTCAGGGTTTTGATGGGATAAACTGTACTTAAACGTGTAATGAAGTATTCTTGGTATACTTAGCTTGTAGATGTGTTTACTCTATTGATTGACTAGCCTATTAAATACTTTTCACGTGGTTTCTACGTTCATACTATGTCCTATAAACATGCAAAGTGTATATAGCAATACTTTAATATATAATAGTACAGTGATACGTTCATGCTTGCAAAGTAGGCTTGCAGTACAAAAACTACTTAACTAGGCCTAGTGGTTTACAGACATATACTTCTAAATGTACTGTATACTTCAACCTTTTTTATAAACTAAAACAGTATGCTACAAGGACTAAACTATAGTATACTTTTTGTATACCTATTAGTTCACTTGTATACTAGTTGTGTGCTCAAAGTTTTCTACTGCCATACTTACAGTATACTTTTATAAACGGAAAAGTGGGCACTAAAAGGTTATATAATATACTAAAAGTATACCTCCAGTACAATCATATTAGTATTATACACAAAGTATAATTAAAATATACTTGAACTTATGCCTACTTAAACTTGAAATACACTCTTTATTTGTAAGGTAACAATCCAGCCTGTTTTCAGTAAAATTTACATTTACGCATTTAGCAGACACTTTTATCCAAAGCGACTTACATTGCATCATCCTATACATTTATACATAGGTATGTGCAATCCCATGGGATCGAACCCACAACCTACGCAATGCTACAGAAAATCGGACTTGTTTGTTAATAAAGCTGGTGAACAAAATACGTTTTGGTTAAACCAGACACCATAATACCCACCAATGTTCTGCTCTTCATTTAAAACAGGCCTGAATTAACCAAAACACTAAAGACTGTGACATTGGACAGAAAAGCCCTGAGGGCTGTGACACCCTTTCTGTCCAAAACAAACAAGCAGACCCAGTTCTTGCAGAACTCTCTAAAACAGCTGCACCTGCTCGGCCATCTGCACCTCAGTCACATGGATGGGATGCCCGATTGTGCGTCAATGAGACCACCAGACTTGGTGTGTGTGAGAATCAGGAGCGGGTCTGGTGTGGCCGATGACCCATTATCCAAACTCTAATTGCTAACAGTTAACATTTACTGTTTTGGCCAAAGAAGAAAAGACGAGTTGTGTTAGCCATTAGATTTGTAATTTGTTTGAGCAGCCTGACCAGGCCAGATGCAACAATATTGGCTCAATGATATGAGTTTATTTAAAACTTGTTTGAATTCTAAATCAATATTATAAACTACTGTATTCTTTCAAGGTCTATGGTGAGCCAAGATCAAATCAGAAAAAATGTCTTCAATATCTTCCCCGACCGTCCAGTTAATCTTACTCATGTCAAGCAATTAACGTCTGCTTATAAATCACGGCAGATTTCGGTACAAAACAAGCTAAAAGAGGTATAGCAGACTGAGATCATTGCAGCCAACACGTTCGCCGGCCTACGCATAAATCTGGTGAATTTCTTAATATAACATTGTCTGCTATTGTAATCTAATTTCCACTACAGTCCCCCTTCCCAGCCTAAGCCGTCCTATCGGTGCCACCTCATTGGCTATGACAGCTCTTTAATAACACTCCACAGAATGGTGGCAGTATTTGCGGTGGGAGGGAGGGGGTATGCATCAATGAAATACTGCCCCCCACAGGATTAAAGAATTGTGCTTGTATCAATGCATATGTGAAGCATCATTATATACATTAAAAAATGATACATTATGTACCGTTGTGTTGCACACACGCACGCGCACACACACACACACACACATAATGTCTAACTTATCTGTTGCTGCAGACTAATTTGGTGAACAGAAGCACTTGAAAACCGTTTCACTGTGATGTGAGGAGATAAAGACATTGACATTTCACTTGACAGTACACAGAGAATAATGAAAGTGAAAGTCTGAAGCAGAGACAAAGTCTGGTGAATGGCCTTTAAACGTTTTGAAAATCAACTTTGCGAAAGTTTGAGCATCAGCTTCAGAACGTTAAAATTCATAAAACGGTAAAACGTTTGAAAGCCAAAATTGAATTTTGTGAAAAAGGTGTTAATGTTACCTCATACCTAAAGTCAGGGGCGGACTGGTATGGTGACTTTTCACAGTGGGCCGCGTCAAAACGTGGGCCGGAACTCAAAACACACGCGTGATTGGGCCGGAACCACCCACAGACGGACAGAACAGACGAGATGGAGGGCCGCTCTTGGCCAAGTAGTCCAGGGCCATTTTTTAGTCTAGTCCAGCCCTGCCCCAAGAAAAGGAATCAATTATTTTTGTAACACTTTATGATTGTAAAAGTTTTAATAATGCAACAAAATAAAAACAAAACTTTTAGAGCAATTTATCCTTTTTGAAATGTTAATTTCTACATATATTATGAAGATATCCCAAATGTACTGTAAATGTAAACTGCTCATTTTTCATAAACGCACTAATTATATACTTAAGCGGTACTAAAACTATTTGTTGTTTGTATTTTAAGATAAACGTAAGATCTAAATGTACTCAACTGTGCCTTTCTGAGACACCATGAACAGAAGTACAAATGTTTTTTGGTATATTAAGTTATTAATGTGTAACAACAGAGCACATTAAGTACATAATGGAAGTGTATTTAAAAAAAAGTGTTCTTTGGTGTCTCTTTTTGGATACGCTAAAAAAGCTTAGTATAACAATGTAACATCATGTGTAGGTTAAACTTGCCTAAAAGTGCCTAAAACTTTAAAGAGGCCTTTATATTCCACGACCAGACAGCATAAAATAATTGCACATTTTGCCCACTCTTGTCTGGCCATTTCAATCATCTTTAATGGAGAGAACTATCCGATACTTTTGTTTTTATTTAGAGAGAAAGACAACACTCAAACCTGTATCTGAACACCAAAACCACTAGGCCACGTTAACAATGTCCCTCATTTTCTCCTTTTCCAATAAACAGAAATGATATTTCTGTACTGGACCTGAAACAGTGCCCGCACTTGGGTGTGAAAGCCCAATGAAGTAAAGTTTCCTTCTATCAGTGTTGCTCTTCCCTCTCCAGTCTGCCTGTCTCCCTCTCTTATCAGAGCAGACCTCCCCCTGCCGACTCCTATCAAACTCCACTGTAGCCATTCTCTAACTGTCTACCACTTCACATTCCCTCTCTCTCTCTCTCTCTCTCTCTCTCTCTGGAACTGTTCCTTTTTCTTTGTCTGCTGCCCCACTATAGTTCACCATAACACTGCGGTATAACTGCCGTCCCTCTTTGGCTTTTTGTAGACTCTCATGGGATAGGCGAAGTGTTCTTGCTTGCCGCACTATCAGAGTTTGAGGGAGCGTTGTGGCTCTGCACAGTGTCCAATAGCTGTACAGCACACACACACATGCGTTTATGTACATACAATGAAAGCCGTATCAACAGTAACACCGAGTTCAATTCCTAAACTTGCTCTTACCATAATAGGTCTAGTTATACACACATTAACAACAATATACTTAGCATTATTGTATAAAACACACATTAAGCACTAATGTATCCAACTTTATCAGTACACTGTATCCCACAAAAACAATCCAACGTCTTGTCACTGAACAGACAAAACTGTTTAGGTCACCCTGACAGAATTGTGTGGTCTTCCTCAGATACCTTTGGAGTGACGAGACCCTTTTGAATGTTTCAGACGGTCCGATTTGGTTTGGTTACACGCACATATGTGCAAACACACCAACGTCCCCTGACCACCCACATTCCCGTCCGACAGACGGGAGCTGCCGTGAATCGTCTCAGTCAGCGTTCGCCTGTCATCTTCTTGTGTTACGTCACGTTGCGAGTGTGGGAGCTCTGTTCTGCTCGCCACTTCAAATGTGTGAGAAACAAACTGATGTACACGTCTGCGGACCACCCTGCTTTTGACAAGATGTGGCCGTGATAGTAGCAGCCTAAAGGGGAAACTAATCTGTTGCAAATTTGTAGCACATTAAAGCTGACAGGGACAATCATACTAATATTGGATTAGTATCATAAACAGCAATATACTGTACGGTATGGGATACTTGCATGGTGTCATGTAATGCAATGGTTCCCTCTTGTCAAAAAACATGTTTTTGAGCCCCACCGGATCCACATCACCTTCATACACCCACATTAAGAAACTCTAAAACTCATATAATATTTATTCATTTAAATGGGTTTGATTTTATTATAATATGATTTCATTTGTCCATGCAGAGGAAGTACAATTTCATTTTTTTTAAGCAAGCTCTTACCAGTAAGCAGTAGGAAGATAAGAAACTGAATATTATAAAATATTCATATGAAATAATGTTATAATAATAATAAAGATAGAACTGTCAGGGCTTTATTTGAAATAATGCATACTGAAATTTGTGTGACACCTTGATGAAAAACCTAAATAAGGAACTGGTCACTTTCAGGGTGTAATGTCACCGATCAGACAAATGCCAGTAAAGATGAATTTGAACTGCATTATTTTTATATAAAAAAAGACCATAGATATAGCAATATTGTTTTCTTGAATTAATTTGGCCACGATCACTTATCTGATATTGCGGCCTAGTGTAGCCCATGTATATACTATCAATTGTGATAGTTTTGGCATACTATTTATATGGCACTAACTATATATGTAAATATATTGCTGCTGTTGTTCTGAATACTAATTTGTCCAAACTTGCTATTTTTTAGGGAATGGAAAAAACTGTACTTTTATAAAGATTACATACTGGGTGATCAAAGTTGACATGCACTTTTTAATACTTTTTATTGGTTAAATATTTGCAAGACAAACATAAACCGGACAAACATAAACCGTTTGTCCGGTGACAAACATAAACGATGACTAATAATTATTATTTATGGCAAAAAATAAAAATCACAAAATATGGAGATAAAAGGTTTCAGAAGGACAGCAGCGATATAATATACAATACACTCTTGAAAATAACGGTGCTGCAAAATAATTTTCACAGTGATGCCATAGAAGAATCATTTTTGGTTCCCCAAAGAACTTTATTTTCCACTCCAGATAACCTTTTGTGAAACAGGGCCTTTATGGAACCATTCAGCCAAAAAATGCCTCTTCTTTGGCATATTTTTAAGAGTGTAGATGTGACAGTGTTATATATAACATAATAGATATCATGTTCCTGTGGCTAAGTAGTTATAGCATTGGTTTAATCGCCCAAAATGATGTGAGTTCGATACCCAAAGAACACACACACTGATAAAATGTGTAGCCTGGACGCATTTGAAGTCTCTTGGAATAAAAGCGTCTGCCAAATGCATTAATGTAGATGATAAAGTTATACAGAAATGCAGTTTTTTAAATATAGTGTTATAAAACACATAGTTCTGACTCCTAAGTCTGTCTGGATGAGGAGCATTCTATCAAAATTACTACATTGATTGACAACTCCAAATGATAAATACTCCTGTCGCCACTGTTTTACAAGAGCAATAAGCCACTTCTATAAAACAACTGTAACACATGGCCTCTCGAAGCCCGTTTGATAAGTTGTTTCATTATCAACACATGACTGACCATTTGTCATCCTGCATGATTTACCAAATCCATAAACTAGAGAGTTTTGGTAAACGGCAGATTTGTGCAGCATCCCAGTGGTGCCAACATTTGAATCGGATGATGTCGCCATTCTTATCCCATGCTTCTTCCTCACTGCAGTTCTCTTGCCCCGTCTATCTGTCTGGGCCATGGAAGAGCGTGTCACCCAGTCACTCAGGGGGCTCAGATAGGCCTGGCTCCCCGCTAGGCCTGGGACAGGCCTTATCAGCCAAGCCTGGCTCCATTTGAGGGGGAGCGGGCCGACAGCGTCTCCACACCAGACCTGGGCGCCCCCACCCACCATCCTAAATAATACTGATAACAAAGCAGGGAGTGTGAGAGAAAGTATAGCTGATGCCGATTCGTGTCCGGTTATAGTTCACATGATGTTATCCTTTGACAACTGACCAGCGGGTGTATTGATGTCATGTTTGGGAAATCAAACATCACTTTGATGAAACTCGTATCCTGTTGCTCTGATGCCAAATCCATGACAGAAATCATCTTGTATGACACAACGTCATAATGGAGTGAAAAAATGACATTTTAAGGAAATGGGACTCGAATAAACAAGTTAACCAATCCATTAGGAATCATTCCCGTATTTTGCTATCAACATGTGTTTGTGTACATGCATATGTGTGTGTGTGTTGTTAAAACCATTTCAGTGTTTTTGTGTCTTCCGTTTACCTCCAGGCCAATCACAAAGCTCTAACTTTATGGCTTTTCATAAAATTAGCATCCCGTAATGTATTTCCTGTCTGACTCATGACTACAGAGAAAAGAGGGAGTTTATGAGCCAATAATGTCGCAGCGCTGCAGAATGTCATCGTGTGCTGTCAGGTCTGATTTCATTACGTTACAGTACAAGAAATGTACCGTGATATTGAGGAGAAAGTCCATCATTCGTAGAGGGCATTGACAGGCAGGGAGGAGGGCAGAGGAGCCTCCACAGCCTCCACAGCTCCTGGGGGCCATTTCCTCCTGTAATCTATGAAGTCCAGGCCGTCAGAGCATCCTTCCACCGGTCCGTCGTCTCTGATCCAGCAGCGCTATCATCTGCTGGGGCGTCTGTGGGCTACACGTGACACTTGTATCTCGCACACATACAGAGACATACCCAGTCAGCTCATTACTTATCGCCTCGCATTGACGGCATCTTGAGACGTTAACTGTCTACAAATATAGTGATTGCAGGAATTGTCAGCACCAGCCCTGTGGCTTGATAATGCTTGCGCTCTTCTTACCTCCGTCAACCGCCTCTGTGGGAAAATTTCAGAAGCGAAACTTAAGCGTTTTGTCTGCACCATTAGGGGTCAAATCGGTCTATTAAGAATGCTATAGAGGTCATTTAAGGATTTATTTAAGGAACAATGGAGCATGTTAGATATTCATAACCTATATTCGTATACATACAGTATGTTATCTTTTCTCACTGTCATGTTGTTCCAAACCTGTATTTCGCTGCTGTCCTTCTGAAACCTTGTATCTCCATATTTTCTGCCATAAATCATTATTATTAGTCAACCATTGTGTTTATCAATGGGTTTTTGCAAATATTTAACCAGTAAAAAGTTTGACAATCATTTAAAAAGTAGGCTACAGTGTGTTTTATATTTCCTGAAAAACAGTGAATTTGGACATACAAGATTTCAGAATGACAGCGATGATATCTTACTTCTGTGGAACGCAAGAGAAGATGTTTCATAGAGCATACAAGACATGATACAGATCGCAATTTACTTCATAATTCACTTGTCCAACAAACTATCAGTACATATGAAATATGTAAAAAAACTTGTGCTGAGTGGTCAGTAACAGTGTTGTTTTAGTGATGGAGGCTTTGATTGGGGTTGCTCTGGTGGGGTTAAGGAGAGCAGGATTAACCCCTGGACATACAGGACCTGACCGCAAGCTTTCATTTCTCCTGCCTGACCCCAACACATGGTTCTAAAGTTCAGAGCTCAAATTCACAGACTGATAACTGTTCACGTTTTGAGACACAAACGGACAGACTACAAGAGAGTCGTAAATTTACTTTTTAGAATAAAGGAGAACCATCACAATGTGTCTTTAAGGAGGTCTGGTGAGAATAAAGGCCATGATCATATCAAAGTTTCCTACTGCTTTCAGACTTTTTGATGACTTACAGTCGCACAGCACAGTGGGCAGAAAAAGTCATTGTAAGAAAGCCTTCAAATGTATTTTAATGGCACTGTATTACAAAATGTCAGAAATGTAACTTTTACATAATATTATAATTATGTATGAAATTCGTTCCTCTGGATAAAAGAAGGTGTAGCTCATTACATCAACTATGGAGATGTTTACTCTTTTTGCCAACCAGTGTCCAAAAAAATATGTATTTTTATTGCTGCATCTTCGTAGTTTAAATATTGCAAATTCGTGCTTGTGCATGCCCTCTTTAACATTTTTGTTTGGTATTTTAATATCTAATACAATACCAATTGTATATTTAAGTGTCCAAATTTTGAGACCACTGCTATGCGACATTAACAAAAACATTTCGATGTACATTTTACTGTCATTTTATTCATATCAACAATTCTTAATGTATCTGAATTTATTTAACAACAAAACACTAGGACTATTTATTTTATTTAGTGATTCGTCAAATTTCATCCTCATCAGGTGAGGTTCTAATCCTCATGCTAGAAATCACGGAAGACATCCAGCTATACAACGTTTACAAAATAAATCATATCTCTGCACAGAGCAGCAAAGTGAACTTTGTTCTTTTAAAGAGAGAAAAACTGAATTAGTAAAAGACATCTAGCAGTTTGTAATAGTGTGAGTGTCCCTGTGCGATGTTTTCTTCACGCCTTCCGTGGAGTGCTAATGCAACCAGGGCGTTTGACGGCTAAACGGGCATCACTGGGGACGCAGAGGATGCGGTGATGCTCTCTTCGCTCTACGTGCTTGCGGTGGTAATGGATGCTGCCCGGGGGGGGCGGGGGGCATGCAAAGGGTGAAGGTGGAGATTCTGCAAAGATCCCCGTGGGCCCCCAGCCAAGTTGGATGAAAGCTCCTGAAGGCCGCCGTTGCGGTAACCAATTTGAGAGAGATTTTCTGCCCCAGTGAAGGCACGAGGAAGCTCTCCTGTACCTCAGCCTCACCGCCCCTCCTTCCCCGTCTCCACGTCCCCCATGGCACCCTCTCTCCCACCACTCATTTTATAATCTGAGTGTTGGTTTCTACACTCTTTAGAAAAACCTCAATCATTGACTAATCAGTAAGATTTCCCATCCTGAGAAACAGCTCAGCGGGGCATTTCGAGGAAATGGGCTCACCGTTACACCCCTCGCAGGTCTGCATCCACTAAATTATGAATTTTAAACTTAAAAAACATTGTAGTATTGCAGTAACATGAGGCTGACCTCAGATGCGATAGGCCGATGAGATCAGTGTGCTTTTCATATCCAGCACAGCACAATTGCTGAAGGAGTTAACAATATTACTAATGCCCTCAAAAGCCTGAAATAGTTTTGTGCCATCAACACTCACATTGTGCTGTATCTGACCCCGTAAAGCATATTAGGGCAAAGGCTAATCTCGCTCAGATAAATTATGTTTCTTTAAGGCGATTCTGATAGAGAGTGACGTCAGTTAGTTTCGAGAAGTAACAGCACAGGGAAACAATGGCCCTTTATAAGCATATGGCTGGGCTCTAGTTTCTTAAAATGTTATTTTAGGGTTGCTACTAATTCTATTCATGTTATCCACATGGTGGATAATCTGTGTAGTTTTGCACTAGTTTGGCTCAATCCAACATTTTGCAAAAATCCTACATAAACCCAGACTGATCTGGAAATGAATTCACACCTTACCTTAAAATAATACAGTTAAAGGGATACTTCACCCAAAAATTCTGTCATCATTTACTCATCTTCGAGTTGTTCCAAATCTGTATAAATTATATTAGGACATTAGATTAAGACATTGGGAAGAATGCTTATACCATAGTAGGAAAAAATACAATGGTATTCAAAAGTGCCCCAGAACTTATTGCTTTCCTACATTCTTCAAAGTATCTTTTTTTGTGTTCAACAAAACAAAAAACAATTATTAAGTAACTTTTCCTGCTATGGGAGTCAACGGGGGACCCGATCTGTTTGGTAATAAGCATTCTTCCAAATATCTTTCTCTGTGTTCATCAGAACAAATAAATGTATACAAATTTGGAACCACTCAAAGGTGAGTAAATGATGACAGAATTTTAATTTTTGGGTGAATTATCCCTTTAATGTGTGAGAATGTGTATGAAACTTTAAATAAAAAGAGCCAAAAAATCAATGACCTTTGAAAACCTTTGAAGTCCCCGTGAAATAAAAAAATGCTTTTTTTAGCCTCAAAATGATAGTTCACCCAAAAATGAAATTTCTGTCATCATTAACTCACCCTCTTGTCATTTCAAATCTGTATGGCTTTCTCTCTTCCTTCCTTAAAACACAAAAGAAGATATTTTAAAGTTGCTAGCTGAACAGCAGCGGCACCCATTCACTTCTATTGTGTGGACAAAAAACAATGAAAGTGAATGGGTGCAGAATGGGTGTGTTATGTGGAAGAAATGAAGTCATAGTGGTATGAAATGACAAGAGGGTGGGTAAATGATGACAACATTTAAATTTTTGGTAAACTATTAACATCCCAACTTGAACATCATCTACAAAGTTCACAATTACAAGAATTCAAAACTTACTCTGTCGTTTAGATTTTTTATACTTTTGTGGCTCAAGCTGTCACATGCGGCATGTCAGGCTCTAACCTAGACAAAAGGCCAATAGTTATTTTGTTTGTCTTTAAAAACAATTTCCTGATATTTTCATCCATTAGAGTTACCAACATTCAATAACTCACCCATGCTACTTCAATAGCACTGAATTGCATTTTTTCTGTAGAACACAAAAGATGCAGATCCAGCAAAAATAAAGAGAATATCGAATACAAACAGGTTAAGAATAACATAAGAGTAAGTAAATGTTGCCATCTGAAGTTAGATTTTTGTCTAAACCTTTAATGCAAAATGCTGACTTACCCCCGTAGGCACTGTTAAAATATTCCCGGATCTGTGCTAGTGAAAATCTGTGGAAGAGGTCAAAATAAAAGTTTAGATTTGCTTTAAAACATCAAGGAACGTTTTGGTCCTGTTTGGAAATGTGATCACCACTGGAGAGGCACAAGGGGACGGGCTAGAAGCGTTAGAGTAGAAACACAATTAAAGTGCTTCTTAAGAGAGATATTCGTGTGATTTGGTCCCTCTGCAGTTATCAGTGTTGTTTTACTGGAGACCTGCTACTCTCGCTGGCTTTTATCACTGCACGCTCACTGCTAAAATCCCAACAACATCAGTGTGATGCTGCAAAAAGGCTTTCAGCATCGCAACCATCTTCTCTCTTCAGAGTTCTCCATCACACCCTTCTCCCTGCGGGATAGACCGCTTATATTCTCCTTTCAGACGGGTCTGTTAAACCACATTAGTACAGTTCTTAACCACCAGGCTTCTCAATTATTCATGGTCGTGGCAAAGTCCAACATTCCCATTTAAAGATTTTACACTTGTTTGACCAGGAGAATGTCCGATAGTCATGTACGGACAGGAGAGCATCTCGGAGAAGATGGGCGGAGGGGAGGCTGACGCTGTCACATGGATGTGAGGTAAAGAGATAAAGACTGGGGCAGAGATTCAATCACATCTCTGATGGGGACCTTTGAAGGTTGACACTCGAGCACATGCTGACCGCCATGACCGAAACAATGGTTTGCCCGTGCCAAGTCTTTTATCACGCACTTGCACTTTATTCTGTTCCACATCAAACAAACACTCGATGAAAGAACATGGGGAGATATTGGATTGTCCATTCCCGCATGTAAATGTATAATGTGTAACAAAATGTATAAATAAATATCATTGTATTGATGCAAAATACTGGCATACATTACTGATACGTGACATTAAATATGATAAATATGATACAATTCTAACTTTGACAAAACTTTAACTCATCACTAAACCACAGTACCACAGTAGAAGGTCTGGGTGAAGTAAACTGGAGACAGATTGGTGTTAAAGGTCACCACAAAACAGACGAAACCACATCCATCAGTATTATTGGCACCCCGTTCACTTGCGACGTCGCACCCGCCGTTAACCAAACTACGAGCTTCACTCTGACAAGTTCTCGCCCACTCACACAAGACTAATGACTTTAAGCCACTTTCACTCTCGGGTCTGCACCGCCCCCCTCCAATGGTCCCGGGGAAAATTACAGACACAGACTGGAAGAACAGAGAGGACTGAGGTGATGAGAAGGTAAAAGGTCAGACTGTAACTTCCTGGCTTGATTTAGCCCGCTTAAGCAAAGACTCTGACACCTTGTTCATGTTTCATTCCTTAATGAGACTAATCTAAGAGTGAGTTTTTCCTATCCTCTACAGTCCGTATGCTCAACTTGATCCCAAATCTGTCCCCCACCAGCCCTAGCCAGGGCTGAAACGGGTTGAGGAAAAGGCAGTCGGTAGGGTAGGGGAGTGCATCGAGCCGGCGCTGCATTTGAACTTAACCTCCCTGTGCCCCATGACGGACGTGGCAATTAGCACCAGGGCTCAGCATCAAAAAGAACAGCACAGCGTGAAGCTTTTCTAATTAGTCATATGAACAGAGGCAATGGTTCGGCCAGTGCATGCCTGTCCGCTCAGGCTACAGTTCGGGAATGGCTTGCCTTCACCTCAAGGGGGTATACGGGGGCACTTTTCACAAGTCAGAACTAGAAAAGCTCCAGTCTTTTTAACAGTCTGATGCAGCCTTACTGTTCTGCTCTAGAATTTTAAGATCATTATTAACCATGGCAACCTAGTAGAGCTGTATGTTTGACTTATTTCTGTTAAGCATCCCTGAATAGAGGATGATTGTTGTATTTCACGCCTCGGGATTAATACTGAATCAAATTAATCCACTTAATATAATGCAATTGTTCAAACTGATAAAACAACTTGCACGTCTTAAGACAATAGAAAAATATGCCATCATAATGTCGAAAAATATGCACAGGCATTTCTGTGTGTTTTAAATGAACTGCATGGAATCAAAACATTATGCAACTAAAAGAATAACAAACTAAACGCTCATAGTCGAGCACTGGGTAAGCCTTTTGAAAACACTAAGGTTATATTTTGTATTTTTGAATGTATTCAATAATTTTAGAAGGTTTATATTCTCGTAGGCTGTATTTATGTAAAATAATAATTTGATGCGCCGAGATGATGTTATCAAATATTCAATTAGTGTTTCCTAGTATTAAAATATACAAAAACAATTTCCTGATAATAAAACAAACAAATAACTGAATAAAAATGATATATGAAAAGACGAAAATATGTGAAGTCAACGTATTATTATAAGATGCGCTTCAAATGGGCAGATTCAAGATGAAAATCAGAATATTTATAAATCAACGTGTTTTTGTTTTAACATAATGTCGTTATAATTTAGGGTATCACATTCGTAACAATTCAAGATCACCAGTTTGATTGATCCGTAGTCCGAAATTACAAACAACAAGAGTCGTTTGTACCCGACAGGTGTATAAATAAAAAATAGGACCCTCCAGTTTCCCGTTTCTTTCTAGGTTCCTGTATTTTGCCTGTTTAAAATGCTAGTGTGCATATAACGTTCGGGGTCTTGCTGTATCTTTAAAAATACGATTTTGGTTGGTTGGCACATCGGCCCAGCAAGTGTGAATAATACTCAGTAAGGAGTTACGCTAAGTGGGAAAGCTTTTAGCACATTATCCGCTGGCAATTGCACGGTAATCTAATTTTTCCCAGGCAGGGTCTCTAATAAAATATCTGCAGCATTGGATTTGCATTTGAGTGTCGCCTTAATGTGTTTAAACGCTGTAGTTGTGTGGCACCAGAGAGTGACATTGAGGATGAGAGGTGATTCCTCAAGCGGAAAAAGCGCACGAGTCAGCGCTTTAAGGACAGCCCTACGTACTTATATACAAACTCCCTCGTGAGGCACAGCAACTTCATCAAGGCAACAGTAAGCTCAGATCATGCAAAGATCTTCTATGTGGAAACGTCAAAAACGTATAGCTTCATTGGGTTTTCATAGGCTAACGTTTTGTGTCGCAATAGCAATTTAAATGGAATCCCTCTTACAAGCATATTAACGACCAATTAAACCTTGTGGATAAACAAAGTGCCTTATTTGTGGGAGAACGTGTTTTGTAAAGCTACATAAATGATCTTATCAAGCTTGATCGGCATAAGCTTACAAAGTGTTTGACTTGACAAAGGCCCTGTGTCTCAGTTTTGGCATCAGGGGAGAGATGGCGTCTAGGATTTGTACTTATCAAACGTTTAATAGGAGAATGCAGAATAAAAGTGC
Source organism: Triplophysa siluroides (assembly GCA_006030095.1). Taxonomy (NCBI): domain Eukaryota; kingdom Metazoa; phylum Chordata; class Actinopteri; order Cypriniformes; family Nemacheilidae; genus Triplophysa; species Triplophysa siluroides. Next base: position 421,648 of record VCII01000037.1, on the reverse strand, counting down.
CCCGTAATCAGATCAGACTGTTATTGAAAGTGCGAAAATAACAATATACAAACTATTATAATTGTTTGAGAATATTTATTGGTAATTGATGTTGCAAGTTGTATCTCAAAGTGTTTTACAATGATACAGTTAAGGTGTATACTTTTTTGAATAAAATTCAACTTTAATCATAATAGTTTATTAATAGAGGATCATATACACGTTCCTAGACGTTATAGTCACATTTAAGGAGGTCTGTATTACATCTTCCTGATGTGAATATTCTCTCAAGTCTTCTTAATATAATGGAAGCGAATAAAATAACCAGCCTTGTTTTGTTGACAGATGTGACGTGCAAAACTGTAATGAAGTTGATCTTTTTCCTTTGTACAAGAGGCAACAAGAAACCAATTTCTAAGATATGACTTATTAATGTTGACAATGTAATAGTGACATCGCTTTGTCCAGTCACAAAATCTTAGTAATATTAGCCTAATAGGCTACGCCTTCTTCACATCGGCTTATTAGCGCCTGTCACGTGTCATTATTAATATTCAGAAGCTACGCCTTTAGTATAGTGGGACTGGTTTATGGGCGCATAGTTGACGGCAGAGGACGCCGAAGAGCCAATGATCTTGAAGCAAAACACCGATTGGTCGTGGCGGACTGAGGGGCTTCTGAAATTAAGGGGACTGAATGTGTCCAACACTTACAATGAAAAACCAGCCTGCGTAAGAAAACTCAGGGGTGACCGGAGCACTGCGCACACAATGTCCCAGACGATTTGGAACTAACAGCCTGTAGCCTTCTTTCCTCCTTGTGTTGACTAAAAATAACGTCTTGATTTAAAGTCGTTTCGAGGTCAAATCTGGACATTTCTGGTTTGGAGAATAGTTTTGAGCATTCGCATCATGGAGTACACATCTTCCCCGAAGCCTCAGCTCTCGTCCAGGGCGAACGCTTTCTCCATAGCCGCACTCATGTCAAGTGGGAAATCCAAGGACAAGGAGTCGGAGGAAAATACGATCAAGCCGCTGGGTAAGAGCACATTTGAATGTGAAATATGAAGGAAAGTTTTGAAAAGCGTGCGTCTGATCGCAAAAGACATTGAATTGTGACAGCCATCAACGTTCCTGCAGAGCACACTGAATCTAAACCAAAAAAATGATATAGTTGGATTTAGGATTAAAGTAATTGCGCATATTTTCAGTGGGTTATACAATTGCGTAGCCTACCGTTTGTCTCTTGTGGTCGTACATGTGTGATCATTTTAAAGAAAGGGACATAAGGACGGCTTATATGGACAATATTTCCATCCAGCACTTATATATACATTTTTGAAAATAAAATCGTTGCATCCCTGTGTTTTTTATGCTCGCAGATTGTATACAATTTCATGTCTTTAACTTTGGCTCATGAAAAGCTTATAATAATGTGAAAAACGGTTACACATTACAGTCCAAATATAAGAATTAAGGCCTACGGAAGTGACTGTAAAATGGAAAATGCAAGAACGAAGAGTTTTGTTTCTCTATTTTGCTTATCTGATATCGTGTTGGTGCTTTTGTATAGTTGATCAATGTTACATTACAGACGAAGTGGCAATATGCATTTAAAAAAGAAAATCCTTCATTGCGATCACTGCACACAAACCCTACATTTTACAGGGAAATATTTAAGATAATGTAATTTTTGTGTTGCATGGCTGCTGTGTTGCAATTGTTAGGCTACATGCAAGCAGGCCTCATTTTATTTTATTTACAGTTCACATGTCATATCATGACGATGTCATTAATGCTCATCGTTTATTTCATATTTATGTGGTGACGTGGTCTATTCCTCAATGGTACTCCCAGACCTAAATCTTTTATAATGGTTCATACACCAAAATGTGGGAATACGCTTCTAATGGTCTTACATTATTTAAATTGTAGAACAATTCGTGGAAAAGTCATCATGCAATCAAAACCTCGGCGACCTTCCTGCCCTGGAAACCCACGGCGATTTCAACAGCAGCGCGCCTCCGTTATGCACCGAGCCGCTTATTCCCACAACACCCGTCGTGCCCAGCGAGGAGATGGCCAAGATCTCCTGCAGCCTGGAGACTAAAGAACTGTGGGATAAATTTCACGATCTCGGCACAGAAATGATTATCACAAAATCTGGAAGGTAAAAAGGCTAATATTGTTTGAGTTTTTAAACTGTAACCAGACGAATTTTATGAGTTTGACTATTCTTGGGTAAATTCCATACGCTCAATTCATTGTGGCCTATTCGCCAGCCCAAAATCTTTGAGATCTTTAAAATATTTTAACTCGGTTCGCATCTCTATTTATTTATTTTCGCATGAAGCGCGTAAAACATTGTTTGTAATTTAACATTTGACATGCTGTTTATGCACATTCATTTCAACAGACGAATGTTTCCGACTATTCGTGTATCATTTTCCGGAATGGATCCGGACGCCAAATATATTGTTCTAATGGACATCGTTCCTGTGGACAATAAGAGATATCGATACGCCTATCACAGATCATCTTGGCTTGTTGCGGGAAAGGCAGACCCACCTTTACCTGCAAGGTAGGAAAATTTTACGTGTAGCCTTTTATTATTGTTTTGCTGTTGTAAATTTGTGGACACAAGTGGCTGGTGAATAAAACAAATAACTATTACAGAAACCGATAGTTTCAAGATGGTGTGTTTTTCGATTTTAATATATAGCGAATACTTCGAAAGGATCAATAACGAAAATTTTTCTTCGATTTATCAAATTTGTATAACCATTATAGAAACAATAATACTTTAAATGTTAATTAAACATTAGCTTTCAAGATTAAACAGAACATTGCTAAATGTGAAATGCCGGCAAGCAGAACATTATTGTCTCTATATGCGTTAAAATGTCTGAATTATATAGTCAGCAAAAGATAAAAGGCTTTTTTATTCGTTTTGCAGGTTGTACGTGCATCCAGATTCGCCATTTACGGGTGAACAGTTATTAAAACAAATGGTTTCTTTCGAAAAGGTCAAACTTACAAACAACGAACTGGACCAGCACGGACACGTAAGTTGTGAAATGTTTTTTTTTCTGTGTAAATGAGGCCTAACAGTTTATATGAACATTAAAAGTCACATCAACCACACTTATTATAAAGAATAAATATAAATTATATGACATCTAACACACCAGCGAGCCCGTAAAATTCAACTCACTTATTTGATGACTTAATATGACAAGTGTAATTTGATATAGGCTACATTTGAATTAAACGTGTACACTATTTTTTACAAAACATTTCAATTTAAAAGGGTTGTTTCGATTTTCAATTCTGGGAGTATATCTTTTTAAAGAAAATAGGGTGTAAGACACAATAACGCTTTTCGTTGAACACTTACGATAATTTTTTTAATGATTTTTGCCATGCAAATTTAATTATTATTATTTAACAACAATAAATAAAAAATCTGTTTACAAAATAATTAACTAAATGATGCAAAGATTTCACAAAAGAAATAAGAAGAATGCCATAATTTATATTATTTAAGACTTAACGTCTTGGAATTTAGAATATCATAGAATGTCTTTATAATGTATTTATATTTAAAGTTAACCTCCATGGCATAGGTAACACGTGATAAACTTACAAAAATGCTGCAATATGCATATTACATAATGTTTTATGTATTCTGTTTTTTTTATTTGTGCAATATACCTGGCATTTTAATTCTAATTATCTTGAAAAATACAAAGTAAAAAAAAATACAGTAAATTTAAATACATTACAAACTTTTTTACATTTATTTAGCAGACGCTTTTATCCAAAGCGACATGGGGAGTTCAGGGAGCAATAAGCAATATTTTTGTTATACTTTATGCATCTTTTGTTCAACAGATCATCCTCAACTCCATGCACAAGTATCAACCCAGAGTTCATATCATCAAGAAGAAAGATCACACCGCCTCTCTACTTAATCTTAAATCTGAAGAGTTTCGAACATTCGTCTTCACTGAAACTGTTTTCACTGCAGTCACTGCCTACCAGAACCAGCTGGTGAGTCAAGCATTTCTCTGAGAACAATATTACACACTATAAAATTATCATATAAGTAATTCTCTAGGTATCAGGTCAAGCCTGTGTATAATGTTTTAAGCTATTTTATGAAACTGTAACACTGCTCTGCCTCTGAATAAATATCTATCCTTTTGAAATTATTTGAAATTATAATTGTTTTGGCTTTAGAAAAATATATACAGAAAGGCATCAATCGTTACAGCCGACCCTATGTTTATTTGAATCTTTTAGAAAAAAGACATGGGAGAAAAAGAAGTGATGGACTAATTAGAAGTTTTCAAATGTTTTGCTACAGATAACCAAACTGAAGATTGACAGCAACCCTTTCGCCAAAGGCTTCAGGGACTCCTCAAGACTCACAGATATTGAGAGGTAGGAGGAATTCTGCTGCTGGATGTGTTGATCTGTGTCTTGCGTTCAGTGAGATGAGGGATTGCGGTGGGTGAGCAGCTGTACCGTGGAGTGAAACGTGTGGTGGGGAACATTTAGTGAATTCATTAACAAGTGCATAAGTGCCTTTTCATTAGATAGATTCTCATAGATGCAGCTGTGTGTGTGGGTGGCTTACACAGAAGTGAGATGAACTAAAACAAAGCTGTTCTAAAATCAAATGTAATTATAAGATACAAATATTTATTTTAGGCTCGCTAAATGCTAATGAATGTGATGTATTATTCATAGTTTGCGCATGCAAAAGTGTAAAGAATTTTAACATGTATTTAAATAATGCAATATCAAGGGGCAGGAGACACGAAGTACAAAACGATTAAATGACCCCTTAAAAAGTCGCTAAAGCGGAAATGACAACTCTGTGCCCTGCATTCTCAAATTAGCATTCTAGTTAAACATCACAAGGCAAAATTCATTTAAGACGCATGCAGAAGTACAAACGAAAGTCAATGACTGCCAAAAATACCAGACAAAAATGCATCCCGCATCCCGTTGTCTCTCTATTTCTTCTCTTTGGAAAGGCTGTGAATTAGATCTGATCAATTGATCTTCAGGGAGCTGCAGAAATCGCATTAGTCTGGAGTCAGGCACTGCACTAAAACACAGTGTAATTCAATTGGGCCCGGTGACTGATTGAAAACAGCCACCCAAGTTGTAGGGCTGCGAGGTCCCTCTCCTCGAGAGCGCATCACAGATAAAAACACACATATTTGTATTGCGCCGCTGACAGATATTGCACTTTCCTAACCTAATTGGGAGGCTAATGTGGACGCATGGCTCTTGTGATGCAGACCATCTCAGCCTGTCTGAGGGGTCTAATCTAACAGGAGCTAATGCACTTACTGCAAGGCAAGCAGACACGCTGCTCTCTGCACACTTGTTGTGTGTTAACGTATTTTGATGCAGGTGTTGTTCGGGCTGATGTTATGTTTCTTGACGCCACCCCCACAGCGTGTAGCCTTGATTTATAGGTGCCCAAATAGTATGACAGATAACAATTGTTTTGTTTATTAAAATGCTATGCATTTATTGTTATATTTTTGTAAGCAGTTGTGGATGAAGAGATTTATCTTGGGCCGTTGTCTTTCGGTTTTGCTGTAGGGAAAGTGTCGAGAGCTTGATCCACAAGCACTCTTATGCCAGGTCGCCCATTCGGACTTATGCTGGTGACGAGGAGCCCTTGGGTGAAGATGGTCACTCGACACACAGTAGATGTAAGAAAATTCTCAACAATCGGCAAAGTATACATTATGACAGCAATGCACTTTTATATGCTGTAGAGAGGTCATATTAATGATGTGGATATGTCCAATTTTGCTTTTGTAGGTTCTGCATTCACTGCTTCGGATAACCTCTCCCTGAGCTCCTGGGTCACCGCGGCGTCTGGTTTTACAGGGTTTCAGCACCCTCAATCACTGTCTGCCATCGGAACCAGCACTGCTTCCTTGGCCAGTCCTCTTCCTCACCCCATCCAGGGCTCTCTACCCCCTTACAGTCGACTGGGAATGCCTCTCACCCCTTCCGCCCTGGCCAGCTCCATGCAGGGCAGCGGGCCTACCTTCCCCTCCTTCCACATGCCACGGTACCACCACTACTTCCAGCAAGGGCCCTACGCCGCCATTCAAGGACTGCGTCATTCCTCCGCAGTCATGACTCCGTTCGTATGATTCCTACCATTTACAATAAGTCAACCTGATAAGATTTCCCTACTGCTGGCATGTGAAGACACACGGCACCCAAACACACGCAAAAACACACGCTTACACGAACTTGTCCTCGTTTTCAAAATTCATGAGGAAAAAGCCAGTTCGACACGTGTAAATAACATTGACTGACACAGTATTACCCAACGACCCGGACACGCTGCTTCCCGCAGTCGTACTGGAGAAAAAGAGTAAATGCCAAGCGGACGTGGAGCTTTCGAGGTGTAAACCAGAATGTCAAGCATGAGTTTTTTAGCATAGATAAGAGTCGGAGATGGAAAACTCTTCATTTGCAGATATGTTTATGCTACCTTTAATGATTCATCTCATGCTTTGTCCACCCCCTTTCATTTTTTTTTTTTTAATGGATAGGGCTAAATGAGGGACAACCTCAAGGACAAACACTGGACATCTGCTGTTTCTCTTTGAATCAATCACCTCTTATTGATATGATATCTGTGGAGCACTCATTTTTCTCCCGCAAATCATTGACAATAGAGGGCGCTGTGATTTTGGGATGATTCGGAGCATCATTGGAAGGAACATTTATCCTTGGACTCACAGACAATACAAAAAATTATGGACAGGCCATTGTTGGGTTTATCTTTATGGGCAGATAAGTAAACCCCTCTTTAAAGTGGGTTTCCAGATATTTTGACTATACTTGTTTAGTTTGATAGCACAAACAACTTGTTATTCTGCTACACTAAACATTAGGAGATAAACCGCGAATGAAATGATTTCGTTACAATCACAACTGCGAACTATCAACAAGCACTATGAGGTCACTCGTAGTCACTACCAAAAAATTAGTTGTATTAAATTGAATGTTTATTTGCCTAAGACTGCTTGTCAACAGCCAGGAGGAAGTCCACACCTGTAAATAATTGGTTATCTTTTGAATAATAGGCTTTTCTCCCAAGGGAACGAAGGAAATTAGGTGATTTGTGGCTATGGTGATCCTCTTTGTGTGGCCGACAATTTGTCAACATCCCGTAACCAAATCACAGAGAAACTGTTTTTACCATAATAGACAGATGAAGGAACTAGAGTGTGTGTGCGTGTGGTTATTTGTATAGGTTAAAATACAATATTGGAATGTTCACACTAAAACTTATGAGATTTATTTTATTATTTTTATTACAATTAAACAACAATCTAAGCAGTGTCACAATGTGCAAATATTTACAGTCAAATTTTGCTTTTAGGGTTCAGATTCAATTTAGATATGAAATGTGATGTTATAATGAGCCACTGAGATGAAACCAAAATACATTTGCTTTCTTCAATTAACAGATTTTGAAGACCCTCTCACTTCTTTAGATATAAATCATGCATTTCATGACCCACCATTTCAAGCCTTTGATTTGTTATGAAGGGACTATACCAACAGTTATGTAATTGCAATGTATTAGCAAATATTTGTTTTCTTCTTTTTCTGTTTGTGTGTATTTTAAGTGTAACCTTCCTATAAGGAGACATCTAACAATGTTTTGATGAATTTTTTTAAGTGCAATATATTTATTTCAGCTCTATGAAAAAGATATGGCTAATGTAATATTTGAAGCAATGATAGATGTTATTTGTAAACCAGAAGAAATATATATCACCCCAAACTGACCTTGTCAGTGTGATTTTTTTTGTTGTTGTTGTTGTTGTTGTTGCTGTTGTCACTTTGCATTGTTATCTTTAATCGGCTTGTAGCCCACAATATTAAGCGCAATTAAAATTATTTACATTCAGTTCAGTTTTAATAAATATAGTAGCCTAAATTTAACAGGCACACAGAAAAATATATACATTTAACACATGCAGGTCATTAAGACTCTGTCTAACATTTAACTCGGCATACCATATATTTAAATACATTTTAAATGAACATATTAATCATTAAATTACTACTTAGGTCATATTAAATTGACTTTATGTGCATTCTATAGCAGTAACTTCATAAATCGTGACAATAACTATGTATCTGCATATTAAATGTATTTTTTATAAAAATGTAAGAAGATGTTAAGGATATAATGGACAACCACTTTACGCAGTAAAAAAAAACACGAATTCTGTTAAATGTACACGCTGACAGGTTTGCACGTTTTACATGATTATTCATAAACAGAGAGGCAGACATTCTGTGAAAAGTTAATCATATTGCTGTGTCGAAGTATTTATGTGTACATAAAAAACGAGGTGATTTGAGTGATTTCTACTTTCATAATGTTATTCATCTCCAGTCTTACAAAATCACACCCAAAATATTTACAGATATTTGGGTCACAAATTGATGTGCAGCTTTGGAACAAATTATTAACCTCAAAGTTTAATTGCATGTCATTTTAAACAAAACAGTTGTTGGAATAAAGAGAAACCTTTGTTCACCAAAACAGACAACTGGCATTTCAGAATCTATACATGGGACCTAAAAGCACATTCATTATATTTAGTTCAAGTAATTTTGGATTTGCTTTAAATCTCTAACAATAATTAGACTATTTCTGATTAACCACACAGATGTGACACCAACTGTCATTAATTATTCTATTTTATAAAACACTTTGGGAAATGCCTATGGAATATGTAGCATAATTCTAAATATAAAGAAGGGCTCTCTATCACACAGCCATCGCTTTATAGACCAACCACCAAATCGATAGCAGGTCGTTAGTCACCGTTTCACCAGGAAGAAAAGCCACTACCGTCTGATAAAAATCAGTTACATCCTTTAGAAATAAATAAATAAGCAAATAAATAACATCCAGTGAGAGTGTGATTGGATTAAAGAGATAGGGGACTAAGGCCCGTGAGGTATGGCCAAAGAAATTGAAAGGAACAGTTCACCAGTGAGTCCATTTTAAGGAATAAGAGCGTAATTTGCACAGTGAATACTGCCAGACAAATTTAATGTAATTTCTTTCAATTTTGCATGTTTTCCCTTTCTTTTATTTGTTTTACTTCCTCTCCGGTTCTTTTAATGTCTGGATAAGACAAAGGGAGTAGGCTGCATTTTAATGGTGCAGCCGGGAATGAAAAAGAGAATGTCTTTCACTTCCCGTGTATGTTGGTGATTGTATCTACATTTACATTTAGTCATTTGGCAGACGCTTTTATCCAAGTATCTACGCGTGCTTAGCCATGACAATTTAGTAATAATTTTATAAACGCACCGACTATTTATTTGTGAATCAAACAATTTGATGTCGAAATGTTATATGTCTAGCAACATATTATGCTTGTGTAATAATTTCCAATTGTGTCTTGATGGTTCCTGAGTGATTCGCATTTTCCTTTTCCTCCCGAAATTTTAGTTTCAAGAGTAGGCTAGTAAAAAATAATTCAGGCAAAATAATACAAACTATAGGACTACTCGATTTTTGACATTCTTTGGGTGTCGGGTCGTAATCGTGATGCTTGGGTGTCGCTAATGAAGATGTTCTAGCGCGTGCTATGCGGTAATGAACTAAAACCGCATGTGAACTGTTCGATTGTTTTTACAAAAACTGTTTTACACATTCTGAAGAACTCCAAGCAGAGTAAACATGATGAAATCATTGTCTGAAAGAGCACTCGTTGGAGATCGGTTCTCTTGATAAGAGTTGTCCTACCTTGAGAAGAGGGAGTGTAACCCGATTTGCACAGTTACTTAGTTGAGCCTGGGTGAAATGAGCCCAATAAATGTCTCTGTCATGCATAATTAATTGTGTTGTTACAAGGAACCGAACAAAATCTATCTTCATTTGATTAGAGATTTTCTGAAGGCACTGAAGTGCATGATGCTCTACTTTGTCTCCATCTCACCTCGGTGTCTGTGGATAGGATTGGATGGATGGATGGATGGATGGATGTAAGAGGTTGGGCTCTGGAATGCAGAGGACTTTTAGTTATTGTATACCAAGACTAAAAGCGTTACGTCAAAAATACTTCAGTTGTATTAATACCAAGAAAAATTATGTATTAAAAGAAAAACACATCACTTGGTGCATTCTATTTTGAATGTATGTGACAAAATATAAAACAATGTAAAGATAAAAAGTATTTGGTTTGGACGAATAAATTCAAATTACTTTTATAGCATGTTATGTTGTAGTGGATTAAGTCCAGACATTATCTATTATTATTTTTTTTATTTTTTTCTGTTTTAATTTATGGAGATGAGAAAATTTAATGGGCAAGAAAATGAAAATTGTATAAATACTTCGTCTGTAAATAAGCCCTACATATATGCAGGGGTGTTGCAATGTTTTTAAATCAGTGGCGCCCTCTATCGGATGTAACAGAAACCGTTCTGCTTTACTTCATGGAAGAAATAAAACCACTTATTACACTAAAGAACCAAAACCTGATTTTATTCAAAAACACACCTTGTTTCAATGAGATGCATATATTCATATTTGTAAATATTTACTATTTATTTACACACGAGGAGAAAAAATAGTTTTGCACTAAGTAAATCCATGGTTCACCAAGTCTTATGGTCTCGAGTGTTCTTTGATCAGATCAAAAACAAAAGTCTTCCGTAACAACATGGACTGCACATCCATGAAATCTCAACCCGACTTAAAAGACGGGAAGAAAGCGTTAGGCAATGGCATATGGGGGAAATTTTAATACCACTGAAGCAGCATTGCAGACTTGCCAAAACATGGCAGATCATTACGTACTCTTTTATTTTCATTTTTTTCTGTAGTCTGTAGTCTATTGTCTATTTTTGTTTTTTGCTTTCTTAAATGTGCAACAACTATGTGGAGAGGTCTGAGTTCAGTTGGCAGCACGTTGAGGTCCCTCAGGGATGAGAGAGGTGAAGAAAGTGCTGATGAAAGACCATGCTGCCGACAGGAAGCCCGGCTGATGCGGACCACCGTTTATGGGGTCTTCCGGACCTTCCTCTCCACTGTCCCCCTCATCGTCTTCCATCCCCTCGTCCATCATTCGTTCCTACAATGGTGAAATAATGAAGGACATGGCTTAGTTTACTTAAAAACTGCTTAATATATTTCTTTAATTCAAATTTTAGTTTTGTCAAGGAATTGACAAAAAAAACTTGACAATAAACCTTGCACTAAATAATGAATATTTGAAAAAAAACATCATCGCCCACAATAACTAACCATCTCCTGCATATCATGATTTTGCTCCGCCTCATCTTGTGGACCTTCTCCAGCCCTTGGATTCTCTTGCTCAGCTCTAAAGGGAAACCATCCTGCCTGGTGCCTGGGGTACACAAACAAAAACATACTGTATAATTCAAATGATAACAGAAACATTTGCTTCTCCAATAACAAAGTTCCGTCTGTGACCTACAGATAAACCAGCAGCATGGCACCGATCACCATGACAAAGCGGCCGAAGGAGGAATAGAAGTATACGATGCTGAGCAGGATGGCGGCACGTGACACTGTGTACATCCAGTCCAGCCAGTCCCGGTTTAACTCATCATCGTTCAACATGGCTCCTCCCTGTGCGTTCAGCTGTATGTTGGGGTTGCCAGGGCGATCCTCAGGGGCGGGATTGGGCCCCATAGGGGCTGCAGGTTGGTTAGGCTGAGCTGGTTGAGTCGGGGGACCAGCGGTGGAAGCAGAAGACGGGGCTGTGCTGGAGGCCTGGGACGCTGCCATGGCAGCTTGACTGAAAGAGAAAAATCATGAGATTTATGGTTCTCATAAGGAAATCAAAACAGAGGCTTCTTTTTATTATAAACAACATATAACTTACTATTGCACATAATAATGGCGAGCATACATCTGCTGCCACCAAAACATTTGCATTGGCATGTACATGGGGTGGACAGGAAAGCCAGCAGGGGCACCGCCTTGCATGGGAAGAGGAATTCCTTCAGGCCTGAGTAAGGAAAAAACATTCAAATTTAAAGTCTGAATAACAAAGGCATCAAAAGTCATTTTATCTTGAATTATGTCATTGCGTGATGACCTCTGTATGACACCAGGAGGGGCCGGATTTAAGCCAAGCGTGTTTGCTGGGTTCCCTCGGTGCCGAAGACCGTCAGGGCCTCCTGAGCTAGCTGGGCCATCTTGACTGGGAGTTGCTGCTGAAGATGACGCACCAGCACTGTCTGAAATCTTGGGATCGAGGAAAAAGTAACACAGATGCTTGATTAATGCATTTGGAAGATGCTCTTATCCAAAGTGATCTTCACCTTCTTCTTATCTATGGACAGGTCAAGTCCCATGGTACTGAACCCATGACGTTGCCATAGCTATTAGAACGGCTCTACTAGCCATGGGAAAGAAACCTTTTCTCTTTATACATGATGTCAACGGTACCAGGGCAGGGACTTACTGAAGATCTCGAATCAGTGGGGGTCACAGGGCTGCTGAGAGTGGGAGATGAAGGTGGGGTTCGAGAAGCACACACAAGGTGGAGCATGTGGTATTCATCTTGCTGTTGGAATTAAAGAAATCCGAAGATTAAAATAAAAAATAGTCAAATTGTGTAAAGATAAAATAGTATAAATAAGAGTCAAGTAGTATAGAAGTTAGTGTGTTGAATTAAACCAGATCAAAAGAGTACCTTTCTAAGCACATCTCTTAACTGCAAGTGATCCTGCAGAAGCCGTCCAAAATAGACAAGTCTCTGGTCCTTAGATGACTAAAAGATAAAAATAGACCATAATAAATGCATTTTATGAAACAAATTACATAAAAAAGATGATGATAGTGAAGTATTACTAAAGTATGATGATTTGCAGGTCTGCATGTGACTCTCAGGCAAAATACCAGCAATGCCAAACATTCCTTTAAAGCAGGTGGCATCTAGTTGTCATCTCCCAAAGTCAACTAGCTATTTCAAAGGCTTCTTATGAAAAGAAAAAACGTTTCTTCTCTTTTGTTTGCTAAAGCGTCTTTAAGTGATTTAAATCTGAAGCCTAAACTTGGCTAAAATGTTCAAGAAGCGAGGCTCTAATGTGTGTACATTCATAACTTTCTTTTCAGAATAATTTTAGAACAGATAACACACCCGGTTTAGAATAAAATAATTGCCCCATGAAAACAAAAGTACTCACCGGCTTGCTAGGATAAACTTTGGAGATGTGTTTTTTCAAATTCTCTACTGTCCAGTTCAAAAAACAATTGATGGTCTGATCATCATATTTCTGGTTGGGTGCCTTGATGACAAGAGTAACGGGAATGTCAACTGTACCCTGGTCCATGTTTCATAATAAAGCAGCTTTAATCTTTTAGATGGGATTGTCGCACACAGCAAAGGTTCCTGCACAAGGCCAGGAATGCTTTCCCTCATCAGAACGGACTCATGACAGGTGGAAAACTGTAAACGTTTCCTTCATATTCCTCTCCAGCCGTTTCTGCACTCAGTGACACATATAATAGGTACCTTCAGTAAGATTAATGTGGCAGAGGCAACTGGGGGAACTGGTCGACCTAGGAGAAAAAAAACCCAATGGAGATCTTCTGGTAAATGAAAACAGCACACTTCCCTCTGTATGAAACAACAGTGTATCGGTTCTGCTTGCAAACCAGATTAAATTAGATCATTCTAAAGAACTTACACAAGGAGAGCAAGTATGTACCAAGTCAAATTTGTTCATAATAATATGTAACGACTGATTCACAATAAAACTGAACCTGCTCATAAAATATCACATTTACAAGTAAGTTCTTAACATGTTTTGAGTGTTCTTAACAATACACATAGAAAAACACTGTGAAAATATCAGTATATAAGAAATCCGTATATATCGTGTTCGTGACACTTGTCAATTCTGGTAACGTTAGTATGTAACGTTAATTTAACAACCTACAGTCGCCTCAAACCAACGGTTGATGTACTTGATCAGCAAATCTAGCTAACGTTAAATCGCAAAGGCTTTATACTAACATCAAACCTTTACCGTCAAAGTAAAAAATAAACATAGATATGATAAACAAACAACATACGACCACCTAGCCAGCTAGCAACTCACACCAGATTAGCCCAAAGATCGCAGAACGCTGAATATATAAGTTTGTTTATCAAATACAAAGATGGTAGTCTACATACATGTTAGGAGAAAACAAAAACTATACACACCCGATAAATTTTTCTTCCCCAAAGACTGTTTTCGTGTAAAATGGAGTCGGGCGTAACTCCGGAAATGACGTCAGGAGAACTAAGAGGACAGTTCCGCACATTTGGAGATGCTTCCACACACTAAAACGGGACCCACGTGATTGACCTAAGATCAGTTTAACATTTTTCTCGAATACAGAATAAAGTTATGGGGTGTTGTGATTGTTCCTAGATAAGTGGGAAAGTTCTTCATGCTTCACGGAAGGACAATAGCAGAAATTCGCCGATTTCCACAAAATATGTCATGGGGAAATAGCGTACATAAAGCGATGTTTAACACAACGTATTATTGAAGTTAGTATTGGAGTGTATTATATAGGATTAAACGATTAGATCATTCGATAGGAATTATATCGCATTTTAGGAAAATTAACCATAGTTTTAATGCTATAGTAAAAGTGCAGTAACATGGTTTTGATCACCATAGATTTACTACAAACGTCATGCTTAAGATGTGTGGTAAAACCAAAGTAAATTTGTGATTACTATTGTTACTATAATTTAAAAAGATGGTAAATTTGCACAAAGGTCATTACTAATAAGATTTTTATTTTTAATTCTAATAACAAAATGTTGCTATAGTAAAAGATGTTTGGGGGTACCTCTTATTAATTTTATTTAGCGTTATATACAAAAAATTTGGAAACAAGGGCATATGGCTAGAAAACTGGAATAAATATTTTTAATCTCACATTACATACATATATAAACCCAGTTTCATACATTTTGCAATACAGCATTAATGCAAATAATCCTTATACTCCAGGTTAATTGCAGTATAAAACACAAGACATTAAACACCTACATTTTACATGAATTATGATTGTTTCAGTTTACTTAATACCTCTTGGACAAGTCTTTTGCTATACTTATTAATCTTGTGATGCCCTGGCATCCACCCAAGTAGAAAGCGATGAAAGTCTGTCCAAGCAAAAGCAAACATACTTCTCCATTCTTTCTCCAGCTCTAGAAGATTGGCCTTATTCCCTACAGATATCCGCAACTCTGAAAAATAGTGATCTAAAAGTCCTGCCACTTTCCTTTCACACTCTCTCTCATTCATACAGCTGCCTAAAAAATAAATAACATCCTTCATTCCACAACCTCCACCGACATACTGAAAATCTACAGCTGCAACCTGCAGACTATCCTTGGAGAAGCAGAAATTTGCTAGTTTTGCATCGCCATGCAGAATTGTAGTAAAACGACAGCTGTTGAGGATGTTGTCTATCTCCGCAGCGGCTACTTTGAGTTTTTGATCTGACATGGCTTCTAACTCTTCAGGTCTTGTTGCTAGATGCCAATACGTTCCTACAGACCACAGACCTTCTGGGGATACACCAAGGAAGAGGCCATGAAAGTTGGCAATCCAGCTGAGGCATGCTTTCATTCCAGCATCATTTATACAGTTTTTTCTTTCTGGGAATCCTGCAACATCAAGGTCTTCCAGAACAATCAACTGCTCATCACCAAATGACTGGGAAGCCAGACAGATGGGAACTCGACAGTGTTCGTTGGTAGTGTAGCTTTGGTACCAATGACTTTCTACTTGATAGGATCGCACTTTGCGCTGGTGAGATATGTCCGAGTTCCCACCTCCTGGATATTTCAGGTTTGGGGGAATCTTTACATGTTTGACAACAACAGAGGGCCGGTCACATCCTTGCAAGTGGACTCTTATTATTTCACCATAACCGCTCCACAACGTCTGAATCTTCTCTCCGATCTGAAGAGACTTTGCTCCACATGCTTTCAAAATGAGCTCCTCCTGTTCCTGTTTCATTCTGTAGATTTAGATTTGTAAAAAAACAGACATTTTCATTTTCAAACCATATTTAGTTGTATTTAAAAGTTAGCTCAAAACTACCTAAAACATATATTATTATTATTATTGTTAACCATAAATTGACAATTTTGTTTAGAATATAGGCCAATTCAAATAACTCAAAAAAAGAGTTCAACTCAATCGGTCGTATTGCAGGCTACTTATGAATGAATCAAAAAGATGAGGTTAAAATAAAATATCGCTTATTGCTCCTAAACTCTTTGTAAGTCGCTTTGGATAAAAGCGTCTGCTAAATGACTTAATGTAAATGTAAAACGAGCAGACTAGCGCTGCAGTGTCTTGTCGAGTGTGGGTTTCAAAGAAACCACTGGACCATTAAATGGTCCAACAATTTGTCTACGATACACATTTGTTTGCATTTACCTTATGTCTGGCTGTTTAATGTGTTCGGCAAAAGACGACGTAGTAGCAGGTACAACTTCCGGCACACGAAAATGGCATTCTGGGAAATGTAGTCTATTGGTGGGCTCATCTTAGGAAAACTGTAACGTCCGGATCATATTCATCGCCAAAACAACAAGTTAATTATATTATCTAGAAATAAGATGTTATTTATGTCAGGAATGCTGAGGAAAGACCTAGTATTATATTTTTATATTTTTTAAACAAACGAATCAACACAATCATTATTGATATATTTAGCAAAAGGAACAGGGTGACATAACCTAAAATATCGAGAATTATCGGATTTCATGACTGCTCCGAAATGGAACATTTCTTATATTTACGAAAATAGTAGCAGTAATTTTAATGTATTTTATTTGTATTATTTATTATTAACTAATAATAATTACAAAATATAACAAAAAAATGAATCACAAAATACAAAGAGAGCAATTTATGCCCATTATGCCCTGCTTAATGAAAATATTCTGGATCCTGTTTGTTGGCCTACTATGTCCTAGACTGGGATTTAATATTTGTTAACATTGTAATACTTCCTGTGAAAATTTTATTGGCCAATTTCACCCATGACAACAAATAATTGTTCAAGTGTTTCTCAGTCTAGAGGTGATCCATACACTTCAACCTCACACAGTGTGAGAAATTGACTTCGTCCAGGAATAAAAACATTGACTTAATGTCCTTCTATCCCATTACAATCGAAGGAGCTGGTGAAACCAGGAGCAATGGAAGTGATCACAGCACATCTGAAGAGGTAAAGAAAGGGAGAGAGTTGAGAATTTCGGGAAACTCTTCTTATACATTTCCAGGCTAGGACTTTTTCACTGGACACACACATTTGGCCCGAAGGTAACTTCCGGTCGTGTTTGATTTTAACAATTTATTTTAGATTTATTTTTTATTAATAGAAATTTTTAGGAATGCTTTTCATATTAATTGTACTAAATTAATTTTAAACTATACCCAACATTTCTTAATTCTTTGCGGAGGTCTACCGGAAGTTAAGTTTGGGCCACATAACGTTTGTTAATGTTGTTGACGCGAATTTTAAATGCAGCTGTAATTCTCCATATTGCAGTAAATGCTTGGATCTTTTCAGTGCTGTGCTCTTATCAAAAACAACAAAAACAAATATGACTCTTCATATTCTCACCATTGAGAGCTGGGTACCATACTCTTCAAGCTCAAAGGGTAAGAACCCGATTGGCCCCAGGTATGACCACATTGACGACCTGAGACTCCTTTATTCCACTTTAAAGTCAGGGAGGAATGGATGCAATCTTTCCAGCCCTGAATATGAATTAACAGCAGGCAAACATTCAGTTTAATATGTAAAAGTGGCTGTGTAACCCCATTAGTCTAATCTTTGATCATCAGCAAGTTTTCTTACAAAGCGTTGCTGTTGCCTTCATTCTCCAGAGAACTGTCGATGTGAATCTCGGCTCCATAAAGCCTTTCAGGACACCAGTCTTTTCTGTTAGTGATTGTTATGGTGGTCACGATATACTCATAAATCTTACCTCCACCACGGATGATTTTGCTCGTCAGTGGCAGTACAGGATCCATATAGTTAGTCCACGATTGCTATCGATGCCATTGCTTGCATGGCCGTTTCCTGACCAAGGGTTTACAACCTAGTCTGACTAGTCTGTGGCCTTGCCATATAAAGCAAGGTTTTTGGCTGAAATTAATAAAGCACTATAGTGAATATGTTATAATAAATAAACTATGAAATAAAAAAGTATTAAACAGTACAGCATTTTGTTGTGGATGATGTGTAAGTAAGAATAATTACAATAGTGTGTTAAATTTATTTTTTATTTATCATTAAAGTGTTTATTATTAAGATAGCTAAATTTGTATTGCTTATAACAAAGGATATATGCAATATTGCAACTACTTCACAGTTTAGCAGTGGTTGTTTCTGTAATGCAAGGCATCACAAATGTACAAAGAAGGAAAAACATGGACATTTCCATTGTCCTACAATGAGAACATCAAGACAAATTTTATAATTCACAAAAATAAGTTTAACTCACCTTTTTTAGTCTATGAAAGAACTTTTTTAAATGAAAATATGCTGTATAGAGTAAGAAGTGTGAAAGGTGCTCCTCACCATGTTAATAACAAAAACAAGCAATGGTCCAGCTACAAATACACAAGTTTTTTTTATCCAAACAGGTTATCTGAGATAAACAATATCCCAACTGTAATAAAATGTATTGTTTGTTGTAAAGAAATGCTGTAATATAACAGCAACTGACTATTAATGTGTTTCTGGTTAATATCCTCTTTTGAAGGCTTGACAGTTGGCATTGGAATAAGAACAATAACAATTAAGTTTAAATATAATTTTTATCGACGTGGATAATTTTAATTTTCACAATATACATCATTTATATTGTAAAAAAAACTGGACTGATATGTATTTTAGAGGCTAAGACCTTTATTTTTTATATATTGTTTGTCACGATAGTTCAAATTTAGTAGTGATATTTTGATATTTTTAAGTAAACTTTAGTGGTTAACATGTTAAACAAATAAATAATACATTGAAAAACGATTTCACAAATTGTATTACTAGATGCTGGCTGCACCTGACAAATAGGGCAAAAAAGAATGTCCGGGAATTTTGCGAAATAAACACATCGTGGCGCTGTTTTATCTTGTTCCAAAACACTAGGACATATCGCGAGATTTCCCCAGCAAACGACTCCATCGTCGACGGTTGCGCAGGCGCAGTTACGTTTTAAAACATTTTGCTCTGTCTAGCCTCTCTCGCTAATAAAGAAACAATGGCGACGGTGGCGACTGCAGCGGGCGGAACGGGATCCGGAGGACCATCAGCCGGTCAAGCAGGGGCCGGTTCCTCGATCGGACGGAAGAAAGACGGAGGACCGTCTTCGAAGTACTGGGAGAGCTCGGAAACGGTGTCCCAGCTGGAGTCGGTTCGGCTGTGGATCGGGAAACATTACAAAAAGGTCTGCAGCTCGTGCGGCGTCCGTTGAATGGGGGGCGCGCGCATCACACAATGGCTACAAGAAGCGTTACGCGCGCGTGTTAATAGTTTATTCGTTAATATAATTGATTATACTTCGGAGTCAAACCGGAGTGGTGTAAATATGAAATTCGAGCATTAAACTGACGTTATTATCGAGAAGTTTGAATGTTGTGTTGTTTTGAGTGACAATGTTTTGGGCTACTCAGTTAGCTCTCGTGCTAACATTAGAGCTGCCGTGATGATGGCTGTCTCAAAATCTAGTGTGCTTGCGTCTCTATTCACACATTTTCACGGCATTTTTATTTTTGGTTAAAGGGGAAGTAATCATGGTGCTCTAGGATGGTATACCCTGGTGTGTTCCTTACAAAATGTACTGTTGTTGCACCGAAGTACAGTTTACAAAGTTCTCAGATCATAGTACTCTGACACTTATAATATATCGAAGAGATAAGCATGTTTATATGTAATATATTTATATGTACTGACAATTTGCATGTCAGAGAACAGCGGTATTTCCCATATGGTACGTGTCCAAAAACCATAGTGCTACCATGGTTCGTGTTACGGTAGTTCTCTGCACAACGAAAACAAAACATACACACGTGGTTAAACAAGCTTTTGAATGCTAGTTGGGGACTGTGGTAACACAAGTCGGTTATTATTTATTCATGAAATGTATTTATTTATGGCGATTAATCTCTCATCTTAGACATCTTATTCAACATTTGTCTGTCGATCTGATTCTAAGGACATTCTTGTGTAGGTGTATGATACGCATTAAAGTATAGATTCTGATCAGTCTCCTGGTTTTGTTCCTCAGCATGTCCAAACCGACACTCCTTCGAACAAATCTTTGGCTGCGCTGGTGGTACAGTTGCTGCAGTTTCAAGAGGATGCATTTGGGCGTAGAGTCAGCAATCCTGCCCTTACCAAGCTACCAGTAAGTTTCTTTTTGCATATTTAGCCTTTCATATCTGTTACACATTATCGTGTTCATCTGTCTCTATTTCAAATGAATTGGCAGAGGTTGCAGTTGTACAATTCGGCATAACATGAATATGAAAGTAAACGATTGAATAGCTTGAAAAATTTCATATGAAAGCTGTTGTTTTTTATTTTCTGCCTTTCTAGGCAAAGAGCTTTCTTGACTTCAAATCTGCTGGTGCTCTATGTCACATTCTTGGGTCTGCATACAAGTTCAAGAGCGAGCAGGGCTGGTGAGTAGAATCTCAGGAGAGCAAAAAAGGAAGATGCGGTGATGAGCAAAACGCAACTGCTCTTCTGTAAACCTGAAAACTAGTTCATTAAAACACAGTTCTGCCATGCTTACCACCTGCATGATGAATTGCTATGCGTTTCTTCAGGAGGAGGTTTGATCTCCAGAACCCATCCAGAATGGACAGAAATGTGGAGATGTTTATGACTATTGAGAAGACACTTGTTCAGGTAGTGACCCTTTTTTAGCGCTCCACTCACGTTCATAATGGAATTCGTGTCAATGGAGCTTTGGGTTGTCTCTGAATGGTCTTGATACATATGTTGTTCTTTCCTACAGAACAACACGTTGACTCGACCTATTGTGTACATTGTGTCTGATGTGGAGCAAAAGCAAGCCAATAAGCTCAAAGACATCATCAAGAGACATCAGGTATTAGAACTTCTCAGGTTTGCATGGATTAGAGTTTGGTTACTCAGGTTTTCAATGTCCTGTTGTTTGGGGGGTCTTTTGCATCTCAAGGGAACTATTGCTGAAGATAAGTCAAAGGCCACCCATATTATCTACCCATCCCCGGCCCAGCTGGAAGAAGGTTGGTCATTTTTTTCTAAAAGATTCATAAGTTTGATATTGTGAATATCACTCACTGTCACCAATGGTCCATTCTTTTTGGTGTTTGGTTTGCATTGACCTGACCATGTTAATTGTGGTTCTTCTTTTTTTTTTTAAGAAGAGTGGCTGCGTCCTGTCATGCGCAAAGACAAACAGGTGTTGGTTCACTGGGGATATTACCCTGACAGGTTGGTAGTGCGGGACGTTATGGTAATGCACGATTTTAAAGGGATAGTGCATCCAAAAGTAAACATTATATTGGTTTATGTGTGAGCATGACCCCGAAACGTAGATGCTAGGTAAAAAAAGTGTCTTTTGAAGCCTTTGTTTAGTGCTGTTTTTCATCAAAGTTTGCACATGGGTTTGTTATACTTGCAGTTATGACACATGGGTATCAACAAATGAGGTGGATGGAGATGTTGAGGATCCACCAAGCTCTGAGAAACCGTGGCGGGTGAGGCGTGTTTCTATAAACGTTCAGTTGTCGCTTTAGATCACTGAATTATGATGCCGTACAATGTGACACAGCCTTGGGATTTGTATTTTAAGTGATGCAGCCCTGCATCATGATTAAATTTCCCGGAATTTGCTCAGTACGCTCTTCGATGCCCTCAGGTGCATGCTAAGTGGGTCATGGACACGGATGACTTCAACGAGTGGATGAACGAGGAAGATTACGAAGTGGATGAAAACAAGAAGCCTGTGAGTTTCCGCCAGCGGATCTTTCCAGGGGAAGAAGTGGTAAGTCCCGGCAGGAACCGTTTTGTCATTGTCTGTGCGTCTGTCCGTCATCCTCTCAAGCTCTTCCTCGCTGCTTCACCCTCACGTGCCTCACCCTCCCGCATTTCCCCTCAGCACCTCCCTCCCCCTTGTGTGTAAGATCGTTCCATTCTCTCATTCTCTCGCTCTTTCTCTCATCCTTCACCCCACCATGGTTCTGATCAGTCTTCCCGTACACCCGAACGCAAGGACCGCAAGTCTCTGGTCGGTGGCAAGAAGAGGCGGCGCTCTCCGTCCCCACCCAGCACTCCTGTGGAGTCTCGCAAGAAGGGAAAGAAAGGGTACGTTTGCTCATGAAGAACAAGCATACTAGTATCCTGTTATGCTTTGCACAGTGTTTACCCTGTGCCCAAAAAGTAGAAAAGTTTAAAAATAAACGGTGCCGTCATTTTAGGAAATGTGATTCGATGAGCCGCATTTGAAGTTGTTTTTGATCTTTCTCTCATTTTTTTTTAAGAGGCTAACTATTGTTTCTCAAACAGTAATCCTGGATCACAGTGGAGGCGCCGTGGACATCAGAATGACGATGAGCAAGATGAAGATCTCACAAAGGATATGGAAGATCCATCTCCTGTGCCAGGAATGGAGGAGGTTTCATTGCCAAAAAATTGTAAGTTGTGGGGTTTTATTGGGGCTCTTGATTAGTCCCACAAATCTAAAGCAGTGCTGCAGTAATGATTTTGGATGATAACATGAAGGTTGTATGTTGAAATTTTGTTAAGTGACCATTTTACACTTAATCGTACCCCGGTGTTGCTCGAGGTGGCTATCTCTTATATATTTTATACATGATAGACTCAATAGGGCTTTTCACACTTGAAATATTTTAAGGGCCTCAAAATAGCTCAAAAATACACCACATATCTTTCATTACAATATGTTGAACATGACCATTTGTGGCTGCAATGGAAAACGCTCCGTTTTTGTGTGTGTCTCTTTAAATGCAAATTAGCTTCTGCTCCCCTCCCCGTATGCAAAATAGGGGGTAGAGCGCTCACACATGTGCTTTGGATGAAAACAATACACTAACTGCAAAAACATAGATAGAACAACATCTGCTTACCATTTGCTGTATGAAATGTTGGCCATTGATGATTAATCATGGATGGTTGGATGGATGGATGGATGGATATTCCTAACAGACATAAACACGGATATAGGCAAAAACATGCATTCAAAGTACTTGTATATGACCGACAGGTATGTTATTACGCAACCAGGTGTTATAATGTTGTGAGTAGCAATTTCAGCCTAAACTCATTGTCTTAAATGCGTACTCTGTTTCTATCCGCTCTGGATATAAAACACTGAACTCGCAGAGAAAGACACTGCTATAACTTCTTTTCGTTGTAATGAATAAGCTTTACAGAAATGATGTCGGTCACAAGTCTTCTGAACCAATGGGCGCGATGCGTTTTACCACTAACGTTACGACACAACACCTGTCTTTGGTGTATATGTAAAGATGTAAAGTCTCAGGATTAGCAGCGAACATGTAAACAACAGCCGCTGACATGCTAAACACATTATTTAAGAAATGCGATTTAAAAACTATTGTAATACTTACTACTTCCGGAGATGAAGCTTGATGGCGAAAAGCTGCTACTGATCCACTCTTGAGAATATTTTTTTAGCGAAACCCATGCTATACTGACTTGCCACGAGGAGATACATTCGCGACTGGGCCACCCGTTCCCGGAGCTTCGATTTTTCAACCTTTCCGGCGTCAGCGTCTTCCGAATGCCCCGGTGGAGACCTTTCCCACGAGTACTGGCTTGTTTCTGTAAGTCTTTCCGTACCGGAGATGCGGACCGGTGAATGTTGGTTTGTTGATCCGAAAAAAGTGCTTCTTCCCCGGACGCAGAGTTCACGGCATCCCGCCCAGGATTTTCGATGGTGAATAACTCCGGCCGCCAAGGTCGCAGCGGGACAAACCCGGGCTCGTTGGAAAGGTCTCCTCCAAGCCTGTGAGCGTCATGGGCCGGCGTAAACAATGTTACATCAGATTGTTAGGGTTTCCCCAACAGCCTGTTTTGTGTCACTGTCGTGGTTTATAGGAAATTACAAAAAGAAGAATAGATAGATTTTTACAAGGTGTTTCTGCACACACGCTGGCGACTAAATTTCTGGTACATAAACATTTAAAAGTGCATTTTCTGGGATAGTGGCCCTTTAACCCTGGGTTATTCTAAACCCCATGTAAACAGAATCCTGGGTTATCTGTTTCATGTTCGCACTGCTTATAATTTACCAGGGGTTAAGAGATAACCCTGGGGTATTCATAACCTGATGTTTCACACTGTATATCAATAAACCCTGGGTTAACATTCTTATTTGCATATTTGCGGTGACAACAGTCATGATTGGATAAATACTGCAGAGTCAAACTGAGTGAATAAAAATAGTGCTTTGTCACTTTTAAATAACCGAATACCTCGTTGTTCCAGCTCCGGGGAAAAATGACACCGCGCAAATCCTTTTTGGCTGTTTTAAGCCTCCTAAGGCGTTACATACTCAAATAAATAAAAAGCCCTCAAAGGATTGTTTATTGTGTGCACAGCTTGTGAAATAAGGTAAGGTGTACGTTGCTAAGCATCTGGCCGTATCATTCTACCCCCGCTTTGTTTCACACTGCACACGTTTGGCACCGCAATGCAGGGTTAACCCTGCAAAAGCGGTTCTTACCCTGCTTAGGAGCAGGGTTTCATAACCCCGGGTAAAATGCGGGGATAACCCCGCTTCAAAATTACAAGTGTGAAACGTTCGTTTCCAAGCGGGGCTAAGAATGAAGATAACCCGGGGATAAGCACATTGTGAAAAGCCCTAATGTGTCCTCGGATAAAAATAAGCAGTGACATACAGCCATTTTCACAAAAGCCTACCTGCGCATATTTAAGCTTTTAGTATCATAACACTGAATCTTCTGTGCAGCCTCTCAGGATTCAGCGCATGCCTAAAATAGACACTGTGGCTACAGCCCTACTTTCATTGTCCTACTTTACATGGAAAGCGTTTAAACGTTATTAAATTGTCTGTCTGACATCCCTAATGTGCTCTTCCTTTCTGCCTGCAGTCAGTCAGAAAAAAGACAGTGAGAACACACCAGTGAAAGGGGGAACGGTCACAGATTTGGGTAAGTGTTCTGTATGGTTTGTTGCAGGCATAACTGACATGAATTGCTAAGGTACCGGGAATGAATGAGTGAATTTGTTTTTTGTTTTAGGTGACCAGGAAGATGGTTCTGTAGCCTCTGGTGGCAAGGTAGAAATGATTGTAGAATGGATTTTTTTCTGTTATCTTAACAGATGCACAGTGTTTTGTTTTTAACAGCCTGTCTTTTAAACCAATATGCTCTTTTTTTTAAATGTTTTTTTTTAATGTTCATATTCTGTATTTGACAGGAGGATGACGAACAAGACAAAGCGGCGGTCAATCGTCTGATCGACTCGGAAGATAACGTGACTGAGCAAACCCATCACATTATTATCCCTAGTTATGCCGCTTGGTTTGACTACAACAGGTATGGGATCCATCCCACTGTCGTGCAGCTTTTCTACTTGGTTGTTTGCACAGATGTAGTGTTAAACACAGGTAACAATTACCATTTGCGAAATAATTGCGGGAAATGTTTATCTGCCAGATTGTGAAATTTAAGGCTTAAGATTTAATTGATAATTTGTTCAAAAATTGTGACTTTCAGCTAAATGTAATAACTTTATCTGCTTTAGAAATAGCAGGAGAAATGATTAATAAAGCATAGCTACGTTTTATACTTCACAATACAGACAGGAGGTTCAACGTGTTTGACCTACTTTGCGAGCTTTATGGTTAGTGTATGAGATCTGTTAACTTTGAAATTCTCTTCCAGTATACATGAAATCGAGAGACGTGCCCTACCAGAGTTCTTCAATGGCAAAAACAAATCTAAGACTCCAGAGATGTAAGTCGAGACTTAAAGGTCTCTTAAAGATACAGTTTGTAACTTTTTTACAACCACTAGGCCAGTGTTATATATTTTGTTCATTTGAGTACTCTCAAATGTTTTCAAATATTTCCAAATCGTGAGAAAATTGTAATTTTAACCAGTGAAGCGTGCTGTGTCTGGCAGTCACCTGTCAACAGCGTCATATCCGCGTTACCAAAGACACTAGATGGTAAGTCTGCAACCTTTAGTCAAAAAATTGCGGAATGCAGGAAAGCAGACTATAGGCTGTTATATGATTGGCTGAGGTGCCTCACATTTTTTGTGTAAGCCGTTACGTATTCTCCAGACCTTGCACCCCTAATAACACAGTCTGTGGCGTTACCCGCGGTTTCCACTTTTACTGCGTATAAATCTTTTTCTTCATTTAACACGAATGTCATGTATGTATTTACTGAACAAGCAGTAATGGTTTTAGCTCATCGGACTAAATAGTCATACATTCATTTTATAAATGACATCTAATTCATTATAATGAAATAAAATCACGTTTTCAAATGCAACATCTATAAAACTGAATTGCTGTACATCATCCATAAACTTGATTTCTCATTCACTGATTGATCATTAGTGGTGGAGTTGAAGAGGACAGTTCCCATTATTCCAAGCTCCTTCACAGCGTCATCAAGCTACGCTGTTGTTGTTTTGAACATTCCTTTTTTTCAATGTGCGCCCTCTAGCAGCTTATCTTACAAACTGTATCTTGAATCTTTCCTTAAAATAAAAATATAATGAATTACATTATCGATGAGCTGATGAGTTGCTGTCCTGCAATTCCTGAATGCGTACTTGTCTTGACTGTTATGTTCTGTTTATAACAATTTTTAACAGATATCTGGCTTATCGCAACTTCATGATCGACACGTACCGTCTGAATCCCCAGGAGTACCTGACCTCCACCTCCTGCAGGAGGAACCTCACTGGAGATGTGTGTGCGGTCATGAGGTGAGAATTCTTATGTTTTTTTCTTAGTTTTCTTCAGACATTTATTTTTTGTACTAATCTGTGTGCTTTTCCCCAGGGTTCATGCCTTTCTGGAGCAGTGGGGACTGGTGAACTACCAGGTTGATGCAGACAGTAGACCCCTCCCTATGGGTCCACCACCAACTCCACATTTCAACGTACTGGCTGATACTCCCTCTGGTTTGGTACCGTTGCATCACCGCCCCCCACAGGTGAGGTTTAAAACAAGCTTTCTCATGGCATTTAAATGTTGTACCCGAACCAACTTATGGTCCTGTTCAATTTGTATTCAAATTAAAACCCCATAGCCTTGGTGTGTCCTCTGTCTTTGAGCATGTGAATCTGACGGCGTGTCATAAACTCTCTGGTGTTTTCTGCAGGTTCCCAATGCCCAGCCGATGCTGAACTTCCCAGAAAAGGGCAAAGACAAGCCTACCGACCTGCAGAACTTTGGTCTCCGTCCAGATATATACTCAAAGAAGAATCCCAAGGCAAGTTGCTCCTGTTCTTATAGCTGCAGTGATTCTTTGTGTCTTCCATCGCTCAGGATGTGATAATTTTTTTGTTGCTTTACAGATTAAGGGTACTGCTGGTGGCAGAGACTGGACCGAGCAAGAAACTTTGCTTCTGTTAGAGGTGAGATCAGACTCTGATGGTTCAGATCTTTGGTACCAACATCTTTTTTGCTTTTTCCGTTCTGCCCTTTTCTTATTTCTTGGTCTTATAATATACCTGTGCTTGTATTTCCAGGCTCTGGAGATATACAAGGATGACTGGAACAAGGTTTCGGAGCATGTGGGCAGCCGTACTCAGGATGAGTGCATCTTGCACTTCCTGCGGCTGCCAATAGAGGATCCTTACCTTGAGAGTTCTGAGGCCTCATTAGGACCTCTGGCCTACCAGCCGATCCCCTTCAGCCAATCAGGAAACCCAGTCATGAGCACTGTTGCGTTTCTCGCCTCCGTGGTTGACCCACGCGTGGCGGCAGCTGCTGCCAAAGCAGCTCTAGGTGTGTCTCTGTCCTGTATCCATTTTGGACACGTTTTCTCAAATATCACTATGCTGTACAACATTGAACTCTTAAATGCCTGTGATTTGAATATGGTATTACTGGACGTTGTGTTTGTAGAGGAGTTCTCTCGTGTACGTGAAGAGGTGCCGACAGAGCTGGTGGAGGCTCACGTGAAGAAGGTGCAGGAGGCAGCCCGCAACACGGGTAAAGTGGACCCCTCGTTTGGTCTGGAGAGCAGCGGTATTGCTGGCACTGCCCCCGAGGAGCCAGAGAAGACGGGTAACTACTTACAATTTAGTCCGAAAACTCATTATGGTTGGCAGGTGTGTTGTGTAATACCTGCTTATGCCACTAGATGGCATCATATTAGTATGTTTGAACCATCACTTCAGACAGAGGGTTTGTGAAGAACTCATTGACCCTAATCAGCTGTGGATGGGCTTGTCACAATCTAGAAATTCAAATGAAAGATAAATGCTACAAAAAATCCCACTCATGCTCACTTAAAGAGAGCTTAAAGGATTTGGCTAATTTTATCTGAAATCTATATTGTGTAAGACACTCTAGTCGTAGATGCGATTGTGCTTCTGAAAACAATGGATGCCCGTAGCTCGATACAGCGCTGGCAGATGGGGCGCACAAGTGTGGGAGGGGCTGAAACTGGGTCAGTTAACTGTGACCTAGTGTGACTTGTTGTGCCAGCTTTGACTTTGCCGCGCACACACCTTATCACTAAAAGCTCAAAACATAGCTGCTCGCTGAAGCTTCTGTTTCCATATGTGCCTAATTTCCTCATTCAGCTGTGATGCCCTGTTTGTTTGTAAGGTCGTAGCGCTCCGACCATGTCATGCTGTTGTGTCTCATCTAATGGCTGTGTGTTTTCAAGTGTCAGGTGCTTCAGAGTTCAGTGTTATGGGTCGACAGGCACCGTGTGTTCTCAGAAAGGGCTGTGATTTACACCCTGCAGCTCACCATAGCATCATTTACTCCACACTTACATGTGGACCAAATCTGACGGGGAAAATATTTAGATAATAATGATCTAGGAAATGTGGATAATAACTTTTTTCTCCAGTATAGATATTTAAAATAGATTTTTTTCTTTTATCACATTTTTTCTGATTTCATGTATTTGGTGTGATGTGCTTTGTTCTAATCATTGTCTTTTTTGTCCTTACAGAGACAACAGAGACGGAGAAGATGGACACAGACTCCGACTCCCAGCAGCCAGATAAGGTCAGTTTTTGTCCCGCTCCCGGAAGCCAGTTGTACATGTGATTTCAATTCTTCCAGATTAACTTGTCATACAGACACTTAAACTTCATATACATTGCGCATGATATCTGACGCAGGCGGAGTCCAAAGATGAAGCCGAGAAGCCCAGCGAGTCTGCAGAGAAGCCGGCAGAGGTAGAGAAAGAAAAGAGCGAGACGACCGAAAAGTCTGAGCCGCAGGAGGAGGAAGAGAGCGATGGTGGTGAAACAAAGACAGCAGGTACAGATTTTGGGACTGTTGCAGATTCTGTTTGGTTTCTCATGCCTAGCTAATCTCTTAGGTCTTTAAAGATCTACCAAACAGAACAATCACACACTGACATCTAATAATTCTGGCACATTTAATATAGATATGCCTGACTGCTTGCATAAAATGTGTTTGAAGTAAACGGAACAATGTATTGTGACGGAAGGTGATGTGCTATATGTTTGCTCCCATTTTAGAGAAAGACAAAGAAGAGGCCATGGAGACCACGGAGGAAGTGAAAGAGGCAAAGGAGGAGAAGGAGGAAGGAAAGAAGCTGGAGTTAGATATTGAAGAGGGCAACATTGCCACCGCTGCCGCAGCTGCTCTGGCATCTGCTGCGACCAAAGCAAAGGTAACACATCCAATGCATGGACTTGATATTTAAGAATTTTTTGACGGGCTTTGCACTAGCAAACTGATCTTTATGCCTTTTATAATGCCAAGTTCATTTCATGCGGCATCTCATTGTCTCTCTCTTTTGTCTCAGCACCTGGCAGCAGTGGAGGAGAGAAAGATCAAGTCTCTTGTGGCTCTGCTGGTTGAGACTCAGATGAAGAAGCTGGAGATTAAACTCCGACACTTTGAGGAGCTAGAGACCATTATGGATCGTGAGAAAGAAGCGGTGAGTCTAGCGAAAGCTGTCTTGAACATGCCTGGTTATAAAATAAGTACATAGAATGATATTGTGCCAAATATGTAGTTCATTTTGTGTTTCTTGCATTGATTTTAATTAGGGCTGCCAACGTTAACACATGCGATTAATTTTTTCTGATTAACGCGTAAAAAATATATTTAACATCATTAACGCAACAATCGTTTTTTCAGTCATCAGTGTGTAGCGTACCATTATATAATCATGTCTTATTCATATAAAGGCCTTTAAACTATTAAGGTGCGATTTGAAATGGTTTTATTGACGCGTCCGGTATAGATTGACAGCTTCTGGCTGTGTGGAACACGGCTCAACGTAACGTGACAGAGGTCCAGTCTGGCGTATACAGTCACGGGCTAAAGGCTGCGTGAGAATCTGTCAGACAGCGCACCAGTATTAAGTTCTCATGCTCTTAAATGTGCTGCTGTGACTCCTGTCACTAAGAACAAAAGAAAATAAGAAATCAATGTGATTTCGTAGCTATAATGAGGATTCTTCTGTATTTCAGTGTTTGAGAACTTTTTATTTATTTTCTGTATGTTTCCTACCTGTTAGACAAGTAGGAAGGGCACACTTATTATAATGGGTTTGATTGGTAGAAAATAAATAATAATAAAAAGACAGTTATAGACAATATTAGAATGTCGGCTTTCATTCATAAAATGATGCTGTTAAAGAAATGTGATGTTTCTACATTAATTTGGAGATAAAATGTGAAATTATTAGAATGTTAAAGTATGTTTATAAACATAAAAGCTGTGTGTGATCAGATAATACAAAAATTGTTATCCATTGACATCACTAAAATAAACATGTTAAACAAAAAATTTTGTATGTTTAGTTTCACTATACGTGTGCGATCAATCGCACGAAAACGGTGCGATTCATTGTGATGAAAAAATGTAGTCTATTGACAGCCCTAGTTTTAATACATTTAAAAAATATCCTGAATATGGCACAAATCTCAATGCCAAAAATCTTAATGGTCCTTAAATAGGCTTTATATATAGCCGGTGAAAATGGTCCGTTTTCTGCCTTTTTCTTGTGTATCTTCCAGTCTTGTGTTTCTTCCAGTCTTGTGTTTGCACACCAGGGGCGCTCTCCACAAAATGTCTGCCCAAATGCAGCTGAATATAGTAACCTAATTTAACCACTGTAAATAGTGCATGAATGATGTCTTTATATAGCCCAATGTCCAAACATTTATTCAATAAACCTTTGATTTCAGTTAAATGCGCTTTTAGAGGAAGACCCATGCGGTTATTCACAACATGATTTACCAGTTGACCTACAGTAACTCTTTTAAAACTGATAATGTGCTTCTCACTGCCTTTGTTGAAGTACCTAGGC
Organism: Triplophysa siluroides; assembly: GCA_006030095.1. Lineage (NCBI taxonomy): Eukaryota > Metazoa > Chordata > Actinopteri > Cypriniformes > Nemacheilidae > Triplophysa > Triplophysa siluroides. Next base: position 390,018 of record VCII01000037.1, on the reverse strand, counting down.
AATGTTTTTATATGTAGCAGCATTGGCTAGACTGTCCACACAAGAGATTTGTTTAGGAGCACTTTTAAAACATACTTCCGTTCTGTTCTTAAGACCAGATGTAAAACACACCAGCTTATGTTTATATTTATACATTTGAAAGACGCTTTATGAGCCTCTTATCGGTTTGAGCTTTCTGTCACGTCATCATGCTGTGCCTTGTACTGTTATAAATTAAAGTTGGATATTTCCATCTGTCTTTAGCTGGAGCTCCAGAGACAGCAGCTCCTGACCGAACGACAGGCATTCCACATGGAGCAGCTGAAGTATGCAGAGATGAAGGCTCGTCAGCAGATGGAACAGCAGGCGGCTGCAGCTGCGCAGCAAAACGCAGGAGGCCATCACGGACCTCCCCCACACGGCCCACCTCCGGGCATGCACCCTGGACACCCCGGTCCTGGGTTTCCCCCCATGCATCATGCCATGGGTCCCCACCATGCCCCTCAGTCAGGTCAGCACTTTTCCTAAAAGCTTTGATGACTTGTATCTGTATGTAGCAAATCTCAAATGTCTCTTGTTGCTTGGTGCAGGACCAATGGTTGGACCAGGACAGCCCATGCCAGGTCGGATGATGACTGGACCTCCTCCAGTTGGCCCTCCACAGGGTGGCATGGCCCCTATGATGGGACCACGACACCCTGGACCACTCAACGGCATGTGTGAGTATCCTTTCTGTTTCAGGTTTTGTCCTTTGCTACATTACTTTAAAGCTGCATTAAACCGTATTTTGCTTGCTCCTTGCAGATACAGGTCCACAACCTCCTCAACCTACACAGCCTGAGGTGATGCCTCCTGTCCCAGTGGGACCTCCCATCTCTGCGCCGGCTCCTCGTGCTGCTGAAAACTAAACTGTTGCCCTGTCCTCACACATGTTCACATCCGCACACAAATACACACAGTCAATTGAACATTTTACTCCTTTAAATCCAAATGAATCCTGGTTCCTCTGAAACGCTCGCAAACCTGCTTTTATCTCCCTCTGTCGATTGCCTTGCTGATGGGTGGGTCATCTCTAAAGCCTTTTTCCCCAAAGCTGAGCTAAGCACTCACCCATAAACATCTTCGGACGCTCAGGGCACAGGAGTGCAGTTGTTCCTGCAACTCTTGGCTAGTAATAGCATTGGCTACTCTTTGTTCTGTAATGTATAACACCGCGCTGCTAACGCTAACAGACTCCTGGGTTTGGGGAGGAACACCTGCTGTCGTCTGGCTCCTCTTTGTAATGTGACTAAAAGAATAATATGTGTATATTGTGCTAAGCCGTGTAAGCTAAACCCTCTGAGACCGGAGCGCAGCTCTTTTGTGAGTCAGTGCTCCCTCTTCGAAAATACACTGTAGATACGAGCCGGTCGGCAGCCTCCTTCCCTACAGGCCTGTGATGCGCAAAGAATCAGATCTCCCCACCGTTTTGTGTGTCTGTGGCGCGGCGTTTATCTTAACAGGGTTCCTAGCGGCTACTCTGAGCTTCCTTTAATATTTACACCCTCACCTTGCTAAGAATCTACCTCGCCGGTCGTTTTCCACCTGTGCACTGTTTGCGTTACTGTATCACTCAGACTTGCTTTATGGTGCTTAGTTTAGTCAGCCACACTGTGACCTAGTAATGCTCTGGCTAGAGCGGAGATCAATGAGCGCTCACCCTATGGGGCGTAACTTATGCCATAACCCCCTGCCATGCTGTCCAGAACATGCCCGAGTACTGTATTTCCAAAAAAAAGAGCAGATACTCTGCTTTAGAGATGTACCCACACGCGTCAAAACACGCCACATGACAAACTCCATTCGTTCACACTGAGAATGATATTGGAGGTGAATATGGTATCACACTGAAATGACGGAGGACCTTTGCTTGTTTTAGGTGTAGCTAGCCCTTTGTGCTCCTCCCTTAGGTGCTGACAGAATAGCTGCCCTGCCTCGCTCTACCTCTCTCACTTTACTACCTCCTCTCTCTCTCGCTCTCGCTCTCTCTCTTCCTATGGCTGTTGTCTCTCTTTGTGTGTGCCCATGTGACTGCTGCATTACTGCTGTGTGGAGGCTGTCGTCCTCTTCCTCCTCAGGTGAACCAAGCCCCTCTCTTCATCACGGCCCTCCCTGCTACACTACACACACACACACACAAACACACACACACACAGATACACATGACATGCATTTTCTCTTCCAAAACTTTCCAGGCTGTATATCACAGGAGATAGGGGTGATTCCCTATCTTTCTCATCCCCAATATATATCTTTTATTGCTTTTTATTTTATGGTAATGTATTTTTAAGAAAATAAAGTTTGTGTAGACTCAGTTATCTCTGTTCTTGGATGTTTGTAGCTTTTTCTTTTGATTTTTACCCGGCACATTGGTACTGAGACCTGAACACTGTCAAATAAACGGGTTTCTGTTTTTGTACGACTGCTTATCTGTTTCTGTTTTAGTTTAGTTTGGATATAGCCTAAAGGAAATGAAACACATTTACTACAGTTTTTTGCATTCTGGCATTTTAATGGCAATTGGAACAAAATAGTTTGGATATGTTACTAGTGAGGCACTTTTTTACATTGTCACATGCGTTTTAGTGTTACAGTAAAACATGCTGTAATACTGTGACTTATTGTCTTGTAAATGTCACAATGCAAATCTTAATGGTCCTAAATGGGGTTCTTTTTTATTTTGGGGAAAATTGAACTCTTCTGTGGGTTGGTATGACCTGCCATTTTAACTTTTATATGGCAGTCATTTAGCAATATGTGTCTATTTGAAGTTGAAATGTAATGTATATTAGACCCTTATATATATATATATAACAAGCTTGTGGCGTGCAAAAGTGAAGCTTTGACCTCACGGTGTGTTCACTTGTTGGGTTTTCATTTTAAATATGATGCTACTTAAGGGGAAAAGCACACATGATTATAGCAATTTCATGTAATGCTAACCTGCATAATCCAGTTTAAAATGTTCTTGGTAATTAAAATGGGTGTGAGATAAAACGGTTATTTCTTTTAAATTTCCTTTCTGTTATAGAAGTTTATAATGTATGACATTAGAAATGTGAAGTAAATTTATTAGTGATTAAAATAATCAGTCTTGTGACAATCATTGGAGTTGATTGTAGGCAGTTTGTAGTTGCAATAAAGCAACATACCAGCTTGGTGAATTAATATATGGCGCCAGTTATATAAACACAGCCACTAAGTTAAGACTGTGTCTTAACTATTCTTACAGACCAGCCAATGGAGTGGGATCACTGTATTAATATTATATTGCACTTATAATACATAAATATACTATAAATAATATACTATTAAAATAAGATGTATAATACAAATGCCAACCAACTTTTGGAGACCACAGTCTTTGACCTGAAAAGAGTTTATTTGAATTTAGGAAATCTATTAAATTATATGAATTAATACGTTCAAAGCAACTCGTTGACTCGTACACCTTGATAAAAGGTTTTAAAGCAACGGGCTCATTTTTCAAGATTTTTACAAACTGAACAGATAATTACTTTCATGTCCGACTTGTTAAATGGTGAAATGTGATAAATATTTAAGGTGTTTTCTCATATTCATCTTTTACAAGCCTCATATAGGTTATCCCCAAGGCTTTTACCACCTCACTGCCTCTGTGTGGACATTAATATTTACGGCTGCTATTTACATTTGGTGTAATGACACCAGATGAGGTCCAGGTCATAAAACCGTGCTTGAGGCGTTCCAAAACGCCCAATGATTTTAGGACATATTAAAACCTCCTCCTGCTCTACTTACAGGGAATCTAGCGCTATTCAGCCTTTGTGTGTAGGCTCTTATTTTTGATAAGCACAGTCAGAACATGTATTTTTTCTCCATTATTTGTTGACAAAAAAAAAATACTTTTATTAGATTGAGTAGCCTGTCAGGGGATAATACATAGTTCCTATTTTTAAAATCACAACAATGTTCAATTCAATAAATATAGGGCAGGATTTATTGGATTGTGAGAAGTGGCTGTTAATAAGAAGGGAGGGGTTGAGAAATGACAACCAGTAACACGGATTACAAAAACAATGTTTATTCTCTGGATGTACCAATAAATCATTTACATGGAGAACGAGAATTATGGAGTTAATCATGAAATTTACTCAACCTCATGTCATTCCAAACTTTCTTGTTTTATTTTAAAGAATGTTGGTAACCAAACAACATTGGGCCTATTGACTTCCACTGGGAACAAAACTACTGAGACATTTCTAAAAATATCTTATTGTGTGTTCCACAGAACAAAGAAAGTCATACAGGTTTGGGTGAATCAATTATGGAATTTAAAATGTTTATGATAGAATTTTACCACTTTAAGAAATTAAATTAGTCAGTATTTTATTGACTATTGATAAACCCATATTGGTTGCCCACCTGTTTAAATGCTACATAATAACCCCCTCTTATATTTGTGCTGCACCAGCTCTGTCATCACCGATGAGATGAGGTCATTCTTAAAAAGCCCATTTTTCCTCCTTTCGACCCATTACTTTTGGCCCAGTTTTCTTTAGAAGGTTTCCTCGCTGACTTCATTCCTCCGCCCATCTTCTTTTTCTTGGCTCTTCATCGTCTCCGTCCCTCACCACCGCCTCCTCGCTCGTCCTTACATGTTCTGATGTCGGTCTTCATCCATCACGTCCGTAACCATGGCGGTAGGTCCAGAGGTGTGTGAATAAAGCGGAAGGTGCTCAGTGCAGCTTGATCGTGGCACTGGCAGAACGCACTCTACGACAGTGCTGCAGGAAAGAGAAGTGCTTTGGAAAGCTTGTTTTCATATTCGACTACTAATACATCGCACAATTTCTTTGAGTAACGCTCAAAAATTGAAAGCAATATGGGACCTGTATAATTGTCAGGTAGAAGCAGGTTTAAGGGAGAAACGTTTAATTCTAGGGAACATGCATACTAATAACCGTGTACCTTGAATGCCCCGGAAGCTGAAATGTGTTTTCTCAAGTGAAGAACAGGTTTATAATGCAGAAGGCTAAATATGCAAGGCATACTTGAACATCTACTACTGTTAGTTAGATTTCCTCGCTGTGTTCCCTGTAGGATTGCAGAAACTCCAAATCTAAAATCTTTGAATTAAAACAACAAACAATGACAGCCTGTGTGTGATGTGCAGATGGCTAGAGCTCATGGGCTGCCGGAGACAGTTGGTGTGTGTGTGTATGTATTCTTGATCGAATATAAAAGATACTTTCCTTGTTTCCTAAGCACCATCGCTTCATTTCGATACGTGCTTGACAAAGGCATTTAAGCATTTCATGTTTGTGCACCCGCACTATCTCTGAGGACGTTTCCATGGCAACAGTTCTCATGGTTCTGCATGAAGAGTAGCCGTAGAGGAGGGGCTGTTTCGAACCTTAAAGCAAGTGCTCTGGTAAATCTAATGGTGGAGTCTCTGTCGGCGACAGAATTACTGTCACGATTGTAGGGGACAGCAGTCGCCTTCACCGGTCAAACAGAACTGCGACTGTCTTCGTAACACGAAATGAATTTCACATCTAATCTGCATGCGTTGGGAACACACACTTCGAGTTCCGTGTGCATGACCTGAAATGTTCAGATGGAGGGTCGATGAGTTCATGTGAGACTGAGATACCCTTTTTGGATTGTCTCAATCTGATCTCCGTTTTTAAGAGTACTCGAAAGGTTTATCCGCTGAAGATGAGAAACATTCTCTGGTTTGTGATTTGATCTTTAGCCTTCCAGACAAAAAAAGAGCAAATCTGGGACAGAGCCAAGGGCTTAACAACAAGCTCTCAATTAGGGTCCGCCTGTGTTTGTGCCATGACTGAAAACATGGGACTTACCATGTATCCATACATGATTTTCACTTCATTACCATGACAGCTCATATGAAGTGATGTTTCAGTCAAGACATTGAAATACATTAGCTGTCAGATATACATTAAAATAGAATTGATGTAGATGACCGCGGATGGAGTTTGTAGGCCTTGCCAAGAATAAAGAAAATCTGTGGTGCATGATGGTTTTTTCAATACTGCAGAAATCTATTCAAATTTCTGTGGGTGCAAATTCATTGTGCGCACCAGGGACGTTGTCATTTGTTTTATTTTATACAATGTCATCATGGAAAAGGAAAATGAGTCTATGACATGGACAATCCCCCTGAGCATTCTGGGGTTAAGTGTCCTTTAAGGTCACAATGCAGACATGTTCACAATTCCCTTAAGTCCTGAGTCAAAATGCAAATCTGGATTAAGTCTTTTTAAATCAATTTTTTTTAGCAACATTTCTCTGTTTTAAGATTAGAGGCTGTGACAGTACAGATCATTATTCTGTTGAATGAAATGAACAGCCTGCCCTATAGTACATTAGGATTTATTTTATTTATACAATATTTTTATTTGGAGAATTGTAATACACGAGGCTTTGTTTTAAATACAATATTTAAATTTTTATTTGGAGAAATGTAATAGCGTAAATAAATAAAAATTCTAGTCGCGAGATGAGTTTGAGTCACGAGTCATTTGTCCGAGTCAGTCCAACAGCTAAATTACGAGTCTGCTGGTAGGCCTACAATGAAAATGGCGTTTGAATCAATCTTTTATTTAAACACTACGCCAGACCACCCGCCGTTGTGTTATATAGTTAAATGAAGCACACAGGTACTGTTAACTTTGTGAAGATGAGTTTAAAGGCTGAGTAGGCAATCGTGTCCAGAAAAGTTTTTTTTGTAATGCTGGTTGGAAGTCTCTTAACATGATAGCAATCAATAAGTAAAATGATACATTGGAATCTTTATAATTATATATCGTCTGTAAAAGGCGTAGGACCAAAAAACTTCCCCGAATCATTGCCCTCGGTGCGATTCATGGTTAGTTTGGATTGCAGGACTTTCCCGCTCGGTCCGTTCGCGCTTTTGTTCTGGGGTTGCAACGGGAGATGAGTGGGAAAAATGGGAAAATCCTGGTCAAAATGGGAAAATCCTTGCCAACAAGGGAAAATCCTGGTCAAAACGGGAAAATCCTGGCCAACACGGGAAAATCCTGGTCAAAACGGGAAAATCCTGGCCAACACGGGAAAATCCTGGCCAACACGGGAAAATCTTGGTCAAAATGGGAATGTTGACGGGGAAGGATTACAATCAGTGTTGCTTTCCACAATGGGAGCAACTACGGGAGTCAAGGGTTTCAAAGATGATGCCATGGTAACTATTGGACAGGTAGGTACATGATATAATTCGATTTTGATGGGTTTTGATTATGTTGCTTATGTAGTTTGTGGACCTTTATGTATTACATCGTTCATTCTGTTTGGCAGTGGGATAAGCAAAATGCTGTTTTTTTGGAGTATTTTTTGCCTCTGATAGGCTGTTTTTGTTATGACTCAATGTAGTTTTGTTTACAAGTCACTGCTTGAGTGAGTCATCTGCTGTGAACATGTCTAGCTCCTCCCAGAGGAACTAAACAATCAAAGCAGATTTATTCTTAATTTTTGATAGGTCAGAGCAAGAATGTGACTTCTATGGCTAAGCAAAAATAGGTTGGGAGACTCCGTAATGGTTACCTGGACAGGTTACATTACACAGTTTCACGTGGACGTGTGAGAGAAGAGCAGGTGTCACCTCCAGTCGCCTGCAGAGAGGAAATTTGATCCAGCACCATTCTTCCCGGTGGGAGACTGAGCCTTGACCAGACCGTTTAAAGTGCAAAGGTGAGTGTGATGCCTGTTTAGCGTTGAGCTCAGAGGCTTGTTTATTTGTTGTTCTTTATGGCCTTTCTTAAGTGCCTTGTAACTTATTAGTTGCGTGTTGTTGTGAATCTGTTTTTGCTTAGTCCTCAAGACATCTGCTGTTAGTTGAATTCTTGAATCTAGAATAAAAAGACGATGAAATGTAATTATTACCGACATCTGGAGCATTTAAGATCAATCATATTTCTTTTTGAAGTATGCAGTGAGGTTATTATGTAGCTGCATTCGTTTCCAGATACTACCCTCGTTGCAAGTGTCATCCGTCTTCAAATTTTATGTATAAATAAAAAAAATCCAGGTCTCAAGGACTTGGGAGTTAACCAGCTTTTTGGATTTTTGGAGGCCACTGAACCTGCAGTTTTGTATATTTATTACAATAACTCTGTGTTCCTTTCTGATCGGTTTCTTGGCTGTGACAGGTTGTTGACTGGTGAGCTCCAGCGCGGGTTCTGTAGAAGCTCATTAAAAATGGAGGCTAAGAAAGTAGGCCAGCGGTTTATTGATGCGGAGGTGTGAATGGGTTGAGAGAAAGAAGCATTCTACTGTCTGGCCTTGCTTCCATTTTCAGCTTGGTGTTTTAGACTGACCGCTATACTAGCTCCATGCATTATTCTATTTGGTAAGGTCAAATTTGGAAACTGTAAAATTTCTTATATTGTCTTTCCCGTAATCTTTCATTGTAACTTCATTGTATTTTCACAAACTGAGGGACAAAATAAATTTCATGGCATTTAAGCAGCTTGCAGGTCCAGTGTATGACATTTAGTGGCATCTAGCGATGAGGTTGCGAATTCCACGTAAGCGGACCCGCGGTGTATGTAGATCGAAATAGGTCATTCTAAGGTAATAAAAACATAATGCTCCATTATGTAAGGTCTTTATAGACCTCCTAAGACATATTTATTTCTATTATATTGCATTTCTGTCACTAGAGCCTCCAAACAAATTACACACTAGACCTTTAAATGACCTTAAATGAAGTTGCATTTCGATCCTCACAGAAGTTCTATAGTGTGCCAGATTGACCTGTTGACATTTTATTTTCTGTGAAATAGCCAGCATGTGTGAGTTAAACTCTTTTCTGACTCTCTGTTGTAATTGTTATGGCCAGGCACGGTGGCAGTAAATTAAAATGAAAGTACGCTTAATGCTTTGTCTGATGGAGGAGCCACATGGCATTGTCCCATTGAAACGAAATATGACCAGTCCAAGGTTTAAGAATTGTGTGCTTTTGTTTAAAACAGTCATCTACTGACAAAGTCCTTTTCAAATTGATCTTGGCTTTATCCTAGCAAGCATGCTCTCAAACCATAGCTCCCGTTTTGTTTAACTTTTGCTTCCTAATGGATTAAGGTTCAGTTTTGGTAGCTCAGCTGGCCATCAGTAGGTAATGTGTTTGATTCCCAGGCAACACACATACTAATAAAATGCACATCTTAAAGGGATAGTTAACTGATTTACTCACCCTCATGTCATCAAACCTTTTGGACTTTTTTTCTTCTGCTGAACACGAAAAAGAGGATATTTTGAAGAATGATGGTAACTGAGCAACATTGGCACATATTGACTTCCATTGTATGGACACAAAACTATTGAGACATTTCTCAGAATATCTTCCTTTGTGTATATACGTTTTTGAACAACATGATGAGGGTGAATAAATGATGACATATTTTTGGACTATCTCTTATCCCTTTAAATGCACTATGGACACGTTGGATAAGAGCATTTGCCAAGTGCAGAAATGTGAAGTGCAGAATGCTGAGCTCTTAGCTCAATTCATATTGAAGTAAATTTGACCGTTCACATTTTCTGATGCTTGTGAACAATGATTTTTTGAAAATGATGACGGTTAATGCCCAACAGCCAAATCAAACGTGACAAACATGCCATTGTGATGTGATTGTTTAAAGGTGGAGTGGTTGCACTGAAATTATAATCCCACCCTCTCTGCGATTCACTGTCCTGGTGAATTGGCTGAAAATGTACACATGACCGTTCGGCAAGAACGGTTTTGATTGGACGAACGTGTTTTGCTCCTACGTCTTTCACAGACGATATAGAATTATAAAACATTATTTGACCACTATACTTCCTGATTGCTTTCAGGATGTAAAGAGATTTCCAACCAGCATGACAAAAAAAAATTCTGGACAGGATCACCTATTCTGCCTTTAATTTGCTTTGATCCATTTGTTTTCAATTTGCTGATCTCTTCATTAGTAATTTATTAGATTACATCACAGTGGTCTTCATTGTTCTCTCAATCATCTTGGTGAGTTACTGTAGGCATCTATTCAGCTGAGGGGGCCATTGCTGGCAACTGGTTTGCACCAAGCAGGACGAAAAAATCCGTTTAATTTGTTCGGTGGTATTTGTATATGTAAAGCAACTGTGTGTTTTCAGGTCAATGTATGTATAGTCAATTCCGTCTGGTAGTTCTTAACATTTTGCCAAACAGTAACAGAAAGTATCTCAACACTTGCTCTGTTTCACTGTTTAAATTGGGCTGTTCCTCCGGTCCAATATTGAGATTCCACTTTCCAATGTTCTGCCAAGTGTCCGTCCAGTAAATGGTCTGTGTACTGTGTGCAAGTATTAGCTTGCAGTGTGTACCATGTTCTGCTTGTTGTGAAGTCTGCAGTAGGATCATTATAACTCTCTTATTTGCTTCTATATTTGATATGTAGTCAGGTCGTCTATCCTCCAGCCAGCATCTTTGGTTAGATGCCACAGATGAAGCACAGTTGTGCCGGTGTCATCCTGTTTTCATTGCTGTTAATCAGACATCTGGATCTGACACTTTTTGTGATGGGTTAATCATGATTTAAATCAGCCATGTGTTGTCCTTGTCACCTTTTGTTCTTCAAGGTGGTCCCAAATCAGTTTTTTGACTGAAGCATTATAGGCCTGTTTAGCACGACATGCATTTCTATACAGAAGAAATATACTGCTTTATTTTGTTTAAGATTTTTGCTTTTCTATGCATGCTTTTTATAAAAACCCTATTTACTGATATGCTGTAGTTGAGCCAAATAATATTGTCTAATAAATACCTAAAAAACTGTGTTCTTTCCATTTTGTACCATACACCTCATATGATGGTTTAATCTAAGCAAGATGGCATTAAAAGCAAATATGTCCTCCAGACATCACTTTTGGACTCTGTACATGCATAAAAGCCATTGATCTTCATGTTCCTTAGGCGCCATGCAAAGCAAAGTTGCAGTCTCTGATCAAATCGCTCATAATACACAGAACCACCACATTTTATTTATCATTATTATTTATTAATCATATGGCACAAATACTTGCACAAGTTGGCATCATTGTAAGAGATAAAACGTTGCCGTGAGTATTTAAATGAAGCACAGAGGGAGAGAGAGATGGTGGGGTTGGGTCAATGCTAATGGTGAGGGGTGGGGGGGGTCTGCACAAACAGTTTAGTTCTGCTCTGGTTGGCAGCACATAAGCCCGTATGATCCAAGCTCCAGCCCGTCCAGAGCCAGGAATAGCAGCAGTGCGCTAATGGCACTTGAATAAAAGGAAAACGCTGAAGTAGGCGTAGAAAAATGAGAGGGCAGGGCTTACGTCTGGCCACATGGGAGAAGATCAGTGTCTTTCATAAGTACTGTGTGAGTTTATATGGAAGGGTAAATCAGCGAGAAAGAATTTGAAAGCGCTTTTACCTGGCAGATGCAACAGAATCTTTAACTTCAGAATGAATAGCTTCATTGTGGTGTCAGACAGCGGCCAAACAGTAATGCTGCTTTGGAAGGCGAAAGTTCTCTGTCAAAGTAAATTTTCTTTGGTAAACTCAAGTAAACAAATGGTTTGTGGGAAGAATTTATATGTGCATCAGATAATCACCTTTCCTCAATTCTCATGTCAATGATGTAGAGAGGTTGTTTATGCATTATAACCAAATAACAGGATTTTGCTGTTTTTGTTAGACTACAAATTTTTTTGAAAATTGTAATTTTAAATTAAAGTCAGCATGAAACAAAAGGTGATTTCTTTGGAATTGTGATGGCTATCAAAGTGAAATGGCTTTTGGAATGAGGAAGATGAAGGTGTGGCTTGATTTCGTCCTGTGGAAATTGGTTGTTGAAAGTTGGAAGCCTGGCCATTTTTGAGAGGCCATCTATACACAAGATTGTTTTCAACAAAAAACTGAAAACCTTTTATGCGTTTTGGCTGTTCATTTTCCCGAAAACGTAAACTTTTGAAAACAGGTTTCGGCGGTTTACACGAGACTGCTTTCAACTGAAAACGCGAAAACATTTATGCGTTTTGGCTGTCCACTGAAGACGCAAACTTTTGAAAACGGGTTTCAAAGTGTGACTTTTTGAAAACGCTTTCGTTTCAATGTAAACTGCAAGACGGAACTTCCTGAAAACGATGAGGTCTCGCGCACGTGTAAGTATAGCCAAAACAATATGGCGGCTTCCGGTAATGAAAGCTCTTGCTACTGGACTATTAACGTTTCCCCAGCAAAATGTGGATTTACTTCACCAATAAGACCAGCGGAGACACACTATTTACATTCGCCAGAGTAACACATATACGTCGCATGTGCAAAGGCATGTCCTGTCCCTTTATAACGCAACAGCGCCATCCACTGGCCTGGCATGCATAATAAAGCGTTTTAATCGTTTTCCCAGATCCATGTAAATGCAGATCGTTTTGATAACACTGTCATGTGTACGTGAAACTTTTCAAAAACGCAAAGGAAAAAGTTTTCAGTTTTTCATTGTGTAAACCTACTCTTAGTTCCTTCCTCGGGACAAGATATTCGTACAGCATACAAAGAAAATATCTTTTTGATAACAGATTATGAGGTCACATGAATTAAAATTATGACCTGCACAAATAAATCATTCATACACTGGATTCCATGTAAAAATAAGAAAAGTATTTTTTTATTTCATTGTGGCTTTAAGAACCTACTTTAGATGTTAGCAATGTAAATTAAATCTAAGAACCAGAAGTGTTCACTGTACTTGCTTTAAAAATGCTCTTTGGTTAAGCTATATAATAGCTTTATATAAAGCGCTATTTAAATGTAACAAATTATTTATTATTATCAAGAGTGAACACTGTTTTGAACATTTTTGTTTTGGAGAGATGTTATATGTGTACCTGTGTTTCTTGAATTTGGTATTAATTACTATAGCGGTGAAAAAACAGTTTTTTTTCAGTTTTTCAGAATTCACTATTTAGGTATGTGTTTAGGTAAAATTATCATTTTTGTTTCATTCTTTGAACTACTTACAATATTTCTACCAAATTTCAAATAATAATATAGTTTTTATTTGCAGAAAATGAAAACTGAAGAAACGAGTCAAAATAACAGAAAAGATGCTCCGTTATTTTTTCAGACCTCAAATGCATTTAAGAACAGTTAAAAACGAAGTTTTTATGTGTTCGATTTTTATCGTTTCTTGTGTCTTGTCATGCTGTCAGCTTTCTGTTGGATGACTTTATGACACTCCTGAGGTTTGATTTTTTTTTATTTAATAGACACTTGACGGAAATGGCCAAAATACATATAGAAATGCTGATTAAAAAACAAATTTGGGATTGTCTTTATTTTTTTTTCTGTGGCTGTGTATTAAAATGAATGAGTCTGTTAATATATTGTTATTGTAGGCTTTTATGTTTACAGTACATGTACTATTGCATTTTCCCGCACCTGTACTGTATTTATAGTTTGCACCATAGTCTGAAGCAGAATTATGACTATGAAATATTGCTTAACCCCAGATTGCAAATGGCCTTAACCTGGGATTAAAAATTATGTTAATCTAGGGTTTAGCATTTTGTGAAAAGGCCTATTTAGTATGAAGAGGGCATCTGTTCGTGTGTAATGGTTACAGCTTCCGAAACTTCCAACAAGTCCAGGACAAAATGACCCACCTGCTATATTTGTGTCTTGTGTGGTTTGTTGTTTGGTTGTGTGTCCTCCCAGTGGCGTTTTTTACCTTTGAAAGATCAAAAGGGAAAGAACAGGCGGTGTGCCAGTGGTGCCCATCATGTGGCCCTGTTCTCCTTGGCTTTTACACTTTTTACCAAAACAATAATAGGTCATAAATTACAATTTGGTCGTTTGCAGTTCTTACTTAAATGTGCCATTGAAAAGCATGCAGAAAACTCATCTGTCATATATCTCTGAAATTCCACGCTTTTTTCTAAAGCTCTAGACTTTGTAAACTGTTAACATAAAAGGTGGCTGGGGGTGGTGGTTATATTATTTGTGTAGCCAATCAGAATGCTTTGAGATGCTTTCTGTCTGTCAGTCATTTTGTAGAGTGGCATGTCTTTGTTCATCTGTATTAAAATGGCATGAAGAAGACTATGGCACCTCTGAGGTTTTAACATCTCCCTGCGCTCAGCTTTATCACATTTCACATGGATGGGTAGTCACTATTATTCATTTTTAATAAGCATTCCCAAGGTGACTCTATTTAAACCCAACACTCATATTAATACAAGGTTGTTGCTCATGAGGGCAATAAATGAAACCCATACAGCTTTAATTCATAATCTGATTAACAGGAGCACAAGTACAGGTGCAGTTTTGTGTTTATGTTTTTACACTCTTGTTTATATACTACAGTAGTAGTCAAATATTTTTACACACCTATTCATCATTAGTCTTGTAATTTTCGAAATCGAAATAAAGACATCAAAGCTAGGTGGTGGCTTTTAAGGTTTATTATATATTTTGTTAATTTGATGGGGAGAAATCGCTCAAACATGCAGTATAAGTGAGATGATTGTACATTTTTTATTGTTAGAGCACTGGTTGGACTCCCACACTACACCAGCTCTTCACTTCCAGTTTCTTTGATGCTGAGTCTGTTGGCACTCGAGAACTGTGTGGGAACACGTGAGGGGGGCTGTGGGGCCGGGTTAATGAGTCCGAGGTTGGAGAAAATCAATTCTTTGGGTCTTTCCTGTTCGAATGAATGCACATGGGTGAAATAGGTTGTGTGATGAACTAGGATGCTTTTTATTGTATAATGTGCAGTGCTTTGTGTTTGACAAATGATTGCTGCTTTCTCAACATTAGTACTTGCCAAGTGACCAGTGACCAGTCGAGAATTGTAAAACAGTATAGGGTAGGCTATATCCCCCTGCAGAAAGAAAGAAAGAAAGAAAGAAAGAAAGAAAGAAAATGTAAAATACGTCAAAAGCTTTTAAACAAAGAGCTAGTTTTGTGATTCTATAGCTCTGCTTAAAAGTACGATCACTGAACCTGAATCGCGCACACACATAGACCGCAAGCCAATAGTAAAACGCCTGTTGCGCTCTCTTGTCTTTCTCAATGGCGCTGTGTGGAAGAATGCTGCCGACCCCCACCGACACCTTCAGCTCCTCGCATTTATCCCCTCAGCCTCCCGCCCCTCCTCTTCTTTATTGTGCTATTCCACTCATTTCAAACCATCAACCCATAAACAATCTGGGAATATCGCAGCCCTAAAATGATACATACATCTTGCGGGGCACTCTTATCGGAATTTAATGAATTCATTAATGGAATCTACGCCTCCCTGCGCGTGCAAAGGCACCAGTGTCCGAATTGCGAATGTATATTATTAGCGTTAAACTTATTATTGAAATTTCAGCTGGTTTGGCAAGAAAGGGCAAGGTCTTGCCTATTTATTAATTTGTCTGTTGCTTTCTGAAATTTGTCAATAGAATTGGCTATCGTTGAATACTATTTATTTGAGTTAATATATTGTTGGGCATTCCTAATAAAACAATTTACATATTTTAATAGATAATAGTATTAATAAAAGTATTTGTTAACATGCTGATATTTAAAAGATAAGCCACTGACAGCAAATCCCGTCGCTATCCCAGATAAAACCCTTCGGATGACCAAAGAAAAATCGATTCTGTGCAAAGAGCTGTTTGGTGTTTGTCAGTAGTTGAATATTGTTGAAAGAATAAGAAGTTGGGGAGGGGCTGGGGAGAATAGGGGGTGGGGAGACGGTGGGAGTCAAAATGATTTTCCCTCACAGACTGTGAGAACGCGTAGAATCGCATCTCAAACCGGGAAGCGGTTCATCCTCTCCAAGTGGACGCGCGTCTGGTTTCAGAGCCCGATTGATTTAACGCCGCGCCTGTGTTTCAGCAAGATCACCGACTTGCATTTGCTCTGTGGCAATGGGACCATAAAGGAACAAATTCCATCGCATTAAGAAAAAAAATTGACGGGAGACGTAAATAAATACGACTCGGGAAGACACATCACAAAGAATTGGACATGGAAACGCGCAGAGGAGATGCGATGTAACAGACTGACCAGGGCGCATATAGGATTTACTTATCGACTTGAAAATTTTGCTGTAAAAGGTTTCTAGCATTTCTTCAGGTACATTAGTTAGTGTTACAAACAAGAATGAACCGAAAGCAGATGTCAAGATTCTGGAGCGTGCCGATGCTCTCCGTCCTCCTGGCTGTCTTCTTGGTGCCGTTGTTTGCACATGGTAAGATGTTTTTGAAACATGCATATAAATCACAAGATCGTTAAGAATCTTCAAAGACGAGCTGACATTACAGAACAGCATTGCAAGATGTGAATGTCGGTCAGTGGTGCAGCCGCTGCTGGGTTTTGCTGCGCGCTCATGACTGTGCGCGCCTGCTGCTGTTGTGCAGCGCCGCGAAATGTAGGTTAAATTTCGAATTGGGGTATTTGGGATACGTCCAAAATTGAACGCAAAAAATGCCACATTGAAAACAAATGATATTTTGCACGCATGCAAGCGCGCGCTGACATTACATGTGGATATTATTTCGCAGAATCACATTGACCTTAAATCATTTTACGCACACATTTATTTCCCTTGGTTTTTAACGTAGTAGTTGTAGTGCGAGTATAGTAAAGCATGTGCCGAGTACTGCTGTGATTTCGCCAAAGAGCAGCTGTTGTCACTATGGCAATGATGGAGGCACAAAGGCAGGATTACAGTACCGAATAATTTACGTTCGGACATTCTCGCGCAGCACGACCCTGCTCGCAAATCTTACTTGTTTACGGTTGCGGTTTAATTTTACGCACGGATTTTATGGTTGTGAACCTCGGTCGCTTTGGTATAGTTGAAACGTGCCATTCCTCCGATTTTCTGGAATGGATGGAGGACCAACCCAATGGGAATTGACCGTTTCCTTGAGCACTGATGTGTTTAAAATTCCGATAGATTACTGAGCATAACAGATGAGCTCATCCTCTTTCTGTCATTGCCCAGCTCATTTGCAATCTCAACGGTCTCAAACCAAAAATTTTGCGTTGGTGCATGAAAGGTGATCCATTGTCCATCCATTTGGCTGCTCATTTTGAACACTTCCCCACCCAGCAACAGAACATGGAACATGTCTGGGTGTTCACAATGGTTCAATAGCAAAGAAATGCATATGAATAAGAAATGATGACAGTTATTGATTTTTTATGTTTGTTTATTACATTATTTGTAGCAGTAAGCTTCATCAGCTGTACACCTTTGTTAAAGCTTGTGTGATGGCGACCACTATGGAGTCAGTCAGGTAAAAATGATGTCACCCTCGACCATGCCCTTTTATTGTTGTTCGGCACGGTGTGCATTTTGAAAAATTACAGCCAAATCTGTATAATCTTTATTTGACTAAATTGGCTGCTGTGGAGTGGTGATGCATGAAGGAAAAAGATACCCTAACAACTGGCCATTTTGGACAGCTTTTTCCAATCCATTAGTTCATCATGGTGCGGTGTCCTCCGCAGTGAATTTCATTTGTCCCAGTAACTAATTTGATAATGTATTCCTTTCAGTGCTTTAATCACTTTTTGCTGAATAGCCTTTTTTATTGTCTCAAGAGTCTAGTGGACACACGGCTGCCGTCGTCTGTGCTGGACAGGTTTGGCTGCCGATCTAGACAAAAAGGTGTCGCCCGCCATGTCTTGCTGATCGGACCATTATGTTTGACTTAATGTAATCTTTTTGTATTTTATGTTTAGTGTTTTACACTGCACATAACTGCTCTGATCTCAACAAACAGAAAACTCTTTGGATTTTAATATGCTGTTTGATATATTGACCCAAACATGATTAATAGCAGTTTGATATGCAAGTGAAACCTGTTACTGGCCATCAAGCTAAAGCAGAATGCACTTTGATGGATTCTGGATCCCCTTGAGCTGATTGATCGAGATCAAATGATCTTTGGGGCTAGTCCTTATTCATAATCACAATGATAACTTTCACAAATGCGGTTCTGAATCATTTACAGTCGAAAAATGAGAGATGCCTGCAATTTGGCCTTGACGCCTAGCAGTGACTGCTTCTGCGGCCACCGTTCTTTGTTCCAGGCGTATGATGTCATTTGCACAGTTCTAAAATGACATGTTGCGGTTTAGTCCTGTTGGATCATCAACAGTCAATTTTTGAAAATAAAATCATGGTTGTTGTATGGATGCATTTGTGCATTATACATTCGATTCATCACAGCGGGGACAAGACATTTTTAATATGGTGGATTAATTTACTAAAAGAAATATCTTGATTCCTTGATTTGCATTATTCCAAGCAAGCAGAAATATGAAGGAAAATATATGATGTTCATGTGGGTTGCTGCCATTTTGTGTTTCATCAGACACATAACGGATCACTCCACCTCTAATGTATCCTAATGTGTAACTTCATATAGGTAGTGATAAGAATGAAATGTAATCTATTTCAGATCTTTTCTGCTGATTATTTAGCTCATCGATGTAATGAAAATAGCAGAAAGGATGAACATAAAACATCAGTGGCTGTGCAGCTGTTATGAAACAGAGCTGTGTCTACATTCAACAACCATTTTTTAATCGTAGGCTCGGGTGGGATTTCTTTTTTAGGTGTTTCTTGCTGACTGAACGTATGAATTTGCACCGATGGTTTCCTGCACGCCGCATTCGAGCTCAGCCGACACATTCGCTCTGTACTGTGAGGGCAAGCCGGTTCCCATGGCAACACATCCCTCCTCCATCCCACCACCTGTTGAGTACAGAAATGAAAAGATTTCTGCATCTGAAGGTGGAGAGACATTTAGTGGCAGATGTTTGATTATGTCTCAAGGTCAAAAGATCAGACTGTTAATGGCTGAATAATTGGCCGATGTAAAAATTGAGTGTAGCGTTGGGTTGCTAGGGTGGAATAAAAATGTTCACTCCATTCTTGCGCGTGGAAATGACTAGCCGAGGGATTTGGATGTAAAAAGGCAGAGAATGAAGATAAGATCTTTCAGTTTCTCTCTTTACACCTAACAAATGAAACAGGTTGTTGTTGTGTTGACAGCACTGATCTATGTTTTCTACTCCACTGCGTCAATTTACTCTGTGTCCCTTCATATTTATATTTCTCATCAGCTTATAATTATTTTTTGTTTTTTGGCACAAGGACAGAGACAAACGGGTATTGGTTACAAACGGGTATTGACAGAGAATTAGTACAGCTGTGATCCCAGGTGACGGAGTTTGACAATCGGACACAATTCCATGCTGAATTAAATATGATGATAGTTTACATATTTTGTTTCTTTTAGTTTAGTAAGGACAATATGGGACCCTGGACCACAAAACCCATCAAAAGTAGCACGGGTATATTTGTAGCAATAGCCAACAATACATTGTAATTGTCAAAATTATAGATTTTTTTATGGCAAACATTGTTAGGATATTAAGATCATGTTCCATGAAGATTGTTTGTAAATTTCCTACCATAAATATATCAAATCTTAATTTTTTGAGTGGGTGCAGCAAAATTGTGAACAAAAATGGCCAGAAACACGCCTACAAACTTCGCTCGCTGCCCGCTCTTTGGGAATTACCCACTCGAGTTTGGTATCTATGTAAAGCTTAGAAATTCTGCTTTCGGGTTCATCTACTCTTCACAACGTCATTTAAAACAAACCTGTTTTTTCTTAGCAACGACCTGCTACAGCGCCTCTGATGGACAACTCCTAAAGGCGATTTTCTCAATATTTCGATTTTTTTCACCCTCAGATTCCAGATGTTTAAATAGTTGTATCTCGACCAAATGTTGTCCTAATTGTTTTGATATTGTCGTAATAATCCGTACATCAATGGAAATCTTATTTATTCAGCTTTCAGATGATGTAAGAATCTCAATTTAAAACAATTTACCCTTATGACTGGTTTTGTAGTCCAGGGTCACATAGATTTTTAGGGTTGTTCTTTAAATGGTGTCACATAACGTTGTTGGTCTTGACCTCTTAACCTTCAAACAATATATGACATGAAAGACAGTGACAGAAAAACAGTCATGCAAGGCTATTCTAGTAGTGGGGTCCTAGAGTTATACCTCCCACAGTTCTTGCTAGGGCAGACGGCGATCAGAAAAGTGTCTGAGCTACAGACAAGCTGTCACCGCTCATAGACGTCCTGCTTTGATGTCTGAAAGTTTCACAAAGACTTCTCCCTGATTCATGAGACTGTGGCCATCTTTCCTCATTGTCCGCTACAGAAGCCCTGAATTTTGGAACATGCTCCTAAATGACCTCCTCCCCCTTCAGGGCTGTATTGGGGTGCCTGAGAAAAAACGGGTAACCAAGTATTATGTAACAAGGTTTGACCATCTGAAAGAAAAGGGGAAACACAAGGACCCTTTTGTGTCCGCTCAGACTGCGCTCTGTCCGGGGCCCCCGATTTTGCACTTCTGTAACGCGTTCTGTCTGGGAGACGCATTAAATAGTATGGCAGGAGATCTTGGATAATGCCATGGCTGTAAAGATCTGACCCAGGTCCGGCTATTTAACCCACGTTCAGTTTATTTTACAGAATAAATAGTCATGACTCTGGTTTGTAGAATCCTAGTTGAAAGGAGATCCGTCTCTAAATGAAAGTGTACAGTTTCAGAAATCCTGGTTCTGATTAGGTTACCGGCGAGTATCTGTGGCGCTAATGGTTGAAAATCGATGTGCATTGACTGTTATCTCTTATGAATTTAGGCCTTCCACACCACAGTTTGTTTTCCCATCCGTGTTTAGATTAACGCTTGCACTCCGCATGAGTCACTCTAAAACATCATTATGCAATTTACCAGATCCACTAAACAGCAAACATCGTTACGCTGGTTAAACGACAGTTTTATTACTTCACATTTGTTGTTTTCCTAATGGTGTAAAACACTTTCTTTTAATGCATGTAGATGTATCATACTGTAATTGTGCATCTGATTTTATGTACTGTAGTCCTAGAACATTTGATTGATGTTGTCTTCCTGTACGAGTCTGTATTAGTCATCGTAACTTTTGGGCCATAACGTTCGGTTGGAAATAAATAAAAAATCAGCAATGGTATGCTTGAAATAATTATTTATAATTTGTCCTAAAAATATGGAAGGTGAGTTCACTTTGATTTTAACCCATTATTTTAATGTAGAGAAACCTGCAATTTTCGAACAGAGATGGTAATTGAGAGGCTAAGATATCTTCAAAATCTTCAAAGGTGCAATCTGTGACATATTTTTTGTGAAAAATAAACAATAATCATCAAAAGTGGATATGTGAATAATTATAATGATGATTTATAAGTTATAAGTAAAACTGTGCTGTCAGGTCAGATTTTTGCGGGGAAATACGGTTTGATGTTATTGGACTCATAAATGCAATTTAATTTTCTAATAGAAATGGCAAAATAGAAACAAAATGTTTAAATCTATTTATTTATTTAAGTAAGTACATTTTTTTATTTTATCATATAGTTTCTGTCCTTCTTAAAGGTCCGATGTGCAATTTTTAGAGGATCTTTTTACAGAAATGCAATATAATAAACAACATACCTGTGAATATGTCTTCAGAGGTGTATTAAGACCTTACATAATGAAGCGCTGTGTTTTATTACCTTAGAATGAGCTATATCTATCTACATTCACCATGTTGTTTCTTCAGTAGCCCTAAACGGACAAACTGCTTTACAGAGCATTTCGTAAATAGGTTATCTGCTTCAGCAAAGAAGCGAAAATGTGACGACATCTTAGTCAGCCGCCGCAGTACTTCGAAAGGAGTGGAGTGAGCCGTGGGTTGCAATTTGCAACCTCACCACTAGATGCCGCTTAATTTCATACACTGGATCTTTGATCTTGTATCTTCATATTTCGTGAGTCAATTTTTTTGCCATAAACCATTAATAGTCACCCTTTGTTCATCTTTGGGTTTTGCAAATATCTAACCAAACCAATTATAAATATTTAGGTGCATGTCAACTTTGACAATCTATCCTAATGTTACAGATCGCAGCTTTAAAATCAACACAGCGTTCTTTGTTTGTGCACATTTTGTGAAAACATATCGGACACTAAAGATATTTGTGTCAACAGAGATTATTTTGATATTTATGTGTTCTGCTCCAATTGTTTTGACATCTCTTTGTCTGTTCAAATAATCCTTTGTGGTTTTCTTAATTTTTTTACTCTTTATCTGTTACAGTAAGTGTGTTTTTATACCCAGGTGATGAACATCATTCCTTACCTGATTTATTTGTTCTAAATAATGGGATATTTTATATCCCAAAGGAGTTTTTAGGAGTTTGTGTAGTTCTACAGTGTCTTGCTGATGATGATGTTGGTGGTGTGTTTATGCTTTTGAGAAGTGATCTGTTTGAAAGTCATATTCATCTCTCAAGAATTCAGTTCTCAGTTTGCTCGTGTTTTCACAATGCTCTATCAGAGTCATCTTTTCAGATTTGTCTCAGAAACATCGCACTGGTGATTCACATCCACTAATAAAACCCAGACCAAGCACATCTGGCCATTTTTGGGAACCTTTCCGTGGTGGCAGCCCTCCAAAGATGCCAAAAGAGACGCCAGAAAACTTTAGTCTCCACTGTCACACGTGATGTCTCGGACACATTCATTCTGCTTCTTTATAAGTGTTTACAGAAGCAACACACCCATGTTCATTGGAAAAAATGTTCTGACAATACCCAACGTTTGCTGTCAGATAATGATACAGGAGAATAAACACAGGACAACCGTCTTTAGTGCTTTAAGCAGAGACTGTCATGTAAGTTTGCTTACAATTTGGCTCCGGTTAACAGGCAGGCAGACGATCAGATGTTGCGTTTTTTTTAACCGTGATGGTGGCCGGCTCCATTTTCTTCATCGTGAAATGTGCCACCGCCATTCCCGAAATACACTTGATTTCCTGTGTAGCAGAAGCCGCAACATATTTTCGAGCTTTTACTTTTCGAGTGTCTCTCTTTATGTCCAGATGTTGTAGAAGCATTTAAACAATGGTGAAATGTTTTAGTGAGGTTTTATTGAGTTATGAGGGAATTTCATTGGGGGTCTTAAAGGGTTAAAAAAAAAGAACCACCTAAAAATAAAATTCTGTCACTTATTCACCCTCGTGTCATTTCAAACCTGTATGTGACTCTTTCTTATGTAAGACACAAAAGAAGATCTTTTGAGAAGTGGTTCAGTGGTTTTGTGTGCATTACAAGTCAGTGTTGTTTGGTTACCAACATTCTTCAAAATATTTCCTTTTGTGTTCTGCAGAAGAAAGTAAGTCATACAGGTTTGGAATGATATGAGGGTGAGGAAATAATGAAAGAATGTTTATTTTTGGATGAACTATCCGTTTAAGGCCTGTTCACACCATGGACTATAATGATCATATTCATGTCATATTTATTCCAAGTGTGCATGCTGCAGTTTCACATTTTAAATGCCAGAGCAATTTAAATTAGAATTAATTTTGATTGACTGTCAATGTTTTATTGTTCATATTATATCTATTATGCCAATCGTTGGTCCATTGAAAGCTATTGTGCTTCTAGTCTTGGCCACTAATCCCTAATCCTGCTTTTGTGAGAACCATATAAAGTACATTAGCAAAATAACTGCTTAATCTAAAGGTTTGATAAAGAGGCTTTTTAAAAACATTGGAGGACATACCACTGAGAACTAAAAACTGATGCTTACATTCCGAACCAGTGCTTTGTTTTTGCTTGGTTGGATGTATAAGTTTTGTTGAGTTCTGACCGTAATCTTCTCTTCCCATAGGTAACACTGTGGTGGGTAACGAAACCGAGGCGGATATTGCTGTTAATGTGACCTCCTCGCCCACCGAAGGTGCAGAAGAAAAGATTGAGGAGGTGTCACGGTCAACCATCGCCACGGTCCTGACTCTTCTCACCGAACGAAAGGACAGGGAAGAAGAAGCCAGCGGCATGCTGGAGGAGGTCTTTTCACCAACTCCTAATAGCACCGAGGTCGCCACGACCACCTTGGCACCCCCGGAGATCAGCCCTGACTCTGCTGAGACCGACCACTTGTTACCCCATTCAGTATTGGAGGAAGAGGAACCAGAAGAGGAAGACGACTACGAGAGGCCGCATGCGACTACAGAACCACCCTTGCAGGGCATGGGAGACGAGGAGACCACTGTGTTTGACCTCGACAGTAACACGTTACCTCCTACGGTCCCCTCCACCACCTCGCCCCCTTCTCCCTCCGACGTCACCGTAGATTTCTTCGACTCTGACTCCCGGCGTAAGAACCTGGACCCGCCGTCTCTGTCACCCCATGAGCTTCAGGGCCGCGACCCCACCTCCTGGGCCATGCCAAGCAATTACGACTACATGACGCCATACGACGACAGTGTGTCCCCCACTACAGACGATTACACCAGCACTACCGAAGCCTACGATGATGATATTTCCACCACCCCCTCCACCCAAGCCCCTCCCACCACAGTTTTCCAACCCTGATAACACGCTGATCAAGGTAGCCACTGTGGAGGAGAGCCCTCGCATTCCACCCAGCGAATCCAGCAATGGATGTCAGCAGGGTTTTATTCTTATCAACGGCACCTGCAGGTCTCCATGTGACCTGAAGCCCAACTACTGCTTCAATGGTGGCCAGTGTCACAGCCTGGATGGAACTCAGGTGTTCTGCAGGTAAACGTTCAGAAGAATCTGTGTTTTTTTTATCGTACTTAAAGGGACAGTTCTTCCAAAAATAAAAAATAGAGAAAAAATGTATCCACGCTCATGTTGTTGAAAACCTGTATATGACTCTTTCTTCTGTGGAACACAAAAAAACATATTTTAGGAAATGTCTCTGTGGTGTCGTGTTCAAACGAAGTCAATGGGGGCCAATGTTGTTAATTACCAACATTCTTCAAAATATCTTCTTTTGTGTTCTGCAGAAGGAAGAAGTCATACAGGTTTAGAGTGACCTGAGGGTGGGTAAATTATCAAGTCATTTTTATATTTAGGTAAACTGTCCCTTTAAAATGCTAAAATTCCCCTTAGACTTTTAGAGAAGATAAACGTGCCCAAGCATAGTGTTTTTGTTTTGTTTCCAAGTACAAATCAAAACATTTTAAAACAAAGACGTATTTGCTTGTGATAAAATATAGGACAAATATTGCTTACAAAGAAATCTAGCATAATTTAGTGAGGTCTATGCTTAAATCAAGATAAAAAGCTACTTGCAAAGAGTGTTTATACATTCTTTCTTTCAGCGTAAATCTCACTAAATTAAACCACGTAAATGTGTTGTTTTAAGAATGTTTCGATACTTTTAGTGAAAAACTAAGTATGAATTTTTTTCCATGTAGAGACTTCAACACAAAATGAAAAATCATTTACTCACCCTCATGTCATTCCAAACCTCTATGACTTTCTTTCTTCTGTAGAACGCAAAAGAATCAAATTGTGTAAAAGCATTGGTAACCAAACAACCTAGAACACCATTGAGTTACATTGTATGTACACAAACCCACAGGGACATTTCTCAAAATATCTACTTTGTGTTCCACAGAAGAAAGTCAAATAGAGGTTTTGAACGACTTGAGAGAATAAATGATGACAGAATTTTATTTTTAAGGCTTTCAAACTTTATGGACTAGTTAGAAATCACCCGAAACGCCTAGAAATGCCCTTGCAACTACCCAGAACACCTTAGCAAAACACAGTCAGAACACCTTAGCAACCACATAGCAACACACTAGCTAGCATCACTAGCAAAACTCGCACAAGAACAACCCGAGTGCTCCAAAGCACAAAGCAGCACATGTTTTTCTCCATCCTTATGAGCAAAGTTTATTAGGAAACTTTCAGCTCGCTGCCAGATTAGTTTCAACTGTTCTTGCCCAAACATGTGACCCACATGTGCACTGGTTTCAAGACACGTATTTGGACCTTGATTTGTTTTCACATGTCTTGCATTAGGACTACAATGCTCGCTCGTACAAGAAACATATTAAGAAGTTTAATTTAGAAGAATGAAAATAACATCGTTCCTCAGACCATCAAAAAATCCACCAACTCTACCACCAGATGTATTTACCATTGCAGTAACTGCTTTACAATAAACCCAGTTTTAAACCTCAGTCAACGTGAGGATTACGTTTAAAGATAAAATAAGTACGAGGAAATATGATTTGTGATTTATACAGGAAGATTAGGTTGACACAGGGAGGGAGGGGGTGATCTGAGACCAGTGAAAACTGCTCCCTGAAAATAAGTTTTTCCACTTTTTGGGGGGGGGGGGGGCATAACGAATATGCGTTTTTTTGGCAGGGCACACCTGCCTTATCCAATACGGCGATTCAATTCTCAAGGTTTAATTTTAGCTGCTCTTAGTAGTGCATGAACGTGAAAATCTGAGTATTCAATGTTCTTGACATCCAGAGGTATTTCACAGTGTGATTATGACCTCGGGGCTTCCTCCGGGCCAGCCTGAGACTATTAACAACTTATTTACGGCCATAAATTTCGCCGCAATAGCTCTGGCTGTGACCCCAACCTTCACGCCAGCCCAGAGGTCACGGTCTGCAGTAAATTCTTAAATTTGCTCGTTCATTCTGATGTATTACATGACCAGAGATAATGTTTATTGCTCAGAAATGGCTCTTTGATAGAATAAGAGCTTTAAGTATAAATGTGGTCTCGGACGTTTATTCAGAAAATTCTTTAGGGAAAATAAAAAAACACATTGGAGTTTTTGATAGACAGTAGAGTATATGTGTCAACATTGATTTTGGAAAATAAACAGTGGGTCTGACAGTTTATACGAGGATTTTTGTAGGAGGCATATTTGAGAAAAGAGAGTAAATTGATAATGAGGGTAAAATGACCTCTCAATCTAATCCATTTGAGATTTTGAACATCTCACTTGCTTTTTCCCTACATGTTTTCTCTCTTCCTGTTGTGTTGGATTAAAAAAAAAACCCATAAAATAATACCATAATATCAGCAGTTATTTCACATGTTTGTCGTTTTCATACATTCAGATACATGTCGATACATTCAGCGTATCAAACAGTTTATTATTTCTCCAAGCATTCTGGGTAAGAGCATCTGCCTAATACCATATGTATATATCTGTATACATGTTAAAAAAGTCACAATCAAAGTGTATTACGATGTTCCTGTGTTTGCAGTGCAAATAGATGCCCCACCAGTGACCCCTCAAAGTCAAAGTGGGTCAGTAGAAGTCTGGGCAGCTGTGTCCCATGTGGCCTTTGTTTATATGAGGCTCGTCTGAACACTGATTTATTCAACACTGTGATCTTATTAGAGGATGAATTTTAATGGCTCAGACATCTTTTCATAGCATTGTCCCCAACCCCCCATGCGCATGCAGTTTTAGTGATCTGTCTGTGTGTGGCCATAAGACAGCCGCGCTTTCATGTCATAAACATGTTTTTACCAGGGATTCGAAAGTGTTTTTAAAGCATTTATATTATTACTCAGCGGTTGCTCTTACAGCTTAGTAGAGTTCTGTTTGAGACTGTTCCGCTGTGTATCATAATTTATCTCCGATATAAGAAATAGTAGGAAATTTGTTAAATGCTCGAATAATAATGAATAGTAGAACATTTATATTTAGACATTTTATTACATTTCTGATTGGTATTTTGCAATTCTCAGCACAGTCCATATAAAGCCGACATTTCTTTTGAAATTTTTGACCCTTATTACTAGGGTCTGATACTCATATGAACAGTATGATTTGTGGAGATGATGAGAGTTTTGTCAGTCTCCATTTGCACTCATTGTTTTCTTTTCAACAGAAAGCGCTATCTCGCTTCAATTTTTTTACTATTTTCATTCCTCTTTTTCTTGGTGTAAGTCATTCACAGGAGGACGTAAAAAACAAATGCACAGTTTGGAGAAATCTAGTGTTTGAAGAAAAATGCAAGTGTGACTCGGAGCTCTCGGTTTGCCAGCATGAAAACAGATTGAGGCATTTCAGACTTGGTTCACAAAAAGTGTTTTTTGTTTGCGTTTTCAGATGATTTAATGTTCAGGCAAAATCGATTTTCTGGATGTCTCAGTCTGTATATGGCATGACTCTTAACTGATGTTCTCGTCAGACAAAATTAGATTCATTCTGGAAGTCCCACAGAACATCTTTTCCATATTAATGAATCTTTAACCCAGCGATGGGATGTGTTGCTGTTGAAAGACATGTATTTCTTGGGTAAAGGAGTGTTCCAGACAGAAAACAAATTCAGCACATTTTTTATTATTTGGGGGCGTAGTATCAATTTCCATTTATTTTCTACCCATCATTACCAATTTTTTAATCAACATATACGATTTACATTTATGCTTTTAAAGGAATAGTTCACTTTAAAATTAGCCTCTGCGAGCATGTTCACGACTTAATACGCAATCATGTAAAACAGGTTAGGCCTGACATATTTCAAAAGATTTAAACATCCCTGATAAGCACACAAACTAACCATTTTAAACATAATCTTGCACAAAGACATATAACGTGTCTCTCAACATCCAAGAACTTTTGAACAGTCTTCGTTCTCCACACTTGTAAACTCTGGGTCAGAACTTCCGCTTACCTTTCCAACGTGATTATGTACGTTGCTACATGGAGGCACTCCATATATTTATTTTTATTTTAAAGTGAACTATTCCTGTAAGACATCTAGAAATCTGGCAATTTTGGAACACAGAAGATATTTTGAGAAAAGTCTCAGAGGTTTTGTGTCCATACAGTGGAAGTCAATGGGGGCCAACGTTGTTTGGTTACTCAACTCAACTCAACTTTATTTTAATAGCGCTTTTTACAATTTCATTGTTACAAACCAGCTGTACATGAGACATATTGACTATAAGCAAATCAATTAAAGTTATATACCTGTAAAAACAAGAAAAAGGGGAAAAAACTCAAGACAGACATACCCACATACAAACGCTCCCCACCCACAATATGCACACGTACTTACACACATAGAAAAGGTCACACATGCACAGTGAAAGCACACATTTAAGATAAAGGAGAGAGAAACACAGGTCAAATATTAAACAGACTATAAATTCCTATATGCAATATTAATTATGTAAAACTTTAGAATTCTAATTCTAAAGCAGCCTCCCTGGCCAGGCAAATAGTGCAAAAACAGTATGCAAACTGTGGCGAGGAACCCAAAACTTCAATCGAGAGAAAAAAACCCTCAGGAGAACCCAGGCCCAACCAGGGGATTCCAGTTCCCCTCTGGCGAAAGCTGCTGACTCTGCACAAGCTTGACAGTGCTTGCACAACAAGGCTAAATACAAATTAATAAACTTACTAATAAGGTAAATTATAGATTTAAGATTATCATTAATATTCTAATAGATTTAAAAATGTTGTAGTGAAGACGTGTCAAGTCGCTGCGTCCTTCTTTATCCAGCTCTATCATCTCAGCTCTTGTCAGGTCATCGCTTACCATTATTCGCTCTACCTTTAGGTTTGGACATGAACTGCATCCTGCTCGCTGTGGTAACCTTGGAACAATGAGACAAGACTGGCTGAGAGTAGAGTACTGTTCGCTCAAATACTGTGGGGAGCTAAACCATGTAGGGCTTTGTAGGTAATAAGCAAGATCTTAAAGTTAATGCGATGCTTTATAGGTAACCAGTGCAAGGTTGACACTACCGGGCAAATATGCTCGTACTTTTTTATACTTATAAGAGACTCGAGATGCCGCATTTTGGACTGGTTGGAGTTTTTGTACTGAGCCTGCTGGGCAACTACCTAGCAGTGCATTACAGTAATCTAGTCTTGATGTCATGAATGCATGAACTAACTTCTCTGCATCTTACAGTGACAGCATATGACGTAGTTTAGATATATTCTTAAAATGGAAAAACGCAATTTTACAGGTGTTGGCGACATGGCTCTCACATTACAGATTACTATCGAATAGAACGTCAAGATTCTTAGCTGACGACGAGGGTTTTATGGAGCATCCGTCAATAGTTAAGCAGTATTCTTGGTTGTTATGTACTGCGGTTTTCGGTCCGATAAGTAACACTTCTGTTTTGTCCGAGTTCAGTAATAAAAAGTTGTTACTCATCCAGTTTATATCGACTATACATTCCATTATTCAATGGAACTGCTGTGTTTCATCAGGCTTAGAGGAAATATAAAGTTGAGTATCATCAGCATAACAGTGAAAGCTATCTCTGTGTCGCTTTATTATATCTCATAGAGGTAGCATGTATAATGCGAAGAGCAAAGGCCCTAAGACTGAGCCCTGTGGGACACTGTACTGGACTTGCGATTTGCGTGACACCTCATTGTTTATTGCTACAAATTGAAATAGGTCGGATAAATAAGACTTAAACCATTTTAAGGCTATTCCCTTAATACCAACATAATTTTCGAGTCTATGTAGGAGTGTGCTGTAGTCAATGGTGTCGAATGCAGCACTAAGGTCTAGCAGCACCAATAACTAGATAAACCTCGTTCAGACGCAAAAAGCAGATCATTTGTAACTCTGATCAAAGCAGTCTCTGTACTGTGACATTCTCTATATTCAGACTGGAAAGTCAACATCTTTCCTCAAAATATCTTATTTTGTGTTCTGCAGAAGAAAGTCATACAGGTTTGTAATAACATGAGGGTAAGTAAATCATATATCCTAAACATTCATTTGAGACCCTTGTGCTGAAGCTTTTACAAGCCGGTTTGGCTTTGAAAGATCAGTACATGATTGTTTTTTTGCAGATGGACTAAGAGCATTGTTGTGACAGGCACAGCGGGACCTGATTAATGATTGGTCCTAATCCAGTCTCGATCCTTCTCAGGACCCTGGCTTATTACCATTGGGGGTCTTCAAGTGAGTGGGCTCTCCATCTGGGGATCACCAGGGCCATTGCATCTTTGCAAACTAAATACAAATCTTTGGCAACACGGAATAAAGTGCCATTGCTCAGGGAGTTAGACTTTCAGGAATTTTGAGTGACGTTGTGTCAGCAGTGTAAATCTCATGCTTACAGTTAATGTGCTCAGGATTTGGCTGCGCTTAGTTTGCTGCTGTATTGATGCTTATTTAAGGGACGCTTGAGTTTCATCAATCTTCAGAATTGGATCTGAGTTTACTGCATGTTTAGAACTTTCATGTTGTCATGTTCATGTTTGGCCCCATATAGTTGCTTGTCTTAAATCAGCATAACATAGATGTAAAATGTCACAGTCAACATTAAAATTTGTGAAGTGGAAAATAGACAGAACTGTGTTTATATATGACTATATGGTTATATGACAGGAGAGAAAGACTGAAAGACGTACGGCAGAGCAGAGACTACAAGAGAGAGCAAAATAGAGGCAGACAAAGCTGAGATTTGGTCCTAAGAGATGATGGAAGTGTCCTCACTGCATCTGTTTCAACTACTGCCTGCTACTGCTCAGCTTGGGTTGTTTGGCATCCATCCATCTCAACACTCAATCCTCTAACACACACACACATAAACACGGTCTTAGCAGGACCATCTGTCCACACGGCAGTTTCATAAACTGCACATATTTCCACACAGAGGTTAACAGCACAAATTCAACCCTCTGCCAATGGAGCCACTCAGATCTACCCAGTCAACATATATCCCCTTTGAAACTGACATAACTTAATTGTAAAAATTACGATTCGTTCATCACTCACTCACACTCATGTTATTCCAAATCTGAATGACTTTCTTTCTTCTGTAGAACAGAAAAGAAGACATTCCTCAAAATATCTTATTTTGTATACAAATAATTTGAACGACATGAGAGTGAATAAATGATGACAGATTTTTTATTTTTGCATGAGCTATCTACATTTCTAATACCAAAGCAAACTCACTTAGCTGCTCAGTTGCTGCTAGTGCTTTTGTATATTTTTTATCTAAAAAGCTCTCCGCATGCATTATTGTTGCATGAAAGAGTATTATTAGAATTTCCTCTTTTTGTGTTCAACTTTAAGGAGCAGTTGACCCCAAAATGAAAATCTTGTCATAATTTACTCATCCTCGTGTTGCTCCAAATCTGTATCAATATCTTTGTTCTGATGAACACAAAGAAAGATATTTGGAAGAATGCCTGTAACCAAACAGTTCTTGGCCTCCATTGACTGCAATAGTAGGAATAAATTTTTATAATTTTCTTCATGTTGAACACAAAATAATAAGATATTTGTGGGATGTAGGAAAGCAAACAGTTCTGGGGCACTATCGACTAACATTGTAATTTTTCCTACTATGGCAGTCGATGTTGGCCAAGAACTGTTTGGTTACAAGCATTCTTCCAAATATCTTTCTCTGTGTTTATCAGAACAAAGAAATTCATAAAGATTTGGAAAAACTCGAGGGTGGGTAAACGATGAACTTTTATTTTAGTTGAACTTTTATTTTTTTCTCATCATATCATTATGAGAAAATTATGTAAATAAAAGTTTCAGCTAGTGATTTTGGCTAAAGTGTTTCTTTAAATCAGGCTAACGGGTTTATTTCTGTATAGTCTCTGTTCAGGGAGACTGTTAGGGAAAAATATGACAGACTGCACTACAGATTCAACTTCAGATGTGTTCAAAAGGTTTTACAAGCCAGACGCGAACACAAGCTATGAACACGAGTGGGTGGAGGAAAGACAGATAAACAGATAAAAAAAGAAAGATGGAAAGACTGCAATTGAAAAGCCCCTGAAAGGAGGGTTGGGTTGGAGAAGAGACAGAAGAGAATGGGTGTAGAATGTAATTTAGATCGCAGGCAAACACGCAGAGGAAACAAACACAGTGAAAGAAGCTTTGAGATCTCGAAGGGTGGATGAAAAACAGCTGAAAAAACGGGATGCTTTATACGGCACGATGTAGAGAGGCATTTAAATGCGTGATCTCATCAACACGCCCGTCACTTCTCCCTTCTGGGATTGAATGCCCTTGGTGGCAGCATGCCAACCCCTCTCGTTCCCTCTCGTCTCGCTCCTGGTTGGCGCAGACACAAAGGGGCATACAGGATGCTGTGGTGAAAAGGAGTGTAACCTCAGACCCCCCTCCCGTGACCACCAAGGCTGTGAATGAAGATGACTTCCTTTCTCTCTACACATTTACATTTTAATGTGTGCATGTGCAGTTGAACGAAAGGACGAGGTGGCCATGGTTCCTTCCTTTTTGTCTGCAAGATTGAAACACGTATGTGCAAAATGAAACTTTTGCCTCTATATCGGTCATTTCTGTTAAAAACATAAAATTGCATGCTGCTTCACATATTTATTTTTAAAGAGTTTGAGGTCAAATGACATTAAAGTTAAAATTTCTGCTAAAGAAAAAAATAAAACATTATTATAAGCATACTGTTGTGAATCAGGTAAAGGTGAGAAGACTGTTTCAAATTTTTATGTATTTGCTTAATAACTGAATTTCTGTTTAATTTTAACAAAACGTTACGAAGCTTTGCAGCTTTTGCGCAATTTGATAAAGTATAATGTAATTTCATTATAAATATAATATTAAATGGTGTTTATGTAAACATTGACAAAATTCATATTTTGAACATATAGGCATTCAAAACGTAGAGTCTTTCACTTGCGCCAATACGGATAAGCGGTTTTTATGACATCATACTGCATTGAAGCTTTTCGAAAGAGGATGAGTCAAACAGTATGTCCCGCCCTAACTCTGTGTTTTCTTGGAAACCATGTCAATAATTTGAATCGAAGTTGCACTTTTCAAGGCAGTTAAGTGGGTCCTTAAAAATCTAGTTTCATGTTTACTCGGTCGGATGGGTTTTTAGGGGGAATTTGCATACGATTCATTCCTTTATTCTTGGATATGTCCAAAATTATATTTAACACAGCTGTATATTAAACATTAGGTATCTTCTGATTGGCTGTGATTGTGTCGCTGGAATCAGATGTAATCTTACTGTTTGTTCTGTGTGCAAAATGGAGGAGGAAGTGTTTAGAGTACTGATGGAGAGAATTCTGATGCCCATGTGCTTGTTTTCCTGACAAATCCCAGATCCAAACCCAAGCGCTCTGCAGCCTTTTTTGGTAGCGGCACTTTAAATACATGCTCACGCATTGACACACACGCACAGGATTGCACATTTTGAAGGCAAATGTCATTTGAGTTTAAGGTGTAACATGTTTACTTCTCAGCGTGACTGTGCGAGTCGTGACTGTCTCTAAAGTCTGCGTGCACTGACTTTACAGTCCAGAACCGGGGTTTTAAGTCCAGGACACTTAAGATACTTTAAATGAGATAAAAACAGTGGCATTAAATGGTTATAATGCTTAGGCTGTACATTTTTATTTGCCCTTGGTGCAGGAGAGGCACTGAGACCCATGCATAATTCATATCGAGCCATAGACAACATGCAGAGTCAACACACATTTTGGGAAGGGCATTGAGGATTCAAAAAGTGTTTGGATATCAACCGTGTGTTTGATTTGTTTATTTAGAAAAAGTACTGCATTCATAGAGAATTCACAATAATTGGATAGTTCTTTTACAAAGCCCAATAAGGGCGTCTCCTCCTTGTAGCTCTCCTATGCCACTTTTTTTCTGACGAATTGTCAGATAAAGTTGATATTGGGTCTGATACAAATCCTCATCATTAAAACTTCTACCGCACACTTTTTCTTCTGTTTGTAGGTGCAACATCCAGGACTACATGTGGCACAGGGGGTCACGCTGCGAGTCGGTCATCACCGAGTTCCAGGTGATGTGCATCGCCATCGGCTCCTCCACCGTCATGGTGCTGCTGCTCTTCATGACCATCGTTTGCTTCGCCAAGAAGCTGCACGTGCTCAAGACCGAGAATAACAAGTTGCGCAAGCGCAGGTGAGACTCCGGCCTGCAGGGCTGCGGAGAGAATAGAGCAAATGTGTGGATAAACGTGTAGTTTTTAGAGAGAGAAAGCAGAAAGGTTTATGGATTAAAGGCCTTAAATCTCTATGTTATGTGGAGTTAGAAGAGAATAAGCCTTGCACGTTGCTCTAGCTTGCCAAACTACCATGTATTTATTTAAACAGTAATGATTTGGTCTCATAACCTTCCTTAGGCTTATATGGTGGTACCATCAAAAATAGATGTTTAAATACGTCGTTTTTGCTGAATTGCTGGTCTTAACTAGTTTCTAAGCTTGGCAAGATTGGTATGCTGGTTTTGGGCACTCGGGGAGACCTCCTAGATCAGTTTATAAACCAGCTAAGACCAGCAAACCAGCTTAGACTGGTTTAAGCAGGGGGTTATTTATCAGCGTAGATCACAAATAAGTGCAGAAAATATCAAGTTTTTAAATATTAAGTGCACAAAAATCAGTCCTAGCTATTTTCAATTCCCTGAAAAGTGTTAGCATTGTAATACCGCAGCTGTTTTCCGCTAATCGGATGTTACGGAGAATAAATAGAGCAGCGAGTGGATGGCTTGCTAATGCTGAGTGTACTGCGCTAGCATCGGGCAGACTGCATGATGTCACGAGAGCTCGAGCTGAAAGTAGGGCAGTGCGATGGGGGAGGAGGGGCAAGCTGACCTACATACAGCTGTGAGACCCGGGGGGGGGGGGGTGTGGGGGTGGAAGATACGGCCAGGATTTAAACAACTCACACCCTCTTCAAAGACAAGAAAGAGATGGATGAGGAGAACAGTGGAGCAAAACAAGGCAAAGTGGAGAAACAGGAAGTTTGGGTTGTAGGTGAGAATGACAGCAGTGGTACAGATGAGGATGTGAATACATCACACGTCCACCTCTCCATCCGCTGCATGTCAATGTGATGGGGTTCAACCAAGATGACATCTGTAGATGCTGTAGGAGGAGATGAAATCTATTCAAGTAAAAGAGAAAACTGGCCTGAAAGAACTTTTCGGATGAAAAGAGTTTGTAGTGCTGTTTTTTTTAACATGGTGGTTCTTAACTGGTTTTTCTTTAGAACCCAGATTTGACATTTTAAGTGTCAACCTAATACAGTGCAAAAGCTTTTTGTTTCGAAATGTCAAATGTCCTTTCATGTCATTTTTGTTCAAATGACATTTTTTGCTGTAAAAATATTAACATGAACCGCGTTGACCCAAAAATGAGAAAAAGATGAACGTGATGGGCTGAATAGAAAAAAAAAACTTTTGGTTTCTGAATTTCTTGCATTTCAATGATTTCATGGTCTCAGCCGCCCATAAATTCACCACGCTAAATAAATTGTGGTCGGCACAAACCATGTTTATTCTCATGGCAAGTGAGTCATAATTTAATGAAGTCCGGGTTTGTTTTACTCTGTATACCTTTTTTTTAGGATGAGGGCATTATGTAACATGTGCATGTTTGTGTCTGCATAAGTGACTTCTACCAAGTGACAGATGAATTTCTTACAAATACCACAGACTTCAACATTTCACTTTAATTTGAAAACAACAAAAGATATACAATGCCTTCTCTCTCTTAGTTCCTAGGCCTGTTTATTAAGCATGCACAGTTTATATGGTTGCATCTTTTTTCTCCGCTGTCTGTTTCACAATAAGAACAAACCTTGACTCACCAGTTGAGAACCACTGCAATAGATCTCATATCTGCTTTATAAAGTAAAGTAATAAACGGTCTGGAAGAAATAACCCTGTTAACCTCAGGCCATAAATCAATGATAAACTGCAATAGAAGCCGGTTTTCAAATTTAGACGGACAAAGTGAATTGCTGCTGGAAATATCTGAAACGAGGGCTTTGTTTTATTCCTGCCTTCCTCGTAACATAAGTGCAAAATAACAATGATTATTTTAGGCTTGAACAATGTTCCTGCTACTTTTAATTATTTGTGAATCTCAGGATTTCTTATCAGTGCAGGCATTTTTTTCCTATTTAAACAGTTAACAGTTTAGAGATTAGATTATAGATCATTGTGATGAACATCATTTAAAAAATACAAAAGTGCATTGATTTATAATTTATTCAGCATGTTTGGTATCAGTGATAAAATTATTGGATAAAATGGCCAAATTGTCTGTTAAAGGCCTTAGTGTATGAAATTTAGCGCCATCTAGAGGTGAGGTTGCAAATTGCAACCAATGGCTCACAACCGCGCCGCCTCACTTTCGTAGCACTACAGCCGCTGACACAGGACTTAGATGTCATCACATTTTCGCTTATTTGCAGATGGAGATTACATATTTACGAAACGCTCTATAGAGCAGTTTGTCCGTTTAGGGCTCCTGTAGAAACAACATGGCGAATTCCATGTAAGGGGACCTGTGGTGTATGTACATTAAAAAGCTCATTCTAAGGTAATAACACATAACGCTTCATTATGTACGCTCTTTATACACCTCTGAAGACATAGTTATGTATATTATATTGCATTTCTGTCAATGGATCCTGCAAAACTAATTACATACTGGACCTTTAAATCCCTTGTTATGAAAATATGTGATATGTGAAAATATGTTGTGTCATGATTGATGAATGCAATCTCTCTCTCTCTCTCTCTCTCTCTCTCTCTCTCTCACTGTCCTTGTCTCCACCGCTCTCATTAGCCAATCACGCGGGTTATTAAATTCATATCGCTGTGCTAGTGTGAGAACAGGAAGAGTAATGGAATGCTTAATTAGAAAGTGAAAAATGGAGAATGAGGTAAAAATAATTACGTCTTCACAGGAACCGGAGTTTAAACTGGGAGAGAAATTGGACAAACCGGCAATGCTTTTATAATTATATACTATTATATTTATTCATTTGTGCTCAATGTGTCAAGAATGTGTTACATTTAGTAGTAAGTGAAATATTTACAGTTGCATCACAGGTTGTGTTTGTCTGATCTTTTGCAGTCTTAGAAATGCACTAATGCTTTTTCTCTTGCGTTTTTATCTCTCCCCGCTGTCCTTCATAACCACATCTCTCCCTTTCTATCTCTCTTCATCTTCCATGTTGTCTTTTCATTTCTACCCCTCGTTTTCCCATAATTCCTCCATCGTTCCATCACTTTTTTCCTCCCTCTGCCCACCTCACAGCAGTAAATACCGTCCTTCCTCGGAGCACCACAATGATAATTTCTCGTTGTCCACGATCGCTGAGGGCTCCCATCCAAATGTAAGGAAACTTTGTGACACCCCTCCTAACGTTCCTCATGCCCGTGCTTTGGCTTACTATGATAACATTATCTGTCAGGTAACGTGTTTCTCGTCTCTTTCCTCTCCCCCCTCCCCCCCTCTCTGCATGGACCCCAAGCGTAACCTTTCCAGTAAGGGAGGGGGTGCACAGAGAACTGGGAGCGTTTTCTCTGCTGAAAAGGTCTGCTCTCAGATAGGAGCACGGTTACTCAGGCAACAGTTGTTACTATAGCAACAGGGTTACGGGGAAAAAAGACGGCGGCTTTTTTCCCCCCAGTTTTTGGCGAGCCGCTGCTTTTGATGCTACATTAATGGCAGGGATTGGATATGTGGCTGACCTGAGTCAATCACTGTCCGTCAGACTCTGTTTGGCCATCCATCTGCCCAGCCTTGTGTCCATATGAGCAGATAGTCTAGCCAGTCGACATTCTTTAACAGCGAATTGAGAGACTCATGGGAAAGCAGCCTTATCGATCCCATTCCCGAAAATCAATACGGAGACAGATGCACACATATGCATATTAGGGGTGGGATTCAGCAGGGACCCAGCGAGACGGTATTATACACTGTATTGATATATGGGTCATGTTTGCCGTTTGAGACTGTATTGAAATCGTAGGATTGCAGACTTAAGCAAACGTGGACAGAGTTTGAAACAGTCTACATTTAAAACTCAAGAGGCGATAAATGTTACTGTTTTTAGGATAGTCTAGGAGGTCTGAGATTTATGGAAAAAATTAATTTGTGTCGCATGTATTATTTTTCTGTCTTAAGATCTGTCTACTATTGTGAGGTAAAATAGAGCAACGTTAGAGCAAGTTATTTAAAGTGATTGTTCACCCAAAATTGAATTTGTTTTCATCATTTACTCACCCTCGTGTCATTTCAAACCTCTAAGACTTTCTTTCCTCTGCAGAACACAACAGAAGATATTTTGAAGAATCTTGGTATCAGAAAACCGTTGGTGCCCATGGACTTACAATGGTTTTATGTCCATACAATAGAAGTGAATGGGGTCCAACGGTTGCAACGGTTTTGGTTACCAACATTCTTCAAAATATCTACTTATCTGTTCGGCAGAAGAAAGAAAGTCATACAGGTTTGAAATGACAAGAGGGTGAGTAAATGATGACACAATTGTCATTTTTAGGTGAACTATCCCTTTAAATTATTTTTCACATTCATGCAAGTGGCAAAATAAAATCTAGGGTAAACATGTTCTGTGGTTTTATTCACACCTTTTTGTCCTGATGGCAGACCTTGGACCTCGCTGAGATAGCTCGCCCACAAACGACCCACCCTCCCGTCCACCACCCTGCTCCCCTTCTCTCTCTTCTGCAACGCTGCATGTTCACACGGACCTTTTAGAGGTCACGTGTCCTGCTGCTGCTTGTCCACTGCGTCACACTAATATACCTGTCTGTGATTTCATTCGTTTATCCTGGTTCAGATCTATCAGAGTGGCCAATCTTCCAAGTCTCACCAACAAATGAAGTGTTGAGTAAAATGCAGGATAAACAACTGAGATGCAACGTTCACCGCTGCCTGTACGCGGCGTGTCACCCGGCTAACATGTCTGCAGCATGGGTAGAAATAGATCTAACATGGGCGTCGATCTCTTCTGTGGGATAACCATAATGTTTCTCAATCCTAATTTCACGATTGTGTTCGAAAAATTTAATTTTTAGGTTTTCTCTCATAATGTTTATGATTCGAGTCCCGCAGTCCTGTTAAATTCACTGCGGGCCAGCCTATGAGTTGTTGAATAACTTCTTTTCTAAACTTCTCAATGAAGACAACACCTCCATAAAATTTATATAAATTTTTATTCATGACATTAACTGCCAAGAGCTCAGCTTGTACCCTTCAAGGTAATATTATTGAAAGGAAAATGTTTTAATAAGATAATGCATCACACTCAGTAAAGCCATTTTTTCTGTTTTTGTAACACTTTTGGGCTAGGTGGACATACATTTAGTGTCTTTAAAGTGGTAGTTTAGTTTTAGTCATGATTTACTCACCCTCTTGTCATTTCAAGCCTGTATGACTTCTGCAAAACACAAAGAAGATATTTTGGAAAATGTTGGTAACCGAACAATGGAAGTACCCATTGACTTGCATTGGTTTTATATCTGTACAATAGAAGTTAATGGGTACAGCAATTCTTCTGTTAGCAACATTCTTCAAAATTCCTTCTTTTTTGTTCTGCCGAAAAAAGAAAGTCAAAGAGTAAATGATGACAACATTTTCATTTTTGGGTGAAATATCACCTTAAGACCTAAGCATACAACCCTTTGTAGAGAAATTAGCCTACCGCACTTTCACACCATTTGTGAAAGCAATAGTTTATCCAAAAATAAAGTTTCTAGCTGTTTATTCTTTTTTATTTATTTTATTTGATTTATTCTGAATCTGTATGCTGTTATTTATTCCACTCTAACAGAAACGTTTTTTGCTATCAGCCCAAAATATACTGTAAGTCATTATTCATAGAAAATAACAGCATATACAGTAAACAGTCAAACCAAAAATTATTCAGACAATAGATATAATTTTTTGATATTTTTTACTAGTAGTTGCAGTAGTTCATTTATGTAAGTGAGAATAGCTAAATAAAGTAAGATAAATAAAGTACCAAAGATTCTTCATACAGTGGACTTCCAGTAAAATTGATCAACTTTGGGACCAAACATTATTCAGACACTTTGACCTGCCCATGTTTTTGCTCAAGTGTTTAAGTGTTTAATTGCTAATGTGACCTTCTTACAGCACAGACTGACCAAAATTAAGCATTGCTTGGTAATTGGTTGCCCTACATTTTTATTAAGTAATTGACCCTTTGCAAGCAGTTTGATTGACAGACCAATCTTAACGTCGATATTATGTGCCCCCGTGACTGACCGCCATTTTATCCGACAAACAAACACACTTTTTTAATTATTGTTATAGTAAACAGAGATATATATACCTAGCTTTAATGGACCTTCGCACTATAATGATAAACGATAACTAAAGGCTAAAATACACTACAAGACTTTTGCTCAGATTTTGCCCAGATTTTCAGTCTGGACTTGTTGCAGAAAGTCTGTGCCAGTCTGCAGATTTTATCAGTTAGTGTGTTGTCTCCACTCTAAACCCAAATAAATTGGGATTTAATCTAAGCAGAACTATTACATTTTGAGTTTATTGTACTGTTGTTGACTCCTTTTAATTTTGAACATTTAGCAAAGTAACTTTATTTATTTACAGTTACATAAAAGAAAGGTCTTAAGACAACCTAAACATTTCAGCTACATCAACAATTAACAAACATCCTTCACAGAGAGTGATGCAACACACATGACTGCCATCGCACCTCCCACAACCTAAGCATAACCACCAATCTTCTGAACAATGGTAACCCCTAAAGTCAAAAATACAACAAACTCTTCTAAATATCCAAGATAAATGAACATTCATCAAAACAAGGCTTTTTCCTTTCTAAAAACCCATAAAAAAACACTTCATTTCAAACTCTCCTAATGCAGTCTCACGCAAAGCATGCTGGGAACTGAATATCATTCTCAACAAATCGTCTTGAATTAACTTGTTGAAATTAAGTTAAACTAACTCAAAAGTAAGATTAAGTTACAGGAAGTCAAAACATTTAAGTTATATAAAATTAAGTTTACACTACTTAAACTGTTTAATTTCTTTGAACATTCGGGTTTACAGTGTACCTGAAACTTTCAAAAAGTCTGCAGTGGTGTTTTAAGGCGGAATATCA
Source organism: Triplophysa siluroides (assembly GCA_006030095.1). NCBI lineage: Eukaryota > Metazoa > Chordata > Actinopteri > Cypriniformes > Nemacheilidae > Triplophysa > Triplophysa siluroides. The sequence continues at coordinate 348,136 of VCII01000037.1, read as the reverse complement.
CCTTCAGAGATCAGCCTCTGCAGTGACATTTTAAAGGAAATATGTTTTCAGTAATAAAGTCGTCAAGCAACAGCTGTACTGTGCTTGTATTTAACACCAATAAAGTTTAAGACACTGATGGACTGTTTAACGTATATTTTCACAAAGAAGGATCACAGACAACTACAAATTTCGGAGTAGATATAAACACTCGATACACCACATTTAGGTTAGCTTTACATACATTTATGTGACAGTAGTAGCCTACTGCATCGTGCGAGTTTAGAATTAACGTAACGTTATCGTCTGCTGGTGTGGATGCAAATATAGAATAATTATTGTTACAGTTATCTCAAATCCTGAATGTATCCCTCGAGGGAGGAAGCGCACAAATTTACACTGGGAGCGCATGGCTGATACCGAAGGCTTGTCTGACATAACAACAGGAACGAAGGGCGGCGGGGCTTTGCGAAGGGTCAATTGTGTGATAGCTATCCAACCTAATTCATTTGGTGAGACAGTCTAACAAAAGGATGGCCAAAACCAGTGAAGTGAACTGGTAGTCAAGAGGAAAGGTAGTTAAATTCTACAAAAAGGGCATTTCAATCAGAACTATACCGAATAAACTGTGTTAACGTGAGAAATGTTGAAGGTGTCTGAATACATTTTGGTTTGACTGTATTTGAAACAACATAGGAGTGAGTAAATAAATTCAAACTTCTAATTTCTGGTAAACTATTCCCAAGTCAAGCACACATGGAATGTATGTACACTTTACCTCAGAGGTCGAAACCTAACTCTTAACACCCCTATATTTGCTGTAGTGCCACAACGTTACATCTTAAAAAGGAGCACGAGATAAGGGACTCTGATCCTTCTCACCACTCGAGTCTTTTGAAAAGGGCTCTCTTTCTCTGTCCCTCTGTGTGTCCTGTCTCAATATCTTTCTGGCTCTGAATGGAAATGATATCTCTGAGGTAAATAATCCTGTCCATGCCCCCACCCCCCAGAAAACCATGAGCAGATATACCTGGGAGTGTAAGACCAAAGAGGAGCCCGACTGTGAGGTAAGACTGATAACCCCACAGCCTCGCCCAAAGTGACAGCAGCTGTCCCGTCATTGTGCTGTTATCCTGTCCGTCAAACTGTTTAGTGACCAATCCTGACTCTTCTTTTCATCGTAATCACTGGGAATGGATTTTGCTAGAGTATGGTCCATATAGTTTAATATACATTTAAATAGCAAGCTTGAAAGTCTTAAAGGAATTGTTCAGCCAAACTATTGAAAACGAAATTATGAAAATGGAAGTCCAAACCTGCACTATTTTTATTTCCCTATTGCTTTTTCGTTTTCCTGGACTATTCCTTGAAATGCAAAAGAGACGGTAGTATTTCCCTTGACCATAAAAAGATCAAAATAACACTTTGAAATGATAAAAATCCATTAGTGGAATTTCGATGCGAGTGTATGATGTAACCGAGTCTCCTGCAGAAATCGAATCCACCGGTATTAGACGAAGAGTGAGATTCTCTAAACCCATTCAAACACTCCATGACCTTCAGATAATACAGGACGGCAAAATTGATTGTCTCTTCCTCCTACACGGAGCTTTGAGCTCATCATCAGCGAGAAAACACTCCTGTAAATGAAATGCATGAAACAAGAGGAATCTCTCAAGACGAGAAGAAAAAAACTTTGGACAGTCTCTTTATTACCATCAGCCATGAGCTGCTGCTCCACGGATCGATATCCGCTTGAGTAAAAGAGCCTGGCTTTGGATAACAGCCAAATCTCTCTCTCACTTACTCTTTCTCACTCTCTCTCCACATACACACAGTCTTGAACCCTCGGGGTCTATAGCGTGACAGATGTTTTGGAATTAAATGGACCATATATAAACTAGAGCGGAAAGGTCAGATAAGTGAATTGGTCGCTGAATATGTTTCTATCGGAGGGTTTTATGCGACTGTAAAGCATGGACCATGCTTGTGCATCATTGGATCTGTCCGACCACTCTTTAACCTCTATCTTCAACACTTTTCTGATCCAAAATGTGCAGAATAATTTTAATGCAGACATACAATATGAGTGTGGACCTCTAGTCGTGTAATTTCATATGTCCTTCATCCCCTCTGTCCGCTCCCATTTTGTGCTTAAGATCCGTGAAGGCTTTTAAATGTAGAGCCTCTGATTCTACAGTGTGATGTCCGTGTTTTGTCCTCTATTAAAACTCAAATGCTTGGAACTTTATAGTTCTGTTCCAAAATCTAGTGAGATGCCAACTTGGATAGCGTTTTAAAGCACAATAGACAATCAACAGATGGGAATGATGCAGCCTTGTTTGCCAAATTCAAAAGGAGCGTTGCACGTAGTTTTTATCCACTATGGAGTCCCAGAATGCAGTGCGACAAACTTTATAAAATGTATTTAAGATGATCAAATAAGCAGAAAAGTTTATATATTTTTGTATATATATTGTCTGTATGAGCATGTATTGAAATGTGGTTTTGTTTTGTATTTTCTTTGTTTATTCGCCCAGTCGATTAGGTTAGCAACATGTGGACACATTTTAATTCTTAACAACTACATTCGCAGTGTAAAGTGTTTCAAATCAGACACGTATGACATTTCATTTTGGTATGGGGGCTGACTTGTTAAACATTACCAAACAGCGAGGCTGCTCACTAGGTTTTGGAAAAGAGCTATAATGTATCTAAAATCTGAAATGATGTGAAGTGCATACATTTATGTGACTGCACCAACAATATAATCAAATATTTGAGTGGTTCCTTAAACTTTGAAAGTGACTGAATGCTCAACATTATGGTTTGTCCCTAGTTGGCCAATGTTGATCGTCAATCCATTAGAATTCCAAAGTTTGAGATGAAGAAACATTGTAAAAAAACATGTAGTTAAGAACATTATGAACAGGCATTATTAATGAACAGGTTAATTTTCATAAAAATGCAAAAAAAAACTAGTCATTTATATCGTTTCCGTTTTTATGTACACATACAACCAAAGAAACACGAACACCTCATGAGAAGTGTAAACCCAACCCCATCCCAACTTAAAAAGCACGTTTTCCAGTTGCATGCCGACGGAAGAAAGGATGCCCCCTGTCCCGTAACCATGGAGGTGGCGTATCCCCACGTACTGCCCGAAGTTACAATCTAAGTCATCGCTGAACGGGTAAATCATCTTGAGTTGTCTGTGTGGAGTTGGGAACGTGACACATTCGTGCCTTAATCCAGCTGCACCGTGGACACGGAAAGAATATCTACTCAAAACTGAAAAGCAAGGAAACTCACAAATGCACTTGCACTGACAGGATGTTAATACATTTTTCTTTTTCAATTACTACACAATTCACTTAACTCTGTAGTTGACTAAATGGTTATTCCACAGGGAGAGTGCCAGTCTTATTGATATGGCGGATGAGTTCCTCTTGCCAGATCTTAAGTTGTAGTTTATGTCTTCTGGAGGTCAGGATGGGGCTGTATGAGCTGTGATGGGCTTGCATGTATGCATGTATACTGGCATCATACAGCCTCTTATCTACCCAGAGGAGAAAACACCCTCAGCTATTGATTTGACATTGACCTACATCAATAGATTGATCTGCGGTAGATCTTGCTGAAGAGCCGTCACACTCCAAATATTTGGATGTGATGCAAAAGTGGTGTTTTAATTCATAGAAGTTTACATTGTAATATAAAGTTTGATTGCGCAACGACTAAAACGATTCACTCTTCCAAAACTGGATGGCAAGTATTACATGCATTTTATTTCTGGCTTAGTGACAATCCTTTATTTATTTTCTTAATGTATTTTAGAATGCAATGTGCATTCATGAATCATAGTTTAATGTTGCTTTAAAAGTAAAATGAGATATGGAAGGTAAAAACTAAAATACTAGGAGTCACCATGATGCAATAAAATAATTTTAATGAAGACTAACACACTGCTTTTATTTCTCAGGATGATCCTAATGCCCAGAACAAGTTGGAGGACCCCGTGAAGGCCCCCCCACCCAAAGAGGACGAGTCGTTGAACATCCAGAACTCGCTCACCCCCAAGCACGAGAACCATAAGGTGCTGGGCGAGGAGAATTCTTCGGAGGTAAACTCGCTGCAGAACAACATGATGTAGAAGAGCTAAACTAAAGCACTCCACCACGATCACTTAAAGCATCAAACAACAGGTGCTATGAGCAGCCACACCCACCACATCATCACCACATGAAAGAAAACCCCGCCCCTTGTACCCACTCAGTCTCCACCCCTGCCCCGGCCCTTGTCGCAGTATTTTTGCCCTGTAGTTGACCTGCCCCTGACCCAACCCTTATCTATATATATTGTATACACACCTACCCCTGCCTAACTGAATTATGGCATGCGTTGGTGTACATTGTAAAAAGGAAAAAAAACATATTCGGGGTTTAAAATATAAGATATAAAACGTTGTCATTAAAGAAAAAGCTACTGAGAGGTTTTGATGTTTGTCTGACTAATTCAGTGAGTATGTATAAATATATGAAAAAAATGCTTGGATTGATATAAAGAAAAAACACAATGTGTCTTTGTTCTGATGTGATTTCTAATCCTTTGATGTACTTGTTTTATTTTGTACTTTTTTGGGAATATAAACTACGAACAGAAAAACGTTCTGACAGTTGTTGAAATAAACCTTTTTAACACTAAACTTTTTGTCCCTGTGTGGTCCTAGCTTGTGTTTCTCCCTGCTCATGTCGTGCTTTGCTTGATATCGCGCATGGCTTTTAAACGCCTGGTTACTGCCCTGAACTCTGCATCACTTTACACCGTCACTCTGACAACATGTGTTGGGAAGTCTATTACTCATGCATTCCAGGTGGATGACCAAGTCACACATATCTTAGCTATTTCTTTTGGCTCTTTTTAAATAACTGACAAGAATGAATTACTAATGGGGTTTTTTATTAAAACTTTATTCATTTTTGCATAGATTTCTGAGGGTCTCTCTCTCTCTCTCTTTAATGCTTCTAATTCATCATCATACTACACATGAATTTACATCAGTATTTTGTCTTATTTTACAGCAAAAAAAATCTCAAATATCCTTAAAAGTATTACTCTGTAAAATTTGCAAAAATGTGTAAGTGAAGTAAGTGTGAAATAGTGAAGTGTGAAATAGTTTTATAGGACGTTTTTAAATATTTTGTTTCTATAATTTTTTGTTTGAAAGTGTTTGAAAATACCTTAAAAACAAATATCTTGTTTTGAGGACGATTAGAGATTTAACTGAAAACGAAGACAAGAATGTATAGTCGTGGAAAAAATTAAGAGACCCTTTCAAAATTATTTTTTGTTTTTCTGAATTTACTTTTTAAAGATATGTGTTTAGGTAAAATTATATTTTTTTCATTCTGTGAACTATTAACCATTTTTCTACCAAATTTCAAAATAAAAATATTGTTTCTATTTGCATTTATGTGCAGAAAGTGAAAAAATGGAGAAAGATTAAAATTACCGAAAAGATGCTCTGTATTTTTTCAGACCTCAAGTACTCTGAAGAAAACAAGTTCAGATTCACTTATAAGCAATACAACAGTAATATTTGTACAAGATCACAATTATTTTTTATGTGATAACCCTGATTTTTATTACAGTTGTCATGCTGTCAGTCTTTTACATTGCTGTTGGATGACTTCGTCACTCCTGAGGTTTGATTTTGTTGAAATTCTACAGGCACTGAACTGGAATGACCACAGTACACCTAGAAATGCTGATTGAATTCAAATTTGGTGTGGTCTCTAATTTTTTTCTCCGGCTGTAGATAAGAGAAAATAGTGTTGAATTGCAGGTACAATTCATTTGCTGATTTCTTAAATTCTTTTGATTTGCATTTTACTCTTTTAAAATGTACATTAATGAACTACTTTGTGGTGTAAAATACATACGTCTATAGTTTAATACCTGAGGTTTCAAAAAAGTGTTGAATGACAAATAAACCAGTTTGTATCTATAACCTTTCATAAAGAATTCCAGGTTAAACATCTACATTGATTTACTGAAGTATATGAATCTCTTTGCAGTCGCTTAACTGACCCCACCGACAACCAACACCAAGGCTCTTGACATGATTTAAAAGGCTTTGGGTTCTTTATTATTGTTTATTTCCTAGTGATGTTTGTCTCATTCACAGAGGGATTCGGTTTCCACTCTCCTGTCCCACAACAAGTTTAGAGCTGAGCCAATTTTGTCTCGCAATAGTCATGTTTAGATTTTTTATCCTGTGTTTTTACTATATCTAGGGCCTCTGGCTGGTATGTCTCTGTGTAAATCTGTATCGCAGTGATTAATAAGGACCCCAGAAACCATGAGTGGCTTCTCAATGCACCACAGATGCCTATGAAATCCATCCTGGGAACATATGCAGTATAATCGTGATTCTCTGCTGTTTATATAGTATGTTAGTCAGAGCCCACTTTTCCTCAAAGCTCAAGAGCACTTTGCCGAGCTCTAGCCAAGTCTGAGCATGTGACAGCTATACTTACTGCAGCGTTTTTCCTAATCTAATTCCTGCCGGGTGCCATGACAACTGCATATGCATGAGTATCGAAAGCTTACAAAACAAAGTATGCAACCCCACAGTCTGAATGTTACACACACAGAGAACACAAAATAAATAAATCAGTAGCGGTTACCTAGGGCCAGTTGTATAAACTGCTTAGACTAGTCATCAAATTTTTTTTTTCAAGACTGGACATAACTTCTTTAAATCTGTTGCGTAGAAAGGCAGATTGGGCTAATTGAAATATGAAAAGTAATACTGATTGATCCTAACTAATTCCTAGTATGTGAGGATAGCTGTTAATACACAGTTTATGCAACTGGGCCCTAATGTGCCCTCGGTCTCACAGACACTGTGAATATTTCTGGCTCAGAGGAAAAGACACAGTAAAGGTTCCCGGGCGCTCTTGTCTCAACAAGTTTTTGTCCAAAACCAGCTTAATACCGTCACCCCTCCCTCTCTCAAGCACTCTCATTCTTTCTTTTTACTTTATTCTCTCTCTCATTTTTCACTCTCTCCCCTCCCTTTTTTGGAGTGTTGGCTGTCATGCAAATGAAATCCTGGGGGTATAATGGTCATAGAAATGTTCTGATACAATGGGTCATTGCTAGATTAAAGAGAGGCGAGTTTCTCCCTCATTTTTTGTATCTCATGTTTAATAGTTTATAAAGTATATTCTATGTTTTCCTAAAAAAGCATAAAATACACTAAATGCAGTCGAATTGTCTGCAGTGTTTAGTGTAGTCAAATCTTGCACTACACAATCTGCTTTCATTTCAAAGTTTTTTGGTTGAATGGAAAAAAATGTTTTATTAACCAATAAATATGTTTACAATTATTCAGTTTGGTCCTCAGCAATCAAGGGATGCTGGAGGAAAAGAAATGAAAGAGGTGTGGCACCATCCACCTCCACCAACATGGGTACAGGGATGCTGGATCCCTGCTTTCTCATTGGCTACAGAAACGGTGGAACGATGACATACTTATCTCAGATAGGGTTCAGCCATTGGTCATTTGAAATACGCACACACGCATTCAGCTGTGTTAGGAGATTTGGATTGTGTGGGGTTCGTCAGAACATGCTGAACTAATAAGGAATGTTAATGCTTAAGATTATTAATGAGCCCTTTGGATGTGGTCTGAGAAGCCTTTATAATGGAAATTTCCCCAATAGATTATGGTCCAAATGCTAAAAATACTCCCACACCCCCTTTTTCCTCGAGTACGATTTGTCCCGCTGAGTTTGGCATGTCCATTTGATGTTGAAGAGCACATGAGGTCTAAAGTATCCAACAGTTTTGCAGGAACAACAGATATTATGTTAATATTATGGATTAATGTGTTAAAGCACAAGAGATCAATGTTTTAAGTGAGAAAATCAAGTTTACAATGGAGTAAATTAATTAAATTATATTTAAAATAAACTTCATTTTCTGCAAACCAAACCTATTAGAAATGTTGTTAGATTCACCTACGAACTTAAAAAAATATATATTATAATTATATTTTATAAAATAATAGCATTCTTATTATTATTATCATTATTACACATATACTTTTCATTTAAGCACACCACTTGTGTCTAAAAACACCGCTTCATCCTTTTGAACACATTTGTGTCATTGTGTGCCAATGGAAATGTGCTTTTTTCCTTTGCTTGTTCTGTTCACAGGGACAAATGACAATTGACGTTGAGCTCCACTTTCCAAAACACGCCAAAGTCTTACCCCACAACAATCCGTTAGTCCACCATGACGTGTTTCTCTATAAAGTGGCCAAATCGCCAAAGTACAGCAGGGCGAAGCACAGGGTAAGATGGCAGGACTGTGAATACTGTGCCTGTGAGTCTCCCGTCACCTGCTATCCGTCCTACAACACCCTCAGGACACGCTCACTGCCTGCAATCATTCACGAGAGGACTCGACCACGCAAGCGTGTATCATACACCTTAGGAGTACCTTCTGAGCGGGTCCTCTGACCATCAGGTGTCACACCAACTCCAACGGTCTCATTATTCTCATGGTAAATGATCGACACTGCAAAGCGGAGACCTGAACACTGGCTTTATAAAATGGTACTAAAACAAGAAGTATTGTGGGTAACGTGGTAAAGAAGACGTATGCAGTGTAATATGGTATTCATGAAGTCTAAGTAATGTATATTAATAAATGACATAAATGTGTCATAATGATTGTTTCTCGACTTCTTTTCACTTGTATAAAAAAGACAGGACACTCTGCATATGCCCATAACGCACATTAAGGAAACTTGATAAAACCATCATTTGAAAACCATTAGTGAATTTTACAGTTAGCAGACGCTTTTATCCAAAGCGACTCACAAATGAGGTAAACAATGGAAGCAATTGGAACAACATAAGGACAACAAAAAGCATAAGCGCAGTGAAACTGGTCTCATATAGCCTGCCAGAGTATACAAAGCTACGTTTTTTCTTATCCTTAAAAAAGAGTGGAAAAGACCTAGGAGTCAGATAGATTTCCCCCCAAATTGGCAGAGTCACTTATATGGCTCAGAATATCTCTGATTCTCTTGGGATGTCTCTTGCCAGATTGTTAAGGAACACCTACAAACAAAAAATCTATCTTTAAAACAAATACCTTGTTTTTGCATATGTGCACATTTATTTATAGCAAAAGTCAAAATAAAAGGGTATTTTAATAAAGGCTTCTTTGAGCCAATACGCGTTAGGCCTGCCAATAAAGATTTTTTTATATTGATATTCCACATCTCACGATTCCATTGCATGATTTTTCCACCCTATATGTGGTTATCCACTGTTTCTATGCCATATAAGAAATAAAAAAGTTATTTCAGAGTTCTTCTGTATGAGATTTGAGGTAACTGATGCTAGACACGATCAAATTTACATTCTGTTTTGAAACAAAAGAGGTATACATACATTTAAATCAACATACGAAGCAGGTCCACTGCATAAGGATTTCATTTATCGAGCCACTTGCTTAACTGGTGGATTGTAAGTGTTTGAGTATCAGAAGGGACCCCTTCAATTTATTAGACCTGGACTGTCTGACCCTCTGCCCATGAACACGGGTCGACAGAGCCAGGGTATGTGCGAAGAGTTTTGTGTGGTCAAAGGGACTCCAGCAATAAAGCAACAGGACTGTCTCTGAAACCGCAGGAAGCTCTGAGGCCCCTTTGTGCCACATTGGATTAAATTAGCATGGTCCATTAGCTTCTTGGTGACACAAAGACAGTGGCCTGCTAGGACACAAAACACACTCACACAAACACACACAAACACACACACACACACACACACACACACTCAGTGTCAGCATCTTCTCTGTCACTTTCATTTACATAAGTGGCCCGCGAGATCCATTTTCCTGCCGAGTTTAGCCCCAACTCTGATAAAACACCTGAAGAAGCTAATCAGCGACCTCAGGAACAGACGCGTTCAACTTAATGTGGGGCTGCGCAGATTGTTTGGCATATAGCATTAAAGTACCGCGAGAGCGATTCAAATGGTTACGGGCAATCTGCACTTGAATCGATCTCGCGGTACTTGAATGTCATACGCCGATAGATTTGCGCAGCGCCGTATTAAGTTGAATGCATCTATTACCAAAGACGCTGATTAACTTGTTTAGGTGTTTTATCAAAGTTGGAGCTAAACTCGGCAGGAAAATGGATCTCGCGGGCCAGAGTTGAGAACCACTGATTTACATAATGGTATTTTATAAATCAAAGGGTGAAAATCTGATTCACAATATCTGCAATATAAGTATTTATAGTATCAATACTTGATTGTTAATAGGCTATTTTGCGTCAACGTATAACTTATACAGTTAAAGAGTGAAATCACCCACAGCCTATTACGATTCACAAGACAAAACTCGTTCAAAGAACAAAGCTCGTTCACAAAGCTTGTCAAAGAAGAACAAGCATGGCAGAGGTAAGTTTGGGGTAAACACATGATGAAGATGCAGCACATCTGTGGAGAAAGTCTTAGGACAACTGCAGCCAAAGGCACAAAATAACTTGTTAGGGTTAGAAACGAAAACGGCATGGTCTATTCTGCCATCTAACGGCTAAATATAACATCGCAGTGAGAGAGTAAACCATTTTAAATCATTCGGGTACCTCAAAAGCATAATAACCTACCATAATATGGAGAATTCATAGATGTTTGTTTATGTAAACAATTGTTTATTGTTAAACAGAAAAACGTTACGAAATGCGAAATGAAATGTTTTATTTTGACAAACATCTAAAATGATTTATGTACGAAAAGTTGTTGTCATTACTATAGATTGTGACGATTATGTTCAAATGTAAACCATTTAAAATTGACTATTGCTAAGAATTTTATTTATATTTATTTCTTATAAACATTGCATAATTCTTTTATTTATATTTCATTTTAATTGTATGTTACGTTTCTGTGCATGCAGCATTAAAATTAGGTTGATAATGTTAATTCCAAGTAGCTTTCAGTGAGTAAATTACAAAAATTAAAACGATTTTAATCAGAAATATCTGTTGAAAACTATAGCAAGAGGAAGAGACTTTTATTATGAAGTTTTCATGCAATTTTATCGTTGATGAAGTTGGGTTCACACAAAACTACACTCATGTCATTTAGGTAACAGATGCCGCTTGATCGGAAATCCAAAAGTTTGTGCAGGTATCGTATGTTTTTATGACTGTCATTTGCATTTATAAGGTTTGTGGTCTTCTACTAGTATGATTGAACGTCGACAGCGTGCCTTCGTCCTGCCGTTTTCATGATATGTTGCTTAAGACAAGTCAGGTTTGATGTAAGTCTACAAACCGTATATTTTTATGTCACTCATTTATTAAATTAGCTATGAATAATACTTAGCTTTTTTATTATTATTGTAGTATTGTACTGTATTATTATTTATATCATATTGTGAATTATTCATTTATTTCTCACTATTTCATAAGACGTTTTTAAAGTCTGGTTTGACATCCCATCTGATAAAACAACAGAGCCCTGCTCAAAACACAATAGAAATGATATGTATTTATGGGATATCATGGGAATTGTATTGGTTTTAATATTGAAACAATATTGATATCTACTACTGGTTTGTGATGTTAGGATGATAGCCCTGCTGAAAAAAACAATAGAAACCATTAAAGAAGTTATAATGGATTTAAAGGGATTAGTATTGGTTTTAATGGAAACTTTAATAGTGTGACTACTGGTATGTAATGGATTTTATTGGAGGGATGTTAAATACTACTGGAATAATGCTCAAATCGCACTACAAAAAATAATTTTGTAATGGTTTTAATGGAAAAAGCTATTGGGTTGTATTGGTATTGTAATGGAAACCATTATAATTTCTGTGATGGTTTCTATTGGGTTTCAATGTTTCTTTTGCAGCAGGGCTGGCAGATGGGAACCAATAGAGCACAATTAAATATCATTGGGATAATGCCCTCCTACAAAAGGATTTTTATAATGGTTTTATTAGGAAAAAAGCAAATGGTTTATAATGGAAATCATTAGAATTTCTCATTTTTTAGTAGGGATATTATCAACATGTAATTAATTCGGCTATACCGTCTTAATTGGATGTGTTTTTGATGCACAAATTTTACTCATAAGCTCGAAACTTTTCGCTTTTGTTTGACTCTGATAAATGACAGCACAGCCACCTTATCTAGGGCCACCACCCTGATACTCCCATCAGGGGTCACACAGGCCGTAAGCATTAACTTACAACTCTTCTTTTTTTTTTGCTGTCAAGTCAGATGAACTCAAACTTCCTGCATTCCTTTACAGTTTATTATGGTTCAATTTGATTTATTCTTTGGAGTTAGAAAATGTTGTATCTTGGCCCTGTCTATTTTTTCCGTAACGGTCCTAATTCATGTTTTATTATTGACTCGAAGTATAACAGTGCTGTATCTAAATGTTTGCCTGCTGTTATTTTAGACTGTGCTCTTGTTGGATCTGTGGAGGTGTTTGGAGTTGAATGCAGAAGATTGTAGCAGTGGTCGGTGGGGGGATCGGGGGTCTGTCTGCCTGCCACCATCTCAGCAAGAGTCCTAATGTCTCCCAGGTTAAACAGCATTAACTTTTCTGGGCAAAGGTTCCCATCGATTTTATTTTATATTTGAATAGTTAGCCGATATTAAAATAAATTTTGACCGTATGTAAAGAGGCTTACAAACAGCAGTTCTTTTGTGTTCAGTTTTTTAACACATATAAGATAGATCGAATAGGATTATGTATGAGATGTTTCATTTTAATCCTATCTTTCTCTAGCTTTTTGTGTTGTATTTCTTGGATTGAAAAGATCTGTGTTACTACCTTGCATTTCAAGTCACATTATTCATAAACTTGTTTTTGCCACTGTACACTTTAAACCACCACATATCTCCCGTCATGATGTAGGTGGTGCTCCTGGAGGGAAGTGGGAGGTGTGGAGGTTGGATGAACTCCACACGGAGAGATGATGGAGCGGTGTTTGAAAGCGGACCCCGAGGGGTGAGACCTGCAGGAGCTGTCGGCTGGAACGCTTTGAATATGGTATACATGTTTGTTTTTATGGTTTGTACGAGAGTTAATAAGTCAGGTGACTTTAAAAAAGACAAATGCTTAAGTACTACACACCAAATGTAATGCAATAAGAGTTCCTGTAGCTCAGTTGATATTAGCAGTACAAGGGCCAAGGGTTTGATCCCCAGGGTGTACACACATACTGGTTAATTGTATGCTTTTGAATGGACTATACTTTGGATAAATGCATGCTGGGGTGTCTGAGAGGGTGCTTTTCCATTGGATGGCCACAAGAGGGCCACAGTGCACTGATAATATCAAAATAGCCATAAATGTAAAATCTTTATATCAAGATCCATGGATCCAAAGAGATTAATTTCTATTGTAAAGGTCTGGTAACATTTATATTGTAAGGTCTGGTAAAGGTCTCCCAGACATTACTGTAAAATAAATACTATCAAACTATTTGAACACAAAAGAAGATATTTTGAAGAATGTAGGGAAGCCAACAGTTCTGGGGCATTTTTGACAAAGAACAAAGAAATGTATACAGATTTGGAACCACTCGAGAGTGAGTAAATGATGACAGAACTGGGTTCATGGTTTGTGCAGGTGTCTGAGTTGGGCCTTGAGTCTGAAATCCTGATAGTAACAAAAGACCACGTGGCTTCCAAGAACCGGTTCCTGTATGTGAAAGGACAACTGCACAAGATGCCTTCAGGTCTCGGGTGAGAAGAAATTCACTACTGTTTATCATCCATAAAGCAAAACTAGTACTTTTTGACACCCCAGATCAGCATGGACAGGTATTGACTTTAAAGAGCGTAAAACATTTTACTGTGGTCCCCCCTGAAATGTATTTTTATATATTTTTTAGCGGGGTTCTGCGCACCATCTCTCCCTTCTCCCGTCCCATCATTCATAGCGTTCTGAAGGAGATGCTGGTCAGTAAAGGAAAGGATGACGACGAATCTGTTCATGCTTTTGTGTCCAGGCGTCTGAGTTCTGAGGTGAGAACTAACCTAACAAGATGAGATTTGATGAGCTACACAACAATCCCTGTTGAGTGGGCTGTATGGTGCACTTCCCTATCACTCTCAAATGTATCCATACTGATTTAGCCTGTTTTTCTTCTCTCTCTGTCTCTGTGCAGTTAGCAGATATAGCTATAGACAGTATGTGTAGAGGAGTGTTTGCTGGTGACTGCAGGCAGTTAAGCGTGAGATCTTGCTTTCCACCTCTTTATAAAGCAGAGCGGGCACGGGGCTCCATTGTTCTGGGAATGCTGATGGGTTCAGGTGAGACCTCAGAAGAGACGTTTCTGTTGTAGTATACAGTACTGTTTCTGAATGTTGTTGACATTTAGTTAGAGAACTATTATTTAAATGGATACCTCATCCAAGAATAAAACTTCTGTCATCATGTATTCAAACTTTGTAGGATTATCTGTGAATTCAACAAATCAGAAACAATAATAACCAACTAATGAAGAAGAGATGGCTCATCATAGAATATGAAATATTGATGTTGTTGACATTTGCATGCAATTGCCTTGAAATATCATTGAATGTTTGTATATGATCGTATTACATAAGGTGGTGGTGGTCCTAATGTAGTCCCTTCTGAGTTGGCCAAGAGAGCATCAGAAGAGTCATGGAGCCTGTGGTCTCTGAAGAGAGGCATGCAGACACTTCCAGAAGCTTTGGAGAACTCTCTGAGGAGACGAGAGCATGTGGAGGTTCATCATAACGCTCTGGTTAACAGCCTGACCCTGCAAGGGGGGTCTGGGAGGTGAGATGTGGCCATAGCAAGAAGCTTCCTATTCAAATGAGGCAAAAAAAATCATGACACGCTTTGCTGTTTCGTTGCAGACAGTAATCTTGATGTCTTTTGTTTTTCCACATTTTTTAAATAGATCAAACTGGAAGATGGAGCCACGTTAAAAGCTGATCATGTAATTTCCACCCTACCTGCATCAGGTAATTTTGTCACAATGTATGTTTTTTCAGTCTTTTTATTTCGTTTTTTTATTACTTGTTTTATATCATGTTTAGTAAACTCATTTAGTAAAAGTAAATTATTTTACAGCACTTTCTATATGTATCTTTACAGCCTTGGCATCAGCGCTTCCCCCTACTGCTCAACCCCTGACAGAACAGCTTCGATCCATTGCCTCGGCTACTGTTGCCGTGGTGAATTTGGAGTATGAAGGTTTCGTTCTTCCTGTTACAGTAAGACCTTATTCTGTGATCTCAAACAACAATAAAGAATCTATATAGAAGACACTATGTACAATATAGTCCACTTACTGTACACCACTGTTCTGGCGATATTGATTAAACCGTGCATTCTGTCAGCCTGGTTGGAATGTTGAAGTTCACACATTTTCATGATCCAGTGGTTTTGTTTATATTACCACGAACATGCGTGTGTTGATATGTATCTGTGATGTGTTTAAGGGCTTTGGACACTTGGTGCCTTCCTCAGAAGATCCCGGTCTGTTAGGGGTCGTATACGACTCGGTTTCCTTTCCGCAACACAATCGAAATGGAGGACCGACCACCAGACTGACGGTGAGACCCTTTACATACACAAAATTTGTGTCACGGTATGTTTTTTTGAATTTTGTATGATTATCTCGATACAAGCAAAAAAGGGTTTCTGGTGTTTTTGTCTCAAGCAATGGGAAAATATATATAAATAAGAGACACGCTCAAGGAGTCTAAAGCTTATCATTTGTCTTTTAAAACTACAAATGTTGTTTATATATGAAGAGACACATTTCTGATTCGATCAAATCCTACCTGTTCTTATATCAGGAACATATTAGCCACAGTAATAAAAATAGCTTCTAGTGCTCTCCTGGCCTCGAAACCACAACAAACATGTTACTGAATTATTCATTTCTTATCCACTTAAATCGTTATTAATTTAAGAGTTATAAGTCCTTTACTGTGGACATGTTTTCCCACGGCTGGATAGCATCTGTGTATTCGAGGGGCCGGAAACTTCTGAACAAGCATGAAATCCGAGTGCCATTAGCAGAGTTGAAATATGCTGTGAGTAGTGTTAGGAACCTGAATAACATAATGTATCCCCCAAAACCTGCGCTGTAAGATCAGTCACCTGAATGGATGTTATAAAAATGATTCCAGCTGTTATCGTCACCAGGCGGTTTTCTGAATAGTGTCATTTTCCAGTGTAATTACTGCCGCTCTGTGCTCTAGCCGTATATGTGTGATTTATTGAAAGCAATGTGTGTGTAGGTGATGATGGGTGGTGCCTGGTTCGAGCAGGCGTTTGGTAATCGACATGAAGTGACCCAACAGACAGTCTTGGATCGGGCCACCAGGGCGGTAACCTCTCATCTGGGCGTCACGTCCCCACCTGTGTGGAGCCTGGTTTCTATACTGGAGGTACTTCAATGTTTGCTGATTAATTATTAGAGAGTTTACACATATATGAAACTCCCCCATCCTCAAGCCATTTCTTTTCATTTGAACACGAACGATTAGTTATACATGTTATGTTATATAACTTTGTGTGATCCAAATGGGCGAGCAACAAAACGCACACAAATACATCTTTATCAAGTCGTTTAAAGGGCCAATGTGTCCAATGGACAAACTGCTCTTCAGAGCAAAGCGAAAACATGACGACATCTTAGTCCTGTCTCAGCCACAGTAGTGCTTTGAAATGGAGGGTTGGAGTGAGCCATTGGTTGCAATTCGCAACATCACCGCTATATGTCCCCACTTTTCATACACTGGACCTTTAAATTATGATTTCCAAAGCAAAACAATGTTTGTGAGATTTATTTTAGTATTATGGGATTATTTAATAATCAATGGCATGTATCCATGTGAATGTTCAAATTGGTGCAAAAAAATTTAATGGGGACATTTTTCAGCAGTATATTTGGTCACAGAGAGATTGGAATAAATTGTTATATAAGATTAATTTATCGGGTTTCGATGCAGGAAACCTATGTGAATTTAATGAATAAAATCCGTATATGTAAAATGAAGTATTCAAATGTTATCTTGAATTGAAAAGATGAGGAAGATTTTTTTTTCCACAATCTCATTCGAGTCAATCGTGATATTATTTCACAGTCACCAGATGTCCTCGGTTTTCCCTCTGGGGTTCTGTTTTGACATCGATCCCGGCAGATGGTCCATTTCTTTAAGTGTTACTCCTGCCCTCCATCTCTGGTTTTCTGGGAGTTCAGTGAGCAAAACAGAATGGAAGATGCTGGGGCAGGAAGTCTTGAAAAGGGTCACCCATCCTCTGACCAGACAAGTCTCAGAGGGGCCGAGAAGAGCCGCTCCGCTTCATTTATGACAGAATTCTGCTTAATTATATAGTCAAAGGGCAAGATGAAAATTTCCACCTTAGTGCGCCCACACGCTCACGCTCCTATTCTTTCATGCTACATTGTCTAATTGACTACAATGTCTGAACGGTTTAATTACCCTGATATACTCTCACAAAGAGGAGAGCTATTCGCTCCTCTGATGCATCTCAAATCTCGTATCGTCTTTCAGACAAATGAATCCCTCTTTGAATTTTGATGTTGTGTGTTTTGTCTGAGTGCAGCTGTGAATAAATCATGTTTATTTATGTCATTTGCTTTTCAGAACTGCATTCCCCAGTATCATTTAGGACACTGGAAACGACTTGGTAAGTCAAAGTTCATTAATCACCCGAACTGATGTCCTATTCTGGAGACATATTAATTACAGACAGACGTTTCTTATTTTCAGAAAAGATGAGGCAATACATCAGCAAGAACAATCTGCCCCTTACACTGGCAGGATCTTCCTATGACGGTGTCTCTGTCAATGATGTTATATTCAGTGGGCGAACAGCTGCCGAGGGTCTCGTCGGAAAAATCTGACCCGCAGTCGCTTAATTGAGCGAGATGGTATGGTGTGGTACATTTGATGGTGATTTCTGGGAGGGACCAGCTTAACTTGAATCCTAAATGGAAATTTAAGTGTCTATATTGCATCTACAGCTAAATGTTTGGTTTTCTAATATATTTCTGGACTGCTGTGAATGTTTAGACCCTTCGTGCAAAAATGAGCCGGCGAAAGAATGTATGCACTACAGTTGCAGCTAAATGATTGTAGAGCTCGGCTGTCTCTATGGCAGATTAATTAATAAATGTTTCTAAAACTTCTAAAACTAAGATCTAAACTATCTAAAACTTGATCTCGGATGAAGAATCTAATATTGCACTGGGATATTGTGTACCGGAGTCTTAACTAGAACATCTATATAAATCTCGCTTATCATTAGGAAAGTTTACGCACCTTTTTGTTACCATTCAGCTATCAGAAATGGCCGTGTATTTTCAAAATATAATATCATTTCACCCGTTTTCTTCATTTGTCTAAAAATAGATGGCATTTTGACCAGGCTGAGATGATATGCCATTAGAAAAGAGTGTTTTTTTTTTTACAGAAAGGTCCATGATGTTGTAATGGAATATGCACAACTTGCATATCACGTTTCATATGCGCAGCAGATTGGAAATGACTCTGGCCATCTGTATTGTCGTTGAGTTTGAAAGGGCAAAAAAATGTAAAGTACACTATCACTCAGAATAGCAGTCTTTTAATGGCCACTGGAGTGCCATCCGTTTAACATGCAGATGCTTGGAAAAGCATTTCTCATAATGCATCACAGTGATGTGATTCAATTTATAATAATGTTTTAGCATAATATACACAGGTGTGCCTTTTTGCTTTTAAACTGAGCACTGCGGAGCGATCGGTGAATGGGCCAAATAACATTTTAAATGGCGTTGTGTCTGCAGTTAATGAAGTTATATAATATGAAGTCAAGTGTGTGTGTGATAAGGAAACCCAATGTATGAAAGCCCAAAACAGTTCCATTAAATTACCTGAATTTATTAGGTATGACAGTTGATCTTGGTTATAATTTTGTTCATATTATATGTAGATCTTTGCATATGATCAGCAATAAATGAGAGATGTGTTTCCTGTGTCACGTCACGTGTAATGTAGTATCTGTATCTTGATAAACAGTCAATTAAACAAACAGCGCCAATATACTGTAAATGTGAAAAGGCCAGCAGGTAAACAACAGCTTGCGTCAATAACGTACACAACACAAATGAAATAATGAATGTGCCAATTACACAAGCCCACTCGAACCCATTATCATCAGCCATATGGTGAGTTCACCTTGACATGTTACTCGCTCCTCTGGGTCTGTTGACAGCTCGGTTGGAAAGTTATATTTGACAAAAGGCACATCATCAGACGTGCTCGGAGAATGCTGTGCCTGCCAGCAACATTGTCATGTTTTTGCAAGAGTTCTTGTTTGTTTTGTAAATGTGCATTTTAAGCCAATTCCTGTCTGGTTTCACACTGCTGGGGATTTTGACTTTGTCGCTAATCCTTTTTTTGGATGTCAAGACCTGACAACCATTTATGATTTCAGCTAAAGCTTTATTTGTATTTTATATGTTATAGACTTGTGTTTAAATATGGACTTGGGTTGCACCTATGGAGAGGTGGAACTGGGATGTATTGATTTGGACGAGTAAGCACTCACCTAGCAACTGCATAGTAATGCACTAAAAAACTCAGAGCATCTTGGTAAACAGAAAGAAAATGTGTTTACACAAGGAAAGATCTTTTACCATTCTGGTTAAATCTAGTTTAAGATGACCAAACTTCACAAATGTATCAAAGTTAGGTGAGGATCTATGAAATCTTTGACTTTCTACTTGAATATGACCATTCCTATCAGTGCGTTATATAAAAATAAAACTAGCATATGGCTGATTCTAAAACAAGGAAGTGAAACATATGGTTATAAAAGAGTTTAAGGAACAGCATCAAAAAGAGACGCTTTGGCGTTACTCGACAGTCGTGAAGACGTGTGAAGGAATCTCTGTCAAATTCCGTCGGGAGCAGTTGGCAGCCGTCCTCCGCTGAACTCCTGACAGAATCAGCATTGTTAAAATGCCTGGCATCACTTTCAATCTGAGCAGAGATTTTCGATCTTTTTTTATTTCTGGACCACCTGGGAGAGTTCTATTCCTGTTTAGCGTGTTTTTTTTCGCAGCATTTCACGTTGACCAATGTCGTTCCACGATGCCACAACACATTCCCTTTGTTGACGATATTGTTTCATTAGAAGCTCATGTTTTAAAATCATTAGCCAATATGGCGTTTAATTACCATTCTCAAAGCTGGTGGGTGGGATTTCAGCTTTTCTTTCAATTTCATATATTTCACGCTCAATGTGGGCTACTAAATACCTTCGCATCTCTAAAAGATAAGCTGCAGTTTCTGATTCTTATACAGAAATTCTAATTGAGTCTTGTTTGTTATTTGACATGCTCTTTTAAGTTCAACAATGAGCAGTGCTTTGAATAATAATGTCAAATCCAGTGAAACAGGCTGCCAGTTAGATCATCCATGGGTTTATTTTGGGTTTATAGAGATACTTCCAAAGCCAATGATCTGAATTATATGTATCCTCATTTTTTGTTCTCTGCTGGCAGGTAATGCTATAATGCAGAGATGTAAACCTGATAGTTAATAGAAATCATGATTTAATACAACACTTGATAGTAGGTTCACAATAGTATCATGATATTTTGAAAACAAAATCCAAAATATGAACAATGCTCAGCAAGATTTTTTTGTTGTACAGATTTGTTATAAAGATGACAATCTAGATTGAATTGAACCATCTGTATGTAAATGGATACAAAGTAAACTGAATGTAAAACTACATCTCAACATTAACATTAAGAAAGCTTAAGCCTAATAAGCTAAAGTGGTAAAAAGTATGAAAAAAATAAAACGTTATATGCTAATGCATATCACATGTTGGCAGCTCAACCAATATTAAACAGTAAAATACTATTTAACTATGTATAGGCTTGATCAGAAAATTAACATTATCTATTCTCCTCAGCTATTCTTTTATTTCTTATTATTATATTCCTTAAAAACCCTTCATTCAAATAACCTGTTTAACATCTTTTGATTTATAATGCAACATAGTCAAAGTATGAGGCTAATGCCTATGATTAGCAAGACATACTTATCTATTCCTTTGTCTGCTTGTTTTTCCATCAGTCTCGGCAACACAGAGCTTTTCATCTCGTAGTTGTTTTTTAGACTTTTATATTCAGTTTTTTTGCGCTGTCCTTGGTTCCTCTTTGTCTTTTCACCATATACATTAATTCGGTTTTGTACCCCCACCATTTTTAATATTCTATAAACGTATCACTGAATTTGCGCTCAATTAATAATGCACGTTTCTTTATCCAAACCCGAGTGTCCCTTTCTTTTGTCATCCCCAAAAGATCTCATTCAAATGTAGATAAAAAAAAAGAAAAAATGTGAATAGCGTTTGCCTGTTCAAAACCTGCATGCTGTGGTTGCCAGGGTGTAGGCCTGTGGTTGCTATGGTGTTTTGAGCGGATTGTAGTGTGATGTGCTGGTTAAGTGGTTCCTGACTTGCCTCAAAAAAGAAAGTCTCTTTGATATTCTGGTTCTGGTATTTCAGATATGGCTCAGGTCCCTCTTTCATTCTATGGGATTTGTTTGCTTTTATCATCCCCGGGGAAATATTATGAGTCTGAATGCTCAGGCATGTAATAGCACAGCTTCCCACGATAAACCACATCATGAGTTTAGCTCAGGTCTGTAGCTTGAACAATGCTAGCTGTTTCTTTTAAACCCATAACACAAATAATTATTTATATATTAAAAAGAATTATTTTAAAATATCTTACGCAATATAAAACATTTTTCTAAATCATTTTAACTATCTGTATTGCTTTTGTTTCATTTCATTTTTGAATTTTATGAGCTATTCATTTACGCTTTATCCCACATCAACAGTGCAATTTATTGTCGCAGCGGCAGTAGTGACTCTCACCGCAAGCTTCTGACAGACAGAAATTATTTACCTTTATAATACATTCATGCGGCGAGAGACACGTACGACAATGATAAAATGTTTTTCTTCCCTTTGTGATTTAGAGATGGGAAGTCATCTTTCACTACCAAACAAATACACGTCAACCTTTGTGCTGTTGGCCTCTTGTTTATTATCCAATGACAAATTCGTTCTCGAGGACTGATTTTTGTGTTGAACACTCATTGCTGGATGGATCTTTGACGTACAGAAGCATTTCAGGATTCCAAGTCGCTGTCTTAAAAACAGGTGCGTAACTATGAGTGATCTGAGGTGTGCCAAATTGGCACTGGTGCCCACCCAATAACTGTTTAAATAAGTTAATACAAGTCTGAAATGCTTTTTGTTGTTTTCTTGTTTTTATTTGGTTGTTTCTGATAATCAATAACAATACAACTTTGTGCCAATGTCATTTTATGGACATTTTTGTCGCTCAGTGGTTGCTCTTTTAGCTATAGTTCACTAATGCTTAAGTTACATAGTCTAATTACTTCGGAGGAAAAAAAGAAACACTCGAGACGGTTGTTAAAATACATGAATAGTATATGGAGCTGTAATGTAAATGTACATTGTATAGATAATAATCTGGATTTCTCTCATTTTGAGAATAATCTGGATTTCTCTAAATGTGATGACAATGTCTTCACTAAATGAGTTCATATTGAAACCTTCAATAACTTTTGACTTGGCAAATCTGAGCTCAGTTTGAGTTGAGATATTTTTTAAGCTTTATTAAAAGACGTGTGAAATTTCTTGGTCTTTTTCTCAGGAGAAATATCTGAGACGCAAGAGACATGCCCAAGCTTGCTCTAAAATCTCACCTGTGATATCTTTTCTGTTGGGATATCAAATGTGTCCTTGTTTCATATCCTAGATATTGTGTTGTTTTGAGGTCAATATTAAGAAAACCTAAGATGGCTGGCGAATCGTTGATCATAAATAATAAAATGACGTCAGCTTTTAGTTATATTATAAATGTGTCTCAAAACCTGTGTTCCGTTGTGCTCCGTTTGTCACGCCATAGTCTTTCTTGCACCAGAATGGTGCACGTGACCTCTGGATGCAGTCAACCATTGAGGTGGGTAGACGGAAACGTGAGGAAAACCTCCCCAAATGCCTCATTACTGGAGATGATGAAAAATATAAGGGAGGGTGGGAGACTGCAACCGTGTTAATTTTAGTGAACGGAAAAGATCTTAATTTACCCCCAAATCGTTCAGTAATTAAAGCAGCAGGCGTAGTTAAGCCTGTTTGAAATGCATGCGGCGCGACGAGGGTCTCGTGAGATGCTTTAGTTTACATGTGGTCGACGCGTTGAGGAGAAAAAGCCCTCGGGTCCACAGGCGCGGCCACCCACACACCTCCATCCTCTTTGGCTTTATGTAATAATGGGCCCATTTCTTCCAGTGTTCCCTTACCCTGTTCCCCGTCATATTAACAAAGACGTATTGCCTCCGAATGCAATTAACTGCAAAGCTGTGGAGGACGTTCAACCGCACACTTCGGTAAGCAGCACAGACATGGCGGCCATATTCGTAATCCACAGGAGTTTAATTAATCAGAAAGTTATACTGTTTCTGCGAGCGGGTGCTCGCGCTTCTGATCTGTTCATGACAGTGGATAAATCTTGCCTACGCAAATGTGCGGCGCGCGATCTTAAATATTAATAGAGCTCATCGTTTTACGTCACCAAAAACGAATGGATGATCGTTGGCGGATGTCTTCGTCCATTCTTCCCGGTGTTTTTCAGTCTCTAAAAATAATTACTATGAGCTCTAATAATAACTCTTGTTCCCTCTTTTACTCATGGTTCTGTCTGAACGTGACTGATAGACGTTGATATTAGTTGGAATAGTGGAGCTCATTCCCCTGCCTGTGTGAATAGGGATCGAAACAGCCGTGCTTGGTCCAATTAGATGTAGTGTCAGTCAGAACCTGAGCAAAAGCGTCCAAATAAGCGTCCATCCTCCAAAGCAAAAGCGTTTTTTAGGCTTTTTATTATAGAAATAGTACAGAGAAATGAATAAATGAGGTGTAGACGGTTTGATAGGGTAGCATAAATTGTCAAAACACCGGTTGTTATCGCAGAAATAAGCCCCTAAAGTGTGATCAGGATCTTGTGTCACACTGAAGGGGCGTATAGC
Source organism: Triplophysa siluroides (assembly GCA_006030095.1). Classification (NCBI taxonomy): domain Eukaryota; kingdom Metazoa; phylum Chordata; class Actinopteri; order Cypriniformes; family Nemacheilidae; genus Triplophysa; species Triplophysa siluroides. The sequence continues at coordinate 323,961 of VCII01000037.1, read as the reverse complement.
GCGATGACTCCCGGCTGCTTGCACATTATCTCGTTTACTACACGGCTACTTGCCACATGAGAACTGGACATGAAATGTGAATTTGAAATATTTGATCATTTTTACCGAATGCAGACCTTCCGCGAGGAAAGCTGTTTAGTTTTAGTTTTAAGGTAAGAAACGACTTTCACATGTCACAAACAGGTAATTTGGTTCAATCATTCGTAAATATAATGTCATAGGTGTTATTAAAAAAATATTTATTTATATTTAAAAAACGGTCAAAATGATTTGCTGCATCCGGGTTACCATGTGTTATTAGTATTGAGTGGTTGTTAGTGGGAATAAGGAACCTGCAAATATCGTGTCTGTCCAATCAGAATTAAGCATTCCAACGAGCCGTGTAATAAACCAGATCAGAATTTGCGGTTCCCGCATAAGCACCAGGTCTTAAACTTTTAGTGGCAGGAATTTAAATTGCAGGGATTTAAAACCATTATGAAAACCCTGAATCATTATAAATCCAGCATTTTCATCCAGTAAATTTCCAAAGCCCCTCTTCAATGCCTTATACGCTTTTTAAAACGGAGAGGGCTGCCCTTCCACGTTTACCCTGTACTGGGTTGATAATGGAAAGCAATTTCAAGTGAGGATTGCTGTGAAAGCCACAGATCTGAATCTGAAGGAAAACCTTTCCCAAAACTCTAGAAATGTTCTTTCAAAGACTGAATTAATTTATGGGATCGCGTGAGAAGTGTGGTTTACAATTAGGTTATTTATAAATATGAATTAGATGTGTGAGCTGTCGGTGATTGAATAAAAGAGAGAGAAGAGCTCAAATGGAAGGGAAAAGTGCCAATTTGTGCCCATTTAGCACAGATTTGTAAAGAATGTTACTGCTCAGTCCATTTCTTGCTTTTATGCAGGTGAATCTGTAATAATCCATAACAATTTACAGCACATTTATTCCGTGAACAAACTTCTTCAGGAGCCTTAAAGGAACAGTTCATACAAAATGAAAATGCTGTCTGTATTTACTCACCCTCAAGTTGATTCAAATCTTTGTACATTTATTTGTTCTGATGAACACAGAGAAAGATATTTGGACGAATGCTTGTAACCACCATGGACTACCATAGTAGGAAATATTGCATTATAACTTTCTTTGTTCTGTTGAACACAAAAGAAGATATTTTGAAGAATGTAGGAAACCAAACCGTTCTGTGGCACTTTTGACTACCATCGTAATTTTTCCTACTATGGTAGTCAAATATCTTTCTCTGTGTTCATTAGAACAAAGAAATGTATACAGATTTGGACCAACTCGAGGGTGAGTCAATTATGAAAAAATTGTTATTTTTGGTTGAACTGTGCCTTTAAGATTTCCCTTAAAGCGATAGTTCACACAGAAATACAATTTCAGCAAACATTTATCAAACACTTGTTGCTCAAAACCTGTATATGCCCATTTCTTTTGGAACAAAGAGGTTTTGTGTCTATACAATGGAAGTCAAGGGGGATCGATTTGCTTTAGGTTACCAACATTCTTCAAAATAACTTCTGTAGTGTTCTGCATATGAAAGAAATTGTTACAGGCTTGGAAAGACATAAGGATGAGTGAAAGAAATTAAATTTTTGGGTACGCTATCCCTTTAATATTTGGTACAAAGGTGATACGTTATGTAACGCCCCTTGAACTATTTGAACTCATCATTCCAGACCTTTAAGCACTAGTGATTAAAGTGGAATCTTTTCATTATTACTCCTGAAGGTTAACAATATTAACATTTATCAGATATATGCTTTTAAAATGTAAAGTCTGTCTTGTGTGGTAAACAGGACCAAAAATATTTACTAGTCTTGCTCTACACAGACCAATGACACCAGTAATTGTTACAACTGACTTTTCTCCTGCAGTTCCATGTAGATTTACGGTGGTAAAGTGAATCTGAAGTCAAATCTGCACAACGTTTCTATCAGAAAGATGGGGTGAACCGGATCCAGGGAATCCGATTAGATGCAGGTTAGTCCAGAAGCCTTGACATCAGATGACACAGCGGCAACTGATCTCCTGCATTTCAGTCTCTCACAGCGCAGGCTTCATGCACGAGAGATCAGTGATTAAATGCCTGTTTGTGTGACACACTGTTAACGTGTGTCTAGCCGTGCGACAAGATCGTCAGTTTGTTTTCCCTGAAATTGGATGCTGAGACACAAACTCGCCACGTGTTTGTGTGTGTGTGTGTCTGAACAAAGCAGGTCTATGTATGATTGAATCATCTGCTAGATCCAGTTATTTTTTTGATATTCATAACCTACTGTAAGTCGATCCTGCTCATTACAGACCATTATAAATGTGCATAAATGCCTCAGACAAATAAAACATTCAATATTTTTCAGTATAATGTTTGCATATATAAATAACAGAACAGAGCGACAGATGCGCTACATACAGCGTGCATGGAATTTCAGAATAAAATTAGTTTTCATGCCTTGCACTCATCTCCAATAAAAAAGATTTTAGAGTCCAGATTACATTGCAGGCTCATACAGACATTCTTTGGTGAGGTTGCTTCAATGTTAGTGGGCTAGATGACCTCACGGACCTTTGAATTAGATCTCAGCCTCTCAAATATAAAATTAAATAATACCCAGGAGGAGAAAATTCTTCCCTCTGAGCTCGAACGGTTTTAAGCCCACTTACAATGCTCGTAATGCTTGAAAGGTGTTCTCTGCAATAAAAGTAAACTCGGCGTCCTTTGAGATCTGGAGTAGTGTAACTGTGCAACTCGGCATGCGCGCAGTGTGAGCTCCCAAAGCAAGGAGAAATATTCCCCGCGCAGCTCTGAAAGAACCACAAATGCGTCTGCTGTGTTGAACAGTGTATCTATTTTAAACGTGTTATAATGTAACTTATGAAACTATACGGGTTTTTTAGGTGCAGAAGTGAACATTTTACATCATCTGTGGAAAATGAATAGACAGACTGTGCAGAGAAGAAAAATAAGGTTAGTGTTTCAACATAATTAGGACAAAAAAGTGAATTTCCAAAGATGAATGAAATGCATTATTTTCTCTACTTAAAGATATAGTTCACTCAAAAATGAAAATTCATTCATCATTTGATGCGGTCTGTGAGAACCTGTGAGATGTTGCACTGGGACGTTTTCAGAAATATCAAAAAGGTTGAATGACAGTTTTTTGTCAAAATTGGGTTTTTGTTCAATTATTCTGTAACATAATGTCTATCACCTCTAAAAACATCTTGACAAAGACGTACATTTTGTCATTACAAACCTGGATTCTTTCTTCTGCAAAACAAAAAGGAAGATATTTTGAAGAATGCTGGAAAACCACCAACACTGGCCCCCATTGACTTGCATTGGTTCTGTGCCTAAGTGAATTGGGTACAGCCATTGTTCGGTTACCAGCTTTCTTTAATATATCTTCTGTTGTGTTCTGCATAAGAACGTCATACGGGTTTGAAATGACAAGAGGTAAGTAAATGATGACAGAGTTTTCATTTTTGGGTGAACTATCACTTTAATTTCATCCCCATTTGTATGTTTTTTAAGAGTTTGCAATCTGTATGTAAACTTTTAAGAGTTTGTTTGATCAACTCTATTTACAGTTGACTTGAGCCTCTTATTATAATTACGTAATTTTTCATGTCAGTTAGACTTTGTGAAGTAACATTGTATCTCACAAGAAAAATGTATATGTAGTATATCACAGTATTTACTATAGAAAAATGTAGTTAAATTCTTATAGTGATTTTTAGCCTTACTCTAGTAAATATTAAGGCTTACTAGAGTGTTTGCTCAATTTACTGAACTACTGTTATGGTACCATGTCCAAAACAAAACATTTATGAATTTCTTATGTTTATACATTTGACAGATGCTTTAAAAAAACGACATACATTAATTTCAATATTTTTTTATGTTCGTGTGTTACCTGGGGATCGAACCAATGAATATTGTGTTGCTAACCCAATGATCCACCAATTGAGTTACAGGAACATTTTGTATTCAGAGTATTCCCTTGTTCAAAATCAATTGATGAACAGATTCTCCTGCGCTTTGATTTTAGCTCTGCGTTCCCTGTTGTTTCGGTCAAGTGACCAGGAAGACAATCAGTAGCCCTGTAATTAGACTTTAGCCCCAAACATGTGAAGGAAGTATCACTTCTTATTCCGTCTGTGCCCATTTGCATAATTTAACATTTGGAGATGACAGGATTAAATAGCAGCTCTCTCTACCCTGTAATTGCGGCCACAATCAACGGGTATTGGCATTTACATTTAACTGATGCTGCCTCTTGTTACTGGGATGTGCCCGGCATTAAACACCAAAGGCTCATGCTCTCGCAGCTTGCCGGTCACGTTGACGGGAGGAGGGGAGACGGAATGTGAGAAAAATGAAAATTTCTTCCAATGACTTTCACACACAGCCACAGACCCTTCGTGGAAATTCGAAGCTCCGGCTGGTTTTAGAAAAACATTGTGTTAAAGCTGACAATCTGCTACATCTATTATTTCATATACTGTATTGGCAATGGGATTTTTTTCCGCTTTCAACAGAATAATGGATTGTTCAATTCGTAATTTGGCTTGCCTTGTATATTTACATTCCAATAACATTTACGTCTGGCTGGGCATTCATTTCTCTTTTCTGTCTTTATTTCTTTCCCTCTCACTCACCTCAGGGACATAACAGCAGGAGGTTTAGTAATGTGAAAGTCTGTAATTATAATGAGGATTCATGCTTCAATTATTCATTTTTACACTCGGGTTGTTTTGTCTTGTCCATAATTACACCTTATAATAAGTCAATGTGGTTTAAATATGATTTAAAGTATACTGTTTTGTATTTTTTAGGTGAAATCCTTAAATGAGGTCCTTCTTGGAGTTATAATTGTAACAGAATGTTATACGTGGTAAATAACAGTAATGCTGACGCAAATAGTATCTTGTTCAGAGATGTCCTAGTTCTTTTTTTATGTTTTATAAAAATGCCCCCCAAAAAATCCCTGTTCTGTTAAGCAGAAAGATGTCTTCAACACTGATTCAATCTGGCAACAGTCATATTTTAACCCCATTCTGTCACTTAATATCTGCCCGGCACTTAGGTTTTTACCTCCAGAATGCTATGCCCCTTTTATTAAACATGTCTGTATTTTCTGTTTCTAATAATAGATTGCAAAATTAGCATCAACTGTAGCTTCCTGTTTGGTGACATTTCTTGTCTGAATCAGTTTCAGTCTGGCTTGTCTTCTCCTTAACTTCCACTTTGTACGTTTATTGGCCCAAATGAAAACTGTTTGGACGGAGAGGCGCCAATGCCCTGGAGGCCAGACAGAATCTGTGAAAGGAAATAAAAGTCACTTTGTTTGCTTACATGAGGCTGAAAGAACATTTTCATCTTTACTTGAATCAAATGTTCAGCATTTTAGTTTTTTCGATTTACTGTGTAAATTCAAGGTGACTGGGACCGTTTATGACATTGAGAAGAATGAGGAATGGAATTCTAAACCTTATCATGACTCATAAATATTAATGAGGTGGTGTTGCATATATCCTAGTCCTTACTGAAAGTTAGAAGAGTTGCCACACCACAAATCTCTCAGTGGGCGTGGCCTCGGCAGCATTAGGCTTGTGGATGCTCTGGTTGTCTGATATTCAGAAGGATTCATTTCGTGCCACACAATGACAAATCTGTCCATTCATCCAAAAGAGGAGAACCTCTGGGAAATGTCCAAAGGACTTGGAAACGAGCTCTTGTCTTGATATGCCTTGGCAACTGTCTCTTGTTGTTGCATTTACATGCTTTGTTCTGTCAGCATTTTTTATTATTTCTTAACGCAAATGGGATGCCAGTTTAGCACCGATGCTCTTATTAGATTCGACAGGGTTGGCGGAGTTTTGAAAGGATAACATTTAGTGGCTTTGTGTTTAGAAAGTGAGGAATGAGATGAGTCATTTTGCCGAACGGGTTCAGAATGCACCAAAATGCCAGTGTGTGTTTGTTCTGAATGTTTGCTTGTGTGTCCTCAGATTACTAAATTATGCTGGGCCCTTATGTCTTGAGGGGTCATACTCCGTGAAGTACTAGACAGTGAGTGTGATGGGGTAAACGACTAAAATTAGATTGAATAAAGAGATTTTTGTAAGTTTTGAACATACTTTCATTTAAACGATGGGTTTGAATTGTGCTTGATTCATCAGATATACTTGACATACCTAGATGCGTGACTTTTGCACAGTATCAATATTATTATCAATAACTGTACCATTGTGCCTTAAAATGGGTAACAGGGTTGACCATTTCGAAGATGATTTGGACTTTATTTCTATTTTACAGTGTTCAATTATCAGTTGCTTGAAAACCATGGGAACAGGGTTGACATTTTAAGTTGTTTACTTACAAAAGTGACAAAGAGAAAAAAGCAGTGTTCCATATTCTGCACAATGTCTGAATCTTATTTATAGTCATGACTTTAGTTCACTGTTAAAGGTTCCCTGTATTGTTGCTAATACTGAAAGTTTTTATTTTATAGATCAAATGCTCTGAATTAATGGTATGACCTGTGCAATTGTGCCTTAAAACTGGTAACAGCTTTGACAGTTTTACAAATTAATTTAACGTAAAGATAGTAAAACAACAAGGTGCGTCTTTTAAATAAATGTTAATGCTGTTTCTATTTTACACTTTTCAATTATTAGTTGTTTGCAGTAGAAAGTCTTGGTCATGGGGTTGATATTTTAAGATTCTACTTATAATACTGACATCTGAATATCTGAATCATATTTACAGTCATGACTTTAACTTACTGTTTTGAGGTTTGCTATATTGTTGGTGATACTGAAAGTTTTTATTTTGTAGAGCAAATGCTCTGGATGCCATAACAACATGTTGCACCTGGACACGAACCTGCTTAGATGCGTGGCTTACACAATGCTAGTTGGACCGAGCATATTACCTTTCTTACATAACGCATGACTCAAACGCTTATTTTTTCTGACCCCTTGAAACCTGAATTCAACAGGCTTAAAAAGACAACATTCGAGGCAAAGAAACTATATTTGTAACGTTTGTTACACCACAGTAACATTTCAATTTAAATCATTATATTAAATTTAAATTATATATGTGTTTCAAATACAAACATGCCCTGGCATCTTTGAGGTACATCAAATGCTTTCACTCTTTCAGAGCGGGTAGAGCATAGCGATGTTCACTTTGGATCAGGAAACAAAAGAGATAGGGAGAAAGAAGATGGAGACACAGTAAACGAGAATTACAATACATCATCTCATACCTTCTGTTGATCGCTGCAGAAGTTGCTTTGCAATAATGGAGCAATTATCATATTGTCTTTTGATGCACAATTAATGGGTCCAAATGTACTTCAGGGACCTGGATTTCATTAGAGGGACTGTGATGATATGACAGGCCAATTGAGTCTATCATTGTGTGTACTGAATCATTCTGATCATTGGAGCCTTGAGTCTCGTTTAATCACAATCGTTTAACATTTGTGTTAGTCCTTGAAATGTTGCTTTGCATCTTTCTTTCTCTCTCTCTCTCTCCTGTCTTTCTCTCCCAGTTACATGGTCTGCTCTTTGAAAGGGCATAGACATACATTTTAAAACGCTGGAGCTGACAAGATTTGTTCTTTGTCATTAACCTTTGCTTTCGAGTGTGCTCCACTTGCAAAATAACCTGAATCATTTATGCATGAGGTGTTTTGACAAGAAGCAGCTTTTCTTTTAGCCACGTTGGAATTAGGCTTCGACTCGCTTTAACCGAAGTGTAAAGCTCTGATCGTGTAAAGGTTTAATTCAGCAGCGACAAAACGCAAGCAATACTAACCAACTCTTGCTTGTATTTCTTGGCAAGTAAACCTGTAGCTCAACAGGTGAGTTATGGGTTTGAATCTTGGGGAGCACATACATTTATTGAATGAAAGACTTTTAATAAATAAAGAAAATATTTCAATGTTGTGTTGAACATTTTGATAGAGGAGTGAAAGATTTGCCTTTTGAAATAATGGTTAATCCTTAAATAATAAATTGATAGTTCATGCTTAAGAAATTTCTCACTCTCGTTTTGTTTGAGACATTTGTCATGTTTTATCTTTTTGTATCTTGACAGACATTTTTCATTGTATGGAAGAGAACAGCCCCGAATATTCTTCAAAACACATTTCATGGATTAAAATCAAGGCATTTAAAACAACACAAAGATGCTTATTTTTGGGTGAACTGTTCCTTTAAATTCCTAACGCACGCCAGAGAAAATGAACTTTGTAAGCCTTGTTTTTCCGAGCATATTTGAATTTGTTACTTTAATGTGCCAAGTAGCTTTTAACACCCATCAATGCATGCGGCTCTGCTCTCCTGAGGGGCACTAATCGGCCAAAATGTCTTTTAAACAAACCGCCTCATCAGAGTCACATCTGCTCTTGTACGGAGGGCATGTCTCTCTCCGTGTCCCTTATCTCGGAATAATTTAGAGTAATGTGCAATTTGCTGTGAGATTAGGCCACGAAAGTGTGCATCGGGTCAGGCGTGTAATTACAGGGACTGTAGCAGCCCATCAAAATACAAGTCATCTTTCACATGTCCCTTTGATGGCTATCTGCCTTTGCCTCAACCCTTCTCTCACCCCTTCCATCCTCTCGCGTATTCATTTGCGATATAAAGGAAGAAATGGTTACGTATCATTCAAAAGGATCCCTTGAAGGCAGACTGTAATGGATTCATTTCCAGCATTTAGACATTTAGGCGCACAGTCATTGTGATGGGCTTTATAGAAGTGATTGAGAAGGACATGGGGCCACAGTAGGGGCCAAATTTCAATCTGATGGAGAGATTTTGGAGAGCACGCTTCTCGCCGTGTTGTTGAATGAGGATTGTGACTCTCAGAATTTAAACGGCGCACTGGTAGCGGGTTAGATCTACTTGCTGCGTTGGGTTTGTTTTTCTCTCTTCATGTTGTTATGTTGAAACACAAAGTGCAACATTTTCCATAAGTTTGCTTAGAAGTTTCTTTCTTTATTTGGATCCCGCTGTATTGTTTTTAAATGTCGTCCCACAAAGCATTTTATGATCCCATTTATGTTCTTGGTCAAGTTGTGCGTTTTATTGTTATTGTATGGGCAACAAAATTCTTCCACAGATCTTCCACAGGTTGTAAATATACGTAGATAATAAAATAAAAACGTTTATAAAATAAGCATTTAAAAATTTCAGAAGTATACTATATGGGGCAGAATACATGCTGGGTTATTTATTTCAACCCAGCATGGGGTCAAAAAAGGAGGAGGCCAACGGTTGGGTTGTAAATTAACCTGTGTTGCTTTTTTATTATATTCATTTTCGGGTTTAATTTAACCCTACAGTTTGTCCATATGTTTGACCCAACAGTTTGTTTTGTCCTACAGTTTGACCCACACAAATCCTTTTCTAAAGTGTAAAGAGAAATTACGGTTGTTGCAATATTATTGTCAATATTGTGTTAAAACTATGTACGAAATAAATAATCACGTTAAATATTTTCCCTTTATCCACAATGGTTACAAACTCTCTCTGCCTCCCTACACTCGTATTTTGAATGTGATTCATTGGCTTAAATAAGAGAAAACTAAAAATAAACACATTTATTTATAAAAAAAATGAATCATTTTAATAGCTGTGATAATATTGTTATCATGAATTCTAGCATGACAGTCGTGTAGTGAAAATCTGATATTGTGACAGCCCTTATAGAAATATGCAAGTCATTGACACTGTTGAGCTCTAAAAATTCCAAAGCAACACAATATATGTAATTCGTACCTCTTGATGTGCTGTATTTTCCGAAACTTGTTAGTCATTATCTTGCCAGTGGAGTATATACTTAATCTACAGACCTTTGTGTTAAATGATGCTGCAATAGTTTTAATGGCTTACGCCCTTTACACTAATGAAGAACAAATATACTCCGAGGCCAAGCGCTTCTGACTCTGCAGCCCTTTAAAACACATAAATAATGACCTGTGTTGCCACATTAAAATGAGTATGTAAGCCTTTATATAGCTCATTATATAAACTAGTCCACAGGCATACCTCAGAGAACGGTTTCAATTTCAAGTTGGCAAAATCATAATAAACTGTGATGTCAGATTGAGGAGGAATCGCTTCACCCCTGCGCTTTAATGGAAAAGTGAAATACACCACACAAAGCCCTCAGCTCAAAAAAACAGCGTAACATTCATCACAGTTAAAGTTCCTGGACCTTGGATGGTTTTGCCCTTTTGAAATGGTTTGTTACTTATCGAAACTGTAAACGCAATAGCTGAAGGTTAACAAGTAAAAGAAAACATGATGAAAGAGGGGCTAATAACTTGACAGTGCATGTGTTTAAGTACTCGGATTGCTCTTCTTTAAAAAAAAAAAGATCAGTGCGGCTTTCAGATGATGTGTGGCATTCAATCCTCGGAGGGAAAATGAGACAAAGCAATACATTGTGGTTCAAATGCCAATTTCTTCTGTTTTAAAGGAAGCAAGTTGATCTGACTTTTTGTGCATTGGAGTTAACAGGACAGTTCAACCAAAAATGAAAGTTTTGTCATAATTTATTCACCCTCAAAATCTTTGTATGATTCTTTTTTCTGTGGAACACAAAAGAAGATATTTTGAGAAATGTCTCAGTTGTTTTGTTAAACAACCTTTCCTGTAGCTCAGTGGTAGGAGCATTGCGTTGGGTTCAATCCCAGGGGATTGCAAATACCTATGTAAAATGTATAGGATGATGCTAGTAAGTCGCTTTGGATAAAAGCGTCTGCCTAAATGTACTGTAAATGTAAATGTTTTGTGTCCGCACAATGGAAGTCAATGGGGCCCAGATTTTTTTAGGGCACCAACATTCCTCAAAATATCTTCTTTTGTGGTCTGCATAAGAAAGTCATACAGGTTTGCAATGACATGAGGTTGAATAGATGTTTAGTAAATTAATTTTCGTTTGTAGGCGAACTCTCCTTTTGACATGGTCTAAGGCCAGATTTTATTAATCATCCAGATATGGCAAGGAATCATACATCATCTGTCATTTTCTTTTACTTTGAATAAAATTATTTTTAATCCAAAAGGTGTTTATATTTAGATTTAAATGATGTGGTCTCAGACTTCTTGACCCCACTGCATTTCCACAATCTGTTTGGTGACCCTGTATAGTGGTGCTGAATGTGGCAAATATATCTGCCAATGACAGGTGATCGATCATTATAACTTTGCACACTTCTGAACTCTCTGTGTTATACGGCACTATTTTAACCTAGTGTGTGCATATCCTTCTCTCATCATCCTCACCCCATCAAAGTGCAGCGATCTCTGGGCTACAGAGATCCTTGTGGCCACTCCTCTCGTTGCTGAACCCTTATGGTATGGCATGGCACCTTTACATACATAGTGTGTTTGCCTTGTTTTTAAAACGTAGCTAATAATGATGGCACTAGTATTGTTCAGTGATAGTTCATAATTAAAAGACAAGTATAAGAGTAATCTCGGTAATGTTTGGAGTATTGGTATATGAACCAATATTCTTTCCATAAAAATCAAGTCTTCAAAAGTTGATGGCTAGTAACTGAAAGGTTTTTCACCTGAGACCTGCAAGAAGCTAATAATGAGCTGTCACCATTATGCCCAAAGCACTGTACTGAAACCTGGGTTTCTGCTTTGAGTAAGTGTGCTGGAATTCCATTTATATTGTGTTGGATAAAAACGATTAACTATTATCAATGTATCGTTCACCCTTATGGTATAATAAGTACCCCTTACTGTCTCCACAGTACCTTTTTGTAAGGGAACGAATAACAAAGTAGCACCGTTGTGTTAAGAGAAAACAATCCTAATGCAATATTATCAATCATACCTCAAATTCTCAAGTCTTTTGATTAAAACGTAAATGGTTTGTTAGTGGTTGAGTGTATAAGAGAGAGAGAAAGAGAGAGTGGGTAGTGGTTGCCTTACAATTAAGAATCTGACTTGCTAATGTGATGGTGCAGGTTCCTCAGGGCCAAGGGCAGAGCTTGTCTTCTGTGTGTGCATGTGACAACGCCTGGGATACCCTAGAATGTGCTTCGAAAAGGCTCAAAAGTTGCTCAAAATGTATTTATTTTTATGCGACACATTTCTTACATTTAGATATTTCTGGATTTTGCACACACATCCAATGGTCCCTAATCCCTGTTTCTTATTGGGGGCGGGTTCTGTGTACAATAATGGCACGGATTTTATAATGGAATGATTTTATTCATTCCAGCTCCAGCGTTTATGGTAACAACATTCAGACGCCTACACAAAGAGGTGTTCACGGGAAGGGACATTATTTCTACTTTTTAGGGCTGTCAGTCGATTAAAATAATCACGCTTTTGAATTTAACACGACTGATCTTGAATTTGCCGAAATTCACCTTCAAATTGTTTTTTCTCAAATGGAATGCATACTGTTTCTGAATCATAAGATATTTTTCCATCCTACAGTCCACTGTTGAATCTCTCATTAATAATGTGCTTTACTCCTCGGTAACACTCCTGTGGCATTTCAATTCCACCGTACAACGATTGCAAGTGCCCTATGGATTTAATTTTACACAAATGTACTCTTCAGAAGCTCTTTGTCTACACTGATTCGACACACATTTGTGGTATTAAGCCAAGTACTTTTTGCCTTTATATGCTTAGCAGTAATTGATCTAACTGCACACTGTAACTCGACTGTCATATTTTCTTACCGTGCAATCTGTGTCAAAATGCAATGATGAAATTATTGTTTCAAATAATGTCACTGCTACGCGCATTTCAAAGGGGGGTGGGGGATATGTGCATCACGCGTTCAGTGATGCTTTCGCTTGCCAATTCCTCTCCTCGTGCGCGAGCGCGAAGCGATTGTCCAGCGTAACCAGCGCACCTTTATGTGATGCGCTTTGTTGCTGCTTGCGTTTCGGAAGCGTCCACTCGCTTGGAAAGGGAGAGAATAACCCAACGTAGCTGTGTGATCCACTTCCCAGCTCATCTGACTTCGTCCGAGGTGTTTTTGTTTCTATATAGACCTGCCAGTCACATTGTTTGTTTGTGCGCGTGGAGAGAATAAGCAAAGCTTGGTGCGCGCTTCTCTTTAAATGAGCCCGTATTGGAAACCCACTGCGAACCGAGGCAAGGAACTCACTTAAACTACACAAGTGAGTTTACTGAGTTTACTCCTTTATTTTGTTAGTAATTATTATCATGTCGTGCACGATTTTGTATGTAGAATTGAAGATTTGGACAATTTGCTGACGGACGCGCTTTGGCTGATTCTCAATTCGGGGGTAGGAAATCTATATTTTCGTTGAGTATTAGCATTCAGTTATATACGATGAATAATGTGTATGATTTTGTTTTGTTTTGTTTTTTCCGATTTTAAAGTTTTCACGAATACAATTTAAACTGTGTTCGCTTTGCGTCGGGATCCAAGAGTTTCCCCGTCATGTTGATCAGTTTCTCCACTTCTGTACTAGGCTACTATGATTTATGGTTGTGTTGAAAACGCCGATGCTTTCACTGTCGGAACGACATGCGTCTAAATAATTGACATGCATGAATGATGTATTGAGACATAAACCTGAACGCGGTTTTCATGGCAATACAGGAGCTGGCCGTGTTTCTAAGGCAATTGAATAAATCATCATTCTACATCTGACAAGAAGCGGTGAGTAACATCTTCGGGCTCTGTGTGCTCAACTAACCCTCTTATATGAATGTTTTTAAAAGTGACCAAGAATAATTTCTAGTCAGTGCGATTGCATTTGTTTGGAAGACTAAGAAGAGCATAGTTGCACTGGTAAACAACTTTCAGCCAACGTTCAGTCTCCCCTAAAGGCTTCATGAGATGTAAAAGGATGCTTTTCTGGGTATGGAAAATAGTATACTGGTCATAAAAAAATCAAATGCCATAATTTGTTTATTAAGCAATTTTAAGCTTTTTAAAGTAACAGTTCACCCAAAATATACACATTTCTGTTATAATTTACTCACAATAGTAGTTCCAAATCCATTTGATAGAATGACAATATACACTAGCCCACATGTCAGTGTAAAGGATGCTTTATTTTTTGAAAACCCTTCACATGGGTACTGATGTATCCCTGTACACTGAAATAATGTACAACTTATCTCTGCATAAACATTTGGTTGTAATGATCCTGTCCTTTCCTAACTTAAAAGCTAAATTTAAGTATAAAGCAACATGACTAAATTATGACATTTTTTGACTTGTGACTTAAAAGTGAACTATCCCTTTAAGATAAATATGAGACGTAATATCACTAAACATTTAGTTGTCTTTTTTTGTCTGGATATTTTCCTCTGATGCAGAGCCCTTGCAAGCGTTGTGTCATGCATAAATCAAAGCTGAGATCAGGACTGCAATACAACGAGGTCTAGACATATATTTGCATTGAGGTAAGTTACGTAACTCATGTTGTCAACACAAGGTCTTACCGTTTTCTCTCAGGAGACTGTGTGTAATGGGTTTGCTCAGTGAAAGCTGTGATGTTTTACCTGTTTCCCTGCATGAAGCCATTAGGATATCTGACATCAGCAAAAGCGATCGGTAAAGTTCCTGTGTTGCTGGTGTCCTCCTGTCCAAGGTTATCTTGTTTAACATTATACTTTACTGAGTTGGTAAATAATACCGGATGGTCAGGTTTTGAGATTTCATGTACATTTGTAAACCTTGGGTTAATGTTCTAATTTGCATAGTTATGAAGTAAGATTGTATAAATATTTGATGAGATAAGGACTGAGGCAGTTTATGATTGGTTGTTTATTATATTTTATAAACTCATAACACTACATTGTTTTACAATGCCACAAGAATTCATAAGCCATGAGTTAAAAGTGGTGAAAATCTTTCTAAGCTCCGGGGTTAACATTTTAAGTGTTAAGTGTAGTGTAAAAAAGGCCCTTTTATGAGGTAAAGGATTGGTGACAAAACTGTTTTTTATTTTCTTCAAAGTAAAACCGTTAGCTGTGCAATTCAAAGCATAAAATGTATCCTCATTTGATGGCATATCTGCCATTATTCGATTTACTGAACCTGTCAAAGAAACCAAGAGCAATATAATTTAATATCACACCGTATGAGTTAATAAGCATAAGGACTGAGACAAGCTTGCAATGAAGGGACCTCAGGCTATATGAGACCCATAGAGCTTCATAAATGTAATGAATTACTTTTCAGCTCTATAGATTAATGCTGAAACAATAAGGCCCGAATAGATTCCTCTGTTCATCTGAGACGAAACACAGACATAAAACATAACCCTTAGGCTGTAATTAAACCCAAAATGAAGCAGAACAAGAGCTTTTCCCAGCGGACAGTCCTTTCCCAAGGGAACGGGCAACTTTGAAAACGTCTCAAATTTTCAATCAACTGTCGAAGGAGGCCAGATTTATGAAGAGAAAAAAACATCCCTCGTAAGACTTTAATCTACCTATGTTGTTTGGGAAGGATGCAATATAATGTTGCCCAAACTCTCACCTGCTCTGTATGAGCACCCTAATGGAATAGAATCAGTGGACTAAAAGCTTTGAAAATGCAGATCTATTTTTGGGACGTTCTGGATGGCTCACTTCTCCACGCATCTGTGTGTATCTGTTGTTCTGAGCAGAGAAGAGACGGCTGCCAGACGCAACAAAGAGATTTTATCGCTGGAGATGAAGATGCCCTCTGTTGCTGATAAAAGGGTTTTGTAAATGCACAAGTGCATTATGAGAGCCCAGCTATATTCTGTATTCACCCTAAAGCTTTGTTTGATCATTTTGTAAAGTTTTTAGTGAGCATAGTATTGTTGTTGGTATTTGTACAACAAGATGTCCAAAAAGATTTCCAAGCGTTTTGTTCTTCAGTTATATAGCGGGAGTGTATCTCTTAAAGGGATAGTTCACCCAAAAACAAAATTCTTTCATTATTCACTCACCTTTATGTTATTCCAAACCTGTATGAGTTACTTTCTTCTGCACAACACAAAAGAAGATATTTTGAAGAACATTGGTAACTAATCGACATTGGACCCCATTTACTTCCATTGTATGGGCACAAAACCACAACGATTTCTCAAAATATCTTAATTTGTGTTCCACAGAAGAAACAGTCACATACAGGTTTTAAACTATTATCCGCAAGTGATGCGCGATGCCAAGATGGCGACGAGCGCCTCCGCCTATACTTTAGGCTTAATTTTTACTCCTCACAAACCTACGGGTGACGTCACGGACACTACGTCAATATTTTATACAGTCTATGGGAGACACACATCGGTGAATGTCCATCATTAGCTACCCTGAAATTCTGTGCAGATGTGAGACATATGTTTCACAATAATGATAATGTCAGATTATTACAGTCTGTGTCTCCTCTGAGGTACAGCGTATAGCCGTATAACATATCAAAGGTTACTAAATCCAATTTACAGGCCAGACAGCCTTCAGGTCTTTCCTTATGTCAGCATTAGTAAAGGTTGAAGAATCACATCAGCGGTTGTATGTACTGACCGACCAGTGATGCAGTTACTCCACATTCACCATCTAAAAGGAGAACCCAGGGTAAACCCTCCAGTCTTCAATGGCGGTGATGATCCGGTATATCTCTGAAACAGAAGTATTATGTAAAAATTGTTGAAAAGGTGATTGAATCGTAGGAGCGGAGAATTAGTGCTCTATAGCGCCTCACTAAAACTCCCGAGTCCCTACTGCCAGACGGGTTTACAGGGGGAAAGAGCTTTCTTTGCCCTTGAGGTAGTATCAGCTCAGCACTGATGGTAGATTATAAAATAGGTGAAGGAAAGCGGCAAATTCCATAGATGTGATGTGGATGACGAGATCTTTTCGTGAGCACTATCTAATCTATTTTGGCATTGGAGCCATTTTATATATTCTCAATTTCTCTCACAGTGCTGTCTGGATTATATCATTCAGCTAATAGAATGTGGACCGCAATAATAGCCATGGTCATCTCTTCGGTTGTATTCTGTTGCTTTGCTGGTCCTTTTTAAAGGTGGATAGACTATGCACAATTGCATCCGCATTTTGTCTTAGCCATCTCAGTTACATACATAAACAATGACGTTTTCCCTAAAGATGCACGTCGGATTACGGTCAACGACATAAATCAAATTATCCAAACCCTATCATACATCGACAACCAAAAAGGGGAAAGGCTTTAGGCTTTTTGAAGCAACCATCATTATAAGTATCGGGGTGAGATTGTTTTGGGCCATTGAATAACCACCCATACCATTACAATGCGCTATAAAATGTATACATCAAGTACTTTCAATTTATTGCTGTAGTCACGATGTTGCTTAATTTTTTATCACCAGCTAACTCATACACGGATAAAATATATTGAGACGCCCCCGTCTAATAAACATGTTTATCTATCCCAGAAATTCCAATCACAAAAATATTGATGCTATATCGTACAATACCATATTAAAGAATTATGTTTTCTTTGTTGTAGTTCTGGGAGGTAGTTCTTTTTTCTGTTCTGAAATGACTATACCCCTGTGTTTGGTTTGGGTGGGGCAGTGTTCAGCTCAAATGTGTCCAGCTGGCAAAAATTTATAATAAAAAAATGTCTATATGCATTTATTTGCAGAATATGAAAAAGATCTGTATTTTTTCGGACCTCAAATACTGCAAAGAAAACAAGTTCATATTCACTTTTAAGTAATACAACAGTATAATATTTCTACATGTATTAAGGCAAAGTTTAAAAACATTTGAAGTGACTAGTAAATATATTGCCCAAAATATGTATACATTAGTGCCTGGCCAATGTCATGTATTAAAGGTGCATTATATTTTTGTATGCATGTTGCACTGGAGGGCTTAGAGTGTAAACTGAAGATCAGATTTAAGAAGACATCACATTTGGCCACCACAGTACATAAATAAATCATGAAATCTTTTTATTTTGGTATTGACATGTAATAAGGCTTGGTATGGGGAGTTTAAAGAAGCTCTCAGGAGTCATATGACATAATGAAACCGTTATCAAATAGAGCCAGAGTGCTTCAGTCCCACATGGCTTGTCAGGGTCTACACTCTGTTCCATCTCAGTGAGACACACAGAGGAGCAAGAGTCCTTTCCTGCTGTTCTCCACAGTTGGTGACATTTTACACTGACCCCTGCTGCAATCCAGTGTTCCAGCTCGAACTGACGCCACGGTTTAGGCAGCGTGACAGTGCTGCAGTTGTGGCCGGGCTGTTTGACTGTGTAATGGAGATGACAGAGTCCGGAACCTGCAAACGTTTTGCATTTTCTGCTTTGATTTAAGAAAAAACTCAAATTTGTGAATGTGTTAAATGGAGATGAGATGTATTAATGATGATGAGATGTACCTTTAATGATAAAAATGCACTATAGGTTTTTGTAACTTAACTGGTATGCGTTACCAAAGCCTGGGTCATGGACATGGGTTTATTTTCAAAAGAGCACCTAAATTTGATCAAATGTATTTTGAATACACTGTTTGAATAAAAGCAGAATGCATTTAATATATGAAGTCATAATAAAGCCTATTTAATGTTTTATCCCAAATTATTGAATAAGTAAATACTTGTATGAAAAGGGTGTGGGGCTGTATGAATGACTACATAAATATCTGGCATTAAAAGAGTAACAATTGAGAAATATATTACTTAGTAATCCTGAAAAGTCAAGTTTAAAAAAATGTGTCCATGTTCCTGCTATAAATAGTGCTTTAAGGAACAGTGACCCAAAAATAAAAATTCTGTCACTCTACTCAAGTTAGATCACCCTCAAGTTGTTCCAAATCTGTATACATTTCTTTGTTCTGATGAGCACAGAGAAAGATATTTGGAAGAATTCTTGTAACCAAACCGTTCTCGGCCTGCATTGACTACCATAGTAGGAAAAATTTCAATGATAATCAAAAGTGCCCCAGAACTTTTCGCTTTCCTACATTCTTCAAAATTTTGTCTTTTGTGTTCAACAGAACACAGAAATGTATAAAACCTTTTTACTCAATTGTGGCCAAAAACTGTCTGTAACAAGTTTTAGTTGTTATCTATCATTTTGTTTATCTCTCTCCCCTCCTCTCTCTCTCTCTCTCTCTCTCTCTCTCTCTCTCTCTCTGAATCAGTTCATGTATGTATGAGTGATCAGATCGTCAGATCTCCTAGTGGGTGCCGTCTGCCCCAATCTGCCTCAGACTGCCTCGCTCCGTGCTCCCCACAGGACCGGCTTCATTAATATTGCTTTCACATGTGTGTTATAAGAAGTCACAGACCCACACCTGCTGTCTGTAGTGTTGTGTAATGCTTGAGCTGAAAGGAAGAGTCGTAGTGTCATTGGGGATTCAGAGCTAATGACCAACTTGTGACAACAGATGTGAAGTTCAGCGATCAATGAACGGTATCAATAAAGTGGAAGATGAGGCTGATACGGCCCATCGTGCAATTTGTTTAAATGATGTATTTGGACCATTAAAGTATTGTATCTGAAATGGCTGAGGATGATCATTTTGGCATGCAGAATGCTCATAGTGAAACTGACGGAAAAGACCAGCTTAGACCGGCATGTTGGCTTAAAGGGATTGTTTGCACCTGATACAAATTCTGTCATCATTTATTTACTCCCATGTCATTTGAAACTTGTATTTGAGAAATGTCTCAAGGTTTGTGTCCATACAGGGGAAGTCAACGGGGACCAATGATATTTGGTTACCGACATTCTTGAAAATTTTTCTTTTGTGTTCTGCAGGAAAAATCATGCAGGTTTGCAATGCATGTGAATAAATGTTGAAAGAATTTTCATTTTTGGGCGAACCATCTCTTTTAATGTATATTAATCATGGCGTTGGTTTGTCCGATCTGAATTGCTTCTGCAAAAATGATGTTCAATTAAACAAAAGATGCAGTAAACTTAACATAATTCACCATTCTGCGCTTATTTATGTGCTTCCAAGGTCCCACTTATGGACAGATTTTTATTTTTTGAGGTAAACAGCTGTAATATTTGTTCTCTGTTATGGGTTTGACTTACTAGTCTTTATATGTTTGCTTTTAATAGCTTGAAAGCTCCAGCTGCTGTGTTGGATCGGAGCGGGCATCCTCGACTTCAGCCTTCCAGGCCATGAGTAGTTTCAAGGGCCAGGATGTGGAAAAACAGGGCATCAAGCTGCCAAAAAAATGGGCTGATCCCAATGACAAGGTACGTTCTTCACATGAATCACGTTTACTCCACATTCACTCCTCTCTAACATTAAACTCCTTTGATTTGTCTTTTTTCCATTTGTGTACCCAAACACACTTGATGTCAGATCCCAACAGACCGTACGATGGTTGTTGGTGGAGTGGTGGGGAGAGGAGACTCCTTCGACCCCGTAGGAGCTCCATTAAAGAAATGCCGCCAGCGCTATGTGGAAAAGGACGGCAAGTGCAACGTCCACCACGGAAACGTGCGGGAAACCTATCGTTACTTTACGGACATCTTCACCACGCTCGTGGATTTAAGGTGGCGTTTGAATCTTTTGGTGTTCACGCTGGTCTACACTACCACTTGGGTCTTCTTTGGTCTCATTTGGTGGCTCATCGCATACGTCCGTGGAGACCTGGACCATACCGACGACGGTGACTGGACGCCTTGCGTGAATAACCTGAACGGCTTCGTCTCTGCGTTCCTTTTTTCCATCGAGACTGAAACCACCATTGGTTATGGGTACCGTGTCATTACGGATAAATGTCCAGAGGGAATCCTCCTGTTGTTGGTGCAGGCCATCTTGGGCTCCATCGTCAATGCCTTCATGGTGGGCTGTATGTTCGTGAAAATCTCACAGCCAAACAAACGTGCCGAAACGCTGATGTTCTCCCACACAGCTGTGATATCCGTGCGGGATAGCAAGTTGTGTTTGATGTTCCGAGTCGGTGACTTGCGTAACTCGCATATAGTGGAGGCGTCCATTAGGGCCAAGCTGATCCGCTCCAAGCAGACCAAGGAGGGAGAGTTTATCCCTCTGAACCAAACAGACATCAACGTGGGGTTTGACACGGGGGGACGATCGGCTGTTCCTGGTGTCACCGCTGATCATTTGTCATGAATTCAACAAGATCAGCCCTTTTTGGGAGATCTCTCAGGAGCAACTGGCACGAGAGGAGTTTGAGATAGTGGTCATCCTGGAGGGAATGGTGGAGGCTACAGGTGAGGGGAGATCTCAGAGAATGAGAAAGAGAGTTTTGTCCAGAGCAGCACAAACTGTATTGGCCTGGCTTGTGGTGATGTGATTTCTTGCCACAATTACTGTTCATAAGTTTAGGGTCACTTACTGTTTTTGTTACTGTCTTGCGTTTTTAATGTTTTAAAATTAATCAAAACTTGTTATATCATCTTCAGTGTAGCAATTGCCCAACCTTTCAAAAAAGAAGCTTATTCAAATGTGCGGTTAGTATATTAGTATACTTCTTTTTTAGAAATAGACTTTTCTGTCAGTCTAAGTAAAGTTTAGTTCAGTATAATTTTCGAGTATGTTTGGCCTACTTGCACTCAATCTTTTGGTGCAAATATACTTAAATGTATAATGAAGCATTCGAAGTATACTTGTAGTTGCGTTTACTCTTTTTATTAAATAGCTAAAAGAATATACTTTTTACATAGTTTTGAATGTGCATGTTAAATAGAAACAATATCATGTTTTATATAATATAATTTTACTAATGATTTAGTAGCATAAAAACATTACAAGTTTTGAAACAGCTCCGTTCCAGAAATGATTTCCGGGTTGAGTTATAGAAATATCCTAAATGGTATGCTTCAAAGTTGTACTTTCATGAACTAAGAAATATGTTACAAGTATTGAACTAGTAAACTATCCGTATGTCTATAAGTTTGCTTGCAGAATAGTTGGAGTTACAGTTGTAAACTAATTGTGTCCTCAAAGTTTACTGTACTGTTTCACTCAAAGTGTTCTTCAAAGTTCACTCCAATAAACCATAAAGTGGGCCAATTTAGTCCCAAGCATTGAAATTGTATACTTACAAGTATATTACTAGTGCGTTGCTATGAGTATACCTACTACATAAGTATACCTAAACATATGCTTGAAATATACTTTATTATATTACTAAATATACTATACTAGAGCAAAGTAGATTAGAATAGAATTTATTTCAAAAACATTTTTATTTCAAAAAATATATTTTTGTAATGAAAGAAACTAATATGTTTGCACAATTTTATTTTTGTCCACAAAACTATTTAAGCATAAAGCCCATTGCACATTGAGTCTGAAATTTGCGTCCGAAATTTCCGCACGTTTAAAAATAAATAAGACCTCACGTTGTGTCAATCACATTTACACACTGCCTCCAGTATTTTCATCCGTCATAAAACTGTTCGGACCGGGTTCGATTTTCTGCGTTTTTCGCATCCGTCAAGCATTTTGAGTGGTCCTCTTTAACAATAAAGACACCGTACAAACGAGAGCCAAATACGAAAAAACGCATACGAACTGTTGGACTGTATGTGCAAAACCGTAAGCCTTTAACCAGAAGTATGGTTAGGTCAAGAGAATTATTTCACTCGAGTAACCCTAAACTTTTGAACAGTATATGGAGGAAGTGGGTTAACATTTTCTCAAGAGTAGTTACGTCCATTATCATGGGGTATTTAGAAGTGTGTGGGAACCATGAAAAATGACCAGATTTGTCCGTAGTTCCCCTGGTAACAGAATGCTGACAGCACATATTTGATGTGGAATTTTCATGGGAATCTCTAATTATATTGACAGTGAATTCATGTGACAGCGGTCGCAATTACACTGCGCTAATTAGCTTCTGCATTGTGCTCAGTGTCAGTATCGAAAAATACTGCAGCCTGCAAGCGGAAAGACTGAGGACTCCTGAGATGTCTGCGAGTTAGTAAGACAAGTCTGTGTCCTGTCAATAGAACCACCTCAGGGAAATTAATGAGCCAAGGACAATAGATGGAACCTTAATGCAATTCACAATAACCATCGAAATATCACAGTCACAAACCTTAATACACACTCCACAAACACACAGTCTCCTACTTCTAAAACAGTGAATCATTGCCCAGAGGTGGGATGCTGTGAAGAGTTTGATTCGGCCCACAATGAGCACTTACTCAACACTGTTTACTTTTTCGTCTCACATTTGAAACCCTTGACAGCCCCCATAGAGCTGAATGTAGGTTTGTCCCGTCTATTTTTAGACAAAAAGCAGATTATCAGTGAATGAACTACTATCAGAAAACCACAGCAAACTATTCGGGTCAGGACTGCCCCTCAAGGCCTAATAAAATTAGAAAATGATGAGGAATTATTGATTTTCTAAATATCGCCCTTCTCAAAGTTTATAGGGATTGAAGTGATAAAAAAATCAGGGTAATGACATGAGGGAATTAACGGAACACATAAAAAGGTCATCCAAAGTCACAACTTTACAAATAACATGTTTGTCTGGACAAGAATATGATATTCTGCACATTTCTGATTTTTAATCCCATCACTTGTTAGTGCATTACTGTGAACACAAACTAAGGGACAAGTCAATAATTTTGTGAAGTAGACAATATAGAGCATAACTTGCTTTGAACCTGTACACCCTTAAATTAAGATGTTTTTAACTAAGTACCGCATTAAATGCAGAACTGCCCATGGGGTGCTGCTCTTAGCAGAACCAGCACGGTATGACCCTCAGAGGCTTAGAAATGTTTTCGAACTGCTTTCCTTTAATAAATTAAGTCTTTAATACCAGTGAGGCTTTGAATAAACTTACATAGATTCTAGAATGTTGTTGAGGAAATGCAGTCTTTAACAAACCACGTCCCTATTTTAACGATCTAGGTGCATGGTCTAATGCGCACGGCGCAGGTGCACTCAGGGCGTGTCCGAATCCACTTGTGCTAGTTTAACGACGGGAAAACGGTCGGCGCACCCGGGCGCATGGTCTAGACGGCTCTCAATAAATCCTTGGTGTTTCGAGTCAGATCCGTGGGCGTGGCTTGATGGTTTTGACTAAATACTTGGTGTTTCAAGTCTTACGAAACCTTTACCCTAACCATCTAAACTACCTATGATTGTTAAAATGGCCAAAAAGCACGTTTTGGTGATGACTTCAGACTCGAAACACCAAGGATTTAATGAAAGCCGGTCTAACATGCAGTAAACCAATCAGAGTCTCATCTCCCATTCCCTTTAAGAGCCAGTTGCTCTCACGCCATGGCAGATTCGCTATTTACACGGCGGAATTCGGAAGACCGGGGCTGCGTTCAGCCCAGACAACACGTTGCGAAACATTTTTTAAACGGAAACGGTGGTGCGGTTGAACACCCTGTTGTGATGACGCAAGAGTTGAACTATGGCAGCTATGAAGACTATTCTTTGTGTTCTTTTTGAAGAATTTTCGGAGCCTGATGAAATCGGTATAAATACGAGTACTGCAAAATACATCTTCTCTAAAATCTTCAATTGTTGCGTATACCGAGCTGCAGCAGACACATTTAAACGACTTTACTTGGACCCATTGTGCGAGCTGTCCCTTTAATACCACGTGGGTTATATACACGTTGCTACTGATTGGGCTGACATTCTTGACACGCCCACCAAACAAGAGAAAACGCATCTCGTTCAACGTTGCGATCTTGAACATGCCCCAGACACTCCAGAAAGGAAACGCGTGTGAGAGGTTAAAGTGCGCAAGCAGATCATTTAAGGGACAAACCGGATTTTTATCTTTATGTCCACAATAATAATCGTTTACATTGTAATCCATTTATTTGTAATATTTGGCATTATTGTGTGCTGCTGCGAGACCCTCTGTGTGTAATAAGTAGAATGTACGAGCGCTGTGCACCCGCCTATAGGCACATATTTCTATAGAGCAACATAACACTCTTTTAATAAATCATCTTCAAACACATAAAATGAACAAAAACACACATATGTTATAATGAATACAAATGGCATGCAGGTAAAACACGATAGATATCATTTGTTACATTAATGTTCATGAGATACACTGTAAAGAAATGTAATTTATTTACAGATTTTTCAATAAAAATAAAAAAAAACGGTCGAAAACCATCGAATTACAAGAAAAACTGGAAAACTGTAACTTTACAGGAAAAACTGCTATTTTACGAAATATTTATGGCGCCCCATCCAGCTTCCAGAAAATGTCAGTTTTTTTACAGGATTTTATATATTCTATTCCAAATGGACAGTCAAAAGATCAAAAGTCATAATGTTTTACCTCTGTAGACAGCATCGGTTAAAGAAACTCATTCAGTGGCCACTTATAAATAGGATTTTTAAAAATATATAATACAAAATCATTTTTTATTTGATTTTATTCAAAAAAATAAAAATACCAATATTAATCTAAAAAGACATTTCTTTAAAAACATAAGTTATATTTATAGTTCATGTGTTGATCTGCACCTGTATTAACACCTGTATCGTCTCTAACCTTATACAGGAATGACATGTCAGGCCCGCAGCTCCTACCTGAACTCAGAAGTGCTTTGGGGAGAAAGATTTACCCCTGTGCTTTCATTGGAGGAGGGATTCTATGAAGTCGATTATGACACGTTCCACCACACCTACCCCGCACCGACCCCTTCCTGCTCAGCACGGGAGCTAGCAGAACTGGCAAAGAAAGGAGAAGTTATCCCACTGCCCCCTATTTCACCCCCAGCAACTTTGGTAGAACCCCGACGTCCAAAGGAAATGCCCGGTGTGGAGAACATAGAAGCAGAGGAGACTGTTAGCAATGGTGATGTGAACCAAATGGAATGTGTGCAGGAATGAGTCTTTGCTGCCCCTGTGTGGATAGATTTGAAATATAGACATTATAGCACATGGCTGGAATATGCATCATTGACATAAGGAAAAAAACTGAATGTGCTTGCTTCAGTCACATCAACTCCACATGAATTGCTAAAATTCTATAGGCCTTTAAGTCTTATTTGCCATTTACGCTATGCTGGTACTATTAATAAAAACTGTTTTGAATGATAGTACAGAATCAGATTTTAGTGTAAAAATACCTCCTTTGGCTTGAACTTAAATGCTATGTATTTAATTAAGGAATATACATTATTTACAGCTTTATACTGTGTTTGCTTAACACACACACACTACAGAATTTGCATCATTGCTTCTGTGGTTTATCAGTGTTATACATTCTTTTTTTATTTTATTTATAGATTATAAGATTTATTGTATGAAATGGTGCTTATAGCAACACAGCATCATTGTTTAGCTTTGTTGGATGAAAAACTTTCATTCCCTATGAAGGGCATATTGAATATACAGTATGCTTATTAATGCACATTATCTGTGATATACACAAGGGTTGGAGTCAAAACAGAACCATCTGTCTGTTTTAATGAATTGCAATAAAGAACACTGAGATTCAGAATTCTTGTGAATTCTCTGTTTTTGGTGAAAATACTGTGCCAACATGTGCTTAACTGTGATCTTAAGTACAATGGAAATATGTTGTGGTCTGAGATTGTAAGCTGAGACCCAAAACAGTGATTATTTTATCTAGATCTGAAGAACAAGGCTCAAACTCTGGTTCACATTTATAGAGCATCAGTTCTGTAATGGCAGAATATCAAGTCTGGATTTTCAGTACAAACCAACAGTGAAATCTGTTGGTTTACGACATCATAACACACATTAACTGGGAAATAGCGTTTCTTTACTGACGCACCTGTATGTGATACTCACAAGTTTGATTTTACTTTTCAACAAATAAAACGCACAATGTAATCGTTGCGAAATGTTTTCATTTGCACAAATAACAGTGTATAAAACATTGTGTTGCTTGGCTAATGTTGTCATCTTGCATCTAAACATTCGTGCTTCTGTTTGTAAAACATGACTGTTATTGAAAGTCATTTTTGCTCTTTTTACATAATTTTGAATAAAGTTCATAAAAAAATGGTTTAAAAAAAGCGAATAATACTTAAATACTTAATTTTCGTAAGGGGCAGCCTATGTCCGAAACCTCAGCATGCATAAAACAGTAGGCAAGATATACCCGTATGGTCTACTACTTCCGCCAATATTCGTGAAGATTTGAGAGTAAACTTTATATTCAATTGATTTGACAAATCTAAATCAACATACCATGATGTAAGGACTGAAACAGTGCTTTTGATTGTAATATCTAAAAACAGAGCCGTGCTATTTACTTCCAGGGGTGTCAAACTCAGTTCCTGGAGGGGAGCTCCAACCAGCTCTAAACCACATCTGCTTGGATGTTTCTAGTAATCCTGAAGATGTTGATTAGCTGAACCAGGTGTGTTGTATTAGGGTTGGAGCTAAACTGTGCAGAGCTGCGGCCCTCCAGGAACTGAGTTTGACACCTGTGCTTTAGGCTATATACTATATAGCCTAAAGATAATTAATGTTTATTCTTCTGTCAATAAATATCTGCTTTAAATTCTGTATATTGTGTTGAATTCATTGGTTATTTTATTTCAATATCTATATTGTCTGATGCTGAGGTACACACAGTGTGGTTTTATTAGAAATGCTATATAACATGTGCTGTTTAAATGGAAAATTACTTCAGTAAGTTAATGAGAAAGGATCAGGCTAATAGAAGAATCTAATTCATTGATTCATCCTCCATAATCTGTGGAATGATGTATTTTGCTTATTTTAATTAGATTAGATAAGCGTTGGATAAAAACACAGCATGGATGTCAAAAATATTTTAGACTTACGTTCTGGGAACGTTCCCCTAACGTTAATATTATGTTTTTTTTAAGATTTGTTTTTGGTCATCTTTACGGAAATGAAATGTTAGTTTCATGGTTTATATAAAATTAGGGGAACTGACGTTCTATTTCCTTAAAGAAAACTTTCATGGAGAACCAAAAACGAACCTTAGAAAATAACGTTCTGGGAACCAAAATTATTAGCTTGGTTACGTGTAGTCTCTTGAAAGCATTGTGTTAGCTTTTTACTTGCTACGATTGTATTTCGGCTTCAAAAGTAACACATGCGGTGTCAACTTGTAAAGATAATCTTGATAGACAAAACGTGTAAGTGTCATAACCCTTTTGTTAAACACAGAGCTTATTTTGTGCGATTTTTCGAAGTCTATAGGGTAAATGCATATGCTTTCTATCGAGGGAACCATGCGCCGCTAGCTTCCGGGTTGGCATATTACTGCGTGTAAAAATGCAGTAACCTGTTGTGTTGTACAAGTATGATGGTTGGTCAATGTAGCGTTTGTCCCGCCTCCCCTCTACTGTGATTGGACGGCTGTGTAACAAGGTACAGCGACGAGCTCTGCGTTTTACCCAAAGTTAAATAGTAAAAAATGAAACAAGAAAGAAACTCGTGAAATATCATTATGATAAATAATTCAGAACGTTTGAATGTTTTACGCACCATCTACACGTGATAGGGATAAGGTGAACATTTATTTCGTAGCAACTAACATTTTGAAAATACGAACCTTTCATGAATCCGAAAATGTACGTCAGAACGACTTAACAAAAAAATCGTCTCCGCGTGATTCATGACTGAGTAACAAATAGTCCTTATAATTACCATATAATTTCCTTTAATAATTATTCATGCACATTGCACAGAAGAAAAAGGCGTGGGATTGTTCAGTGCTTTTTGGCTGTAGTTGCGCATTCCTCCGCTAGATGTCGGTAAAACGAGCAAGCGCCACGTTTTGCAATGCATTATGGGAAAGCACGTTTGACGCACATGTGGCCATCTGATTTACTTACTCCGCAAGACCAGCAGAAAAGCGGTGGAAGTCTTTCGGCCGCAGTTGTTTAAATAGTCAAAGAGAGGACTCCATATCTAAAAGGCTGAAATGAGACCAGGTAGGTGCCTTGAATGCATCTAAAATAAGAATCACTATCTAGCATCGCGTGATGAAACAAACTGTTATTAATGTAGCTTTGCATGCCTATATGCCAACCAGTTAGCCGCGCGCGCTAAGTTTTAGTATACGAATTTGACTACCAATAAATCTCACGACAGTTTTGCCAACGTTTTTATTTATATTTAACCGTGAATTTGAGGAGAAGAAATAACGTGGTGATTCTTTACTTGTGAGTAACGTGCGCGTACAATCGAGGGTTTTGCGCACGCGGGTCTGAGGCTCCCACATGGTTTTAACGATAAGACCGTTCGTGTTTGATAAAACTACTAGTTTGGTTTATAAACTAGATTCTCATGATAAATAATATTCATTATTCTGTTAATATATTTGGTTATGCTTCGTTTTTGAAAAATATAAAAGGCTTTAATGGTTAAGTTTACATGCATTGTTGGGGACCACATGGGTTTTGGTAATGGAGTCGTCTGTTCCACCATGTTAAGTTAATGTCAACAAGCTGGTAACGGTACATGTCTTAGTTTACTGTTTATAACGTGTAACCAATACATTATTGCGCTAAACTCGAATGTATAAATGAATTAAAATAAACGTATTACTGGACTCCGGCTGTTGAGGTCATTACAACTTATTGAATTGGTATGAGCGTCTAATATCAAATTGTGATGTTCCAGATGTTTTAAAATGTTACTCTCACTCTTTTTAATTTAAAGAGACAATGTTTGTTTCTTTTTTGCAGGATTCAGCCCTAGAGGAGGAGGATTTGGTGGAGGTGGAAGGGGAGGGTTTGGAGACCGAGGTGGAAGGTTTGGAGACCGAGGTGGAAGGGGCGGGTTTGGAGGAGACAGAGGTGGAAGAGGCGGGTTTAGAGGAGGCAGAGGTGGTGGTAAGCAAGATTTCTGTCTTCAAAGTTTTAATAATTACATTTTCTAACATCTTATCCAAAGTCTTCTACAAATAATAATGTAACCATAATTTCCCTATGGAATGAAACACTTTTGCTGTGTTATCCAATGTTTAAGGGATTGTTCACCCCAAAATGAAAAATTCTGTCATCATTTATTCTCCCTTATGTTATTTCATACCTGTATAAATGACTTTGTTCCGATGAACACAAAGAAAGATTTTTGGAAGAATGCTAGTAATTTTCAGTTCCGGTACATCATTGACTGACAACCATTTAATTCTTCTTACTATGGCAAAGAAATTTGTACATGTTGAAACAACCTTAGGCTAAGTAAACGATGACATATTTGTGATGAACTATCCCTTTAAGTATGCTGAAACTGTGCTGTACAATGTGAAACGAAATAATTTAAACTAGACGTTAAACACATTGCTGTTTGGTGAAGGTGGAGGGTTCAGATCCCCTGGTGGTGATGGTGGGTTCCGCGGGCGAGGTGGCGGTGGCCGTGGCATGCCGAGGGGTCGTGGAGGACGAGGTGGCGGAGGCTTCAGAGGGGGCATTCGAGTGACGGTAGAGCCCCACAGACATGAAGGTGAGATCTTTGTTGTAATTGATCCCTCGCAAGCAGTTTATGACCAATCATAACGCGATATTATGTGCCCCATGACTGACCGCCATTTTGTCTGACTAACAAACCTGGCGTAGTAGAGCCTTAGTGAGTAATATGAAAAAATAGCTTTTTAATTAGTGTAATAGTAAACGGAGAGCTATATACCCAGCTTTAATGTATGTTCGTCTTTAGCTCAATTACGTTCTGGATTTTACATGTTGCATGAACGTGTTAAATTAAATTCCGTTTAAATATCACAGGTGTGTTCATCTGTCGCGGTAAAGAGGATGCTCTGGTTACCAAGAACATGGTGATCGGGGAGTCTGTGTATGGAGAGAAAAGAATCAATGTTGAGGTGAGCTTAATGACAGTAACATTTTAATTTGGGTATTATTTCTAGAAAGGGTAATAATTATGTAATGCATGTGTTTTTGAAGGAAGGGGAAACAAAGATTGAGTACAGAGCATGGAATCCTTTCCGGTCGAAGCTGGCTGCAGCTATATTAGGAGGTATAGACCAGATCCACATCAAACCCGGAGCAAAGGTCATGTACCTCGGAGCTGCATCAGGAACTACTGTATCCCACGTTTCTGATATTGTTGGACCGGTAAGTTTATTTGTAGAGTTATAGGCCCCGTTTCACAGACAAGGCTTAAGGCTAGTCCCAGACTAAAATGAATGATTGACCTGTCTTAACTGGATATTACTTGCCCTGTAATATCTTAGTGGCCGCAACTCAGACAGTTTCTGCATATCTCATGTTAGTCTGTGTATCGAGCACAGAAATACTAAGTCATGCGTTCAACTCGTTTTTGACAAGTTGGCTGTCAAGCATGAGAAGACAGCACGTTTAACTTTGTAAATAAGTCAGATTGCATGAAACACCGTTGCGCATCCCCATAAAAATATATCTGTGACATTTTGTCTCAAGATGCACACCAGAAATGTACTCTTCTGAGGCATTTTTATAAAACCGACTTAATATCTTATTTCAACTAAGGCATAGTCCTGGCTTAAGCTAAACTGTTTCTGTTAAACTGGGACATAGTTTTAGCCCATTTAATAACAATTCTTCATCATGTTTAATTGTTGTGGGTCCATAATAGCTTGTTAATGTGTAAAAACCTTGACACGTTTGAAAACCGGCACAGTTGGTTTTGTATTTGGGATGCAAAGTATGTCGAATAATTTGCAATAAAATCTACAACTTGTGTACAGCATCATTAAAACGGGTTTTGCGTTCAGAGGTTATAGTAAAGCTTTTGTTAAATATTTTTATATATTTTCTGTTTTTAAATTAAATGAGCTTTAAGCTGATTTTACAAACTTTAAGCAGTATAAGCAAGTTATTATTGTTATTATTTCTTCAATATTTGACCCTAATAGGTATAATTTTGTTGTATTCTAATAGTGGTATGTAGCAATATTGTGTCTTGACAAATGTATTTCTTTATAGGAGGGATTGGTGTATGCTGTAGAATTCTCCCACAGATCAGGCAGAGACTTGCTAAATGTGGCCAAAAAGAGAACCAACATTATTCCCATCATTGAAGATGCAAGACACCCACACAAGTACCGCATGCTTGTTGGTAAGTTTTCTTGATGTGAACGTGTTTATCATTTAATTAATAAATGGGTTGGATATTAAATCACGGCTCTGCTCCTTAAGGTATGGTGGATGTCATCTTTGCTGATGTTGCTCAGCCTGACCAAACAAGAATCGTTGCCCTCAATGCACACAACTTCCTGAAGAATGGAGGCCATTTTGTCATTTCCATCAAAGTAAGATGACTATAAATTGCTTTCTAAAGCAAAACTGGTTAGTTTAAAAGCTTAGTTGTAATTGTTTTTGCATTTATGACTTGAGTGTTTTGAGAGGTTATTGTAGCATGTTTAGTTACTAATTCCCACCACTAAATTTCTTCCTCAGGCAAACTGCATTGATTCTACAGCTGCTCCAGAGGCAGTGTTTGCTTCAGAGGTTAAGAAGATGAGCTCAGAGAACATGAAGCCTCAGGAACAGTTGACACTCGAGCCA
Source organism: Triplophysa siluroides (assembly GCA_006030095.1). Taxonomy (NCBI): domain Eukaryota; kingdom Metazoa; phylum Chordata; class Actinopteri; order Cypriniformes; family Nemacheilidae; genus Triplophysa; species Triplophysa siluroides. The sequence goes on along the minus strand of VCII01000037.1, from coordinate 291,478 downwards.
TATGAGAGAGATCATGCTGTTGTTGTAGGAATCTACAGGTAAGTCCTGATAGGTTATTTGTGTAGGTTAAGTTCTGTTTGCCTATGTTTTATAGTTTTATAAATTTTCTAAAATATCCCTAATGGTATTGTTTTTTTTTTCAGACCTCCACCAAAACAGAAGAAATGAGGGGTCCGGCTGAAAATCTTCAATTATACTTCACATCCTCCTTTATTCAACTTCTGCCACTAGGTGGCGCCACCATTTGGAGACGCAACAACACAGACTCTATGTAAAGGACCCATTGAATTGTTTCTGCTGGAAAAGCCCCAGCTGTATTGGATTGATACAGAAGCAATTATGAAGAGCAGCTCTGCTACCAGCTTTTTTTTTTGTTTGAAAGTCCTCTGTCAATATAATGACTGAAAGGGGATTATTGTTTTTGGCCTTTAACAATTGAATACTAGATGTGTTAAGCTTACTAAATTGCAACAATTTTCTGACTGTTAAGCAACTCAAAACTATGAAGCCTAGAATATGTAAGCGGTTTACTAGCATGTCTAGCTATTAAGTGAAACATGACATTTTGTAATGGTTAATGTTGAACAATGAGTTATGATTTGTGGCTTCCCCAAATGTTAATCAGACAAAAGGTTCTTATTGCATTGCAAGAATACTGCTTGTCAAATGAAAATGTAATTTGTGAAAATTTACGTTTGTTGCCGTTTTGTTTGAGTATTTTATAGTAAACATTTTAAACGACTTGACTGGCATGCCATTTTCTCTGGAACATTTACAAAGTTTGCATTGCATTTTACAAAAAAAGAACAGTAAATGGTTGCACAGAAAGAACGGCGAAGGATGAGGCAACATAGACGTGTTGAGACTTTAGTGTACTGTATGATAATGTGGGGAGCAAACTGTAGGTTAAGTCATTTGGCTGTTGTGGTAAATAACAAATGTAGGTTAAACCTGTCTCGGGGGGATTATGTAATGAAAATGTTTGGTAACTTGCTCACTCAACAGTCAGTTTACCAGCTAGTCTGTGCCAGGGGTTTTCAAACTGGAAGATTCTAGGGGTCTGCAGATAATCTCTTGAGAAATTAAAAGAAACTGCAAACATTTAAAAAGTTTGCTGAACATTAGTTTCATTTAGTAGTGTTCATATTTGTTTCTAAGTGTATATCTCTACTTTCTTGCTTCACGCATACTTTGCAGAATTGCTTATTTTTTTTTGTCTTGAGTTTTTCTCACTACAGCTCCCTTTATTTCACTTACTGGGTTATGTAATGTAGTCTTTGCAAAGATGGAATGAAAAGTGCCACAGAACAATTAAATACATTTTGATTCGATTTTTTACAGATCTATACATCTAACATTACTCTTATTTTAGCCTATTATGTTGTCTTTTACAATATCACTTGTTTTACACGGTTTAAATGTTTCTTTATACAAACATGAATATGTATTTTAGGAAGGGGGTCCTCACGAAAGATTTATCAAATAATGTTAAAATATAAATTCTCACGAGGTGGTCTTTCGAACAGGAGGTGACTACAAAAAGGACTCTTGTCACAAGTCAAAATGTTGTGCAATGGTATAACCCGTTCTAGGAACCAATGTTGTAGTTTTTGCGCACGCCGGGACCAAATAAACGGTTGCACAATGGAGAGCAGCATGGACAGCACAAATGTCAGAAGAACTAAAGAGGAGAAAAAATTGCATCGTAGGCAAATTAAAGCCAGTCGCACATTACTCAAACATGAGGGCATACGTACAGTATCGCATACCACAAAGGTACCTGTTCAGAGTATTTTAAAGAAGCGGGATGTAGCATCACCCACAGATGAATTGCATATCTGCGTTTAAATGGACAGAACTGCTGTTAGATTTCACTGTCACGTCATTGTTTCTGGTGTGCATGTATTTAGGTTATACTAAAGTTCACTAAGAACATTGACACGTTGCAAATAAATTCACCAACTTAAATTTTTTTTGAGTAAAATAGATATTAACAGTTTGTTTGCAGAAGCCCACTTTCAAAATGATGCAACAAAATTAGGTAAAGGGCAATAACCAGTTGACACCAGTAATATCGTATTAAATACAAAAGTATGAAATTACTATTGAATAGAAAAGCAAATCAACACGAACTTTAAGAACCATTGGCCTTAAGATAACAGTATTCCTGTAGTCATCAGGTCACCCTTGTACCTGTACCTGAATGTCTCATAGAGGTAATCATGCTCATTGATGTCTGTCATATGTCTCTTGCAGCATCTGGTGGTCTCTAATGGGGGTTTGGGAAATGGAGTGAGCAGGGAGTCGCTGCTGGAGGTTCTTAAAGAGGGAGGTACCGTCGAGTCGCTTCTCACACCCCCTACCAAACCATATGCATTTGTGACATATTCATCAACTCAAGCAAGCCAGAATGCTTTCACGCTTCTCAACGGGCGATCACTGATGTATTCGGATCAAAGTGTCACTCTTTATTTCAGCTATGTTGAGAGAGGTACGTTGGACCTGTATGTTCTTTTCAAACTATTGTGTTATTTATTGTCTGGGATTATTTACTGTGGGAATTGATCTGAAGGGCCCAACACCTACAGCCTTGTTTGAGGACCGAGACTAAAGTGTGTCTAAAGATTTCATAATTTTGTCAGTGGACAGTGACAGGACTGTGTCTTGTGCTTTGCCCCCTGGACTATCTGTTTTGGAGGATTTTGTGTCTGCAGAGGAGGAGCTACAATTGCTAAAGGCTGTTGATTGGACGTTGGATACTGATGATATCACAGGTTAGAGATATTTGGTATTCTTATATATTTGGAGATTTTCTATAAGTATATATTTATTGAACGGAGTATTAGTAACATTCAGTTGCTTTTTTCTTAAAGTTTTGTTTTTGTGTTTTAGTGCATAAAGCTTTAAAACACAGAAGAGTGAAGCATTATGGATACGAATTTCGTTACGATAATAATAATGTTGACAAGGACAAGCCATTGCCTTGTGGTAAGTTAAAAATGTGTAAAAAATCATGAATGGGTGTATGGATATTTAGTTTGAGTTGAATAAAAAAAAGTACATTTTACATCTTTCCATTTAATTCTTTTTGCCCCTTTTATCTTTCCAATGCAAAAAAAGATGATTTTAACCAAGTGCAACAGTTTTGAGATATCATTGGTTTTATCCTTAACTGAATGGGATAAATTAGTGGATTATTAAAATCCGGAGCAAAAAAATGAGCAAACTGGTGGTTTATGTTCTGTATGTTGCTAAATTACTGTAATCTATAAACAGTTGAATAGACATCTGTCATTACAGGTCTGCCGGTGGAATGTGACGCTTTACTACAAAGATGTTTGACTGACGGCCACATAAGTGTCCTCCCAGACCAGCTCACTGTAAACCAATACCAAAGTGGACAAGGTAGTGCATGATGTATTTATAAAGCTAAAGGGAAATAAATGTCTGTTATAGATGTAAATGTTATTGTTTGTTACAGGAATTCCACCCCATGTGGACACTCACTCTGCATTTGAGGACCCTATCCTTTCTTTGAGTCTTGGAGCAAAGGTATGAATGAGTGAAGCACTCTTTGGATTAAAAAACTGAAAAGATTTTAAAATATTAGAGAGTCCATGTAGTGTAGCAGTGGCGCAGAAGGTAGCTGCTCCTGACATGAGCTGTTGGCTCATGAGATCTGGGCCCTAGTCCAGTTCAAGACACGTCCTGATCCCGTTCCCTATGCTCTCCCAAATTTTTCAGTTTGGGTCATTCAACTGAATGGAAAACACACTGAATCTAATAACACACATATTTTACTATTCAAAATGTGTTGTGGGCAAACTCAGGTAACTGTTTTACTTTATTACGTGATTTTTAAATGGTGCATTTTTAACTGAACTGAAAGTAACAGGTCTGAATTGATAGCATCGAATTAACAAATACAAGAAAAATAGCCCAAATGCGAAGGATATGTTAGGGTAGCAGAGTAAAAACCTGGCAAGACACCACTACAAATAATTGATCTAAAATATTTTTTAATTAAACAAATTAAAGCATAAATAAGATATTGAAACACAAAAATGCAAAAAAAAAAACATTTTAACCATTATATTTCATGGTAAGATATAGTGATAAAGAGTGCTGTTTTTAGGTGTTCTAGGTTGTTTTTATTCATGTTTTAAATTTTAAATTTGCTCTTAGTTTAATATGCAACACACATTGTCTAGTAATACAATGTTTTATAAAGTTAATATTTATGCAAGAAATGTCTGATTCGGTGTAGTGGTCTGTTTACCTCTGTAGACTCTACTGTCTTATACATGCTTATTTGCCTATTTATTCCTTATTAATGCAGATTTTTCATAATTTTGATCAATGGGTTAGTTTAAAATAAATCTGTGTTTTGCCACCGAAGACCTGTATTGAAAAACAAACATATAACCGTAGAACCAATATCACACATTAAAATGAAAAAGTAAGAGTAGAGATAATATTATGCATTATTTTATGTTCATTTACATTTATTCATTTAGCAAATGCTTTTATCCAAAGTGACATACAGAGAGTTCAGGGAGCAATAAGCGATATGTCATACAGGAGGAATACAATAGGTGCTAATACAAAGTTACTAGTTTCAACAAAAGCTAGACCAATACCTGTTGAGAGAAAGAGAGAGGGTTAGTGTTTTTTTTCCCTTGTCTGTCAAGTATTCACAGAAGAGATGGGTTTTAGTTTTTTGAATGTTGTGAGAGATGTGGTTGACCGGACAGAGTTAGGAAGAATGTTCCACCAGGAAGGAGTTGTGAATGAGAACGAGCGGGAAAGCGATTTACTGTCCTTTTGAGAAGGCAATACAAGACGCCGCTGGTTTGCTGAAACCAGGGTTCTTGATGGGGTGTGGGAGTGTAGGAGGGTGTGAAAGTTTGCCAGTGCAGATCCAGAGATAGTCCTGTAGGCAAGCATTAGTGACTTGAATCTGATACGGGCTTCAACCGGTAGCCAGTGGAGAGAGATGAAAAGGGGTGTCAAATGAGCCCTTTTGGGGTCTTGAAGACGAGGCGTGGTACTGCGTTCTGAACCAGCTTGAGTGGTTTGATAGCCTTTGCAGGAAGACCAGCATGGAGAGCATTACAATAGTCCAACTTTGAGATTACCAGGTCCTGGACTAGAAGTTGTGCAGCATGCTCAGTGAGATGGAGTCTAACCTTTCTAATGTTGAATAAGGCATATCGGCATGACTGCGTTGTCTTTGCAATGTGATCATTGAAGGACAGCTGTTCATCAAATATGACTCTGAGGTTCCTGGCTGTTTTGGAAGAAGTGATTGTGGTATTGTCAATTTGGATGGTGAGAAACACGAGTAGTTCTGTCTTGGCAGAGTTCAGCTGGAGGTGATGCTCTTTCATCCAAGCTCAGATGTCATCTAGGCAGGCTGTAATGCGAGCTGCTACAGTGGTATCGTCTGGGTGAAACGAGATGGGTGTCGTCAGCATAACAGTGATACGAGAAGCCGTGTGCCCGTATGACGGGTCCCAAGGATGTCATGTAGATGGAAAAAAGCAGCGGCCCAAGCACCGATCCTTGAGGGACCCCAGTGATCATGTGGTGAGCAGTGGACAGTGAGCTCCTCCATGACACCCTGAGGGATCTGCCGGAGAGGTAGGATTTGAACCAGCGGAGAGGAGTGCCTGAGATTCCTAGAGATAACAGGGTTGCTAGCAGTATCTGGTGATTGACAGTTTCAAACACTGCAGATAGGTCTAGCAGAATCAGGACCGAGGATTTGGATTCCACTTTGGCTAGCCGCAGTGCTTCTGTGACCGAAAGCAGTACAGTCTCAGTGGAGTGGTTTGTTTTGAAGCCAGTCTGCTTGTCATCCAGTAGTTTGAAGCCAGACTGTTTGTCATCCAGTAGTTTATCCTTTATATAAAGGAATATACATTTACATAAGTACTTAACAGGAATCATAACAAGAAGCAGAAGAATATTGATTATTTTATAATATAATATTAATCAAATGTGCATTATCTTGATATTATTTTCCTTTGACAAATCAAAGATAAGGACAGTAAATGAACTTCACCAATATCTCTGTTCAACATCTAATCATATGTCACCTCTCCACCTTCTTTTAGACAGTTATGGACTTTAAACACCCTGATGGGCGCTCTTTCTCTGTGGTACTGCCAGAACGCAGTCTACTGGTGATGAAAGAAGAGAGCCGCTATCTGTGGACTCACGGGTGAGAAAAAGGAGAAAAACTAAATCTTAAATCATACTAAAGATTCCATCAAATGCTTTGCTGAATATGTTTTTTGTATGGTGTTGAAACAGACAGAGGAGATAGCATAGCAATTGCAAGTAGTCTGCCATTTTTTACTTAAATATTTTGTCACAAAAATAAATCCTCCTTTCTATTAATGTTGTAGGATTGTAACATAAGTAAAGATTAAATGACATTTGAATCTTTCATGTTAGCATAACTCCTCGGAAGTTTGATGTGGTACCGGTTTCAGAGGATGGAGGGTCGGGGGTCTTGACTTCTGATTTGAGTAATCTGACCCTGAATCGCCGTGGCACCAGGACATCACTAACCTTCCGAAAAATTCGGCATACACCATGTAACTGTGGTGAGTCCATTTACTACTTGCTTTTATGCTTTATGAGTTTAACATCAGAAGAACTACGGATGTATTCAAGATGCACTTCGTTTACAAGAAATTGTTTTCTGTTGTAGTTTATCCATCTTTATGTGATAGCCAGCAGCCGCCCGCCCCACCCACAATGCCTGTTGTTGAAGCTGACGCATGCTTTTTGGAAGCACAGTATGTTCACCAGGTCTACGAAGAGATTTCTTCTCACTTCAGCAGCACAAGACATTCACCATGGCCCCAGGTGCGAGACTTCCTGCTGTCCCTGCCACCTGGTGCAATTCTGCTGGATATTGGATGCGGCAATGGCAAATACCTTGGGATCAACCCTGAGGTGATGGCGGTGAGTCCAATAATAACACAGTACATCACAACAGACTACCAGAAAGTTACAGATTTGTCTTTAGGGTGGAGTCACAGTTTTAATACACTGTGATGATTTTCATTTTCTCTGAAGCGTTCTTGCGTTCTCTCATCTCTCTATCTGTAGGTGGGCTGTGACCGCAGTGCTAATCTGGTGCAGATCTGCATCGAGCGAGGTTATGAGGCATTTGTGTCAGATGCTCTGTCTGTTCCACTGCACAGTGGCTCCTGCGATGCCTGCATCTCTATTGCGGTCATTCACCATTTCTCTACAAAGGTGATCATACTTTCTGTATGTTGTGAAATATTATAAAATAGAACAACCATTGGCCACATATGGTAGCCCATTAAATTAACCTTTTCTGTTTTTTAGGAGAGAAGACAGTCTGCTATTAGAGAGTTGATCCGGCTGTTAAAAGTGGGAGGAAGAGCACTGATCTATGTTTGGGCCATGGAGCAGGAATACAACAATCAAAAATCAAAATATCTAAAAGAAAACAAGTACGAAGAAAATCCTGTGCCTACATCATTCATGAAGACAACTGAAGAAAATAACACTAACCAACAGGAGGAGCACATTAGTTCAGACATTGGAAACACAGAGGACGGTTCTGGGGAGGTTACTGCACCAAGAATACACGTCCACACGAATCGCACAGCTTTCCTTTCCCAAGATCTCCTGGTGCCATGGCACTTAAAGGGTAATAAGGACAAAAACAAAGAGGCGGCGAGTTGTAGTACAGAGGTCCCTGTGGAGCAACCAAGCCAAGGGGCCTGTATTTCACCGTTATTATCATGTGTTCCAGCAGGGTGAGCTGGAGGAACTGTGTGTGTCGGGTGTAAAAGTGCTCAGGAGCTACCATGATCAGGGTAACTGGTGTGTGGAGCTGGAAAAAACGAATGATACTTCTGCAAAAATTGATATTGCAATGGAAAAATAACGTTTTTTATTATGAGTGAATATTATAAAATAAAGAACAATTATTATCAATCTGAAATGTATTTTAAGTCATGCAAAAGTTATTAATGGACTGACTGTATAAGGGTTGTAACAATATCATTTAAACACAATAATGATGTATCTCTGCTAGTTTTAAGTATTGACATTTTCACATTGAAATGATGGTTGATCTATATGAGCAATAAAACTATTTTTTGTAAGTTGTTATATAACTTAATATGCAAGATTTTACAATTATTTTGGTCTTAATTAAGGCAGTATTTACCAGATTTTTCACACGGGTTTGCTAAGCACAACGTTTTTGTGTAAATATACGGTTTTTATATTATATTAGTGCATCATTTTGCGGTTTAAATGCATTGTTGGTTTGTGTGCTGTTTTTACACCACTAGGTGGCATCAGATTAGAAATTAAATCAGAGGTAAAGGTAGCGCTGTGAACTTTCACCTTGTGTGAATTTGATGACGAACTTCCTGCACGTCTAATTTTTAGACATGGATGCTTTTAAATGCACATTTCCTTCTCATATATTTCTTACAAATGAATGCCGTTCTTACACTTTATGGTAGCCGAAATAACGTGCAAGTTATGAATCCCACATTCTTGCAATAATAGGCAGGTGTAAAATGTTACACATATAGTATCTGTGCAAGGTTATCAACCCAGCACCTTTAAATATGATTGGTGTGAATGTGTTGTATGTATATGAGTAATATGTATGTGACATTGTCTTTATTGTTAGTACACGGCACATTCAGACTATTCTGAATTATTAGACCCCGGCCTGGAGTAAGACATTTGTGTTATTGCAATAAAAGGCAATCGCAAAAATGTAGGCTACATATTCTACACGAACCCTTCTTGTCTGGAGGCACCTCGCGCGTTCACGATATGCGCGTCTCTATGCAACAGATGTTTCAAAAGTGATGATCATTCACCAAAAAAATAAAAAACGTTGGTAATAAGAGTCAGTTCATATTATTTGATGATAATTTGACATAAAAAAAATGATAACATTTATATATCGAACAGATGTATAAATAAAGAGTAACAAAGAAGAGACAGAATAAAAAAATCGACGAAGAATGTTATTGTGGATAGTTTCGTTTAAAATAAGGAGAATTCGATAACATGACATGACTTTTAAAAGGGTGAATATGAAGCTGTTCAACTCAACCATAAAGGCAAAAAGTCGCATTTAAAGTGCGCATGATGTTGCAAAAGTAACTTGATGGGCAATGTTTTACCAATGAAACCCATTAGGATAACTTCTCAATTGCTTTGTCTACATACATTTCAAAAAATACATTTTAAACTTAAATGAAAGGTGTTCTTATTTATAACTATTTATGGTCAAGGATTAGCTCAGCAAGATACTACACAGCTCGACATTGTTCCATTTGTTTTGCCTTCTGTGATTTTGTAATAGTATACAACATACTATAAAGTCACTCCAGTCTAAGTTTTTTTATTTTGTTTTTCTTTGAAGTATCATTTTTCTCCCCTACACAGGCAAATGCAGAGTCAAATCACGCTAACAGCCGCTGGGTGCAGCCCGTTGTCAGGTTTGTTTAGGCGGCCATTTTGTGAACACTGCATACACCGAAGCGAGCGGGAGGGAGCGCGCTTTGCTTCGAGAACGCGCTTTACCGTGCAGACCCTCTCCAAGCGACAAGCAGCCGCGGAGCCGATCCGAGATTAACGGGCAGTGAGGGGGGGTCCCTGGCGAATGCACAACGCTAACGTTAGCGGTGCGACGGAGAAACCCCGATTTTTTAGTTCGTCCGTTTTCTTTCTTTTTGAAATTTCTTTAATTTAATCGCTCTCCTCAACCCCTGTTCCTGCTGCTGCATCACGACCGCGAGCGAGCCACTGCTACACTGCCGCTGTTGGGAAATGTGAACGCGGTTAGCCTGAGCGCTAGCCGCCGAGACTTGCGCACCACCACCGGTTTTGCTTAACGCGTCGCGGTTTTTTTTCAGAGGAGAGACAAGCACGTCAAGGCGGAACATCGCAGGGTTCCTAGAGGTGGCTGTCACGGTTGCATGTACTGCTCATCGGACTGGCGGTTAGCCGCGCCGGGGGTTTGAAGACGCTCCCTCTGCGACTATATTCAGGACTGTGCTTTTGGGGGACTGTTGAAGAAAAAGACAAATGTGGTGAAGACGGATTGTAGAGCGGCGACAGACAGCGTGTGCGTTTCGTCTTTTTGGAGGGCGATCGTAGCAACCCGTCCGTCCGAAGGGGTGGCGGTTCGGGGGAGGGGGGGGGTCGTTTTGCCGGTTTTTCGGTCCGCCCCGGTACCTGTGCGGCGGAGGTTCGGACAGTAGAGGGGGAATACTGGTAATGGCTGCTTCGGGAAGCTGGAAACCAACCTGAGGTAAGAGGACAGTGGGCTTCTTAAAACATAAAACACACATTTGGATCAGCTAGCTAATAAACGGGCTGCTGGATACGATCTGGTATCGTCATTTTTAAGCGAGTGGATGGATGCTCTCACACGGTTCTGCCTGTTCCCTCCTTATTCATGTCAAATAATCAGTGAAGATGCCCTCTGAACAGGCCGTTCAGTGTCGGGGCTTTAGGCACATGAACGGGGAGGGAATGTGGTATATTCGGGTAGTTACTTCATATAAACTGGGTCAGACGCAAAAGACCACTGGCAGGTATTTAAACGTTATCCTCTTGTGCCATCCAGAGAGCAGCAGCTCATCTCATGGCAGCCAAGCCTGTTGTCAGTAAATGTATATTATCGTTTAAAATCCTGCAATAGATTTTTATCTCATCTGACATGAATATCGATTAGATTTTGGCTATTGCACATACATTTAAAATTGGCCATCAGTCAAATGCATTGCATGGCATTTTGGGTTGCTGGCATTTGCAAGCATGCACCCCGTGAACATGTTCGATTATGGATTATGAGACCTTCAATGCATCTTTCGATTATCGTTTTTCATTACTCAGATTGATGAGTCAGGTTAGCCCATCACGTTTGTTTTAGACACCCAGTCGTCATTTAATGGTTGTGACAAAAATCCCACCGCATCACTTCGGCAACAATTACATTAATGCAAAACTGCGGTGTTGCATGGGATGCAAATCTTGTGAACATGATGTCTCTAAGCTACCGAAATTTGCCAATACCACGTTGGTTTTCACTGCATCGGTTATGGCATTAACCGTTTTGGACCTGGGATTTTCATCTTGATGTGGAAAGGACGCATTTTGCTAATAAAAATGCGACTTTGTATCGAGGCTCTCTGTATAGGGTGACGTTACGATTTTTCTTCTTAATGGTCATACGTGCTCGACAGGGGATATACGGCCGATTCTCATTTCTTTTCACCTCTGAAATAAATTTGGATCTGACACATTTATCCAGGTCTCGATTTAGACCGAAACCTTGGATATATCTGGCATTGCCTACACCCCTCATCTCCATGGCGTTTTCTGTAAGGATTCTGCTGTGGTGCTGAAGTAGCAATGCCGGTTCAAAATGGACACAGTTCTCTTCTTCTCTTGCATGTTGCCGTCTCGATCAGCTTTCTTCACAGCATCTTTAGATATTGTCACCTTTAGGAATGAATAAAACATAGCTATTGCCATGGTGTTAGTTAGGATTCATGCTTTTGCGACAGATTATGTAGATTTTTCAGAAGAGAAATGGGTGGAATCATTTGGATTGTAGAGGAAAGCTTGGGTTTAAAGATGCTCAAAAACCACACTTTTATAAAACCTCGTGGTTCTTTTTCCATAAATTTTATCTAGGAATATAACATTATAAAGAAAAGTATTTATAAAATTGCTTATTTATGAGTATGTCTAAATTAACTAGTCTTATGGTCGCAATATCTTCTGTGTTTTAAAAACCGTAGAATTTCACCCATTTTAAACCTTTTTAAAAATCAACTTTAACTTTTTTAGGGTTTCGTAATGCATTTTCAAACATCTGCCTCGATCATACATTAATCTCCCCTTTTATTTTTTGAAACACTGTTTATCTGGTTTGTTTTTGTGTAAAGCTCTGTTTTGGATGTTTTTAGGAGGGGGTATTTCTTTTGGTGTCTGTGGCAGACTGACACGGAACTGTGAATAGATTAACCAACTTCATTGTACGAAATCTTACAACAACTGTAAACGTATTGTGATGTTAAATTAAAGAGGGTTCTTTGCCGGACAGGAAGTGTTTTATACTAAAGGCTTGTTTCAGCGGTCCACTCAAAGCGACGGCCAATGCATGTTATATCAGAATACTTTGTGAACGTTTTCAAGGAAACACTTGTTCTGTAACTTTTTAACTCGGGGACAGCACATTAAGCATGCAGCGGGACTCTGTGACAAGTTTTACAGTGTTTCCTCAATTGAGATTCAAGACATAACAACACAGTGTACATGGTATGCACTACAGAAACAACCTTAATGTGTTCAGGAAGATTTTTTTGAAGAAAAGTTTTCTTTTGGCTAGACAACAGTCTTGCCCCTGATAAGACATTGCTGTCCTGTCTTTAATGTTCTTTCTGTAGCTGACAAACTAAACCAAAATAGACACAAGCTTGTCAGTCATTTCAGAGTCCATCTGAGGCAGTATTTCCCATTCATCTCACAACATACTCCTAAATTTGATAGCTTTGGGAGAGGACACACACCCACTTAGAACTACATCGTTTCAATACCAGTGTTTGCATGCAGACTTCCTCGATGACCAGCATATGCTGTATTTTGGTTGTTCAACATGTTGTTAGAAAGAGTAGGAGAAAAACTTTGGGAGAAGAGTTCTTCACGAGTGTGCATGATGTATCCTCTCAGATGCTTTCTCCATAGCCCAACTCTCTATCCCACTCATGTACCAGCTGTTCCTCCGTTTCTTTATGTCTGTCCCGGTGTGACTTTGCCCTTACTGTCAGGACAAATCCCTTCACTCATCAGATGGCATATAGCCTAACACATTGATTTGGATGTGGCTCTTAACAAGCTTTTCCTCCGAAGCATGGCTTGTGTGTGAGGTCAACATGTGGCTCTATGAATGGTAAAATATATTCTCTTCAATCTTTAGATGTTCAGGCTGTTAAAGGGTGTTGAAATCATTCTGCAGATCTTTAAATTTGATTCAACCCATCAAAGATACAGACCTTTCCGAGACAGCCGCATCAGGAAATAGGGACACATTTTAAACTCTTTCTTAAACGTTAATTGCTACATCTTGTAAATCATAGATAAATGTCAGTGAGGCACCAATGTTTGGCGGCGCCAAACTGGTGCATCTATCCTGCAGGATCACTTCAAAAAAACACGACTGATGTGGTGATTTTAGGTCTATATCCAATATTATACAGGACTTTTTGCACACTGCCGATTTGACACTAAAGGTCACTTTGAAATGTATTTATTGTCATTTAACAAAGTATGCCACTCCCAAATTATCAAAACAAATGGAATGTACTAGTCAATTGACTGCACAAGCATTTTTACGAACAATTATAGACTAATTTAGTTTTTGAGTAGTCATCCAAGTCCAAACTTGGATTTCTCATGGAGCCAACATTTGGTAGCCACACAAGTTATAGATTTTATTAATTCATTCATGTTACCGTGAGTCACGTGACCCTGTATTACTGTGTGATCTCTCCATCTGTGTTTGGAGCAAAAGTAAAATTTGCATATGGCGCATGAAAACGTCTTAGCTGACTTCATGGGCAGCTCCCAGCTTCCCTTCATCCCTTCATAAGGTGTTGTCCTAATGTAGTTTTTTTTCTTGCTTCCAGTATCACATAAATTGGTCATGTAAAGCCCACATTTCGTAGATGTTGGAGAGGTATGATACCTAGGCTACGAGAGATGCTAGGAGCTGTACTTTTTTCAGCCACTGATTTGTGATGGAGGCGAGAAGAAATGGCAAGTAAAAGCACTGATGGCTACTCTTATAGTGATATGTGATAGGACATCGCTTGTATCTGGACCACTTGAACACATAATCTAGTTAGCAAAAGTAGGGATGCTTTTTCCTCAGCCTGGGTGCAGGGTGAGATATGGACACTTTCCCTGTAGATAAGAGTTTTTGTTTCTGTATTCCTTGCTTCTCATTTTTTTCCACCACTGCATGCATATATCAAGCAGCAGCCTACCTTAGGTAAGATGTAGCCCTTAGCAGCAGTAATGTGTGTATGTGTGAGTCATTCTGGTCTAGTCCCCACCTCTATGTGATGGAATCTTGGTCAGATTTTAAGGTGTAATTTACTAGAAAACTTCATTTAAACATACATTTTTGTGACTCTTCTATCTGAAACATCTTAGTATGTTGACCTACTTTTTTTTCAATCTGTGTTTATCTGTGTAATCAAATACATTTACAAGGCTTCAGTGGTTAGCTACATGGCTTCAACATATTATATATTTCTTTACTTTCTACACTAAGTCTGTATTTGCTTATGTTAAAGTTTAGTGATTTGAACAAACGCCAAACCCAAGTAGTAAACTTTTGTGTATAGCTCATTCAGTTTGTACTGCAGGTAAAAATAATACTTCAAATAAGGCGGCTTGTTGACGAATGGTGTACTGTTGATTTAAAAAAGCAGCAAAAAATCCCCTTGGTTTTCTTTAAAGGTCCTTAGTGTCTATGGTTCAGAAAATCACAGAGATTTGGTGTTAAACACTTTTGACTTGGGCCAGTCGGTCTCAGCCTAACTGGCCCACGGACCGTCGGCTGAATGTCTGATGCATGAGGCACACTTTCTTTAAAACACTTCAGGAAGTTTGAAGTCGTCATCTGATTGAATTCTACAGGATTTCAGTGCGTGTCACATTCTCTAACGGTCCATCTGGAAACCACACAAAGCCGCCTGATTGAAGAAGTAAGCTGTTGTGTTTACATCGGTTGCAGTAAGAATTCATCGTAAGTATGTGAGATTAACGACATAACCTCTGAAACATTTTGTTGATGTTAACTTTTGACACATTCCAAAATGTACACCGGTCTGTTACTGTGGGGACATTTCTACGCCTCTAAACATGGCACAAAATGAAACGTGATTGGTTGTTGTCAGTCATATGGCCTTTTGGGCCGGCCTTTTCCAATGATAGTGTCCAAAGTTCCCAGACCTTCAGTATGAAGTCTACGCGGGACTGTGGGCCAATAGGCAACTAGGGGTAACACCTTAGCAACTGCGTAACAATGTGCTAAAAACCACTAAAAGCAAGTTAGCAACCGCAAAAACAAGGTGAGACTATTTTCTTGACATTTCTATCCGCACATTTACGTCTGAAACCATTTTCCCAGAAACAAAAGCTGTGAATATCTGAGTGCAGTATTGTTAAAAAACTTAAATTGCCAGACGTTTCTGTTGCTCTGTAATCCAAGCATTTATTTCAAATTTGTGTGCAGACAAAGTTTGTTTGATGCAACATTAGTTTGATGCATGTATGTGTTGAATCAATGTGAAGTCACTCTGTTCGTATGTGTGTTTTAGCATCCTCTGTGCATCTGTGTGATAAGAAGGCCCATCTTCTCTGTGGTGATCTTTTTCCTTCCCAGCATCCCTGCCAGGCTGACCCAGGGTTTTTCCTCCATTGAAAATGTGAAGGTGGCCGCCTCAGTCAAATTTTGTGCCGCCTCAGTCTCTGGCCCAAATTATGTCTCTTAAATGGCTTGCTGTTTTTTTATCAGCACCAGTGAGGAGCTGAAGATTCGCAGTACAAGAGCTATTAAAAGCTGTATTTCACATCTGGTCTGGTTAATATTGTTCCTTTTGCATCCTAGTACGTAAAATTTCTTGAAAAATGTCCTTAAATTAACCTGCTGTACATCATTGAGCACATTTACATGCACAGTCTTTCGCCGATTTTGCTTAATAAGCTGATATATGTAAGGTCATGTAAACGCGTAAAACAGTTTTATTTTTTCGGGGAAAGGTCATAAACGGCTTAAGCTAAAACCGATCGGCAGAGGTAGTTTTTTGCCCATTACTCCGATTTCGCGCTGCATGTAAACGCCTTTAACGGTTTTCTCTCAGTTTTGTTTATGTGCGCATGTCTGAAAGCGCAGTAGTAAAAGTCCCAAACGGAAGTAATAGGAAAATAACGTATAAAAGTCCGCTCTCGTATCACGCAGTTGATGTAGAAACGTCAAAATGAAGAACTATTGTTGCATATGCAGGTACTGCGGACAAAATACAGCTTCTGACCGTTTTTCAGCAGCATTTTTGATTACTAAACAGACTATCGATGATGACGTCACTGCACGCGAGAAAAGAGGCAAGTCTCAAACTTCCGTGTAAACACGGTTTTCTGTGTAGCCGGTTTATTACAATGCATGTAAACACGTGAAAACAGGTTTCTTTTTAAGCTGATTTTTGATAGATATCCGTTTATTTTGTGCATGTAAACGCATGCAGTTGGTTGAATCAGCATTATACTGTACACAGCGAGTTCGCCAGTATGAACGCACATTGTGATCAGAACAACTCGCAAACTAATGACTCATTTGAACCGATTTGTTTGAACAGTTTAAACTATTCAGTCACTAGCGAATTTATCATTTAAAGCTCAGTGAACCACAAGAAAACGCAGGATGTGAATGAGCTTTGCTCATTTAGTAAAACTGGTGAATTCAGTTTTCTATTGTGAGCTGAAATGTTAGTTGAAATGAGTAAATGCTTTTATTTGATTTAAAGCAACTTTTCCGTTGGTTGGATACATTTTAGGCTTGATATAACTTAATAATTGTCACTTTCATCAATTTTTTGAACTTTTATATGTTGTTTGTAAAGTGTTTGGTTAATCCACTTAAAGGAATGGTAGGCCTACACATGCGCTTGTGTACAAGATCAGGATGGCACCACCTCCGCCTCATTTTGAGCCAGGAAAAACCCTGTGACCTGCTTAAGATGGAGCAGCTCTGAGATGCAGAGAGATTGATGCTGAATGGGTTTGAAAGTACAGAGAAGTGATCCCGGAAGATGGGAAAGGTTGCAGGGAAGTAGAATAAACTTCGAGAGAAGTGCTCTCAATAAATTAAGACGGATGAAACTTCAACTCAATCTAAAGACAAAAAGGAAAGGTGTAAAGATGGATGTGTATGTGTGTCAGAGAGAGAAAGTCATCGGTGGAGCTGGATGGGATAAAGATGTTATGAGCTGCTCCTGAAATAGACATTTCTTCATCATTCTAGTAATCTTTAGCCATCCCTTGAGAATCCCTTTACCATTAGAGCATACACTTTTCAAGTCAAGTGCACCACATCCACAACTTTAATTTGTAAGAACTCAAGGTGAAAAATATGTTTTATTGTTGCCCTGTTTACTAAAACTGATTGCAGACCAAATTTTGAGCTTTCAGGATAAAAACAGCTAATTTAAATGTTGACTTGAGCTTCAGAGTTTTTTGGTTTGAAAGTTTTGCTGACAGTAAATGGTGTCAAAACAGCATATTTTGCATGAGCACCATAACTCAACATATCTTGTCTTTAATACTAACCGTAGAAAAATATGTTTATATTTAAAATACATTCTCATTGTCAACTTCTTTGGAAAGGAAATCAGTTTAGATTTAGTCCATCACCTGACCAATATCAACTACCCATTCAAAAGTTAAAAAGCTAATGTTGTGAATAGTTTTGTAATTCCTCCTTGCTTGTTCCCTCTTTGACAGAGTTTCGGAATCACATGAACACCCTCATAAGGCTTGTATATTGTTGAATTTGGAATGTATTTACATGGCCCATGTCTCTATGGATAATGTGACGTGGGGATAGTGCGGGGCAGAACAGTATAGGATCCTCATCAGGGACATTGCTGGGTCACTCTCTCTTCAAAGGGAGATGAAAGTGGGTCAGGACTTGGGGAAGAGATGAGAGGAGAAAAGAGGAGAAGGATGGAAATGAGGAGCAACTGAGAATATGCCACCGTTTTATTTTAGTCTGTTGCACTTATGTTAATTATTCAAACATGTACATTACCTAGAATTCTCTGATTGGTTTAGCTCTGCATTTAAATATTGTAGTTTATTGACTACTAACTGTTTATTTCACTATTTTCCAGGACATTTAAAGACCCACTGAAGTGCCCTGAAATGTACAGCTTCAGGTTCAATGTAGTTATGTAATTTCCACTGAAACAGAAAGTTAGGGTGGGACATATTCAGTGACTACTTCTACTTTTAAAATGCCCTATAGCATTTAGTTTACCTCACATCTGGAATTTGATAAGAAGCTGTGGTGCAGATAATGTCATAAAAAATCATTGATCCTAATTGGCACAAGTGAGAGACTGTCAGTTTTTAATGCTTATATTTTCTCAATGTAAGTTACGTCAATGTTTGGATGCAATGTTTGTAGATGTTCTTAATGCTATGTTTAATATATTCATATTAAAGGACAATTTCCTTTTTTCTTAAAGGGATAGTTCAACAAAACATTATTTTGTCATTTTCTCATCCTCATGTCATTTCAAACCTGTATGAGTTTTTTCTGTAGAACACAGAAGATATTTTGAAGAATGTTGGTAACCAAACTACATTTGACCTCATTGATTTACATTGAATGGACTCAAAACTACTGAGACATTTCTCAAAATAGCTTTGTTTGCTTTCTACAGAAAAATAGTTGTATACTGGTGTTACGACATGAGGGTGAATAAACGATGACAGATTTTCTATGTTTGGGTGAACGCTCCCTTTAATAAGTCCTCTGGGGTTGCTTTGCAGGTACATTTGCTACATTGATTCAGAACTCTGAATGTGCAAGTGCTAGAAAGCAATGGACATTTAATGATCCTAGTCCTACAGGCTGGCCTAGCTTTAGACAGTATGCATCTGAATCGGTTAAGAATAGATAAACCAGGGCTCCAGACTAACGTTTTTTTACTAGGAGCACTGTAGCCCCTGATTGAATTTTTTTGGAGCGCATGCAAAAGTATTAGGGGCACACCTTAAATCAGCCTGCAATGCAATTATTCAATTATTTTCCCCACAAAATAACTGTATTACTGATACTGACAAATATTTACTTGATGACCGCAGATTTGGTTCTGCTTATTTAAAAAGAGGCAGAGTATACAGAGAAGCTTTGTTACTGATTGGTGCTAAATAGAGAGACTGTAATCTGAATTCAGTCAAAATTTTGTACTTTTGTCCAAAAGTATATATTATATTGTTAACAGAATTGCGGCAGAAGGAGACATCAGTGACGCATGAGTGACCGGCGCAGTTGACTATCACACACAGCCTACTCTGGTGGCGGGCTCGCGTTCTACTCGTCTTTCAACATGAAATAACAACTAGAAGAAATTCCAAATTTGCAGGTCGCACATGCACGAGTACTTGTAAAATGCTCGCGCTGTCTCGAAAACTGGTCGCAAAAATTTAGTCGTAGTCGGAGCCCTGTAAACCTTTATGGGCGGTTTCCCGGACAGGGTTTAGGCCTAGTCCCAGACTAGATGTCAGAGGTGTCTTGATCGAAAGAACTTGCAGTGACATATCTTAAAATTGATCAGTGCACTTGTCTTGTCTCAAGAGGCACACAGTAATGTTTTTTTGTAAAGTATATTTTCTAAAACGACTTAAATATCCTAATTTAACTAAGGCCTAGTCCTGGTTTAAACTAATCCTTGTGCAGGAAACCGCTTGGTGCATAAATTGTCCCCCAAAGTCAAGTGACTTGGATTAAAGTTGTCAAAATGAATGAACCAAATTATTTCATTGGCAAGCTGGCCTGTCTGGCGGTCTGTATGTACACATGCATGCATCATGCAGCTTGTTGAAAGATAACTTTCAATTTCAAAGCCCATAGTTAATAGACTGCATGTGTCCATGTAAAAGGCCCTGTTGTCACTGTGGGAGTGCGAGACTGCTTCATGCACGAGACTGCTTCATGCACTAACCGTGACAGCCAAAGTGCCTGCCTGCACACACCCCAATGCCAGGCTCCATGACTGCTCTAAGCTGGCACAGCAAGAATTAAATAGCCAGAGCTTCTAGAGATTATGCCTGGCTTAACAGAAGCTTAATCACATCGTATGTGCAGTATAGGTGGAAGGGGACAGTAGGGAAAAGAGGAGAGATGGCAGTGGGGCATTAGGTGTCCATGTGGACTGAGGGTCTAAGAGGCTGTGTACACAAAACCGTTTTCAAGTAAAAACTGAAAACTTCATGCGTTTTGGTTGTTCATTTGCTCAACAACAGCGTATTAGGGGACGGAAAACTCAAACTTTTGAAATCGGCCTCAAAGTGCAAGTTTTTGAAAACCAGCGTTATCGTCTCTGTGTTAAATTGGAGGCGGCGTTTTCCAAAAACGATGATATCATATGCATGCGTATTACGCCCTGCACGATTCTATAACTGTGTCTCTTGTGTTACCAAGGCAGCGCGTGACACGTTTGTGTTTACATTCTAAAAATTTCCGTTATCAGCCCTGCGGTGGAAAATGAAACTATTTACGTACCGGCTGGCATGGATCGGGACGGAGTGGAACGATTAAGCAACAAGAACGATTCGGCGCGATGGTGGAAAAGTGCTCATAGTATTTATATACACAAACTATAAACACACATGCACACAGCACACTGACAAAGTATATAATAAGCGCTTTTAGCTTAAAACAGGGATCCATGTAAATGCAGGTCATTTTTGATAATGCTGTCATGTGTATACGTGAAACTTTTAAAAACGCAAAGGAAAAACGTTCTGTTTTTCTTCGTGCAAACATACTCTAAAAATTGCTGTATTGACAGTATAAATGTTAAGGGTATATATTTGGCTTCATGTCCAAAAGGGGGTGGGGTACAGTAGAGGTAATTTGTTAGTCTTATGGACTTTGTGTGTTCAGAAGCATTACACTGAAAATCCCCGTGTTGATTTAAATCTTTGAACTCGACCCTTTTAAACTTTTTCAGCTAACAGTTGCTATTAGACTTGCTCTTTTATGAATTTAAAGGGACAGTTCACCCAAAAATGAAAATTCTGTCATTGTTTATTCACCCTCTCGTCATTTTAAAGCTGTATGACTGTCTGTCCTCTGCAGAAGACAAAAAAAGATATTTAGAAGAATTTGACTTGTGAATGTTGTGAACAGCGGCAGTACCCAATCACTTGCATTGGTTTTGTGTCCATACAATAGTAGTGAATGTGTATCATCGCTGTTCAGTTACCAACATTCATAAAAATTTGTGTTTTGCGGAAGAAAGTCATACAGGTTTGAAATGACAAGAGGGTGAGTAAGTGATGACAGAATTTTCATTTTTGGGCAAACTATCACTTTAATACGGATGGATGCTATCAAAAGATCAAGGCTCGTAAATTATATTTTACATATAATTTACGGTAACCAGTTTTACTTCTGTAATATGACATATTTTCAAAAGATGCAGGATATTAGAGTGAAAATGTGAATTTCATTTCTAAAATGACTGTTTTGCTGTTCGTAGACATTATTTTGCACCCACCTAACCCAGGTGATGTCAAATAAGGCCATTACAGATGCCGGGAAAGTTACGTTTGATGAAAGACTACAAAAGCAAGTTTTAGATTACAAACTTTTTCTGTTTGAAAAATCTCTATTAAAACTTGATTTAGTAAAGTAAATAAGTTAAAGTGGTCGTAACTAAGACAGTTTCTACATATCTCATGTTAATCTTGAGTACTTACAGAATAGTATCGCACCCTTAAAATATCCGTAGAGTCTTTAGTTTGATCACATTTATACAAGATAGATACAGCTGTACTATTTTTTCCGAAAACATACGACGTCCTGCACGCGTGCTGGGGGGAGGGGAGGAACTAAAGCACACCCATTGCCAACAAAACACAGGCATATGACAAGTTGATCATGTCAAGCACGAGAAGACAGCACGTTTAACACTATATAAATGCCTCATTCATAATCCGGCTATGCTTAATACGTTAGTAACAAGTAAAGTCATGTAAACACGTAAAATGGTTTTATTTCATCAGGGAAAGCTTGTGAACGGCGTAAACAAAACCTGCTCGGCAAAGGTCGTTTTTTGCCCATCACTTTTATTTCGCGCGGCATGTAAATGCATTTCTGACAGCGCAATAGTAAAAGTACCAAACGGAAGTAAAATAACGCATAAAAGTCCGCTCTCGATCACGCAGTTGATGTAGAAACGTCAAAATTAAGAACTATTGTTGCATATGCAGGTACTGCAGACATAAGAAGAGATATAAAAATCTCTGATCGTTTTCCCACTGCATTTTTAATTACTAAACAGACTATCGACGGTGACTGCACTCGAGAAGCCAGGCAAATCTCAAACTTGCATGTAAACGCGTTTTTTTGAGTAGCCGTTTTATTACTATGCATGTAAACACGTGAAAACTGTTTTGATATCTGAAAAAATCAAAAATTTGCTCGGGTGTCTGGAAGCTTTTGAAAGCTGATTTTTGATATCTGTTTATTTTGTGCATGTAAACGCACTCATTGTAAAGAAGTCAGAATGCATGACTCGCTGTTGCACATCCCCTTTAAGAACTATGTTCATGTTGACTTTGACACATAAATTTAGATATCTGTTTGATGTACTTATAATGTTAGGAGTCATGTCTTGTTACATTATAACATTGTCTGTAAAGTTAATGGCAGTTTTTTAAACAATGCCCTTTGTAGAAGGTTCATGTTAAGACGCTGTTTAGGGATGTTTGACAGTTATGCTCATGTTGTGTTGCCTTAAGAGTTTATTTACCACGTTACCATTTTTCTGCGAGGTGGTAACTTACAAGCAATTTGCATTTTTTTTAAAATTTTATTTATGTGACTGACATTAACGTGTTAGTCCAAAGAGGACAAGATTCTCTCCAAAAATGTATAAGAAGTTGTTGGAAAGCAAAAAATCTTAAAAATTACTTAAAACTTGAATTTAAAATGTTTATTGTGTATTCTGTTGTTTAGTGTAGCACAACACAAGGATGTAGCATATAAGGAGATGCCAATAAAAAAGAATCATCAGTTTGATTTATTTATCATGTTTGCATCCCTCAAGATTGTTTAACCTTTTTGAAACAATTGACTGAGGACGTAGGACAAGCAGTGAGAGGGAAAGCACTTTTTATAGGTTTTTGGAAATAGTTTCCTTTTAAA
Organism: Triplophysa siluroides; assembly: GCA_006030095.1. Lineage (NCBI taxonomy): Eukaryota > Metazoa > Chordata > Actinopteri > Cypriniformes > Nemacheilidae > Triplophysa > Triplophysa siluroides. The sequence goes on along the minus strand of VCII01000037.1, from coordinate 268,434 downwards.
TATATTGCATATAGCATTCATGCCTTATAATGGGGAAATATATTGACCTGTGTTTTAGATTGATTTTGTTAAATGGGTTTGTCCCTAGGCAAATACATTGGCCTTAGTTTATTCAAGTCCAGCTATTAGATCATGTGTTTATGAACTTTTGTGTGGAGTACTGAGCTGGTGTTGTTGGTTTTGTAAACTGGTGGTGGTTACTACGTAATGAGACACTAAATATCTACCATAATACTAGTACGGTAGTTTAAATAGTTATAATACAGTTTTATATATATATATATATATATAACTAACTTAAATATACCTAAACAGATTTATTGAATTTATAAATGTCTGTGTTCACGACGCACACTTTACCTAAAATGTTGTTACGGATCATATTAGATTGTTTACAAATTCTTGGGAGGTACAGATACAGGTACTGTTTCTAAATATCATGTTTGATTATGTTGTTGTTCAAACATGTTCTCAAAAAAACATCAAATACAGTGGGACTTTTTTGCCAAGCACCTATTTCCAGAATGACTTTGTGAAACAAAGACCTATTTGAAAAACGTATAAATAGCCATATCAGCCTATGACACTGTGCTATGAGCAATTATACATAATTAAAAGCAAGGTGGAGGTTGAAAAATCACACTTGATTCACCCAGTGCTTATTAGGTAAGGCAGTCTCCGACACAAATGCTCTCTCTCATTTTATGCAGTGACTTCGTTTGACCACTAGAGGCAGCAAAGGAGGCATCACCAATAACTATCACGTCCATATTCATGCATTTCTCTTTTAATTCCTGTTCCAGGAATAATATCATGTAATATGTAACATAAGGGAATTTTTTCTTTATTATGTAAAATTATGTACTGGCCACATCTTGCTGCAATTTTGGTGTCACCTCGAGGCCATTGACACCTGCTGAAAGAACCCATGATTCATAAACTCTTCATGAACCCTTAAGAAAGAAAATAAACTCTAATCCCTCTTTTGTTGCCTATGGCATAGCATGTAGAGGACCCAAACACATTCAATAAAGCAGTATACTTAACAGAATAAATAATTGTAGATTAATTGAGTATAGAAAGTGACACTGGTGTGACCCGGGCGACAGCGCCCTCGCTGCTTCTCTCATTGACTGTCTATGTAACTGTTAGATGTGTGGTTTTCAGGTGAAAGGTCGTGGAAGGGAGGGCAGGGTGGGATGAAGGCTCATCAGGGATTAACAGTGGGGATTCTCCTGCATCTACGAAAGGGTCAGGTGTAAGTGCATTGACACGTGTGAACAGATACTGTAGAGCTTTGTATCTTCCTGATCGTGTGTGTTATTACCAGAACATTTAGGCTATGTTAAATTTACTGCGATCTTAATTATTATATTCCATTGTACTGTAAATACAATTATTTTTACATGAATTCGAAATATTTCGAAATATTATGACATCCAATTGCTGTACTGTGAATGCATTTGTTATTTTAACGTGAATTGTTTATACGTTAGAAATATGATGTCATCCGCTTTCTGTACTGTGAATACAATTTTTATGTGCATTATTTGTGTTTTAGAAATGTTACTAAAATTTGTAATATATGTGGAAACATACATTTGGCATATTTATGAAAAAAAAGTGTTGTGAAAGTCAAGTGTTTTAAAACAAGGCAAGACTGATGTGACAGCAGTGGAAGTGATTTTGACATGCTTGCACCATTGTACCAGCTGGTCCTAAGTGTTGGACAGCTTTCCTGTTCATGTCTTATCCATGCATGGCACCTCATGCAAACTATTTATGGATGAAACCTCAAACTTCTGTAATGGTAAACTTGACCCCCTCTTTGGTTTCTTGGCAGAACTTCCATGGCATTAGCAACATTGGGCCATTTTTGTCACATGTAATTGAAGTGTAACAAGGTAGAATGTTTTCTACCTACAACGTTATATTTTTTTTACATGTGGATATGTGCATGGTATACAGTGGCATCACTCTCCCCTAAACCAGGATTTCTTGTTGATTCAGTTGAACAGATTAAATGCACATATTTTACTGCTAACACGTGAATATAGCTTGTGAATAAAATGTTGAGACTAGTTTTCTCTTAAATGCATCTGTGTCATGGCACAGGGCACTTCAGATGGTCCCCATCTGTTTTAGATGTCCATAATTGCCATGTTTTATTATACTGCTCTTGGATATAAGGAATAGATGTTGTCCAAAGAAAGCACACACTTTGCGGCTATTTTAAATATTAAGGGACTGAGAGGTCAAACATCACACTGTAGCTTTCCTTAGTTGTAAACATGTCACCGTTGGCGGACAGGCGGCTTGCCAATGGGAAGCGTTTGCTGGAAATGCTATGATATATCTTCCCATTCTGCCTATCGATAAGGAGGTTGAAAATAAAGCACTGAAGAGTAAATGATTTGTTTTGGTCAGCATGCCATCCTTATCTGTGCATCCAGCAAACCCATATGTGTTGCCTTATTTAACTTGCATGTGTTCAAACAGACAAATGTTACTCTGTAATGCACACTTTACAATGGAGAAAAAACCCATCTCTGGCGCGAGCAGAGCTGAAACACGACCCCGGCAATCTCCCCGCAGTGTAATTGTAATTCGCTGCTGTGTTACCCCTCCGTTCCTTTTGCGCTCGCTAGCTTCTTCAGTGAAGTTCGACTACCGTATCTTCCCACTGCATCATGTTTACCTAGCAACACGCATCACCCGCTGCCGGCCCTCCCATTGGTCATTTCAAAACGCACCCGGGACCAATGGCAGGGCTGTTACCATGGTACAATGTGTAGTTGCCGGGTGGAATTTTGCTGCAAGGCACGTGAGTCCCGGAATCTTCGCCTTGCGTTTTTAATCTCGGGTGTCTGGAAGCTTTGCAAAGGTGATTTATTGGAACCGAGTCACATTTCCTCTCCAGAACCAGCTCACTTATACACGTAGACGTTTATCTGTACCTTTACGATTTACAAACTAAATAATATAATAATGTGACATGAGGAGGGCTGCAGCAGCTGTCACAGGGGCGCGCGCTGCTGTAGCTGTGGAGAGAAAGGAGCAAAGTTGAATAAATGGACTGTTTTATAGGTTATTTAACAATAAAATATTAAACGTGTCTAAATTATATTTTCTCACATATCGGTATTTTTATAGTTTGTTCATTTTTAATAGGCTAAGCACCTCTTCCAAAGTTATTTTACAATGAATCTGGTGTATCAGTTAATCGGACTTAATCGTTATATTGTTTTTAGATAATGTTTAGGTTAGGATGTCTGTTGTTTAATGCGTGGAGGGTATCCATCTGTTTGTCACTAAGGTGTAACACTTAAGACCTTTGCTCTTTGGACTAGTGAAGACGGTTTGCACGAAAATCGAGATAAAATTGTTTTACATAAGATTCCAAATTGGGCGGGGTTATCTGTTATTTCAGTAATTGCTTTTCACGATTAAGAAAATATTAAACGTTTGTATATCACTCAATGGAAGCGGTCTTATCGATCATTGTCTCTCAGCAAGAGAGGTATGTTAAAAGATGCATATAAACGGGCATCTGTGGAGTCATGCAGGATGAATGACGGCATGGTTAACCTCGTTTTGCACCCCCTTACGATTTTTTTAGGGGAGAACAGCGCAGAATTATGAACCATCATTCACCAGGGTTTTAAAACAGCTTCCTGACACATTTAACAGTTTAAAACAGAATGTATTATTGTGGTGTTTTAATGAAACTTAAATGTGCCCTTATTTTCAACGTAAACCCATTTTCTATAGAGATGCCACAAAACTAAAACTGTAAATGAAGAAAACTCTATGCAGGGTTCATTTATTTTTTTATTTTTTACTTTATATAACCAAACTGAATAAGTAAAATGATTTTTTCACTTCGAATTTTGCTTTAAAATCGGATTAATTTAAAACTGCCACGAGGCCGGTGGCCAACTCGTCAAGTTATGCAATTTGTCAGCAGAGCCTTTTCTGACAGAGGACACATATTGTGCGTAACGTTACATTTGTGTGATTTCTTTTTTCATAAACTGGGAATGTTATATATTAAATTTAAAGTAGACCTTAACTAAAAATGCGCTCTCTTATATGTATGGCTTTTGTGTTTGTTCTGTTCAATATAGGGTCAAATTGGTGAATTATTATTGCGTTGTCTTGTTAATAAATGTTTGTTTGAGTTTATTCGTTAAACTTTGGGAATGTGAGCGTTAATTAAAACAAGAAATATCTCCTAAAGTTTGCCTCAGTGCAACACTTCTCAGCCTCCGTTTAGGGCGCGATGACAATTCTCCGCTCTCAACTTCTCTGTTGTCTCTCCCTCCTCCCCTCCGTATCAATCTACCTGAAGTCTTATGTTATTTCCGCGGGCACGTCATCCTGTTTCCGCGGCGTATTTTGGAGACAACGAGGAGCTAGGGGAAAGGGCAGTCTCTCGTCTGTTCTCCGCCCACATACCAAGCTGACCAATTCAAACAGCCACGGGGAACACTTCTGACCAATCGCGAGGAAGCTGCCGCGGCGTCGGATAGCAACAGACCCTACGAACGCGCACACAGGGGGTGGAGAATGTAGCGCCCATGAACGCGCGTTAGCAGAAAGGGAGGGAGTGAGAAGAGGAGCAGCAGTTCTATGGAAAGAAACATCACCGTGTGTGCGCGCTTTAGCACAGAAAAGTTTGACAAAACTTAAAAGGGCACTGAAAAATTAAGGCTCTATCACGCACGCAATAATGCCGAGCAATTAAACATTTTTTTTTTCAAATTATGACCATGAGTCAGGTTGTGAATTGTTCATTTAAAACATTTTCATGAGGCCTTTAGTTTTATTCCCCTTTAGTGCCGACCTTGACGTATCTGTGAATGTACCGTGTCCAGTGCATTGTAAAATAAACTACGGTTTGCATTTAGCAATTAAATTAAAACTTTGTGTGCTTACCCATTGTTTTACAGCCTTAAAACCAACGCAATTGTCTCAAGTGTCAGACATTGCTTCTAATGATTTCAGCAGTCTATATATATGTGCGCTATGTGAATATCTATATCTGCAGAGTTACTATAAATGGAGAGAAGCGGCTTGGTGGCGCTACTAAGCAGGAAGGGGGATGCTGTGTGTTTTAACTGCTCGTGGATGTGTTTTGTGTTGAAGCTTTGTTTGATCTGATGAAATCTGTGTAAATAAGCACATAGTCATGCGTCACTCATTTGAAACGTGTTTCATGGTTCTCGTGGCAGCCTTCGGCTTTTGGTGTTTAAACATTGAAGCGTGGGGAACTGCGTCAAGCGAGCTCCTTCACAGAGTGGCTCTCATACATCCCCCCCTTCACTTGAATTGCTGATGGAACAATCCTCATTGCAGGGTGTGGATCCAGTGCCGGCCAGAGAGGCTAGACAACAAGGAGTAATAACGGGCGAGCAGCGAGTATGAAATGAGACTGGCTAAAAAGGAAAACTACTTTACTGGGGGAAACATTAACCGATCTGAAGAGACAAGGAGACGCTTTTGAACAAAAGGAACGTCACGGCTGCGGGTTGAAGTCGAACAGCGAGAGTTACGGAGGCAGATGCATATGTGAAAGTGTACGCGGAAACCCCACTAAACTGAATGGAATTGCGATTGCGGTGACAGCTGTGGACGCAAGTAATGTCAGATTGTTTTAGCGGTTGAAATCTTGGTGGCTTACTGAATCCTGTTTTACGAGCGACAGAAAGTTGAACGTCGTCTATCGCGGAAAAAAACGGTCCCTGTTGTTCTTTGAGTGGACTTGACAGCGCGCGGATGGACGACAGCGTGAGCACCGACAGTTATAATCCAAACTTTTGAATTGTCACTGCTTGATCAGAAAAGGAGTCGCTGGTATTTCTGGAACTTGCTTGGATATTTTTTTTCGTTTTGTTTTTCCATTCGGAGTGGCAACACATTCATATAACGTTAACCAAAGCCTCTTTTACCGAACTGAAGAGGTTGTGCGCGTTAAGCGCAGGCTCCTTGTTTTGTTTATTCGTTTGACATTTGCGCTCTATAATCGAACCCACATTGTATTTTAAAAACGTATAGTGAAATCGACAAGTGTTTATCCTTCTCACAGTAGTTGTATATTTTGCGCCTGTATAACTTGCACTTCAGCACTTTGACTGGTCGTCGTTGTTTGTGCATGCACGTGTTTGTTTTGATCCTGCAAGCACACCAAACATTGATCATAAGCTGTATGTTGTTGTCACCCGTGTTTTGAGCTCCTGCCTCCCCCCTTCCCTGTTTTTGTCTTGCCAGCGAATAAGCTTGCCTGTAGACACCTGCGGACTTTGCCAGATTCACTAAATGGGGAAGAGTTGCTTTGTTTTCCCCCCCACCAGGAAGTCAATGATACCTTTCTAATTCTTTGCATATCAGGATTAAGACAGAAGATTATTACTGAAAAGAAGTGGCATCGCAGCCACAGATGACAGACACAGCTGCCTTTTTTGACTAGTTTAAGTCACTGCAAGATACCTAGACAGAATATAAGAAACACTTGCTATTTTTAGCGAGAGTGATGGGGTAAATGGTGTTGAAAATTGAGACCCCCCACCCCCAACTTTAAGGCCACCAACACTTCCAGGTTTAGCTCTGGGTTCCTTGTCAGCTGGTGAATTATCTGGATTGGAAAATTAAAGTGGGGGGGTCCTGTCTCAGCAAAGATCTCAGACATATCCCACTCGTGTGAACAATTATTGATATTTTAACAGATGGAACCCCCTCAGTATCACAGGACAATGAGTCTAGATACAGTACAAGTACAGCAAAGTTTAGTAACCAAATAAGCTCATCCCCATAATAAACAGAGAAATATAAATATCTATATATGTGTGTGTGTTGCAGAGTATATATATAGCTCTATAAAATATATGAGACATAGTTTGAATATGTATATTTTTATGCCAAAAGTGAGCATTGTTGCCTGAAACCCAATCCATTGCCTTAGAATCTCATAGTAATAAAGGGAATAGCAAGGACAGATATGAAACGGTGTTTGAAATAACTAAATGGTGCCTTTTTCGTTCATCAGTTTCCTCTGTCGGTCACTTCAGGATTTCACATGTAATTGAAAGATATTTTTGTGTTCAAAGTCCTAAACTTCATAACTTGCCTTTATGGTTGAAACTTGAGTTTAGTTACTGTCGGATGGTACCCTACTGGATTATTTACTGAAGTTATAGGCACGTGAGGATTATTCATTATTCATACTTTTTGGGATTCCCAGCAAACTTTATTAGAGTCATTCTTTGGATATCACGGGCCAACGCATAAGCATTTCAGATGGTGATCACTTCGTCCGTGGAGGAGAAGCCGCAGCCTTCTAACAGAATGGTCGCAAATTTGCCGACCGAATCCTGGATTGGCAGCCCAGATCAGAACCGCTACTTACCCCAGTCACACCTGCTACGAAAGCCAGCAAGAAGTTAGTATCTCTTTTTGCATCCATAACAAGTGCACATCTGCATAGTTCGTGCACTGCGCAAGATCACGTGACCTGAACATGCATGTATATTAATAGACTACATGGGATGCAAGTTTTTGCCATTTTTCTTTGTTGCATTTTATATAATTGATATTCTGATATGAAGTAAAAGTGTTGGCATTCAGTCAATTAAAGTCGATAGTGTAAATTCACACCTAGTTATGGTAAAATATGTTTACGATTAGATATAATTGTGTCTCAAATGCAGTTTGTTTTTGACGTTCTTCAATGGATCCAGTCAACAACAACAGAAATGATGTGGATTCATGTGGAAAGCATCAGAATGTGTGGCTGTATATTTTGAGGAAATGTCAATTTTGCTTCAGTGTGAATCTAAACACAATTGGGTCAAAACCTGCGTCACGTCTTTTAGGTCCATTGGTTGTTGCCACCATTGCTTTTAAACATCAATATTTGTCAATGAAAGCAATTAAAACTTGCCATGATGTGGCTAATTTGAACAGATTGGCTATTCAAAATTAGTATAATGTTGATAATACGTCAATATTAGGCTATTTAGGGTAGAAAAAAGAGCTCAACCTGGGGCATTTCCCTTTGGACCGGACATAAATTAGTCAAATGTTTCAAACACTTGAGATACCCCTACAGACCTGCACTCCTTTTCCCATAATTGTCTTAACATAATATGTTCAAACAATCATGGGAATAGACTCGTTCTCAAACGGTTTCAGAGGCTGCTTGATCTTTGCGTCACTTCTGCGCGGTAATTTGTGCTGTGTGCTATGGGAGCTCTACGTGAGGTGTGAGCTCACAGTGATCGCTCTGTTGCTGGGAATCTTAGAGCTGCAGCAGAATGCTGCTCTCTAGACCAGCATGTACTGTATCGTGCACAACGTACGTCACAAAGCAGATTTGCTGGGTTTGTCAGTCATTTTAGATTTTAAGACTTTATGTTGATGGCTATGTGACTGACCTGCGGTGATGCATTCATACAGTATTGTATGCTTTTGATTTCAGTTAAAAAAATGTTAAGCTTGGTGATTGTCCAAATCATTTTAGTTGTTTAGTGCTGTTACTTGATCAGCAAGTCATTGTGTATGTAGTCTGTTTATTTAAAGACATTAAAATACTAAGGTTTTTGGCAATGCTTCTGGGGCTGCAGGAAATGGTTTTTGAGTGTTGAGTGAAGTCTGAGTCCGGTGACCATCAGCTCATTGTTTCTCAATATCCGATATGTAAAATGGAAGTTGATTTGTTATACATCTAGGCTTGTTTTGCTCCAACCTTCATTATTTGTTGTCTCTCTGTCAGTTCAAGATTGGAATAAAGGACTCAATTATCCATCAACCATTGAGCTGCTTAATGCAGTTACAGTATAATTGCTTAATTGGACCATTTCAAAAATGTTATTAAACACACATATGCACTCTAAATTACTTGCCCAACACCACACAAATCGAGAATTAGGTTAAAAGTTCATTTTAGCCGCGACCATTAAGGTTGGTCTATGAATTGGTCATTTGTTGGATTGTGTTGTGGAGTCACTAAATCCCTATTGCATTACATTTCTTGTTTTTCTCTAATTTACACAAAGAGAGAGAATTAGGTTTTTACCAAACTTGTGGCCCAGTACGCTTGACAGATGACAAGTTGAAAGACTATATATCCTGTAACATGCTATTTTTTTTAACTTAATACTCTGTGCTAGACTATACCACTTTGCATCCAACTGGATCATTGTTTATGACTGTTACTGCTTGTAGTCATTACTGATTAATTGGCTTGGAGAAATAATCACATCTTTACTGTTTGAGTATGACTAGGGTTTCTTTGCGTTTTCTTTTGCCAATCTTTATTTTTATCTTTGTATCCAACTGACTTTTCTCCAGTTGCTATTTTTGTCCCCCCACCCCAGTCTGGCATGTCAAGCACTTTGTGTATAACTGCCTTTCATAAGCCTGGGTAACTCTTTTAAAGATAGATTTAACTGCAAGTAACCTACTGGGTTCAGGGTAACTGCAGGAATACTTCACAAGCTGTCTGTTTGTGCACCCACCCATTGGAGACTAAGAAAAGAGCCACATCGTAGCCCATAGGACACCTGAACATATCATATCAGCAGAGACAATATGAATGAACCAATAGTTTGGACTTAAAAAAGTTTGTAAGAGGCTCCTCGCCCTTTGCCCCTTTCACCGAGACCGGCTTTTATTGTTTGTTTGCTCACCAGTTTTCAGTCTAAAGGTGAAACCATCCCATTTTGCCATGTGATATTTGACATTAGTGGCTTATAGAACATTAGAACGTAATTTTTTTCACATTTTAGATTAGTTGTTGCAGTTGCAAAAATTTGCTTGGTTTTGGTGTTGTGTGGAACTATTCCGCGATGCAGAATCCAGGCATAAAAACTGAATTTACTCAAGAACACAGAAATGTCAAAAATGTATTTATTTAAAAGGTTATTTAAACCCATTATAAATCATTCACAAATTGCTGTGGTTTCATTGGCTTGCAAATGAAAGGACAAAAATGTTAAAATCACTTCCCTGTAATGTTAGAAAGTAACAGTCGTTTCACTTTAAGCATTGCAAGCAATAAGAAACATTGCTGTGTATGTGCCAAAGCCACCTTTTTTTTAACATATCATGAAACCAGTAGTGGGCGCAGAAAACTATCTGTTATATGAAGAACCCACTGACGTTCCAGATGGCAGTGTTCTAAACATTATGTGAATAGTTATATAAAAATAGTAATCTAAATATAGGTAAAGTTGCACTGAAAATATGTCATAATAAACACTGATGTATGCAGGGAGAGGATGTTTCTCTGTAGCAGGAGTTATTGTAAATGTAAACGGAGCCGACTTCAAGCTAGGCATGTAGATATGCTTTTTTACCGCTACAACCGAATGCTGACTTAAGCGTTTACGTATGTAACGATATTATAGATTCACTTTTGTGTACAAAATTCAGGTTATAATGTACACTTTTTTTTGTACCATTGAATTCTCTACCATTTAAGTCCTGGTGAAATTAAAAATTACAATGGCTATTGCAATGGAAGCATTGCAGCGTTTATTGTAAATAGTTTATCAATGTGGGTCATTCTCTTTTTAAAAATCTTGTGCCCTCATAATCGTAAGTTAAAATCTGAAAATGCACTTCCTTCCTGTAATGAAAATCCATCTTAAATGACGTATGTTAGACGGCTTGGGCGGAGCATCCGTTAACCCCTCCCCTTCAACTGTCAGTCTGCTAACAGTTCCATTTCAAAATGCAACGCCTGTTTTTATACATCAAATCGCAGAGAAAGACGAAAGCCACGGCCACTATTTTTCTCATTCGAAATTCCATTTCACTCGAAAATACGGAAGTAAAAATTATCTCAACTTTTGGTTCACAGGGACTTTAAACATTAAGAACCATTTTGTAATTAATAACCACATAGGTGCCAGTACATACTAAGTGGGCCTTAGGTAGAAAGGTGTTTTACCTATTGTTGTCATACTTTTACAGATTTAGGAGAAAAAATGGAGAAACTGCTTCATGGTCATTGGCTCTCTTCCTCCCGCTGGATTAAACCTGGGCTTGAATCAGAACAAAAACATGTTTTTGTTTACCAGATTCACACACAGTGTACCCACAAGACCAAAGCAGCCACCCAACATCTCACTCAAACAACCCCTTAGCTCACACACTCAGCCAGCTCCATCACTTAAGGCATGTTAAACATCGAGGCGACTACTTTCTGTCTCATTCCCAATATCCAGTTCCCCGTCGCGTTTGCTCGGGTATTTACAGTTTTCTCTTGTCTGTGTTTGTGTCCCACATCCTGACTCATTCTGACATCACTCTTGCTCTCCTCTTTCCGAGAAGGAAAGTAAACAATGTGACTAGGCCTAGTCCTCACTCTGTGTCAACATCCACCTTCACAGGAGCAAGTGGCTCTTTACTCAAGGGGCACTTGATTAGTGCTGGTCACTTTAGATTAGATGCTCCGGTGTTAACGGGAGCTCGCAGTTGCTTCGAGCTGTGAAGGTGCAGCCTCACATTGGGAGATCGGCACGTAAGCGACTTTGGGTCCCGCGGCCGGCATTTCTAACGTAAGAGGGGTGGAGTCTAGGCATTGTGCATGGCAGCGGTTGGCAGGTATGCGTTAGGTTGAGCAGCCATAAAATCCATTGGTGATTGAAAGAATTTGTATTTTTTAAGTAGAATTCAGGACGTGCTACATTTTCTAACCCAGTTTGTGTAGTGATGGGGTGATACGGCCTATAGCCTTAAAATGTCCTTCTGGTCTGTTCCACGATCCACTGGCTGGATTATAAACTGTGAAATTAAATGTTTTATGTGAATTTCGAGCACTTCAAATTTTGAGTAAGATAAGTCTTTACCTCTATGTTATTGTTTTATCTAGCCTGTATGTTAGCAGTGTATCAGGCTTCAGTTCTCTAAATATTGGCGTACAATCAGCAAGTAAACAAAACATAGTGGTCAACCGCTAGTTTCATGCATTGGTTAGTTGTTTGAATATATAGCGTACTGACAGCAGTGGGCTTGTTTTAGTTTCGCCTGTTGCTGGCCTGCATACATCTATAGCTAATGATGTATTTTGAGGCGGGAGATTTATTTTATTTTTAATGCCCTGTACTAGCTCTCATTTTACCAGTGTCACTGATTGAGGCGTCGACCCAGATGGCTTTTTATTAATAGTGGAGACTGACTCAGCTATGGAGGCCTGACGGTTTAAAGTCCCCTGTAGGAGTGTTTGGGGTTTGGCTGCCAGGTTGGACGGGGTTATCCAGAACACGGTTAGAGGTGTTGAACTTTATTGAAAGGTTGAAAGTTTTGCACCAGCCCTGTGGAGGACGGTGTCCTCTTGCAAATGAGGCGGTTCAGAGAATCGGGTGTAAGTTTTCTTTAGTTTGATGACCGGTGGGATTGTAGTTGGCAGCACAGGCTCATTCTTTTCTTAAAAATAATCCTTTAAATAAATGATCCTTCCTGTAACTTTGAATTGGTAAAACACAAGTATGACCCAACCCCACTGCCTTTACATTTTGTGAATTAACCATTGCACTAGTTTGGCGAGTGGGCTAAAGGAAATGACGGAAAGTTGACAACTGAGAGAGAGATGACAATACAATGATGTCCTTCCTTTCATACAAAAAAATAAATTACATAAAAAGTGCCAGAATGTGGTGAACATCTAGAGTGGAATCTTTAAATGGCATTAGATTGGGATTACCAGACTGTTTCCCAGTGCATGCTGGGAGATGCGCCTCTGTGATTTCTTTAATCAGGTTAAGATAGTTTTGGTAACTGTTTTCAAGAACTGTACAGTCTGCAGTATATGCATTTTAATTTCTGTAGTTCTTACAGGTTCTGTAAGAGTTGTGCCCTGCACCCTTGATAACTCATACCTGCTTGCATGTACCCATGCTCATTGTTGAGCACCATAGGCCTGTTTTTAGCTGCACCCGTCCATCAGAGTCCGGAGTGCATGAAAGACTGAGGTCCTGTGGTGTGGGGCATGACATCCATGTGACCTGCCATCTGCGGGCACAGTCGCACATTAGTCAGCGGGCATTGCTTCTATGTTCTTTATGTTCACAATGTCCTTTTTTCATAAATGGCATTTGTTTTAGACACACTGTGAAGTGTTCGATGTTCATGGAATATAAACTTTCTGTATACTAAGGTTAAGTTTTAGATCATTGCCAATATTTGCATGCATATAGAATAACTTTGAATGTGTGATTTTAAAGATGCCTTCATAATATTAATAAGACGTTTATGTGGGATAAATCTATATTTATTTATTTTCTGTTCAGCAATTCTATCTTTCAATGTAATGCCTATCATGGCGTGTCCAACTTTGGCTCAGTAGCACCAGCATTCCCATTACCCTAACAGGGAATAAGATATGGGGTCAATACGGACTTTGGAGGGGTTAGGTTTGGGAGGAGGGCCGTTCAGCTGTTCTCATGCACACACCACCATCCTCTTCCTGTGCCTTAGAGACAAGGAATAGGCTGGTCTGTTGCCATGGCGACATGGTGATTGGCAGCTGGCAGCTGTGTTTGGTCAGCTGTGGGGATGCGAAGTGAAATGTGGGGGTCTCGTGGTCGGTGCATGGTTAATTGCAGCAGATGATTACTTCATCCACCACCTGATATATTTAACTGCTGGGATGGACACTTGGCGTATGTGACAATAAATTCTAGCCGGGCACCTGTGTGTCTGTGGATGTTGTATTTTATTAATATTTGTTCCCATCGGGGACAGCGTTTATGCCAGCGCTGTGGCCAGATCAGTGCGAGGGGGGAACAGAAAGAGGTAACAGGCAGGGAAAAAGGGAGGGTGAGAGCGGCATTGTGGGAAGGGTTGCTGATACAGCACAAGCTACCAGGTTTATTTATAGAGACCTCGCCGCCCAGCCCTTGGATACCGGCAGCCAATCAGGAGGAAGAGAGCGAGGGGGCCTCCGCCAATCAGAGCGGAGGAAGGGGGTGTCACACTCAGGAAGTTCTCAATGTGTTCGTTTCACCATTTAAAGGAACAGTGTGACATTTTTTTTTCTTGGTGCTCAGCAGATCGCTGTCTTTGATGCCAAAGATGGAAATCAATAAAAACACTTGAATTCTGATTTATTACAGTAAGGTTGAAAATGTCTCTTGCTTGTTTTTTGTGCAGTTTTACTGTTGCTAGAGCACAAAGCAGATGATGCTCTCTGACAGCGTATCAACCAGTTGCTTTCAGGCAGTCGGTGGGTCTCGCAATATGTCATGTGAGCATTGATCAAGCCGTCGTCTGTATTCCAAACCGAAATCAACCAGTTTGAGATGAGTCACATATGTAATGCTCTGTATATCCAAGCAGCCTTCCTGTCAGCGAGTTGATGCTGGGACTCCTCCTATGGGCATGTAACGGCAACGCTTGCCGTCACTCTGTGGAATTGATGGCGGTCAGATGTGTCGTTTTGCACTTTGTTTAAGCTACGGCCATTGATCGCGGGGCTATTTCAAGTTGTAATGTGTCATTGATAAATTTCACCCCTATTACTCCTCACCTGTCAGCCGGTGAAAGTGGCAATAAAAGCATTTGCTGTGGGATATCTCATCCATTTCATATCCTCCCCGTTAGACTACTACATACTCGCTTCCGCACTCAGCAATCTCACTTAATTACCGTATTCTTGGCCTCGCCTGTTCTCAAAATGTCTGATATTTCCTTTTTACATTACGAGTGTCAGCGGGCTGGTGGATTATTGAGGATTTAAAAAAAATGCATCCCGTAGTTAGAATTTCGGTTCGGCGAATTTGGAACCATACATAGTTTGTGGTTTAGTATCCAGATCCTTAAGATCATGACGATTTTGTGGCATTAATGCAATGCAGAATAGTATACATAAATTTGGGAATGTTTGTTGTAGTGCAGTTTTAATGTTGCCACATTTTAATAAAAGCAAATCATTTTATCACAGTCTGTAATTTACAGAAATGAATTGATAAGTTGGAACAAAAACGTGATGCATATGGTACATTTACAAAATATTTTTCAATATTTTGGCATAAAATATGACATGCTTTTAATTTGTGCACCTATTTACTTAAAATGTTGGCATCCACCTGACGTGAATAAGGTCAGCAAAATACCAATGTCCACCCTGTATGCTGCATATTCTTGGCCAACAAGTGGCAGCACAGGACCATGGAGAGCTCTGCTTGCGTTCCGGTCACTCCCATTTCCACTGAGGTTTTAGTTTGCAGCGTCAAACTCTGCTTTTCTTTGTTCTGCTTGTTTTACAGTAACCTGCTGAACACTGATTTCTGGTGTTGGCAAAATACACAGATCATTATTTTTAATTTCAAACTCTTCTCAGGGCATTGAAGGTGTTTAGCAGTGAACTTCGTCAGTCTTGCCTTGAAAATTTCCAAACCAAAAGATTACTTCAGTGAAATGCTTCTGTGGCAGTACTTTTCTTGGTGTTTACTATATGTGGCAATGTATGTTCTTTAACCTTCTTTCTTCCCCCTTTTCTCTGTGAAGGTGGAAGCAGCTCAGGATGCAAGCCCCCCTCCTCTACCCTCTGCCAGCCTGCCGCCTTGGGCTTCTCCCCCGCTGAGCCAACCATGTCGAGCCAGCACAGCCACCCCTCCTTTAGTAACATCCACTCCATGGCCGACCAGCAGCAGGTATCCCCTACAACTAAACCATACCATTAAACATTTACAAGTGTGTAAAATGGATTCTTGAACAGAAAAACAATGCACTACCAAAACTAAGATCGTAGATTCGAATCCCAGGAAGCCCACATAGTAAATCCACAGATTTTTGTGCGTCGTGTCTTCTAATCAATGTTGTTGTGTTGGTGCAGGTGCTGTCAGATATGACCATCCTGCAGAGGAGGATTCCACCCAGTTTTCGAGATCCCGCCAGCGCCCCGCTACGAAAACTCTCTGTCGATCTCATCAAAACATACAAGCACATCAATGAGGTGAGCTGATATTATTCTACATATTCCCCTTTCGACGGTTCGGTGTGGTCACACTTTTTGTGATTAGATTGCTAGTATAGTATAGAGCACTCCTTACAAACTCAAGGACGTCCCCCACCCCGACTCTCAGCCGATCCCTTATAAAATATAATGTTTATCACATCATTAATTTGAAAGTTAATATTTGGTTGTGAATGTTTAAGAACACTGTTTATGGCATAAAATTGCATCAAATCCACTAACGCATGTCATATACTTTACTCTGCAGGTGTATTACACAAAAAAGAAACGGCGAGCCCAGCAGGTCCCCCCTGAGGACTCCAGCACCAAAAAAGAGCGCAAGGTGTACAACGACGGCTACGACGACGACAACTATGATTACATTGTGAAAAACGGAGAGAAGTGGCTGGACCGCTACGAGATAGACTCGCTTATCGGCAAGGGCTCCTTCGGACAGGTTAGCTTATTTTGAGGAATGTATTGAGAAAAGGCTACAGAAGTACAGAAGGAAAAGCGTTTGTTATGTTAAATGAAGGGTCTGTTTCTAAAAAGGCTGGTTCCTTTTTAAGAAAATAAAGTGGTAGTTCAACTTAATGTTACTGAAGCGCTGATGATTCTGATTCTTTGTGTGTAGGTGGTGAAAGCCTATGACCACCACGAGCAGGAGTGGGTGGCCATTAAGATCATCAAGAACAAGAAAGCCTTCCTGAACCAGGCCCAGATCGAGCTGCGGCTTCTTGAGCTCATGAACAAACACGACACTGAGATGAAGTACTACATAGGTAAAAACTGCTCACAAACTGGTTTAGATTGTCACTAAAAGTAATGAGTTGCAGTTCAGTGAGTGAGTCAAATGTTAATTCAGTAAGAGCTCAGACCGATTCATTCAGTGAATAAGCCACTTAAAAGTTTTTCTGTGACTCATGTGCGAGTCATCAAGAACCGGCTCATTTGCTCATGAATCGGACTATACCAGTCACTCTGTTGTTGTGTGCAACCTGCATCAACAATGCTACGGAAAGATTGATTACTTCAATTTTTATGTCATCAGATTCAGTGTAGATGGTATGAACTTTATAAAGCTGAATGTACATCATAAAAATAGCTGGTTATTGCATTTTAGATTCATTTTTAAGGTTATGGTTCTTGGCTCCCATTAGACACACGCATGCTTAGATTTCACATCTGTTTTACTCAAAACTTTAATAAAGGTCATTGTCCTAAAACATCTTTTTTTGCTTTGTTTCTTTTCAGTCCACTTAAAGAGGCACTTCATGTTCCGTAACCACCTGTGCCTGGTTTTCGAGCTCCTCTCCTACAACCTGTACGACCTCCTGCGCAACACCAACTTCCGCGGCGTCTCGCTCAACCTGACGCGCAAGTTCGCTCAGCAGCTGTGCACGGCATTGCTCTTCCTGGCCACGCCCGAGCTCAGCATCATCCACTGCGACCTCAAGCCCGAGAATATCCTCCTGTGCAACCCCAAGCGCAGTGCCATCAAGATTGTGGACTTTGGCAGTTCCTGTCAGCTAGGACAAAGGGTGAGACTGCGTCTCAGGCCTATTGGCTTCCGTATTTGTTACCGGCAGGCTGAGATGAGGTCGCACTCGGTAGTTAACTAGCGCAGATTTCTGAAAAATCACACTCTTTATGGCACGGCTGATGTGAAAGGAAGATGCTGTGGTGGTGACGCGGAATTTGTTTTATGCGTTTGTAAGAAAGAGGAAACAAATATAAAGTGGTTTTAGCTAGGTATCATGTGCATTCATGGCACATTCTAGAGGACTTTCCCAGGGCTGAAATAGGTTTTACTGCTTAGATTCCCAGTGGTGCTGCTGCACCCTCCTTAACTCGCAGCTCCTGCTGCCCCCTAGTGGAGAAAAAGTAGAAATATGTTTAGTTACTGTCCAAATTCAACTTGATTGAAAATTGTGTGAACTGCATGTCTTATCTGTTTCTTCTTCCTCTCTTAACCCCATGCAGATTTACCAGTACATCCAGAGTCGGTTTTACCGGTCGCCAGAGGTGTTGCTGGGCATGCCCTATGACCTTGCTATAGACATGTGGTCGCTGGGCTGTATCCTGGTGGAGATGCACACGGGCGAGCCACTCTTCAGTGGCTCCAATGAGGTAAAGTTTATATATTTGCATTATAACAAAACAGAAGAGAGTGTTTTAGCCAGGTTTGTTGCCAATTACCCATGATTCTCCCCCCAAAATTTTTAAGACATTGTAGTGAATGTCTTGTAGTAAATAGCTCTCAAGATGCTTATCCCACCCTCTGCTTCTGGTCAATTTTTTGAAGTTATATTTGATTTGTCTGATGTGTAACAAAAGTTGAACTACTGTATATATAACCTGACAAAGCAAGTTAAGATCGCCATAATGCAGCCACTACAAGAACAATTTCATTACAAAATAAGTTTGAATCTAAATCACTGATATTTGTCAACAAAGCAAATGCATACTTGCTGCCAGGTCAGTCAGATGGGGATCTTGCCCTGACACTGTATGTCTCCCTCAGGTGGACCAGATGAATAAAATAGTAGAAGTGCTGGGGGTCCCGCCCAACCATATGCTGGATCAGGCCCCTAAAGCACGCAAGTACTTCGACAAGCTGTCCGACGGCCTGTGGACCGTCAAGAAGAACAAGGATATTAAGAAGGTACTTTATCCTTCAGCCTCCGTGAGTAAAACTCTGTTCTACTTAATCTTGACCCTCCTCCCAAAGCCCCGCCCCCTCCCACACTCCACCCAACACTCACCTTATCCTCACGGAGAGGGGAAGAGAGAGTCCAAATGGAGGAGGGGGGATTAAAAAGGTTGGGGATGAGTTTGAATCATAAGATAAAAAATGTATATACCTGGGCCTTAATATGCATTTACACGTTTGGAATAAGCTTTTATCCAAAGCGATTTCTAGTGCCTTCAAGGTATACATTTATCAGTTGTGTGTTCCCTGGAAATCGAACCCTTCAGCGCTGTGCTCTACCATTTAAGCAACGGGATTGCCCTCGAGCTATTTTGTGCTTGACAACAACCTCCTCCTCTCTCCGCTGACCCGCCTCTTGGTCAATCAAACCTTCAGCATCTGCTCTTCATTGACATCACTGTCCTTTATCATGACCATCCTCATTATCAATATGAGTGCCTTCAGCAGAGGTCTTGAATGTCCAGCAGAGTGAATTTATTATAACTTGATATGATATTTAGTTTAAAATAATGGCATATAGGTGAAGAGATTCAGAAGAAAACCTCAATCACTGATGCAGTATTGTTAAATAATTAAATAATGTCGATATATAGTATCGTTGTGTTAACGCTGCCTGATTTTAGCGCAGCTACTCACTGCGTGGTAGACACGGTTACAGGTTAACCCTGTGTTTTCAGTGACGATAAGTAAATTATCTTGGTAAAGCGTCAGTGTTAAAGATGCAAAGGTGATAGCAGGTGGAGGGTAAATGTCTGGATGAGGTCTCGGCACTCTGTTTTAAAATATTAGTGTGTGGCACCTCCTGCCAACTCATCCAGAGACTCCGCTCAGGAGGAAAAGCTTGACATTATTATTACAGTAAGATACATACATGTTATGTCCTTATTGTAGTATTTATGGAGCAGGATTGAACAGTGCATTTTCAGTTGAGGACCTGTGTGCTGATGTCATTTCTTCCTCAAAACCACAACATATCTCAGCTTCAGTCCCCTTTCACCTGCATTCATGAATGATTTTATTAGGCTGATTAGTGTACTGTTAAAGTCAACATGAAATCAAATGACCCTTTGTTTACTAACGTTCTTGGTTTTATTTGTATCAGATAAATGCTTGATTTTGTAATCTTTCATCAAATATTCAGGCATTGTTTTTCTTAGATTTTTCCAGTCCTGTTTTGGCTATCAAGTCAACGGCAAAAATTTTGTCCAACCCTGCTTTTATTCTTGTTAAATTACTTTTTCATTAAGGAGATAAACTTCCCAATGATTGTGTAAATAACATTTCACGTTGACTTTAAAGTATTTACGTGATAATTATATATACAATTACTAGAACATGTATGCATTTTGTATGATATATGGTTAAAGCTAGTGTAATATTATGTTTTTAAATTCTTTTTTTAAAAAGAAATGATGACTGATGCACTAGTAGTGATGTGTTTGCGACTCATTCTTTCCCTTTCCTCTGTTTTCTCTGGTTATTCGTCATTTCAGGAATATAAACCACCCGCCACACGACGACTGCATGAGATCCTGGGGGTGGAGACGGGAGGTCCAGGGGGGAGGCGAGCCGGAGAACAGGGCCACGCGCCCTGCGACTACCTGAAGTTCAAGGACCTGATCCTCCGCATGCTGGACTACGACCCCAAGACGCGCATTACGCCCTTTTACGCGCTGCAGCACAACTTCTTCAAGAAGACGACGGACGAGGGCACCAACACCAGCAGCTCCACCTCTACCAGCCCTGCCATGGACCACAGCCACTCCACCTCCACCACAAGCTCGGTCTCCAGCTCTGGTAAGCGGCGTTCACCGTGGCAGCCCGTCACTTAAACCTGAAAGGATTGTTAATGTCATGAATTCTTTGTCATCGCAGGTGGATCTAGCGGTTCTTCCAATGACAACCGAAATTACCGGTACAGCAACCGGTACTACAACAGCGCAGTCACTCACACGGACTACGAGATGCAGAGCCCACAGGTGAGGTCGCCGACAACTACGTCACACGTTTTTTGTCATTAACAAAGCCCAACTTGACGTGTCTCTCGGTTTCTCGGCTCTAGGCTCCGTCTCAACAGCAGTTGCGCATCTGGCCCGGAGGGGACAGCAGCATGGGTCAGCTGTCCAACAGCAGCAGCGATTCATCTTACTCGCAGCTGATGCTGCATAAGCCGGCGGCCACGCAGCACTCGCGCCACTTCATAGGCAACATGGGGGGCATGATGGAGCCGCACCATCCCCACCCCATCTACGGCAGTCACCACAGCAACGGCAGACAGCTCCGGCAACAGCAGCAGCAGAACCAGCCGCAGGGCCAGACCTCGCAGGGCCAGCAGGGCCAGGCGCTGATGCCTGTCTCTTCCCCACAGATGCAGGACAGCATCGAGCTCAGCCTCACCCACCACCACCATCTGGGTCAGTCTTCCATCATGCAGCCACCCCCGTCGAGCTTGGACTCCAGTCAGTACGGCTCCTCCAACCTCCACTTGGGCCTCTCTGCCTTTCGGACTAGGACAGTCATGGCCCCCCAGCAACCCCCTTCCGCTTCCCAGCAACAGTTGCCACAGGCCCCAGCTTCCCAGGACAGCATGGTCGCTGCCTCCGGCTTGGGATACATCCCTCCATGCTACGCCGGCAGCAACAACAATAACAACCCGGCCCAGGGAAGCGTCGGAGTGGGGGGTATGCTCACCGGGGGGCCCCCGCCCAGAGGAGTCGGGGGAGCTGGGGGGCGGCCGGATTCCGAGGAATCCGCCATGATGGCAGTGTGCGGTAGTGGGAGTGGGAGCGGTCAGAGTGCAGCCAACTCTTGATAAATCTTGAACAAATTCCAAAAGCCATACGAAAAATTTTAACGAAACAACACGACAGTGACAAAAACGCCACACACACACAGATGACACAAAGTAGTGCGACATCAAACACACACACACAGCCACACGCAACAGAACCGCAGAGAAAAACTTGTGAAATATCAAACAGTTGATTTTGGTTTCGTTTTGGTTTTGCATGGGGAGATGGTCGAGGGAGGGCACGAATGGAATGATTTTAAACTATTTTTATCCTTATTTTTTTGTTCCTGTTCATTTGTTTTTCTTTAATTGAAGGAGAAGAGCAGCGGGCAAAGTTGTTGTAACAGAAGGTTTCAGAAAGTTGGTTTTTACCGTTGTTATATTGTTATTTAATTTGATGTGCTTTGAGGTCAGGTTTGCAGCGAGAGATTTTTATTTGTTTTGTCTTTGTGAGGGAGAGCTTTAGATTTTTCGAAAAATTGAATGTGTTCGTCAAGACGACAGCAGCAAGAGAGAGTTCCCTTCATTTTGTCTTGCCATAATTGTACATTTTTAATTTATTAAGAATCACTACATGCAGGAACGAAATGGGAGAGGGCTGGAAAGCGGTCTAAACTGAGAGGTGGGATTATTTATTCTATGTTTTATTTATACCGTTGTTTTATTTTACTGTTTGAGGGATGGATGACATTTATGCATAGACAACAACAAGCAAACAAAACTAGGTTTGAGTTTTCCTTTTTCGTTTGTTTTTGCTTCATTTCGTTTGCTTCTCGAGTATCTCTCAACCCACCCACCCACCCACCCACGTGCATCAGACACACACACACACACATACACACACAGACACAGACACACATACACAGACACATTTTTGTTACTTTTTTTTACGTTTCCAATCTCTATTTCGCTTGACACACTGGCTTATATATCTCAAACTATGAAACAAGTCCTACGAACGAAATAAAGCAAATGACAGAAACTCTTTTTAGTCACCACACAGTGAGAAAAAACAACTAACAACTAGAGGAGGAGGCTGAACTGTGAGCCGCTTTCACGAGGAGAGGGGGAACGTAACTCAACTTAACATACAGGAGGAAATGATACAGGAAAGTCTTGAAAAACATCAAAACATTTTGCCAGAAGGAAAACCAAAATGCTTCCCTGTTGTTCGTTTCAAAAAATAGTCTGCCTTCTTCTCGCCATCTCATTAGACTCTCTCACTTCTCACTCTTTTGGTTTCGTCTCTTTCTCTTGCTTTTCTACCCCTTTGTTTTGGACAGAAAACTATAAAGCGTTAACTCACGTTTGTATTAACTCTGGATATGCTAAGCCAAATCTTGCTGTAGCTCTCTCTCTCACTTTGTTTTCTTTCTCGCGCCATATTTCTGTTGGAAGGAAGAGTCTGGGGCGAGATTTAGCAGGAGGGTGGAACACTTCACTCTGAAGGGACATTTTTGTGTCCTCCTGACTGCAGCCCCTCCCACTCTGACTTCGCATCCTGCCTCTCATTTTCTTTTCTCTCCTGTCTTTAAACCCCTCCCACCACCACCTTCCTCCTTCACAACACTCTGTGAGTGCTGTTTGCCATCAAGTCAAAAAAAGTGAACTACTCTCTCGGCTGCTATCTCCACTCTCAACCATGTTCGGATTGCTGCTAAAGAAAACAGACAGATACATAAATAAATGAATAAATAAATAAAAATGAAAACTTTTTAACCCTCCTGCTTCAGAAAAATGAAAAATAAACCACTGCATCTCATGTATTTATTACTATTTAACAAGGAAAAAATGAGAAAAAAAGAATCTGTTTTCTGCTGTTTTTTGTTTGCTTTCTTTCTTGGTACAGGTTAAAGCTTGACATTTATATTATGTAACGGAAACATGGTATTAAACAAGTGCCTCGATTTATTGGTCAGCCACTGGACAGAAATGAACAGAAGACAATTCTAGGAGTTTGAACAAGGTTTATTAAATGTATAGCGACAGAAAATTCAAGCCTCATGCAACTGTGTAGAAATCCACTACAATTCAGAATCATGTGAAACCTTCATATTGGAAGTAGGCTTCGGTATGACTGACCAATACCATTATATTTAATTAACTGCTGACATCTTCATCCATTGTAATCTGTGTACATAGCATTCATGCATCATCCAGTTAACGTTAAAGCAATGTTAGGGTGAAATGTCATTTTCAAGGTTAATTCTAATGACTGGGATTCGAACCTGCCACCTTAAGGCCGCAGGACCTGCAAACTACCTTATTCTGCTCAGATCAGTGATGATGACTGCTGTCCTTTATGTTCTTAATAACCGGTCGAAACTTGTAACTGGCCGCACTGGCTTATTTACTTTGTCATTTTTTTCAACATCATCCTTCATGAGAACATAATGTCTGAAGTATTATGATATCATCAGTTTTGGTTTCTCTATTAAAGGGAGAGTTGCCTCTGTAGGTCCTCTAATCTTGTTATGTCTAGACGACGTTGGTCACGGTATCGATTTGTCGCACTCACAATGCACTGTCAGAAAACGTGTCTGAGCACTGATAAACTTTGAAAACGCAGATGTTTCCGAGCTGCTTGCAACACCAATACAGAACTTTGTGTCTATTCAGTTGTTATTTAAGAATATAAGGAAATATATATAAAACTGTAGGGGTCTCGGGGGACGATATTCAGAACAACTTGTCACCTCTCAATAAATATTGAAAATCCTCACATAAAAATACCTCTGTTCAAGTGGAGGAGCATGTAACGGAACATTTTGAAGCATTGGCTTTGCAATTTTAAGCCGTTAACAGATGATTTACGCACTGCAAAAAGTGATATCAGTAAGTCATGGAAACATATGTTTTACATAAACTCATCCAAATATGTAATGGAATTTCAGCTTGTTTTTATAAGCTATTGCAAATGGTAAGTTGAAATGACTTACAAAACCAATTAATACAATGCAGAAAAGCATGCCTACTGGTTACATATATATATATATTATTTCTCATCTGATGCTAATTTTAATGTCTGTTCCACAAAACAAAACAAAAAGTTCAGTTTTACTGTAATTTAACGAGAATGATAAAACACTTTATAATGAGTGATTTCTGTATGGCCTTTCTGCATGTCATTGGTGATCCTGTTAGGTCAATTAACTTACTATAATGAAATTGATAAACTCAATTCAACATAAAGATGGTTAAAATGTGAATTTCTACCGATGTTATATTTTACATAAAGTTTATTGCAGTGTGGTATACGTTTTATAATCTTTCTAATTGAAAGTTTATGTTACAATGTTGGGAAACAAAAAATTTTATATTTTTATACTTAAGCCCCAAATAATATATTTAACTGTTAAGAACATGAAAAAAATGGAGTAAAAAACAACAAATTAGACCCAGTAAGGCGCGAGTGATGCGTGATTGGACTACACGTCATCAATCAACAGGTCGTGCGTGCTTTGCGTCCTCTCACGTCGACTTTGTTTTTCTCTGCGTTATGATGGGACGCATACGTGTTTGTTGTCCTTTGTACTTGTTAGCATTACTCTACATATGCAAAACCTACATGGCTGATATTTTTGAAGATCACCCAAAAATATAGCCACTTAGTATCCTCGGAGCCCATGTCAGGGGCATTCAGGCCGTGGAAAGGAGACGGCGAATTTCTGAAACCACCTGCGGTGATCCGTCCTTATCACGTTTTCCCGATGTTTGAACATGTCCCGGTTCCTCTGGTTGACAGGGATCTGTTAAGACCTGTGTCCGGGAGAAGACGCTTGCCGAATATTTTGAGTAGTCTTCTTCATCCTCAAGTGAACCCTCAACGCATCCAAGTGTCTCCCGTGCGCAATACTCATGGTGTGGAGGTCTGGTGTGGGTACAGTAAGGTTTCGGTGCGTGTGAATAAGATGCTGCTGGGCTTCAGGAGTTCACCGTCCTATTTTTATCTGGGAACGTGTTTCTGCCTCGCGCTCCGACAAAGACTTCATCTATTTTCATTACGACCTGAACGAGTGCGGTAGCTCTTTAACGGTAAGATGTGAGAGCAAAAAGTACTTTTGGCACGTGTTTACATTCCACAGGGCTGGAATAAGAACTCTCAAAGTGGGATCAGGTGGAAGAAGGTTTGCTTAAGTCATTTATTCAAGGACATTTTTCAAATAATAGTTTCTTTATTACTTTACAACATTAAAGCATATATGTGACCCCGTACAACAAAACCAGTTTTATGGGTCAATTTTTCGAAATTGAGATTTTTACATAATCTGAAAGCTGAATAAATAAGCTTTCTATTGATGTATGAGTTGTTAGAATAGGACAGAGATACAACGTTTTAAAACTCAGGAATCTGAGAGTGCAAAAAAATCTAAATATTGAGAAAATTGCCTTTGAAGTTGTTAATCTTAACAAAGTAAGGCACTGTGACAGGAAATCCACTCACAAAAATTTGTTTTTTATATATTTACGGTAGGAAACTTACAAAATATCTTCATGGAACATGATCTTTACTTAATATCCTTATGATTTTTGGCATAAAAGAAAAATCTATCATTTTGACCCATACAATGTATTTTTGTCTTTTTACTAAAAATGTTCCTGTGCTACTTAAGACTGGTTTTGTGATCCAGGGTCACATATTATGCTTATACTCGACTACATTTTATAAATACATTTTTACCTGCTTTTTTCTATCTTAAGTAGCCTTTATTAAAAGTACGTTAAAAATCTACTTTCTTTTCTACTGAAGTAAAATTTAGTAAAACGCAAGTTATAAATGTACAAAAATCGACATGTATTTATCAAATGGTGAAGTATTTTTTTTCCAAAGTAAAACACTGATAAAATACAGATGTTTGAAAATCTACATGGGAGTACGAATACTCAAGTGTTTTTCACCTCTTGATCAATGACCTAAATCACCCTAATGAAAATGAACCATGGATTAACCACAGTAACCATAGTTTAACCATGATATTTGTAGTATTGTTATGGTCATACAAATCATAATAGATCAACCAAAAAACATTGTTACTAAAATGACTGTGATACTTAAATGTAAAGAATGCTTTGAAGAATAGTTTTTGTAACACCAGTGCCGCAATAATAAATGTAAATTATTTTCTTCAGATGATGAATGGCCAGATCATGTATTCCAACACCTTACAATATATGCCACAGTCTCAATGGACAGTAATAAGAGCTGTGCCGCTTACATTAAATATCCAGTGCCTTTACAACAGGTAAAACACAAATCCCAAGATATTTAAGGACTTTTGGACATCTGATGCAGTTTAGCACCCTCATTTTCACATTTTAGATTTCATTATTCTTACAAAATGGGCTTCCAACCTGTGATACGGGAACGCATGTTTTACAAGACATTAGAAAGAAGACCCAAGATGACCATATCTGTGTGTAATGGTAAGCTTCTTCTCTCTCTCTCTCTCTCTCTCTCTCTCTCTCCGTAAATCTTTTTTTTTTATATGCTTTAAGGTGTTTTGATGGTCTTTAATCTTAATTTGTGTGTGAACTGTAGAACGCTGGGAAAAACTCAGGGAGAATGAAAGTTTTATGCTTGGGGAGCCCATGTATTTTGAAGTGTCCGCTCCTCATGTTTCTAAGAATGTGAGGATTTTCGTTGACTCCTGTTATGCAGCATCTTCCGAAGACCCAAACTCAACTCCAGAACACAGCATTATTCACAATTACGGGTAAGTTATTTGGCCCATTCTGTTTTTCATTAAGAAAATATATGAAAACAAATATGAAATACCGGTACAATTTCAGGTGTTTGGAGGACAGCAGAAGACATGGAAGTTTGTCCCGCTTCCTCCAAAGACAGTCGAACTTTATAAGGTTTTCAGTTGATGCCTTTTTACTCCCCCAGGTTACAGGCAAGGTATTGTTTTCATTTTTAAGATGGCTATATTTAGGGACATATTTTGACTTTTAATTATTACCTTCAAAAGTATTTGTCAAAAATCTGTAGATTTGAAATAAACATCTTAATTTTTGTTGCCTATTAAGAGAGAAGTCAGCACAGTGGGGCATGTTGTCACACTGCATGGAGCAAGTGTAGTGTCAACAGCTCAATGTGACAACTTCCCCGTTACTAGCATGGTGTGTGTGTGTTACTTCCATTTTTTTCTGATTTATTTTACAGCACTTTTACCTGCATTGCATAGTATCAGCTCACAGTACCACTGCAAGCACCTCAGCGAAATCTTGTACCTATAACAGTATTAAGAAAAGGTGAATCATTTCACACAATTCTGCAACATCTTCTATCACCTCGATTAAGCTTTATTCATTCGTTTTTTCTCTATTTGTCTACAGTTGGGAAGAACTCTACACTGATGCGTCTGTTTGTGCTTGTTGTGAAGTCACATGTGAAATTGAAGCTAAATGTGAGTACAACATTAAACTGTATGTGTGTGTGTTAATACATTTTTCACTCATGTAAATATGCTAATCCTGTCAGATGTCGATTCAATTTTGTATTATTTGTATGTCTGGTTTATGCTTGCATGTGCTTGTTACCTGCATCATGATGGCTCAGACTGTCCTTCTTACAATTAGATTTAAATAGCATGAGAAATAGATTTCAATGAATATTATTTTGCATAGTTTATGAATTACATTCTTTCTGATTTACCAGCCTCTTTGTCCCATGTGACGCAATCTCTGATCACAAGTAAATCCTGGGTTTTGAACAAAACCGAACCCTCATTTACTCAGCATAAGAAAGGATGGCTCAGTACTCAGGATGGTACAGAAGAAGTAAAGGTTAAGAGCGTACAAGAATTCAAGGAAAAAGAGGAGGAGGATTACACAGAGGAGATTGTAACTGAAACTGAAGAACAAATGGAAACTTCAGCGAAAAACAAAGACATGCTAGTGAATGATGCAGAGGAAGAAATCGAAGTGATTGCAGTTACAGAGGCAACGTTAACAGAGTTTCAGGATGAAGTTGATGTTCGTCCTGGAAAAGTAATGTTTTTAGGGGACCAAATGCAAAAGAGAGTCGATATGGATGTGGAGAGTGTCCAGAACACGATTAAAACTGACACTGTGGTTAAATCTAGCGTTCAGTCTATAGAAAAATCATTGGATTATGCTCATGATGACAAAAAATCCAAGATAAGTGTGCCAAAGAAGATTTCCAGAAAAGAAATGCAGCCTGACGATTTAGAGAAGAACGTGGATGTACAAAACACAACACAGTCACCAATGATGATTGATGAAGATATGTTTCTAAATGCCAAACAAGAACCAAAGGAGTGGAGTAAAGATGCACAAGAGCAAACGAGAACGAAATACTGGAATACTGATGGGTCATTGTAATGCTATATGAAATGTCTCTAAGGTATGAAGTATCTTTATACATATTTTGTTTGAATCAATATTGTTTTTTAATTATTTTATTTCTGTTTTAGGACCCTTGATTGGAAGTTCTTCATAATTTCAAATGTGGGGCAGGAAATCTCAGCAATATTCTGAAAGTTGGTTTATGGCTTGAAATAAAACAATGAGTTAGTACTGTGTGCTGATGTGTCTGCATTTTCTTAGGGAGTCTGCAGAGAATAATTTATGAAATCTTTATTTTCATATCTTTTTATAGGCCTACTTAATCCTAATATTTAAATAAATATGCGTTTTACATACATTTTAGCGGTTAAAAAGCAACTTCCACTATTCAAGATAGATTAGTTTACCACAACATCTTTCTTCTATTCTCTATATGTTTCAGAGTCATTTGTTTCTTAAAGGGTCTTACAGTTTTATTTCATAACATAATTAAACTTTTGTGCTTTCCTGTAGCTCAGTGGTAAGAGCATTGTGTTAACAACGCAAGGTTGTGAGGTCGATCCCAGGGGATTGCACATGCCTATGTATAAATGTATAGGATAATGCAATGTAAGTAGCTTTGGATAAAAGCGTCCGCCAAATGCATAAATGAAAAGGATAAAATGCTATTTTTTGTATAAATGCTTTTTATGCTGGAGGTGGGAAAGTAATTCCATAAAATTTTGGCGTGAAATATGAATTCAATATTTCTTAAACCATGCAGCTACTCTTGCGCAACTTAGGTTTTTCATTCACAGATTGCGATATATCTGTGTGGATCTGTCTCAGAGCATGCGCATAACATTAATACGTCATCAGTCATGTTTGCATCTTCTGTTGGCTGCTTAATGCAACGGACAGGTGCATTCATTTCAATGTTGATCCAATTGACCAAAGAAGTTGTTATATAGGTAGTTTGCAACTTTATTTAATCATGTCTAGAGAAATGAAGAATTATTTACCATCCGCGAGCATTTTCGTTGTCTTATTTACACTTGTGCACGCTTCTCAGCCTCGCGTGGCATTTGCACAAAATCCCTCGAGGGATCCGACTTCAACATTAAACAGGAGTTTTGAAACTCCTTTGCACGAAACTGTTATCAAACCCCCTGATTCGCCTTATTTACAACTTCCCATATTCCTACATTCTCGAGTACCTCTTCTGGATAAAGAGCAGTTTTTCTCCCGCGCGTGGATCGGGTCGCGAGGAACTACCGGAAGGCACGAAAAACGTCCTCTTGCCTCCCGCCGAGCAACAAGCGCCCCATCGCAGCGGTCGATCGCGAGAAATAAACGTCGCTTGTTACTTGAAGAAAATGATTGTTCAAGTTAACAAACAGATTTTAGGACCCGAAGGCCTTGAGGGCAAATTAAAACTGGGGACGTGTGACATCAGCAAGACTACGAGGAAATATCACCAGTTTGTTTACGACATGGACCAGTGTGGCAGTAAGAGGAAGGTGTGTTTTGTGCTTTCCCAAACAGAAAAAAGCCACGTGTATTTCACACGTGCAGAAACCTTTTATGTTCATTTTGTATTGTAAAACTCATGTGAAAATTCATGTTTTTTTCTGCTTGCGTAAACCTGACATAATAATGTTTTCTTTTTCCAATTTAGTTG
Organism: Triplophysa siluroides; assembly: GCA_006030095.1. Taxonomy (NCBI): domain Eukaryota; kingdom Metazoa; phylum Chordata; class Actinopteri; order Cypriniformes; family Nemacheilidae; genus Triplophysa; species Triplophysa siluroides. The sequence continues at coordinate 238,001 of VCII01000037.1, read as the reverse complement.
ATAAAAAACCGAGTTACTTATTCCAACGTACTGCACTACTTTCCAGAGACTTCCGAGGGTCCAATTCGCCGTGCCATGCCTTTCTCGAGTGAAATTGAGTGTCACTTTAACAGGTAAGATCTTTGTGATTAAACTTGTAGTATGTTTCCATTTGTTGTTTTTAATTGTCTAACCGAACTTTCTTTCCAGGTATCATTACTCGTACAAAATAGGTTTCAGGCCCCAAGTTGAATATCAGAGCTACTTCAGACCCCTGAAAACCACGGACAGTGTTGTGCTCACGCCCCGTGATGGTAATATATTACTACTTCATAATATATTTACTTCAAATGTATTACGTGTAAACTAAAAATAATACTTTGTTTTGGACGGTAACACTTAATTTTTTGTTGCAGCTATGTGGAAACGGCTGTCCCCCACTGACACTTACACCATTGGTGACTCCATGTACTTTCAGGCAGACGGTCCCCCTCTCGCTGAGGACGAGAGGCTTTTCGTGGATTCCTGCTATGTGACTTCTGACAGTTCTCATTTGTCCATGCCTCGATATACAGTCATCGAAAACCACGGGTAACGTTTATGTTCATCCAGGGTTAAGATTTTTGCTCCACCATGGTCAGAAAAACTACTGTATGTTCTTTTTGATTTCAGGTGCATGGCTGATAGTAAGAGAAGTAGATGGTCCAGATTCATACAAAGTGAAGAACTGAACATTGTGCAGTTTTCTTTAGAGGCTTTTCTGTTCAGTGGGATGATTGGAAAGGTAAAATAATGATGTGCTTGCTTTCTAACGGAGTGTGGATTATAAACAAACTCTGTAGAAGTTTATTGTGCGCGAAGTCATTTTTGTGTTTCCTGTTTGTTGTTCTCAGCATCTGTACATGCATTGTGACATATTTGTGGGAGGTATAAATCCAACATCAAGTTCAAAGTTGTGCACCTACAACCAGGCATCAAAACGGTATATTGAGCTTTGAGTTAATGTTTCTGTGTCATTTTCAATTCAGTTGTTACATGAGGATATGAGCTGATCATTTCTTCTTTAGATGGGAAGAGTTATACGGTGTAAATTCTGTGTGCTCGTGCTGCGACACCAACTGTCTGGTTTCTGATCTGTCCGGTAAGAATATTCAAGGCTGATTTTAAGGATATCCAGATCGGTTGGTTTTATTAAGACATTTTATACTGTAGATCTTTTCATAACACTACATTGTGCGTATATTTTTAACTTGTAATCAAGTCGGCAAGCTTACTCTTTCCTGATCATTTGTGCACAGTGACCAGCAAGGTGATATCCAGTGATGTCTGGACCATGGAATCTGATTTCGAAATTCTCGAGGCAGAACAAACATCAACTTTAATCACTACACCTTCAATAGAGATGGATGTAGACATGGTCCAAACAAGAGCCACGTTGGCGCCTGATGCAGGCCAACATTATAATGTGACAGGACTGTCTGTGATGGAGAAAGAAGACGACTTTGTAGAGCCACGCAGAATATTTGAGGAGGTATTTGGACTGGACTGAACAAAGAGCATTTCAGGTCTAGAGTGAAACATTGGATTTAATTAATTTCACTTTGAAATGGTAATAAATCAGAGCATCCACTTTGAAATCATTTTGATTTAGGTAATGCCGTAGGATCTTCTAATTGCTGTTTGGCTCTCTGACTCATGTCTCGCACCTTGTAGGTATTTCTAGTTGTATTAGGAGTCTCTTGTATCAAGTTATCTCCATCCTAATGTTTGATTGAGCAATACTTAAAACTTGAGAATTTATGTTGGTCTTATTCAAAGCTTAAGATAAATGAAATGAATAATGTAACCGCTTTGTGAAGTGTTATTTTGTGTTTAAAAGGGATACATACATGTGTTGCGTTTGAGGCAGGTGAGTGAAGATTAAGTTTTTGGTTTTGTCTCTTAAAGTGCAGAGTTGAATTAAGCACTCAAATATAATCTGATGACTTTATCGGCGTCTGTGTGCAGTTTCTGAGTTATGGGAAAACATTTTCTGAATGCTGTTTAAAGGTACAATGTGTAATTTTTTGGAGGATACATAACTGTCTCCAGAGGTGTATTAAGACCATACATGACGTAGCGTAATGTTTTTATGAGCTATTTCTATCTACATACACTGCGGGTCCCCTTGCATGGAATTCAACATGTTGTTTTTACAGTAGCCCTAAATAGACAAACTGCTCTACACAGCGCATTTTGTTAATACGTTATCTCCTTCGGCAAAGAAGTGAAAACCTAATGACTTTTCAAAAGGCTTTTCCTTTCTGCCACAGTCACTTATCTTATTTTGGGCACTTGTGCATGCTTTTCTTAAGCCCAAATACTATGCAACAAAGTGTCTTTGGAAATATGCTAGGGCTAGTTTTTGTGATGTAATGTTCATCAGAACAATCATACAAGATCCAAAAACGCAATTCGTGAGCTACATGTTTTTATTGGTATGAAATACATAATGTTACACTTATGTGAGTAATGTTATTTGGTTAAAAACATCTGTACAAAGAAATTGCATACAAAAGCCATATTACATGTGAACATTGGATATGAATTCATTAATTTTGGGGTTTTTGCAAAAGCCTTATATGTAACATGCAAGACATATTTACAATTTAGCCCTGAAGTACAGCTCTTTGGTATGAATATATACTGTACAAAAATGGCACTAGATGGAGAATGCTACAAGAAATTTAAACTGACTACATCACGCATTGGATATGAATCCCCCAAGTTGGGTGAATTTTTTTTACTAAAACCACCAAACACTTTTTAAGAAACCATCGATATTCTTTGGCAACCTCATAAACCCTAGAAACATGGCTAAATTCCATACGCTCTGATTTAAGGCTTTGCGATCGCCAAGTCTTCCTCTGTTTAGTAATACGAGTTCAAATGAGCATGCGTGCTGGGATGCCGTGGCATGGGTGAGCTTGGATACATCACCCCTGTCGTAGAATTCCAATAGGTGCCGGAAGGCCCAAAGAAATTCCCTGAAGAAACGGGCATAGGGGTTGAATGAGAGCTCATGAAGTTCATTTTTGGCTGGTGACTGTGATAGGTCTGCACATAGGGAACTTCTGCCTGGTATTTGAGCACGCCACCATCTGGAGCGTGGGTTTGGTGAGCTTGGGAAATGCCTTGGAAATCGAATTTGTATGCATAGCGCTTTCCGTGCACCTTGGTCATGATGTTTTTGTCGTAGTAGTAGCGAAGGGCACGACTGAGCTTGTCGTAGTTCATGTTAGGCTTGCTTTTCCTCTCCCCCCAGCGCTTGGCCACCTCATCTGGGTCGGTCATCTTGAATTCACCGTTGGTTCCCTCCCAGGTAATGATGCCAGCGTTATTGCTGTCAGACAGAAGCTCCAGCAAGAACTGCCACAGCTGGATCTGACCAGAGCCTTCGTTACGAAAAAAGAAACTTTTAGCAGCAGATAAAGTTTAATACATACTGCGGTGTATAAAGTGGATAGAAACAGTTCGTTTTATTTCCAAATGTGACCTTTTTACTGTATGTTTATAGAAACAGAATGTGGGTCGGCCAGACACCTACCCACGGTCCTGTCAGAGCTGGTGATGGGCAGGTTGTAAGAATTTTGTTTGGACGATCGTTTCTTGGTGTTGAATGGTTTCGTTTCTGTGTGAAGAAGGTCGGGCAAACAGTCATGCTAATTGTGGGCTAATGTTTTTTTGGACATTTTGTCGTTTTGTCGTAAGCATGTTTGATTTTTACCGCTATGAATGGACTAAAATCTGAAATTCCTTAGGTTTCAGAAGTGCTCAGAAAGTTTACATACTTTAAAAAGGCCACATTTGTTGGTTGTTTGTTGCTGACGAATGCAGTTTTATTAAAGTCATGGTTCACAATGAAATTAGAATTCTGTCATAATTTATTCACCCTCATGTCGTTCAACATTTGTATGACTTTCTTTCATGGAACACAAAATAAGATATTGTGGGGAAATGTGGTTTTGTGTCAATACAATGGAAGTTAAAAAGGGATACCAATATTCTTCAAAACATCTTTTGTTTTGAGCAGAAGAAATAGTCATACAGGTTTGGAGTGACATGAGGATAAGTAAACGATGAAAGAATTTTCGTTTTTACATGAACGTTCTTACCTGGATTTGCAAGGCGGCTGCTGATAGGACCTAACGCTTGGTAAGGGTCTGCAAAAATATAAAATACCAGTTAGATGTTTCACGATGTGGGGTAACAGGACGGATAGTCGCATTGACTTGAGTATTGAATTAAAAGATGAACATATCAACCTTGCGCAGGTCTTGGTGGAGGCTCTGTAACTCTGGTATTGTGCTGATGGTCAATCGGAGAACCTGTAGTTTAAAAAAGGATTATTGTATACAGTATATATGTACACAAAATATATATATTTCATATATCCATGTATAATGCAATATAATTGTGAAACTTTGCTTTGTAGAGTATCTTTACCTTTTGGGACAGCTGGCAATGCACTTGAGGACCAACTGTTCCTTCTGCTGATCTCCTCAAAGCTGTTTTCTTTACCAGGGCAAAATAAGATAAGACTGGTTAACAAAGGGAGATTTTACAGGAAAGGATTCTTTAAAGAGCAGGGAGAAGGCCGTCGAAGAAGGAAGGAAGCCTTGCATTAAAGATCCCCAAGGAGTACCACGGGGCAGAACAAAGCCAAGAGGCGAACAGTAAGAAGGCCTGAAGATGGCACACAATTCCTCAGGGTAAATGTCCTTTTGTTTCAACCGATTCTGTTTGCCACAGAATAGTCGATTGTGTCCTAACCTGAGGTCTACACCCCTTGCTTCCTGTCCTGATGCAGCTGTTTCCTGTCTGAAAGTGCAACAATTCGAAAGCCGTGCAACGGTTGAGCGCTGAGCATTACAGAAACGCCACAGTCCTTAAATGCACCGCTCCATGCCGAATGTAAGGCCACAGCAGTATTTTATTGTAGTATCTTTTGCATTTGGTGCGAAATTGTTTAAAGTTTTTGTTTAAATTGAAATTTGTATCCTGTTTAGGTCTGCCAAGCCACAGTGCTGTATGTACACTGATTTTACCACAGGTTTTTGCAGACACAATGCGGTGCAAAAGTACGGAACACTTGTAAAATGATGGTTAACTGTGGTAAAATTACTGTTACGTACAACATCTTGTGATTTTATAGTAATTTTGAAATAAAACTCGCGTAGTTATGATTTGGCTGCTGATTAGTCAAAAGTTTTGCCATATTCATGATGCATTAAGGGACCTATAGAAAACTGTTATTTTTCTTCCATGGCGATGATCTGTTTATATATCAAGCTTTTGCTGTTTGAGACATTTTTCTTAAAGGGATAGTTCACCCAAAAATGAACATTTTCATTGTTTGCTCAGTTATTATGTCGTTCCAAACCCGTATGACTTTGTTCTTCAGAACCCAAAAGGTACTTGGAAGAATGTTGATAACCACCAATTGACCCCCATTGACTTCCATTGTTTGGACACAAAACCACCTAGACGATTCTCAAAATATCTTTTGTGTTTCACAGAAGAAAGAGTTTTATGTAAGTTATGAGCCACATGAGTGTGTATAAGTGACAATTTTTTATTTATTTATTTTATAAACCGTCCCTTTAAAGAATTTAGTGGCAAGCCACTTAAGCCTTTCACTTGTAGTTTGACTTACCAGCTTTCACTTGTATTCTGGGTTGTGGTTGTGTAATGGTTGGGGATGTGGGGTAGGAAAAGGTGGGGCTACCTGAGTAAAGAATAGAAAGAAAACAAACCCTTAATCTACGGTATATAAAAATAGACACATAACATTTCCTAATGGTTTCCAAACCAGTAACCTACAATAAGAAATTGAAATGATTCAAATTGCTTTGAGTTCGCCCGATGTGTTCTCGAAAAAACGAACAATTAGTAATGGATTATTCATATGGATTACGGGCAAAGTCCCTTACTCTCCCGGAGGTAGTTTAGGTGGGAAAGCAGGATGTCTGTGTTGTAGGCGGAAGTGACACGCATCATGTCCTCTTTGGTCATTTTGCAGAGCGATTTTCCATCCAGTGTCTGGAAGAGGGACACGTCCACATCTGACAGCCCGTATTCCTTTATGGCCCAGTCCACCCATTGCCGTACATGGTCTTGTGTCCAAACCTCTGGGTCTGAAAGTGAAACGGAAGGAAGGAAAAAATGAGCGCTCTGGAGTTCAAACTAGAGGTAAGAGAAAAGTAAATTCCCCAGCACTCTAACGCTATCTGAAATACAGTACATTTACTGTACTATTATAAGCTACTCTCTCAAACCCCTCTTATTTACAGGATCTATGACGTCATATCCGTGCATTATGAGCACTGTAATTGTTTGGTCTGGGTGACACATAAGAAACTGTCCTACATGTCTACACAACTCTACATGTCAAGCAGAGCGTCTCCACCGCTCTGCCCCTTTTTAATGATGTCACGACGACCTTCAAAATGGTTAAAAATGCCTCCCTAAAGATCCCCAAACATCGTAATTGGCGTGTGAGTAAGAAGTGATTATCTCTTCAGGAATCTATGCAGTAGTCTGGTGATTTGGCTTTGACTACCGGGATCTAAGAAGAGCAGGAAGAAGGAAGTGCGTTGGCACACCAATGTGTATTTTTCGCTTTTACAATGTCCAGTTACCAAGCTGTGCTGTTTCCCACACAGTACATGTAGTTCCTGAGTGACGCAAGACGCTGTGGTTCGTGCATACTTACCACATATTTTTGTGAACACAGTATCTTGACAGCCTCTACATGGGTTTAACCAACAGTTGACCAATTTCTAAGACTAGTCTTCTCTACAGTGGTCAAATGCTTCCCGTTTTAACTTACGAACCATGAAATCAAACCCCTTATACTTTCTCGATACACGTTGTTGGAGCCTGATGTACAAATGATGGAAAACTGTGTACGTTTTAAGGTTAACTTGCTTTGCCTCTGAAACAACTTGTCTTCATGGCGGATCATGATTGAATCAACTGATCAGTCTTTTACAAAGACTATTAAATCTTACCTGCCGGTACAATGACCCTCTTCTCCTCTGTGGTGATGGTGGTGGTGCTGGGCGGCGTGGTGGACTGTGGGCTGCTCCGTGGCTCAGGGTACGAGGCCTGATAGGCCAGCTGCCCCCCATCGCTGTTGCTCATGTGTCGGGTCCTTCTCGTCACACTACAGTCCACCGGGGACTCACGACTGTCGTATGGTAAACAATGTCAGTATGCATGTTTGCGTTCTACATTACATTTGTTCATTTAGCAGATGCTTTTATCCAAAACTTCATACAAGTAACGGAGCATTTCAAATTGACATGCAAGTGCATTATGATTCATATATCATGTTCACATACGTACATTCATGCCATTTGAATGCATGTCACGTAAATGTGAAAAAGTAAATACTGTATCATAAAAGCCTGATTGATTTTCAGGGTATAAAGACTCAAATGTATATCTTTACAGAAAGCTATTAAATGAGCTATTAAATGACTTGATTAAATGACTGCAATGATAGCACTGTCTGCTATCATTGCATAAAACCTTTGGTATTCCATGCAAGAATGACATTTTTACAACATTATCTTTTTTTTCCTTTTTTTTTCCTTTAAGCAGAGACGGCACAAAACCACAGAAGCTCAATTCTTACGTACGTATCTTATCATATGTGCCATATTTCGTCATTTATACGCATCTAGTTCTCCTCACCTGGTTCCGTTGATGTGTTCTGCTCTTTTTGCAGGGTTCTGTGTGGCCGACCCGGTCCAGTCCGGCTCGGTAGGTTCAGAGCTTTCTTCAGAACCCTGTCTGAACACCGCAGGCGAGCCCATCTCTCCCTTCATATGCATGGCCTGAGGACCACTGAAGGGTGACTCAAATATGGACTGATCTTCACTCACCACCGATAGGGCTTCCTGTGGAAGACACGCTTAGATTGGTAAATGAAAAACACACAACCAAGTAATAAATTCTAGTCTTATGAATGTATAAATTGTTAAGGACAGAACGCGGATGTTGTGGTTTCTTGCTTCTATCACTATGCTTTGTCTTTCTAATCAGATTTTACAAATGTTCTCTAACGTCGGTTTAGCAGGGCACATTATGTCTTGAAACTGAAACACTATTTATCCGTTACCCGTTTATCGAAATGGTTTAGGGTGTTGAGTCAAATGGCACGAGTCAAATTAGTTGCGAGTCAGATTGGAAATGTTAGGGTTGGTGGATCTGGTTGTTTTGCTCTCAGACCTACTAGAAGCCTTGAAGAGAATAAGAGACTTCAAAGGCGAGTTTAAAACCTTCAAATGTATATCAGTGTTTATGTGTGAATAAATGTTTGTGTTAAAGACGAATTCAGAGAGCTTGTTTAAATGGCTTCGGTATTGTCTTTAAAGCAGAAATACGTCAGCGCTGAGCTTTTTCGGTGGCTTACAGGAAATCTGGCCCCCATGTGCAGTGAAACCTTTTGGCATGGGGCATGAGATAGGAAACAGAGGAGTGGTAGAAATGTGGGTCATTTGAAGCTGAAAAACAAATTTGTTCTGAATGCAATGAGGTTGAGGGTCACCAAACAGGGTGGAGGTAGCCTGGGGTCCATTCACCTGACATTCTAAAGCATTGCTGATGTGTTACGAGAATGATTCATTAAATGCTTTCTAGTGGCATAATCTATAAAATCCTGTTTTCTTAGTGCACCTAAACTGAAACAAACCTTTTTTCTTTTGTAATGGCACAATACCCGTTTCTCATCAGACATGTTCTGTGTAAAATGCCATGAAATAATCCCGCCTTGGTAGAGAAGTGAAAGCAAACTCAAAACATGACCAAGTTCAGAGCTGGCGTGGCTTGTGCAAAACGATCATCTGTATGAATCTGCAAACTGCAATGAACATCCTCTGCTAATAGTGCAGATGAGTAAATGTGGCAAAGGTGAACAAGATTACAGCGCAGCACAAGTTGTGAGGCTCACATGAACGAAACATGTACACGTTCACAGTTTGAAGACCTGATAATCATTCAATCATAAATGATCAATCGCCCTGTTCTTTAAAGGACACTTGAACACGATCACCATCGTCTGTGACTATACACCTGACAGCAGGTGACTGAGCTGCAGTTAAATTTATTTTTGCACCTATTGCACCTTTGAAACCACAATCACACACGTACACATACTATTGCTATCTCCTCAAACGATAAACATAAACTACCGTAGCCACCAATGCCACAACTGACTTCCTGTTCAATGTGTTTCATATCTGACTCTGTTGCTGAGAAAGCAAGCACAATATTTTAGCAGATACAAACTGCAAAATGCAGGATCAAGGTCAGGGAGATTAAGGCACAGCTTGCATCAAAACAACAAGAGAAATATGCACGTACACAAACATGATTATCGTGGCATTGTTGTTCTTTCCTTTGAGCCACTCGCACATGTGACAGATGCATGAGGTGTTTCAGGTCATTTGCAACAGACGTCAACTTATTTTGTCACCAGTGAACTTGCCACAGATATGCTCACTGGAGATTGTTTTGTTTTACAATCTTTGTGTTTAACAATGTTTGTTGTTGTGTTTTGGATGGAAACTAATCACACAAATCGCCCTCAAAGGGTGGATCTCAAGTGTGCTGTGATAATCTGTTAGATTTACTACAGGATCATGTGTGTGTGAGGTTATACCCAGCCGTTTTCCCTCATTCCCTCCTCTTTTTTCTGTACAGGTTAGAAACGATGCCTGACGCAGGAAGCACCTTAGATTAGTGGTCAAACTTTAAAAATGCAGGCAGGTTATGAAACACCAAAACTCAGATGTGTAGGTTCTTGCTTCATCACAGCGATATGTGAAAATGACCTGTGACCGCTGGTTTGTCAGGTTAAAGAAATGTTGGGGTGACAATCGCTTTAAATTGTGTACTAATGCTTAGGGTTGTGTAGTAACTTAGCTTAAAGCTTTAGCTGTGTTTAGCCTGTATATGCGTGCTGTTTCTGTAGTCATGTCCGACTATTTAAAGAGAGAGTTAAAATCCAAAATAAAAATGTATTAACCCTCATGTGGGTCAAGACCTGTATGACTTGTAAAACACAAACAAACATATTTTGAGAAACGTATTTTTAAATAGTTTCGTGTCCATACCATGGAAGTCAATGAGGGCTAATGTTTGGTTGCCAACATTATTCAAAATATCATCTTTTGTGTTCTGCAGAAGAAAATAAGTCATACAGGTTTGAAATAACATGACTAGGCCTATGCGTAAATTATGAAAGACATTTCGTTTCTGAGCAAACTTTCCCTTTAATACTTTGATATCATGATTCATTATTCGTTCATTATTTTTGTTGTCATCGTGTAAACATGAATAACTAGATGTTTACTTAGCCATAGTAGCTCATTCAACGCTAACATTTTATTTATTCGACATGCAAACCAGTTCAAAAACTTTTATTCAGAATCTCAAATGAATTCTGAATTAATTCTTGATCGTTTGCAGTGCATCTGCATCGAATAATGCAGAATATCTAGTTGGCTGACAGTTTGCAGTCACTGCACTCAACCAAACACAAAGACTTGCCTATTTTGATATTTCTCAACGGCCACAGGAACTGAGAAAATGAATCGTTTGGATTTCGTTGTTTAATTAAATACTTTGACTGACTGATCATTTTTTACTGCTTGTGTCAGTTTTTTGTGTTTAATAAAAACCCTAATTAAATAAAACAATAATATATATATATAATAAACAAAATCAAGAAGATTATTTAACATCAAACTATAAATACGCTTAAAACTTTCATCCTGTTTTTATTCGCGAGAATTGAATTGCTTATAAATTCGAAGCGCAAACTTTCACGGTTGTTATGTTTCTCATGTTGAGTTTGCGAGAGTTAAAGAAAAGCAGAAGTTGACGTTGAGGCGTGCTGATTTTGCAAAGACACACGCAGCTGCGGGTTGAGCTGCAAAACACTTTTGTGGTTTCACAAGTTTTTAATCGGCAACATCAGTGTAGAAGTGGAGAGGGGCGCTTTTCTCAGTAGAGTCTGTTTTTAAACAGCCCAACAAACGCGTGGGGCTTCGGCACCTTCGGTTTATTGTACGGCTAATTTAATTTAATAGAAATGTGGAACAATGTATTGGCATCGCACATCTATCGAATCAATTTTGTTTTGTCAGTCTTTGTTGCCTTTTTCGAATGGAGGGTGCGGAAGTGTGTGCGGAAAGTCTGAGGTTTGAGGCAGGAAGCCTGCTACGTTCTGATAACGACACCTGACAAGCGCCCAGCGCTCAGCAATAAATTATTCCTTATAGAACTAAATCAGGCATTGGATGAAAACATACATAATGATAAGAACAACGTTTGAAATAACTTTGCACTAGTTTGCCAAGGGTATAGGTTGCAGATATAATTGCGTAAAGGCGATGGCAAACATTAAACAAACATCGCTTTCAGTAGTCTCATTCGTTAGAAGGAAATAAATAGTAAAAAAAGGTTAAATTTATATTAGCAATATGTTGGGCTGTAAGATAGTGTATTTAAAAATTCATAAGCGCCTGTGGAATTAAGTGCTCTGTTGGTGAAGAGCATTGGAACAAACACAGCCACCATTATAGTACATCTCAAAGAGAACGAAATAATGACAATAATAATAATAATAATAATATTACACAAACCAAAAACAATAAGCTACTGAAAATAATAAACTCTTCGTAATATTGATGAAACTACAACTTGAATGTGAAAACGACAGATAACGACTGAGATTGTAAAGTTTTTTTTAGCCCCCGTCATGCTCCTTTTATTCAACTTTTACGAATATTATTTAATCGCTTATGGGATATTTATGTGTAGGCCCATACTTGTTTAAGCATTGGTCTAAAGGAATAGCTATAACCTTCATTAATAGTGTTTTACTCTTGACAACCTAAGAAAGTTAAGACACAAATAGGCTTATGCACTTTTAACATGTATAATAATGTAAGCAGTTGCTTTCCACAATTTTAAGCCGTATGCCATGTTAACAGTTCAACTCTATGCTAAGAAATTCAACCTCTATATATAAAAAGAATTAGTTGAACTTGCAAAATATCTTCTTAATTTCTTACGAAAATGAACAAAGTGAAAATACCCGACGCAATATGATCCGTGATTTTTAAAGTCTTCGTAGTATTCCATGTTGTTGGCGCCATAAAGCCACCTGCTTCGAGAGCGCCCGCCATAATTGTGTCGTATTTAATATTCGTATTTTGTTCTCCAGTTTGCAATTGCTTTGTTTTCCTTCGTTCTTTCGATCGTAATTGTAAAAGAAATTAGCAAAATGTGCCTCGCAGTATTGGAAAGGACATTTAAATGTACCACTGCGCACACTAGAGCGTAACTGTTTAAAAAAATTTAAACAAATTGAATCACAAATTTGTTCATACCCTCTCTCGCGCGCTCTGGCCACCATTTCGTTTTTACACGAGTCTAAAAGTTGTAGCGGTTTCTTGTGTTATTAAAGAGCCGACATTCAACCACGAACGGGAAGGAAGAGGAAATTTTGTACGAGAAGGAAAGAGTGGGGACCTGCATCACCGCCTTGCCTCTCTCACCAGTAGTCGCACTAACCGTGTGGGTGGTTGCGCGCTCTCTACTCATTTTCAGAACAGACAATAAACCAGATCAAACACCTACCTTAATAGTACAGTCCATTGCAGTTTTCTGTGGAGTTCATGAAGAAATACTATGGTAAACTCGAGCTACGTGAACTCAGGCACTTTGATAACCCAGCTGAAACGCATCGACGTGTATGCACAGGCGCATTTAGTCATCGGCGCAAACCATTGCTGCAACTATTTTCGCTTAGACCATAACCGGATGGTAACAGTTTTTTTCATGCTGAGCTCTCCTTTCTAAAATTGGGAAGTGAAGTCACACAAAAGCATCTAGCGCTGTTCCTTATTGGTGAGGTCTATTGCGTTAACTTCTCAGAACCCTTATTTAACCAAAATCCCTGATAACAAATTACAAATAGTTGCACAGCATGAATACTGATGTATTAATAAGTCGAAATAAACCTGTTGTCTTTCTGCTTGCTTTGAGGTTAAAAATGTTACCTCGGTCATAGGATACGTCTAAAGTTAATACAAATGAACAAGAAAATTCAGATACATATATGGTTTCATTGGACCTTGGATGGATGTTTTCCTCAAGCACATCGCAAGTAAAAACCAACAGGAAATCGCACCTTATACATTCTTAAAAATAAAAGATGTTAAAGGTGCAGCGATGCCACACAGGAGAATCATTTTTGGTTAACCACAGAACTTCTCAGTCAAAGGTTTTTAAATAACTATGTTCTTATCTTTACCATTATAGTCTACTATACTTTTGCCACTAAAAAAACGTTTATGCAACAGACATGTTTTGTGAATGTAAACGTTTCATATGGAACCAAACAGACAAAGAACATTTTAGAACCTTTTATTTAAAAGAGCATGTTAGATATCTCAAACCCCAAACTCATGATATGAAACATCTCGTCAGGGTTATCACTCAATTGCTGTCAAAAATAAAGGAGTAAATAAAATGGAAAACCTAATTGGAATAGAAAAATATTCGCTGCGTAATGCACACAAACATGATGCATAGGTTTTTACGCCCTTAAATAAAAGCTAAATGAACAAATTAAAGAATAAATCATTTAAAAATCGATTTTATTCCAAAGTTCTGTGAAAATCGTTCATGTGTGATTTTATGGTTCATGAATTTTTTAGATGGGATGAACGTGCTCTTCTAGTGTAAAGACGTCGTTTAGGCACAAATGTTGAATTAGACGCATAGCAGGGGTGTGTGGAGGTGTCATGGGAATTTGACACTGATTGTATCCTCTTAGGTGTGCGGGTCGCTTCAATCACGACTCTTGCCTTAGCACGATTTGGCAACTTACTTTTCCAGATGTATTTTTCTGCGCCGGAGGAAAATGGCCTGAGGTGTTTGTTTATACAAGACCCTTGGGCTGGTCTTATCTGTCCAAAGCACTCACGCCGTGATTTCAGGCCTGCTCGACTCGGAATTTTACAGTCTATTGTTCTCATGAATGGCTTTTAAAGATACGTTGTTAAAAAAGTTGTTGGTTCTGATTGATCTTATTTTTTAACTTTTCAAGTTTTGAAAATATCTCCCCTCTGGTATAGCCTACATAAAATATGCGAAAGGGTGATGGCAGGCCCTTAACAAATAACTTTCAACTTGTGTCTTATTTATTTATCGATTGTGTATTTAATTTGAGAAAATTATTTGTCTTCAGCATCGACACTGAATGACAGTCTCGTGCACAAATAAACGTTGACCACAAGTTTAAAGTGTGGTGCAGGTCACACTTGTCTACCGTTTCTTATTGATAATAATTTCACAAAATATGGCCTGTCAAATGTATCATATCATTATTATTCGGAGTAGCAGCAGTGCACATTTGTTGCATTCTGCGTTCCCATTTTGTGTTCCCATAAAGTGTTTAAAACGCCAAAGTTCTATGGACCGTTTTAATCCAAACATTGCTTATTTGTTTTAAACGTCTTGTAATCTTTATTTCAACTCCCCACAGACACCTTTTCTATGAATGAAAGGGTAACAAATCCGTGGTCGTGACTCCTGTCTGACGTCACGAGGATAACGCAGTCACGACGCATTCCATCACAGGGCGCGCGGAGACACGCCCCATCGCGTACCGCCTTTTTATAACGGGCCCGAGTGAAGCACCAACAGTGAACGGAGTTGTAAGACAGCGTTTGAGGGTGCAGCAAATCCTAACTATCTGGAATAAGACTGAGAAACTTGAGGTAAGATCAGCTTTTTATTTCATACCAACTAAATCTAGCTTTTTTTATTTCATGAACTAAATCTGAGATTTTTTTATCTGATCAATCAGGTGTTGATTCATTGGTTGATATTGAAGATAGTGGACCATTGTGCTAAACATAGATATTTTATTTAATAAACGAATACATTTATTGTAACATAATAATAAAAAGGACACATATGTTTTAGTATTTTAACTATGTTTAAAATCCGAAATAAAAAGAATCACAGCAAAGGCTGAAATTCACATGAAAAAAAAAATGTCTTTCTTCAGATGGAAATGTATCAAGCTGGATTTTACACAGAAGACTTCAGAACTCAAGAAGTTCCTGGTGGATTTGACTTCAGTTCATATGGTAATTTCCCACTTTTTATCTATCATCATTTATTGAATTTCAACTATAAAAATATCTGATTCTCAATATAATTGATAATATAGATGCCCACAATTGCTATTATCCATTCACTCAGCCCTCAAGGGGAAAAGTCAGCACATTTTGTGGGCTGCAGTGCTCCTCCGGCCTTGTTTCCTGAATCTCTGTGCAAAACATTTCCTTTGTCCTTCAGCTGTAAAGGCAGATTTGCAACACCCCTGTCAAACCCCCCAAAATTAGACCTTGACATCTTGTTTGCGTGAACTAATTCAAAGCTCATCAGGAAAAGGGGGTGTCAGGCTGTGCATGCTCTGAGATTTAGGAATGTCCCATTCAGGGATGTAGAAAAAACGGGGTGGTCAGGTTAAAGATACACCCGTTTTTCTGTTCCCTCCCTCTCTTCCTAATCCTTTCCTCCAGACTTCCTCCTCAAACAGATTTAGCACCCTGTCTCCTAAAGCCTTCTTCATCACCCTGTCAGAGTCGCTTTATAGCATTTCCTTTATCCCAGCGTACTTCAGACTGGTGAAGAAAACTTTAGGGTGTTGAGTTGCACAGACATGAAACATCTGCAATCTGATACGGTCCATTTTTAATTCTATGCATCGAATTTCTCGCTGGCTCTCATTCATTTCATATCTTTGATAATGTACCTCCAGACTACAGTGGTGAAGACCTGTCCTTTTTATTAGACAGCAAAGGACCTGTCCAGCACCAGTATCCAGAAACATACTCGGAGCCCCAGAAGGAGCATTTGCACGCTTCCAAAGGTAAACAATTTTTTTCTTGCAAATTTCTGTCAGCAGTGTTAATTGAAGTCTTGAAAAGCAAACAAGGAATTTCAATGATTAAAAACATACAAATGTGTGTTTACTCATTTTAGGTCACACTCAGACGGTCAGTTCCGCAGACTCTGGACTGTTTAATCTGGACTCATTCCCTGAGTTTAATTGCTGGGCATCATACACGAATAGTGAGTTTTGAATTATATCAGTACAAAACATTTTCATCTTTATTGAAGTTCTTTCCAGACATTTTCCGAACCTTGTAAGTAACCTGTCTTTTGTCATTTTCAGTTCCAGAGGGAATGATAGCAGATAGACAACAGGTTGGTTTTCAAGAGACTGCTCAAACCTACCAGAACCTTGTGCCTCTATGTCCTCCAGCTCAAAACGGTCCATTCAGCTCAGGAATGGACACCAGCAGTCATTACCAACCCGGAAAAGCCCCAAGATCATCTGTCACCAATAATTTGGAACATCTGGGTGAGTATTAACTCGAGTGAAATCTCCAAAATTCTGAGAACAGTGAAATTGCTATTGTATAAATCTATGTATGATAAATGAGATTATACTTGATTCTTGTTCAGGTGATGCTGAGCGAACGTATGCTTTGTATGAAGCCGACCAACAAAGCAGGTCTCCGTATTGGTCCGACTACCCCTCACCAGGTTACTGCACATCCATGCTTGCACAGCCCCCATCCTCCTCCTCCCCACCGGTTTCTCAACCCTCAGAGACATTCTGCCCCCGTGTGGTCAAAAGACGTAGTGCACCATCTCAAAGATCAGACAGGGAGGGAGACCTGACACCAATGTCTGCTTATCCAGGTGAGGGATTCTTTTATAGAAGGTCTTTGCTTGTTTTTATGAAATGGTGAAATAAAATGTCTTGTCACGACGTATAACTCAATATTGATTGTTCTGCACTAGGATCTGGACCTATTCAGCTTTGGCAATTTCTGTTGGAACTTCTGCTGGACTCCGCTTGCCACACCTTCATCAGCTGGACCGGGGATGGCTGGGAATTTAAAATGTCAGATCCTGCAGAGGTGAGATTCATTCCTCAATCAAACACATTGGTCGAATTTGGTCTTTAAAAAGGTGCAGAGATTGTACACTAGAGGGCATGTGTTATCTTCTCATCCACTAATCTTATTGGTTGTGTTAAGACACTCACCGTGTTCCCTCTAACCTGCAGGTGGCAAAGAGGTGGGGTCAGTGTAAGAACAAGCCCAAAATGAACTATGAGAAGCTGAGTCGTGGTCTGCGTTATTACTACCACAAAAACATCATTCACAAAACAGCAGGCAAACGTTACGTCTACCGCTTCGTCTGCGACGTTCAGGGCATGCTCGGGAAAACTGCACACGAAGTTTTTGCGAGTCTAAACATCTCGCCATCAAATGCAGGATCTCCACAGTCGGTAGTAAGCACAACCAGATCAGAGGAAACCACAGAGTCCTGGGGACATTAAAGGGGAAGATCAAAAAGAACTGACAAACATCAGAAGTCATGTCGAGGATTCAATACTGACTGTAGCATTCTAAGTTTGAACTGGATTTTTGCAGGAGCGAAAACAATTGGGGACTGCAGTTTCGGCTGCCGTGACAGATCTCAGATCAGTGTTCAAATATGTATAGCCCAGTTTGTTTGCTGTTAATGCAATACAGTTAGAGGCCTTAAAACTGTTGTTAGCTACCTCTTTTGATGTTGGAACACTAATTTTGTAAATGTATCTTTTTGGTTTTGTAAACTGATGTTGTGACATCAGATTGTGAATTCTTGTAAATAAACTGAATGTTGTCAATGTAAACGTTTCTACAAAAAATGTTGCTGATCAGTTATTAATTTTGTCATTTTATATACATCAGTATCACAAATCTATACTATCAAAAGTTGGGTTCACTTCGCAAAAATAGATTTGATTTTATTATCTTAAAGCAACAGTTCACCCAAAAATACAACTTCTGTCATCATTTATACACCCTCGAGTTGTTCCAAAGATATTGGTCACCATTGACTGTGGTGGGAAAAAATATAATGGTCAAAAGTACCGTGTCAAGTTGCCGCGTCCTTCATCCAGCTCTATCATCTCAGCTCTTGTCAGGTCCTGCGTTAACCTTGGAACAAAGAGACAAGACTGGCTGAGAGTAGAGTACTGTTCTGCACTCTTTGATGCAACAGGTACATCATTTGTTGTTGGATGTGTTCCTGGTTCCAGTTGATCCGGTTTATAAAGCATTTTTTCCTACAATTGTAGTCAATGGTGGCTAACACCGTGTCTACAGAGGACGCAACCGACGCGACACGACAAAAGACATTAGAAACGCAGGTAACACTTTACATCAAGGTTCCATTCATAAAGTATTTACAAATGCCCTATAAAGCAGTTATAACTGCATAAATAAAAAGGCGGGTTTTAAAGAAATACCTGCCAAATAGTGATGCAAACCATGAAAGTGTGCCTTAATATAGTGGATTCGTGTGAACCATTTATTAATGTTGCATGTTTACAGGTTCATAACTCAACTTTACATTAAGGTGCATTTTCACAGGTTACTAATGTTCATACATCATTAATAAATGGTTCACACGAATCTAATATAATAAGGCATACTTTTAAGGTTTGCTAACATTTTTTAACTCTTAACATTTATAAGTTAGGTGTTTGAAATGATGAATGAATACTTCAAAAGCATCCACTTTTCTTTAAAGTTCAATTTCATGTCAATATGTCAATACTTCTAAATATATGATTCACATCATAGATGTAGCCTTGTGAGCAAGCATTCTGTTTCTACAATAAATAATAAATAAATGTTTTCTGGTTTTGATTAATAATTGGAAATCATTCAATCATTAATAAAACATCGTGAACAAACAAGTTTACGACAACCTTTGTGCACTTAGTGTTAAAAAGTGATCAAAAGTTTGATGAATTCATCTTGGTAAGCGAGGAAAAACGGCTTTGGATAAGCATCATGATCTGAAGGCATTCTGGAGGGCACCGTAAGACATTCGGAATCGGAACACGTAAGCAACATAGTTTGAAAAGTGACATGAGATATAAAATATACAATAAATACATTTATTAAGCATTTATAATATGTGAGTTAAAAATGTCTCAGTATTTGGCAGGTATATCTTTAGTATCCTTTTTATTTACTCAGTTATAACTGCATTTGTAAATGACTTATTAATCATGAGTGAACACATTTACAAATGCTTTATAAAGGGAACCTTAATGTAAAGTGTTACCGAAATGCATTTACAAACCATTATAATTGTACATTTTGTCCACAGTGTGTTAGAACTGTTTGGTTACAAGCATTCTTCCAAATATCTTTCTCTGTGTTCATCAGAACAAAGAATTGTATATAGATTTGTAACAACTCGAGGGTGAGAAGCTAAATGATGACAGAATTTTCATTTTTGGGTGAACTGTTTCTTTAATCTTTTCATTGGAAGGTACATGCTTACAAGTTCAAAATGATTTTGTGCCCAATATTTCGATTATAAAACAGAAAATTTTGTTTACATATCCTTTGTCGGCTGTCTCACGGCATACGTAACTATTTTAAGAGCACGTAATTCGTAAGAATTTCTACATTAATGGGTGTGGTTAGAGGAGCGGCTTTTATAATAACCGTACGTTTTTGGACACTTGACATGAAATCAAACGAATAAGCCATCTCGTAAGAGTTCTTGTGCACCAAAATGGTTCTTCTATGGCATCACTGTAAAGAAAATGTTTGCACATTTTTATTTATATTATATTATATTATATAAGTGAAGAACTCCTTGAATATTATTTAAAAAGCATCTCCTAAGTAACATATATCCTCGCAGGTATACAACTGTTTGACGTTATTTTAGTGTGACGTCATTGTGAAAAACACAAAGTTTCAACGATAATAATCACGTAACACATGAATTAACTCATAACGCACTCAAACAGGAAAAGGGCGGAATGCGCTTACAGGAGCCGTTACTTTCACTTCTTGTACACGTCAGAAAGTCAGTGAGCAACAGGCACTAGAGGAGGAAAGACCACTCTAAGGAAACATGGAGAAAACCATTAAGGATCACCTGATCGACACTTTTGATGATCTGGGAAGCGATCAAAAGAAATTTAAACGCAAGTTGTGCGATCGAAAGCAAGAACCGCGCATCCGCAGAGCTACGATCGAGAAGACCGAAGACTCTCTGGATCTGGCAGATCTGATGATAACACATTTCACTTCGAACGGAGCTGTTGCAGTAACACTCGAGATTTTAGAAGCCATTGCGTTCAACGAACAAGCAGAGGAGCTGAGGGAGAAAACGAAACAAAGCAAGTTAAAAAAGTGTTAATAATTAACCAGCCAACACATCTGTGTGTATTATGTTACTTATTAACTCACTGTACGTATAACTGATGTTAAAAATGAACCTTAATATAAATTGTAAAATCTTTCGATAGTGGAACAAGTTTCACTGTCGTTTTCTCTGTTATTATATATAACAGAAAACTTTCATTTTCGTGGGTTTAAATTATATTTTTGTTATAAGAGAAAATTTAAACAACTTGTTTGTGACAGCTGAATGTTACATTTTTGACAAGCCAAACATGTCAGTCACAGTTGTTTAAAATATTTAAACAGTTATCAAAGTTTCATGATTAAAGTGTGGTTTATTATTCTAATAAATTTTTTTTATGATTTGATGGATTTGATTTCTGTAGGCACCCCAGTGGCCCAACCTGCAGAGGTCGACACAAAACCAGCACCAAGTGATCTGAAGACTGATGACTATCTGTCAGATGACTGTCCGGAACATTTTACCCCATGCAGCCCATCGTTTAAAGCCAACATTCTCAAAGAAAAGGGCGAGGAGGCAAGTATTTTATTTTCACCAATGCTGTAAGGAAAAACTATCTTGTATTTGTGTCAATAATACACCCCTATGGGTTTGTTTTTAGATTTACAAACAACTGGATAAGTCCAAAAGAAAACGTTTGGCCCTGGTTATTACCAACATAAACTTTAAGATGACGTCTATGAAGAGAAGAGGTGCGGAGAAAGATGAAGAGAACATGGAGTGCATGTTACGGCAGCTGGATTATGACATTGTGAAACATAGAGATCTTTCTGGAAAAGTGCGTTAGTAACATTTATTAAAGGAGAAATTGCTCATTTTACAGCTAAAATCTTTGTGTCTGTTCTGTACATATCACGTCATTTTTGGTGTTTGGTCTCCTTTATGTAACAATGTGCATTTGATTTGGCAGCAAATGGATGAAGCCATTATGAACTTTGCTCAACGAGATGAACATAAGAATTCAGACAGCACCTTTGTGGTTATAATGTCCCATGGATTGCTGGGTGCTATTTTAGGCATCAATTATGATGAGAAAAACAATGACATCTTCTCCATTGATAATATCTACAACCATCTGAACTCAGTGAATTGTCCAGCTCTGCTTGATAAACCAAAGGTTATTCTTATCCAAGCCTGCAGGGGAGGTACTTCAATGATTCAAAATACAGACAATTGACATCATACAATCAGTGTATGTTCACTAAATCTTATTTCACGTTTGCTGCTGATTTTCAGAGGAACATGGACGTGTGTGGAATGAGGTTCCTCAGGTGCCAATGGGAATGGAGGCAGATGACTTTGTGCACAAAGAGAAAGATTTCATCTCACTGTTGTCCTGCACCCCCGGTGAGCATTTAGAGACACACCGATCATTTCAAATCAGAATCCTGAGATCAGTTGATGTTTAAGTCATGTCTGAAAGAAGGTTTTTATTATTAAAGTTACTGAGTTGTTTTTCTTTACAGAAACCAAATCCTACAGGCACGTTGAGTTTGGAACATTTTATGTCCGGAGCATACTAAAGGTGTTTAGGAAAGTTGCACATGAGGATCACATCGAGGAATTGTTCAGGAAGGTAAATCAAATGCTGCTGCAACTTGAACAAAGTCTGTGAATTATTGTTACAGATGAATCACGATAATATTCTCTTTTTGCAGGTTATGAGATGCTTTGAGAGTGATAAAAGTATGGGGGTCTACAAACAAATGGTGTGTAAAGACAGAGCAACACTGACCAAGCTCTTCTACCTTTTCCCTGGACTCTGAAGGCACACTTCAGTCCTCTGTGAATTATAGGTGGCATACGGAGTCTTCCTGTCTGTTGTACATCCAGCCTGAAAAGGCTTAAGTTACATTCCTGTTGTGGCAGAAAAACCTGTTCTTTTACAAACAAGAAAAAAAATGATTTGACAATTCTGTCCAGATTGTAAATAGAGCTGGTTGTATGTTTTTCAAAATATGATTGTTATATTATTTCATCATTATGATTAAAATGTTTCTATTAAATTGATACGTTTTTCCCATTAGTAGTGCATTTACTTGACTGAAATGTCTGATGGTTGTGTTGTTTTTAAAGGCATTCCTCACATCAACCACATTCAAGTAAACATAAAAGCATGTTTGCAAGTAAAATTGGAAATAGCCAAACAGAAACATGCAGTATGCTTATATTATAAACAGAATAAAGAGTTGTCCCAGGTAGATGGGAACAACTTTTGTTTTAAGATGCCTCCTGAAAGCATGAACGAGTGAAACAAACACTTTGTACCAAAAAAGGACAAACAATTCAGTTATGTCGAAAGGTGCTGAAGATGTCTGTGAATTTCAATGCAAAGTCCACGTTGCATGTACCTTGTTTTTTTTGGAAATATATACTGATCGTCTTTATTTAGGTGCTATTCCTGTGAAGTATGACCTTCTTCGCAGCATTACCAGATGAGGTTGAACTGTTGGCTTCAACTTGACTGTAGCCTCCGGGTGTTACTTGTTCAACTTGTTTACCTGAGTTGAAGGAATAGTTCACACAAAAAGTAAAACCTCACTCTAAACCTGTTTGACTGAGTGGCTTCTTCAGAACACAGAACAATATTTTGAAGAATGTTGGTAACCAAACAACATGGCCCCATTGACTTACATGGTATGGACACAAACATTTTAGAATTTCTTCTTTTGTGTTTCACTGAAGAAAGAGTCATACGCAGGTTGTTGAACACATGGCGGTGAATAAATGATGATAGGTTCTTATTTATATGAACTACCTTTTATCACTATTTCTCTGTAAAACAAGTGAATGTTACAAACTATTTTTTAGTTAACTGTCTAATAATTCTAAAATGTATCAGTTCTCACCACATAAATATACAGTTTTCCCCTTTATTGCTTTCTTTGTTTAAAGAAGATTAATGGGACATCTTGTACCACAGCGTTTATGGAAAGTGTTGAGATAAATCTGGTAAAAATTTTAAGTGGATTCCAAAACTTAATAGGGGAGAGCGGAGCACAACGTCAGAGTTTTTGGTTTTAGATCAATCACTCAAAAAATACTTGAGCTTGATTAATCATATTTTTTAACACAAGTAACATTCACATCTATGCTACAAATAAACACAGAAAGTTTGATTACAATTACATCAAGTGACAGAAGTGCAAACGTTACAGATACGGGTTTATTGTAACAGACAGGGGGTTACTTGTAACACTTGCTATAAAATTCTGTTTGAACACAAATAACTCAATATTCTCCTGTCTATAAATGGATATTGTTTGTACATCTGTCTATAATGGATAGATATTCACACATCTATCATCCAGAAATCCCTTATCTAACACTCCTTGTATTATAGATCATACATATGGATAGATATATGAAAACAATTATGCAACATTATAACAAAAAAAACATAATTGTCAATTACTTTCCTTAATATTGTAGTTACAGTTATGATTTCGATTACAGTTTTTCTCATTTGCTAAGACACGTTCAGTGAAACTGGGATCCACTTGATCTTCATCATCACATTCTTAGCACAGCAGAAGTCTTCTCTTTCAAATGCCTTAACACTTTTTCATTTGTTTCACACATTTTCACACCCTTTGTCAAAACAGTCACCACAAATCTCATTGAAAGATCCCAAACTCCATTGTTCACTGTGTTGAACAAAAGGAAAACATCTATTCACAGCTGATAGAAAGTACTTGCATAATTATGAATCTCCAATGCACCTGTGTGAAACTTGTTTGCACAACTCTTCAATCAGCAATCAATCCTCATCCCTCTACAAAAGATGCCACCTCTGTATTTCTATTTGCAAGCATGGATCAAAGAGGACATAGGCACGGAAGAAGAGTAAGAGGCCATGGCAGAGGGCCCGAGGAAGAGGAGTTTGTGTGCGTGGTGGAGGAGCTGCAGCAGCAAGAGGACAAAATCGAGCTCAAGTTTCAAATTAAATTCGGGCAACAATTATTGACCATGTCATCAATCATGGCTTGTCCTTTAGAGAGGCTGGAAAAGGGTCCAGCCCATTCTGAGTCGGAGCACTGTGGCATCTATTGTCAGGCTTTTTCGGAATGAGAACAGGTAATTCACAGTGTTACTGTAATGTATACCACTGTGTATTTCAGCTTTACTGCATTGCCCTGTTAGCAGAACAAACCGTGTCTACAGTAATGCAGATGTTTTATCAATCCCATTTATGTGAATGTCATACAGTAAAGTCAATTTTGACATGCTTTTACTTTATAGAATCCACACATTACCACACACTGGTGGCAGAGGAAAGGTATTTGGTATTGAACAGGAGTCTGCCATTGTAGATATGGTAGTGGCAAACAATGCAATCAGACTGCGTGAAATCCAGGCAGCAGTAATTGCAGATCAGGGAGCATTTAGAAATATAAACAGTGTGAGTTTGGCAACTATAGATCGAGTCCTTAAACGAAACCATGTCAGAATGAAGCAGCTGTACAGAGTTCCATTTGAAAGAAACTCTGACATCGTAAAGGAGGCACGATTCCAGTATGTGCAGGTACAGATTTTTTATTGTAATACCTTGTTTACCATAGTTACATGCGACTGGAATAATTTGCTTTATGAATTTACTCTTTTTCTTAGAGAATAATGGAGTTTGAAGCTGAAGGGGCACATCACAAATTCATTTTTGTGGATTAAGCCGGCTTCAACCTCTGTAAAGTGAGGAGACGCGGGAGGAACATCATTGGGCAGAGGGCCACTGTCACAGTGCCAGGTGAGAGGGGTGCCAATATCACCATGTGTGCTGCCATCTCCAATGATGGGGTCCTTTGCCACATACCAACTATTGGCCCATACAATACAGAACGCCTCATCACATTTCTTGATGCATTGAAAGAAATACTGATTCCACCCGAAGAGAGAGAGCTGTTGAGGCCTGGCATGAGTCTGTATGTCATAATTTGGGACAATGTTGCTTTCCACCACTCTCGCCTTGTGAATGAATGGTTTGCAGCACAGCCTCGTATTATGATGCAATTCCTCCCTGCATACTCGCCTTTTCTGAACCCAATCGAGGAATTCTTCTCTGCTTGGAGGTGAAAGGTGTATGATCACCGGCCATATGAGCAGATGCCCCTCCTGGAGGCAATGAATGCTGGTTGCCTGGCAATGGGTGCAGAGGACTGCCAGGGATGGATGCGCCATGCAAGGAGGTATTTCCCTCGGTGCATTGCAAGGGAAAACATTCAATGTAAAGGTATTTCCACCCATAAGTTTCCTTTGGTAGCTTTTTTTTCCAGTATCCATTTGAGTTTGTAAAGTATCATATTTCATATTGATGGCTGTATTTTGTTGTCCATCGTGTAATGATTGATTGAGCTTCAGTTTTATCCTGTGTGTTAACTGTTTTGAAAATGTGATGTCAGAGTGGGCAAATGTGTTTAAGCAATCGAGAAAAACTATAATGAAATATACTTTGTTTTCATCACAGTAGGGTTAGTTGTAACCCTGTTTACAATGTGACTTTTTCAAAGCTCTCACTAAATCCTTGGTGTTTCGAGTCAGATCTGTGGGTGTGGCTTGTTGGTTTTGACTAAATCCTTGCTCTTTCGAGTCTTATGAAACCCTAACTTGCCAAAAAACCCGGCTGCGTAATGACGTCAGACTCGAAACACCAAGGATTTAGTGAGAGCTGTTGCTAGAAGTGACTGACATATGGTGCTATGTTTTCGGCAACCCGACAGTGATTAATATAATATTAAGTTGGATTTGGGGACTTACACACTGAAAATAAAAAAGTTAAACATATGCTGAAGAAATTTACTGTGATGCTGCCAAAACACTCGTTGTCCAATATCTCCATATAAACAACCAAAACTTCCGAAAACACAAATCGATTAACAAATCATGTTAATGGTGCAAATAACTTTTTTTGGATCAACTTGTAATTCATGACAGAATTTTCATTTTTGGGTGAACCATACCTTAAAGATTTGAAAAACCACAATCTATGCAAAGTCACTTCAACTTGTTGCCCATCTCTTTACATTACTTTACAGCAACTCATCAAAATATGTTAAGTTACAGCAACTTAAACAAAAATGTAATTGTACCCAATCTAGAGAATATAAAATACATAAAAACCTCTCGTAGTGTGTTTAAATCAATTCATCTGCCTTGATTATGTTCAACTAATAACAAATATTTTGTTTTGTTATAAGGTAAACAAAACAATTTATATAGTGAGAACTTATGATTTAGATTTACCTGTAGTAAAAAAGTGCTTGCCGTAAAATTTTAAGCTGCCTTAATACAAATGATGTTGTAAAAGTAGTACAGCTTTTATATATGCAATATAGGAATGTGCCTCTATGCACTTGAGATGAAATGAAGATGAGGAAATGGAGATACATTTGTATAGAAATCTCCACCTTCTAGACTCAATAATACCTTCAACCCACATCTGGTTTCATTCTCGTTACAACAACCACTTGAAGAGGCAGGTAAACCTAAACATGGCGAAGACCCTGAAGGATCACCTAATCGACACCTTTGACGATCTGAGTCAGGATAGTTTTAAAAAATTCACAAGAAAGCTGTGCGATAGGTTTGAACAACTGCGCGTCCGCCGAGGTGCCATCGAAAAGATTAATGCCTCGCTGGATCTGGCAGATGTGATGGTCGACACGTTCACATCGAACGAAGCTGTGACAGTAACAATCGAAATTTTACGAGATATTTGGTGTAACAAACAAGCAGAAAATCTGAAAACGGCCACAAGACCGAGTAAGTAAAATTGCAAGGCAAATTCAAATGCGCATCGAGTAGATAACAGGGGAAAGGTTGTGAACGAACAAATGTAATGTAAATGTTTGCAACGTAAAAGTGAATAAAGTCCGAGAAGACGGAAGTTATTTTTCCGTGCATGCTAAAAAAAGAAGTTGACTTTATCCTATAATAAACGCCATATAGGCCATGGCATTAGCAAATTATCGATTATGTTGGTGAATTTATCAGAGATTTTCCAACTCCATAGTTTTATAGAGCATCAAACGTGTTTAATTCATGAATTTAATTAATCTGATCACATTTCTGAAATGTTGCAAATATGGCATAACCATATCATCTGTGTTGTAATCGTAGCACCATGTTATCAACGTATTTTAGTCTACAATTTACATTTTTCTACATTTTGAAGACCTCAAATTTACTTTAGATTTCGGCCAAGTCTTCAAAGTAAGCTTAGCAATGTTAAAAAATAAGAAGAATCTAAACCAGGACGTCATTTAAATGTCGTTTAAATTAACTTTGAAAAGTGATGATCTAGAGTCTAGACTGATAAAACAAATAAGGTCATTAAAGGCGTAAACAAAAGGCCTACATAAACCTGTGGATGTAAAATAGCTTTAATGGATTTGTTCGCCTGTCCTTGTACATTATGTAATAATTGTGATAAACTCTAAGACGAATAGCATAAAATAACAATAATAGCCTATTAAAGTCATTTTTGTATTTTCAGCTGGATACGGTGGCGCCAAGGTTTCGCCAAGATGGTCTAGTGCTCCATCTAAGGGTAAAATTAGTAACGTAAAAACGTTGAACAACTCTTCACTGGATAAAAGGTCGGTGCCAACCGTATACATAATCCTCTTAATTAATGTGCTTGTGGGTGTGTGTGTGTGTGTGTAATCGATACAGAGGCTGGAAGAAAACGCTGCGAAGTTATTTTTACTGCATAATACTGTGCTGTATCACGCGTCGTATTTACCACTTGATCCGAATCATACGTTTTTTTCTATTACATTTCGCATTTGTTTAGTGCCAGCTCGATGTTGTTGTAGTAAGGGTGTGGCGCAAAGTCAAGGCGCTGTAACAGGTTGGATAACTTACTATGGAAAGCCAGGAGGGTCAAAAACTATGACGCGGGATCCGTGCCAAAACCTAACGTCCGATCGACCGACCTACAGACCGTCTAATAATCGAACGTCTGACCTATGGAAGGCCGTTTGATCAAAAATGTCTTTAGACGTAACGTGTACATACGCGTATGGAAAGCCAAGTGGGTCAAATATATGAAAAGCCGTTTGGGTCATATTTCGCCATCAACCAGACGCCTGGTGTTCGGAAGACGTCTGCTTTTACGGCGTTTAAGACATACAGACGCCTGCTTTTATGGCGTTTAAGACATATAGACACCGTAAATCACGGCGTTTTCGCTGTAGAAACATCGTTAATAACGGCGTTTTAAATACAATGCGAAACGCCGTTCATTTCGCCGTTTGAACTTCCATAGTACGCCGTAAATTACGGCGCTTCCGTGTAACAAAGATGCCGTAAAAAGCGGCGTTTTCTATAATATTAAAATCAGCCCAGCCTTTTCTACACAGTCCAGCCCCTCCAATGGACAGAAAGACGTGTGTAGTAGAATGTCGATCTAAATAACGTTTCCTGTTTTTAACTTTATTGCGAATAATGCTTAGACTTTCATTATGTGATATTTTTCCATTTGGCGCGTTTATCCTCCTTTTTTCGTTTATCATGTGTACAAGTGGCATATTTCTTAGTGAGTACGTTCATGACACTGTGTGCGTTTATGTTTGTGAAATGCATTGCTCGTCGGTGTCAGCCTCGGTGGCGTAGTGGACCGCGTGCACAGCAGCGGAACTTCATCTCTTTTAACAATTGGAGTTCGACTCCGCGATCCGACCATATTCTTCATTCCTTTTGAATTGTTCTATTGGGTCATGTTTCTAAATGTTGGAACACTACCTGTTGCTGGCAACTTATTAAATGACAAGAAACGCTTATTACAAGCCAACGGTCTAAGGCCTTAATGCATGTAACAGCTGCGGGCTAAGTCTGCCTACTGTACTGTGGCTGTTATAAGTATGTTTTTATTGATTAAAAATTATTTCATATCTGCAATGTATTTGGGTCGTATGGGACATTGAGTGACATATAGACAAGTAGCCTAATAATACCTTAAAAAACGATTCTAAATGTAACCGGAATATAGTGACCTGACGATTGGGCTGACGTGCTCAGATTTTCTATTCAGAATCCTAGCAGCAGCGTTCTGTTTCAGCTGCAGCTGTCTGATGGTCTTTTGGGGAGGGCCAGTGAGCAGTCCATACAGGGATCCACCCTGTGGAGCCTTCGATTTGCAGGTTATAATCTGAGATATTCTGTTTACGTGTCTTTGGTGCTATAAGTAATATTTCTGTTTTGTTAGAGTTTAGAAGAAGGAAATTACTAGTCATCCAATGTTTAATATCTTTGATGCACTCTGCCAGTTTGGATAGCTTGAAGGAATCATCTGGTCTTGAAGAGATATATAGCTGAGGATCATCTGCATAACAGTGGAAGCTAATTCCATGTTTTCTGATAATATTGCCCAGGGGCAGCATGTATATGGAGAAAAGCAAAGGTCCTAAAACCGATCCCTGAGGTAATCCATAGTTTACCTGCAGATTTGACGATTCCCCGTTTAAATGGACATATTGATATCTGTCAGATAAGTAAGATCGGAACCATTGTAGTGCCTGTCCCTGAATACCAGTATAATTTTGTAAACGATCTAAAAGTATTTTATGGTCTACAGCACAGGTGTCAAACTCAGTTCCTGGAGGGCCGCAGCTCTGCACAGTTTAGCTCCAACCCTAATCAAACACACCTGATTCAGCTAATCAACATCTTCAGGATTACCAGAAACTTTCAAGCAGGTGTGCTTTAGAGCTGGTTGGAGCTAAACTGTGCAGAGCTGCGGCCCTCCAGGAACTGAGTTTGACACCCCTGGTCTACAGTATTGAACGCAGCACTAAGGTCAAGCAGGACTAGGAGTGAGATGTTATCTTTATCAGATGCCAGGGGTTTGGGTTTGTTTCCATTTGCACTCCAGTTTATGAGTTTCTCTTTTTAGGCCGCGAGTGATGCTATTGTACCATGGTGCTTTGATCTTCTCATTAATCTTTTTTAACTTCATAGGCGCGACCGCTTCTAATGTATTAGAGAAAATAGTTCCCATGTTGATGGTCATGTCATCCAGCGATTCTGTATTAATTGGCAAGGTTATTAAAAGGAGTCAGATCTGGCAGGTTCTTTACGAAACTATCTTTAGTAGATGAGGTGATTGTTCTGCCCTGTCGATAACGCGGTATACGACTGATTTCTGCAGTGCGCAGTGTACATGTTATAAGATGATGATCAGTGACATCGTCGCTTTGACGTTTAATATCGATATTTGTTAGATCGGCTCCGTGAGATATAATCAGGTCGAGTGTGTGATTAAGTCTATGAGTGGGTCTATTGATGTTTTGTGTTACACCAAAAGAGTGTAGAAGCTCTTTAAACGCCACTGCTAATGCATCGTTAGCACTATCTACGTGGATATTAAAATCTCCAACAATCAGTACTTTTTCAACGTTAACCAATAGGTCCGATAAGAAGTCCGCGAACTCCTTCAGAAAATTAGTGTAGGGCCCAGGGGGTCTATACACAGTAGCCAGTGTTTGAGAAAGCAACGTTTTTTTACTTTTGTTTGGAACAATTATGTTCAACACAAGCACTTCAAATGATTTAAATTTATGCTCTGTTCTCTGAGTTACGGTAAGAAAGTCTCTAAAGATTGTTGCGACACCACCACCTCGACCAACCAGACGTGGCTCATGCATATAACTGTAGCTTGGTGGAGTAGACTCATTTATACCAAAATAATCATTTGGTTTAAGCCAGGTTTCAGTAAGGCAGAGTATATCAAAACTTTTGTCTGTGATCATTTCATTTACAATAACTGCCTTTGAATTTAGTGATCTAATATTAAGTAGCCCGAACTTTAGGAGTTGGTTTTGCTCAACAAATATATTGTCTTTAGGTTTAATCAGGATCATGTTTTTTCTCTGACTGTTACACATACATTTTTATTTTGTTGTATTATTCGGGGGACAGACACAGTCTCTATGTATTTGGATGTTGTAACATTTTTAACAGTTGAGTGAGAGGAACACAGACTATGATTAACGCTTGTACTTACTAGTCAAATGGTGCGTAGCGTCTTTGAGATACTGTCAGACAGGACTTCCGCTCTAATGCTACTGGGGTGCAGGCCGTCGGGGCGGAAAAGCCTGGGTCGCTCCCAGAACAGATCAAAATTATTTACAAAGAGCAGCTTCTGTTCAATACACCATGACATTAACCATTGATTGAGCGTAAATAGTCTACTGAACTTTTCATTCACTCGTCGGTAAGTAGGAAGCGGCCCTGACACGATGATCCTCGCCGTGGGCGATGCGTTGCGTACAGTATCGACCAGACTCCTGAAATCGCGCTTCAGGACCTCCGACTGCCGCATCCTGACATCGTTCACCCCCGCGTGCAGTACGACAGCTCCGATGCTAGCGTCGTCCTTCAGGATCGCAGTTACCTGCGCAGAGACATCAAGAACGCGGGCGCCAGGAAAACGTGCGAGCCTTGATTGAAGGAAGCGCGTACTATCCGGACGATTGAGTCTCCGACGACCACAGCGTTGCATTCCGTCTCGCAGAGGGCGGCAAAGCGGTTCCTGGTCGGGATCTCAAAGACCGGTGGCGGCGGTGGGGGGAGAGGTCATCACTCCGGTCCTGGATTGCGCCTTATATAATAGCCTATATAAATATAATCAAGCCCATGGCCCTGCTGAAAAGATCAACACGCACGCGTAATTAAGGCTAAATAATTTGGCAAAGCAAATAAGGGTTAAGGGAGTTATTTATTATTCGTAAAAATAAATAAAAATCACGTACATAATGCAGTTATGCATAAGTCCCACACTAAAACTAAGATAAGTGAACGCGGCCTCGCCTGCCTCGTCAAAATAGCCATCCCAAAATACAAAACGTTTTAACAAACATGATCGCTTAGCAACCTTTAAAAGAAGGCAGTATTTATGTAGGCAGCTGCGCGCCTCGAAGAGCGCGTTTCTCCGCAGCCGGCATCAACAGACTGAGAATGAGAAACAAACTTGAATTTAGATATGATTTATTTTACTCGTCAAAGCACGTATTTTTTCAATAAAGAAACTCAGCTCGATGTGGATGGAGCGTATTATAACCTAAATATCCAGTGCTTTTGTGTTGCATACCTTTTACGTTCTGCACAGTTAGGCGACTGTGTGTACATTTGTTTTAAATTTAATTTCTAGTTTGGTTGTAATTGAGAATCCGTAAATGTGCATTAAACAGCCTAATCAATTAGCTTTTATTTTCGTTTGACAATTTAGCTAAAGATGGCTATGCGTAGGCTACAACTTTCGTTATTGCACCTTTGCTGCTTGTTATTCTGTATTTACCAATAAGTAAGTTATAAAACAGGCCTATATTTTCCTTTAAAAATTGCTATATAATAATAACGCAACAATATTTTTTTGGTCAGCATTTCCCTTATTGTTTCTGTATGTGAACAGTCTTCTCAATTTTTAGATTTTTGATCGTCAAAAGCTTATAGGGGTTTATACTGAATGCATGCAGAATGTGCAGTCTATATGTAAATGGAAATACAAACGGGTTCGTAGATGGGAAATCATTTTTAATCAATAAAAACATACTTATAACAGCCACAGTACAGTAGGCAGAGTTTAGCTTAGCCCGCAGCTGTTACATGCATTAAGGCCTCAGACCGTTGGCTTGTAATAAGCGTTTCTTGTCATTTAATAAGTTGCCAGTAACAGGTAGTGTTCCAACATTTAGAAACATGACCCAATAGAACAATTCAAAAGGAATGAAGAATATGGTCGGATCTTAAAAGAGATGAAGTTCCGCTGCTGCGCACATGGTCCACTACGCCACCGAGGCTGACACCAATGAGCAATGCATTTCACAAACATAAACGCACACAGTGTCATGACCGTACTCGCTAAAAAAATATGCCACTCGTACACATATGATAAACGAAAAGGAGGATAAACGCACCAAATGGAAAAATATCACATAATGAAAGTCTAAGCATTATTCGCAACAAAGTTAAAAACAGGAAACGTTATTCAGATCAACATTCTACTACACACGTCTTTCTGTTCATTGGAGGGGCTGGACTGTGTAGAAAAGGCTTGGCTTTTGCATTGTATTTAAAATGGCGTTATTAACGACGTTTCTACAGCGAAAACGCCGTAATTCACGGCGTCTGTATGTCTTAAACGCCGTAAAAGCAGGTCTTCTGAACACCAGGCGTCTGATTGATTGCGAAATATGACCCAAACGGCTTTTCATACAGTTAAATTATATTGGATGCTCCGAGCCTCTGACTTGCCGTAGAGCGCGCAAACCCGAAAGAGGAGGGGTTGTGACTGACGTGTGACATTAACTTAACGTCGATCGGCGCGCGGCGTTATTTAAAAGCGTGGCGGCGTATGAAGTTAATTTAGCACCAGGCGTCGTTTATTTAAGAAGTCTGCGTTTTAATATGAATACGGAGATAAAAAGCACGCGAATTGTGACCCTGTTGGCTTTCGATACACATCGCAGACAGGCAGAAAATCCCCCCTATTCCAGTTGTTTTTTCTTGGTGTGCGGTGAGTAATGATAAAAAATATCAAGCTACCAGTTCCTCAAATTTAGAGCTAATTATCCAAAAGATAAAAGCAAAATATGAGTAATTTGTCTTGCTAGTAACTCATGAGTTACCATGTAATAAGTTCGCTAAAGTTTAGCTTACGCAGCCTTACTCAACTTTCCTGCCAAACAAGTTTAGCCCTGACTTTAATAAAACATTCCTGAACAAGCATAACCAAGGGCTTAATTCAGCGCTGCGCATATTCAGAGATTTTCAAGTGCAGATTGGTCTGTATTTTTACAATCGCTCTCGCGCTATTTTACTGACATATGCCGATCGATCTGCGCACAGCGCCACAGAAAGACCTTGATTAAGCTTGTTCAGGTGTGTTTTATTTCGGGTGTAAACTCGGCAGAAAAGTGGATCTCGCGAGCCGTTAGTAAATGCAATATCATGGGCATACGGGCTAACTTAATCTAAAAACAAAAGCTGAATACAGTAAAATTAATAGTGTCATCAAAAACGACACATCCATATCATGCAAATCAGGCATTAAGTAATTAAAATGAGCACATTTTCATACATTTGATACAAGGCATTGCAGATGAATAGGATGAACAAAATCATGTCAAATGACATGATTCAAAAACATGACAACTAAATATCACCACAGAACTTCCCCAGTTATTTGTTAATGAGTTATATCAAGAGCATTTTCCCTCTATATGTTGTTTAAATATGCATATAGCTGGTTTTTGTTCATTTAAAATAAATCTAAAAAAGCAAACAGATAGTAGGCTTTTAAACAAACACCTTAATTCATATTTTTGTTATTTTGCAAAAGAAGAAATAGAAAGTAAATCAATGTACAGGTGCAGGTCATATAATTAGAATATCATCAAAAAGTTGATTTATTTCACAAATTCCATTCAAAAAGTGAAACTTGTATAATGTACACATTCATTCCACACAGACTGGTATATTTCAAGTGTTTATTTCTTTTAATTTTGATGATTATAACTGACAACTAGGGATGGGAATTGATAAGAATTTAACGATTACGATTCCATTATCGATATTGCTTATCGATCCGATTCCTTATCGATTCTCATTGGGTGAGGGAATAAGTACAAATTTGTTTGTTTGTATTAACTCGCTTTAATATCTGATAAGAACATAGCGCATACTCAGAGTATACACAAATTATGTGTAGCAACCTCAGAACAAACCTAAAAGTTGGCTACAAAGTAAAGTCCAGGGACCTATAGAATTTTTCACATTCATCATTGGTCCAGACAAAAAATTTAATAAAACTGCCATTTAAGTGCCATAAAAACTAAAAACACAGACTAAACAGTCAAGGTCATCATCATCTAAATTTGATTGACAATGACAATGGAGATTATTATTCATATAGTAAAAGTTTACACAATTAAATGGCGCTCACATGAACTAAATAGAGAAGTTACCTTCGGCATTAATAGCAGATGACGTCTCGTTAGCAGATGACGTCTCGTTAGCTCCGCTGCTGCTTGACTCACTTGTTGTTGCTGTGTCGCTAAGTAGTAGTGTATCAAACACGCGACAGTCCTGCAAATGAATTGCGTGCTGTGTGGCCAAATGTTTCTGCATATTGGAGGTAGTTCCCCCCTTTGCCGAAATTAAACTTTTACAGTTGTTGCAAATGACCGCATTGGCGTCTTTTCTATTGAAATATAACCACACTTTAGATCGCTTCTGCCTCGATGACATGTTTGCTGCGTAACCAAAACAACGCAGCGCGTTGACACATTTGCAACGAGCGGAACCGATAAGCGGAATCGTTAAGCAGGTACGCTAACGGTTCCAAGGAATCGATTCACTTGGCACCGGTTCTAAAGAAGAAAGAAGAACCGGTTCTCGGTTCCCATCCCTACTGACAACTAATGAAAACCCCAAATTCTCCGAAAATTTGAATACTACTTAAGACCAATACAAAGAAAGGATTTTAGAAATCTTGGCCAACTGAAAAGTATGAACATGAAAAGTATGAGCATGTACAGCACTCAATACTTAGTTGGGGCTCCTTTTGCCTGAATTACTGCAGCAATGCGGCGTGGCATGGAGTCGATCAGTCTGTGGCACTGCTCGGGTGTTATGAGAGCCCAGGTTGCTCTGATAGTGGCCTTCAGCTCTTCTGCATTGTAGGGTCTGGCATATCGCATCTTCCTCTTCACAATACCCCATAGATTTTCTATGGGGTTAAGGTCAGGTGAGTTTGCTGGCCAATTAAGAACAGGGATACCATGGCCCTTAAACCAGGTACTGGTAGCTTTGGCACTGTGTGCAGGTGTCCTGATGGAAAATGAAATCTTCATCTCCATAAAGTTGGTCAGCAGCAGGAAGCATGAAGTGCTCTAAAACTTCCTGGTATACGGCTGTGTTAACCTTGGACCTCAGAAAACACAGTGGACCAACACCAGCAGATGACATGGCACCCCAAACCATCACTGACTGTGGAAACTTTACACTGGACCTCAAGCAACGTGGATTCTGTGCCTCTCCTCTCTTCCTCCAGACTCTGATTTTCAAAGGAAATGCAAAATTTACTTTCATCAGAGAACATAACTTTGGACCACTCAGCAGCAGTCCAGTCCTTTTTGTCTTGAGACGCTTCTGACGCTGTCTGTTGTTCAAGAGTGACTTGACACTAGGAATGCGGCAGCTGAAACCCATGTCTTGCATACGTCTGTGCGTAGTGGTTTTTGAAGCACTGACCTCCAGCTGCAGTCCACTCTTTGTGAATCTCCCCCACATTTTTGAATGGGTTTTGTTTCACAATCCTCTCCAGGGTGCGGTTATCCCTGTTGCTTGTACACTTTTTTTCTACCACATCTTTTCCTTCCCTTCGCCTCTCTATTAATGTGCTTGGACACAGAGCTCTGTGAACAGCCAGCCTCTTTTGCAATGACCTTGTGTAACCCACCTAACACCGTATGACAACTCACCAGTAGTCAGGATCAGACCACAGTCATAAAGAGAAATTTGCATTAGGCCAAATCAGAAGTCTAAATTCGCTCGGGAGCCAACGTTGCAGCATGATGAGGAAAATAAACACTCAAGGCAAGATCATAAATGGAAGTTAAGTGCACTTTATGTTCAGCTATGATAGCTTGACATAGAAAATGAATGGTAACAATACACAACAAAATAATAATGAATTTTAGGTACATACACAATTACACCCAATATAAACTTCCTGAATTAACTACTTGGGCAATGAGAGAAAGTTTCACAGTCAGTGTCCCTGTGGCTGAATGCGTTGTAGGAAATGCAGCCGCACTCCTAAGATTCACTTCGTTGTTTTGTAGATAGTGCTCGATCAATTTGTAAAACCAGGGTGGCTCGCCAGTTTCACCAATAAAAATTAGCTCCTTAGAGACGAAACGATTCGATTCTGGAACCTCCGTATGGAAATGAAACTCCTTACTCCATCAGAACAGGAACCATTCGCAGGAGGCGATGGAAAAACAGGAAAACCCACCGGAGACAACCGGAAAGAGACAAAAGGGAAATCCAAGGACAAAAAAACCCAACCTTGCCAAGACAAGGCGAAAATGAGTTACCAGTGTAAAACTATTCACATTCAACACATCAGCATAATTCACACATTAATGCATTTTAAATGATACACGTATATATACACATACACATTTCCTTGTTACAGATATAACGTTAAACATCTTCATGCATTCAACACGACACATACAGAGCTCCACCCACGCTAATAGCTACTAACATACGATTAGCAATCCACACGTGAGCTACACGACAAATTTCCCACACCTCAACATTTAGGTTTTAACGATAAGTCCCCTCTTAAACATTACTGCTCTCACAGATATTTTAACAACGTTTTGCATTAACCACATTTCAATAAACACCCATATTACTACTGAGTGATAACTTCTCTCTTTTATGTTAAAGCATACATTGTGCAATTAAATACAGTAATAAGCAAACTCACTTACCAAGAAAATTAAAACAACAATTGAAACAGTTCTTTAGCGAAGAAATCCGGTTCTATGATACTAAAGAGATTGATTAGCCTTTCCGACCTGCGTCGGCAAACTAACCATCTATTAACTAATCGAAAATACGTTCCGTACTGCTATCACTACAAGCACCTTTTTTCACCTAATTTCTGATTCAAATTTCGTTCTCTTTGCTTACTATTCTAGTGATTAAACATTGTTCTGTTCCCTTCTAGTTCCACACACTACCCGTGAGATTCTTCTCTAGCACGTGCGAGCCATGACGCAAAAGAAATAGGCGGAGCTATTAATGCGGAGCTATTAATACGCACCATATACGCGTTACACTACTTGCTTACTCAATTTACGGACTAGTGATCTGGGTTACACTTGCAAGGTGTCAATGGTCGTCTTTTTGACAACTGTCAAGTCAGCAGTCCTTCCCATGATTGTGTAGCCTACAGAACTAGACTGAGACCATTTAAAGGCCTTTGCAGGTGTTTTGAGTTAATTAGCTGATTAGAGTGTGGCACCAGGTCATTTTTTGCGTCACAGGTGTCTTCAATATTGAACCTCTTCACAATATTCTAATTTTCTGAGATACTGAATTTGTGGTTTTCATTAGTTGTCAGTTATAATCATCAAAATTAAAAGAAATAAACACTTGAAATATATCAGTCTTTGTGGAATGAATGTATACATTATTATACAAGTTTCATTTTTTGAATGGAATTAGAGACATAAATCAACTTTTTGATGATATTCTAATTATATGACCAGCACCTGTATATACCAAAACTGAACACTATGAAGTGTCCTGCCTTAAAGGAGTCAAATTACATGATTAAAAACATGATTCACTTGTGTTTATGGTGTAATAAAATATGTTTTACGGTTGAAAAATCAGATTATCTTTCAGATACTGTACATTATTGTAGCTCCTCTATGCCCCGTTTTTCTAAAACGCTTAGATTTTGACAAAAGTCATCGCTTTGAAAAGCGCGGTGTGCTCTGATTAGACAGTTGCCCAGTGCATTCTGATTGGCTGAATATCTCAAGCGCGTGGCGGAAATGTTATGCCCCCGGACAAGACCGATTGTCAGTCCATCTTTCACTCGTAAACGTTTCGTGTTATAACAGTTGCAAAAGTAGTACACTACTAACAGCAGTGTCAGATTAAATAATGCCATGAGCAGATTAATGAATGAGAAGTGCCCTTTTTTCCACTTGAGCCCCTGCCCCTTAAAATGTTTGTGCATGTCCTTGCGTATTGCGTGACTCGAATGAACTTTCACTGCATGTTTAACATTAGAGTGGTCTCGCAACGCCACTTTTCTGTCACACTTTTAAAACACGCATGCTTAAATTGAAGGTATCGCCTATGGTTATTCGTTTAACTGGCTTCTGCTCCGGGAGAGTGTGTGTGTGTGTTGAATGATCACAGTGAATGGGAAGAGGTGCTGAAGGGAACCAACCGAACATGGCGAACAAAATCAGGGACAAACAAGAAAACAAGATCATGGGGTTGGGGTGACATAATAAAAATAACAAACAAGAGAGGGGGAACAACAAAGTCCATGGGGGGAAGTCCATGTGTGTGGGGAAACGGGGGAACAGTCTTGGTCTCTGGGGGCGCTCGAGAGCGCGGAGTCCCGGGGGACTTAGTAGGGGAGGTCCTGGGTGGAACTGACGCCCGTATGGCCAGACCGGACAAGGTCAGTGAGACCGGCTGAGTTACCGGCTGAGTCACCGGCTGGAAGGCCGGCAGAGTCCCTGGCTGGAAGGCCGGCAGAGTCCCCGGCTGGAAGGCCGGTTGAGTCACCGGCTGGAGGGCTGGCTGAGGCACCGGCTGGAAGGCCGGCTCAGTCACCGGTTGGAGTGAACCAATTAACAAGCAATAATGAGACAAAAAGGCGGGAACAGAAACGAGACCAGAGAGAGAGTATAGAAGACCAAATTGGCCAAAACGTCTCTCTAACACAAAACAAGGGATCCTGCTCTGATTCTGCCTCAGGACCAAGAAATACCTGACATGATGATGCAGAATCATGACAGTTTCCAAACTGTAAATCTGTATTGTCCAGTAATCTAGGAAAATTGTGTCACATGGTAAAACCTAAAGTGCCTGTTTTTATTGAGTCAGACGTTATGACTCAGATTGTTCTAAACCTGTACACATTTCTTTGTTCTGCAAAACACAAAGAAAGATATTTGGAAGAATGTCAGTAACCAAACAGAATGCATCCCCCATTGACTCACATAGTATTTATTTTCTCTACCATGGCAGTTAATGATCTGTTAGGTTAATGACATTCTTCCAAATATCTTCCTTTGTGTTTAGCAGAACATATACACTTACAAAGGTTTGGTACTGAGGGAATTTTAAATTTTTGGTGAACTATCAAAAGGAAGACATCCTTCAGATTGACATGCTCATAATCACTCTGTTCAGTGGGATGTGCATGCTACATTTGTAGATAATTTCATTTGAGGGAATATTTGTTAGCATCAAGGTTCTTCTAACAGACCTAAAAAGTAGGAAAGTGTTTCGGTTTCTTTATTATCTTGGTATTACCAAATCAAAATGTAACATTCTGAGTCCTATATTTATTTTGAGAGCATCTCATTCAACATTTACATTTATGCATTTGGCGAATGCTTTATCCAAAGCGACTTACATTGCATTATACTACACATTTTTTGTAACGCCATTCTCTAACCACTGAGCAACAGGCAAGCATTTCATTGACATATAGTCAAACGTCTCGGTTACGTATGTAACCTCGGTTCCCTGAAGGAGGGAACGAGACGTTGTGTCGAAGACGACAGATGGGGTTCGCCCTTGAGAACCAATCAACTCTGA
Source organism: Triplophysa siluroides (assembly GCA_006030095.1). Classification (NCBI taxonomy): domain Eukaryota; kingdom Metazoa; phylum Chordata; class Actinopteri; order Cypriniformes; family Nemacheilidae; genus Triplophysa; species Triplophysa siluroides. The sequence continues at coordinate 197,279 of VCII01000037.1, read as the reverse complement.
CTACTATAGAAAAGGCCAATGAAATTTGGCGAATGAAATTTGAATGCCGGGCTCCGCCCCCGGATGTCCGTGTAAAAGGAAGCCGGCGTGCAGCATTCACTCACCTTTTGTTCTGAAGAGCCTGAGAGCCTCTCACGACTGCAGCAGAATACGATACGTGTTAGTGGCATAAGGGACACAACGTCTCGTTCCCTCCATCAGGGAACCGAGGTTACATACGTAACCAAGACGTTCCCTTTCTGTCGGTCTCTCGACGTTGTGTTGAAGACGACAGATGGGGTTCTCTATGGAAAACGCCACAACGCTGTATCGCGTCACAATCTCTAGCGAAGCGACGGTAACAGGCCTGGGCGTGTCAGCTCGATGCTTTCGCGAAACTGTAACCTTCCAGTGTGGTGGTCGGGGGGTTCCAGAGCTTTCTTGGAGAAAGATGGGAACAGCCCTGACCGGTAACCTTTCACGGACGGAGGCCTTAGCTCTCTACTGGCGAGAGGCCGTCCGGCTCGGGTTTACACCGGGTAAGCGCAACTTCCTTAATTAGGGATGCGCTGCAGAGGCCTCCTCCTACCCATGGGGAGGAATACGGTGGATAAGGTATGGTCTCGTCCTTGGAGGAGAACGCATGGAACGTGCGGGCTGAGTAGTTAACCGCGAGGTGGAGGTCCACCTGGGGAAGCTCATGGGTTACCAGGAGTGGGAACCATATCATGAGGATACATCAGACGGAACAGCCCACGGGGGGGGTGTTACAGGCGTCCGGTAGCACTAGGTCCGGTTAGAGCCAGGGGATGGCTCACATGTTATCCCGGCCTAAGGGGGAAGGCTGCTCTGCCCAGCCAACCCCCAGGTGGTGCTTGCTTAGTGATGGATAGAATGCCTATTCTTAACCAAGTGGTTGGGTAAGAAGGGAAGCGGATAGGGTACCTGTCCTTAGCCAGAGTAGGGTAGGAGAGAGGTAGATAGCACACTGACCCAGCCTCCTAGAGGGTGGGGTGATGCTTTCAGGCATACGCCCCGCCGGATGCCAGTCCTACATGTTGCCACGCAGGACGTGGGCTGACACCGGGTTTACGCTAGGGTTGTTTAACCCCTGCGAAGGTGTATGGGCGTAGCCCAACCCGCAGCTCTACAGATGTCTGCTAGAGAGGCGCTTCTGCCAGTGCCCAGGAGGTGGCTATACCCCCCTCAGTGGGCATGGGAGATTCTGAGATTGGAATGTCGTCGTAACGGCATCCACGACTCAGTGCGCCAACCTCTGCTTGGAGACACCTTCCCCTCTGCTGTCCTCCAATACAGACAAGGAGCTGGTCAGAGCTACTGAGGCCCTGCGTGCGGTCCAGGACACAACACGGATGGGGTTGGGTCTTCTCCCCAATGGGGAGCGCCTGCAAGTTCACCACTTCACCCCGTAAGGGAGTAGTGGGAACTTTTTGGGCACGCATCCGGGCCTGGGTCTCAAGATAACGTGAGAGCTACCAGGGCCGAATTCAAGGCAATCCGGGGACACGGAGGATGCTCGGAGGTGCCCTACCCTCTTGAAGGACGCGAGCGCCATCAGGAGGGCCGTCTTACTCGGGTGAGGAAGATCGGAACCTCCGAGGGGCTCTTGGGGGGCCCAGAGGCCCCCCCGAGGACCCCTTAGGGTCCCAAGAGGGTATGGAGCGGAGATGAGGCGGGAGCCGCCCTCTCGCACCCCTTAGGAACCTGGCGACCAGGTCGTGTCATCCTAGAAACTTTCCATCAACTGAGTTGTGATGAGTGGCGACAGCGACTACATACACACTCAGTGTGGAGGGGAGATGTTAGTCTCCAGTCTCGTAAGAAGGACAACACAATCCTGATCGAGCACCTCAGTGGGTCTTTCTCGTTGAGAGAGACACCAGGACAAGAAGCGGCGCCGTCTAGAGGCGTGTAACCGCCCCGTAGATGGGGCCCTAGCCTGGGTGATGGTCTCCGCCATAGAGGGGGAGTAGCCAACTCAGGAACTTCTCGTCCCGTCTAGAGACCAGACATGGTGTTCCAGAGGTCTGATCTGGGATGCCAGAACGTGTCCTTCCCCTGAGAGAGCAGGTCCTCTGTCAGGGGAATGGGTCAGGGGGAGTCGCTGTCCAGAGCATCAGCTCTGACGCCAAGTGCGGTTAGACCAGTGCGGTGTAACCAATAACACTTGGTGCTCCTCTTCCCTGGCCTTGCCCGTCCCGCGGTCAGCTGTGCGCAAGGATATCCGTGTCGAGAGCCTCGGACAGGGAGTACCAAGCGGCCTACGCGGGGGTGGAGTCGCCACTCTCTACGAGGCATAAACTGACAGAGAGCGCGTCGGCTGTCTAGTTCAGTTTGCCCGAGGTGAGTGTGGCCCACAGGGAACGGATCACCTGTTGACTCCACCGGAGGAGGCGTCGAGCAAGTTGTGTTAGCTGCTGTGAGCGAACGCCACCCTAAGATCTGATGTACGCTACAGCCGTAGTGCCGTCCTCGGACCAGCACGTGCTTGTCCCGCACGAGAGGCGCAGCCTGCTCAGTGCAAGTAGCACTGCCCACAACTCCTGGCAATTGATATGCCAGCGCAGGTGGGGGTTCGCCCAATGCCCCGCCTGCGTGCCCGTTACACACTGCACGCACCCCTGCAGGGAGGCGTCCGTCGTCACCACGACTTGCCTCATAACCTGCCCTGAGGGACCTTAGTCCGTCGAAAAAGTCATGGAAGACCAGGGGTTTTGGTGCGTCGGCCGCAGGGCGTCATCAACATGCGCCTGCTGCCGGTGTGCCACACTCTCCTCGGAACTCGACTCTGAAGCCAGTGTTGGAGCGGTCTCATGTGCATCAACCCGAGGGGTCTCACCCGACGAGGACGCCATGCCCAGGAGCCTCTGAATCGTTTCAGGGGGACCGCTGTCTGCCTGAAATGTTCCAGGCAGTTCAACACCGGCTGGGCGCGTACTGCGGACAGTTGCGCCGACATGGTGACAGAGTTGAGTTCCCTACCGAGAAAGAGGATGCTCTGCCTGGGGAGAGCTTGTCCTTTCCTCGGTTGACCTGAATTCCCAATCGATCTGGGTGCCGGAGCACCAGGCCCCTTGTATACATAACAGATCTCACGAGTGTGTCAGGCCAGTCGTTAAGATAGTTAAGTACCCGCACACCTTCCTCCCCTCAGGGAGAAAGGGCGGCTTCCACGATCTTCGTGAAGACCGTGGAGACAGGGACAGACCGAAAGGGATTTCAGGTCGATTGCCACGAACCAATCCTGACACCTGATGGGTGGTTCGATGGCTGGCGGAGCTAACCCTGTCGCGGGGAGGGGGCCCCGGAGGGAAGGTTGGCTCTGCCTACTTACCTGCCTGGCGGGACAGCTGCACGCACTGTCATTGAGAGTGGTAGCAGCTGTCGTGTGTGTACGACCCTACGCCTCGCCAGGGCGTGGGGTCGGGTTTGCCGGGCACAGTCCAGTGGAGTGTGCGATCGGCAGGAATGAACTCCCAGGGGAAACGGAAAACTCTCTGTGAGTAAGTGGGTGCCCGGCCTTGAGAAGGGCCCGGCTTTGGTGACGAGGCAGGAGCCGTCCCGTACCGACTGATCAGAGCCGTAGCTGTGAAGGTCGGGCCCGATGTTGCTCCCCCTGGGGTCTTCCCGTCAGTGTCACTTCTCGTGAGAAGTTAGCTGACGGGGTGAGGTTTCCCCCTCGACTTCCGGGGTGCCACCTGCGGGGGCACAGTAACCGGAGCCGATGTGGAAGGGGTCCTGGGCTGCCGGGAAACAGACATGACGTGAGATCTCGGAGGCTTGAGGGCGGCCGAGTCGCAGCGTGGTAAAAATGTGGCTAATCGCCACTGTCTGCTTCTTCACCGTCAAAAACTGCTGAGCGCAGTCCTCGACGGTGTACCAACAGCCCACCCTGCGAGACGGGTGTACAAGAAAGAGGACTTTCTCGGTGTCACTCATCTGCGCAAGGTTCAGCCGGGGGTGACTCTCCTGGACCACTTCCGTGGACATTGTCCGACCCAGGTTCCGTGCCGCCACCTTGGTCGCTCCGTAGAGCGCTGTCAGTGGCGGCACAGAAAACCTGCATTATACCTGGGTCGGCCTTACCCTCGTGGAGCTCTCTCAACGCCCTGGCCATGGCGTAGAGAGAGGAGGCAGCCCGGTCCGCGGCAGCGCAAGGCTTCGGCACCATAGATGTCCTACACGCGTTGGACGGTAGGCGTGGCCGATTTCTCCCCAGGCGGCAGCCGTCTGCGGCACAGATGCACCGCAGCCGCACGTTCCACCCGGGGATCTCGACGTAGCTTTGGCTGCCCCACCCTCGAGGGAAGTGAGGGAGCCGGAGCTGTTTCGACCGGAGCGGTCCGTGGAGCGCTCCTAGATTTACACAGCTCCTCATGCACCTCCGGGAAACAAATGGCACCCGGGGTGGGCGTGGTTTGCACCGCGCCCCGCCCCCAGGAACCACGTATCCCCGGATTAGCATGGCTGACATCACTTCTGCTTCCTCCTGAGTTCGACCCCCCTGGGGGGGAGCTCGGATTCGTCAGAGTCAGATGCCCGTCTCCCTCCGATGCTGCGAACGACATCTCATCTACGTCACACATCGTTTCCGAGTGCGTGCCTGAGGATCCGAACGGTATGCCACCGCCAGTTGGGGAACGTTCAGAAGAGCGAATCGGGGTGCGATCGGCTCGTGAGCACTTGGCTGGCGGGTTTACGTTCGCAGAGTTCCCCATATCACTAACGCTGCTACGTGGGTGGTCATCGGGGCCGTAGCCACAGATGTCACAGCCCGGGTAGCAGACGAAATGGTGGCTGGTTCCCGTAGGAAGACAGCCCCCGTGACCGCAACTTCTGAGTGACAATCCGCCGGGCAGATGTGTCAACGAACGCTGCTTCAGTGTGCTGGACGCCCAGACACCTAATGCAGCGATCGTGTCCATCCCCCTCCTCGATGAGGGTGCCGCACCCAAGAGAACAGCGGGACATGCCGCGCTGGAAATTGCTCAGTCCTGAAAAGGACCTTTTAGAAATAATCTCTATCACCTCCGGAACCGGCGAGACGCCCAGGAGAAGGTCGCTGCAGGAAGGGACGATCCGCTGCTCTGCGTCGTAGATCCGGCGAAGTATAAGAAGAATTCGTTGAATTCTTTTTGTTCGTAGTCATGAGCGAGGGCTCTGAAGAACAAAAGGTGAGTGAATGCTGCACGCCGGCTTCCTTTTATACCGGACATCCGGGGCGGAGCCCGGCATGCAAATTTCATTCGCCAAATTTCATTGGCCTTTTCTATAGTAGTCAGAGTTGATTGGTTCTCAAGGGCGAACCCCATCTGTCGTCTTCGACACAACGTCGAGAGACCGACAGAAAGGGAACTTGACTATAACAGCCTATTAACCTTTGCAATAGTAGAAGCCAGTATTTTGTCAAAATACCTACAAAAATCTTGCACATCAAGATTGCTAAACTAACAAAGTACTTTTAATTTGTTTTGACATCAGGCTAACTAACAGTGATCTGGTCGACCTGATTAACAAGATACAGACGAATGCAGACAAGGTGGAGAAAAACATAATTGAGACAGAACAGAATCTCATCCAGGTAAACACAGATCTGGGTTAGAAATGAACAACCCGGTCTCATCAATTGCGTATAAATAACACGCTGTTACATTACCGTGTAATACGTATGCCAAAGTTTGATTTTGCGTGCATATGATACGCCAATGTTTGCATGCACCTGGGGGGAGAGCAGCCATTTTGAAACGTACATGAAGAGGAAAAACTGAAATAATTAAAATAATACTGTTAAGTTTAGGGTGGAGGTTGTAATATGCAAGCACACTATCATTAGGCTTAGGTTAGGGGTTAGGTTAATGAGACAAATTGCAAATTAATATGCACACACACTAAAATGGCGTATCACATGCACGCAAAATCGAAATTTGGTGTACGTATTACACGATATTGCACAGCGCGTGTTATTTATACGCAATTCATGAGAATGGGCTGGAAATTAAATACAAGCCGAATTACATGAATAACTGACCCTTTCTGTATCTGTACCTTGAAGTCAGGGTTTGTTAGAGTGTAGGTAAAACTAACGTCATTCCATAATGAAAATCTGTGGATAATTGATACTTTTAGGACATCAAGGAAATCGAGGAAGGGAACCCGCCCCTGCACCAGGAGGACACCAACCAAAGGATCCTGAACTCACTGGAGCTACTTAATGGTCTGGATGATGATGCAGTCAAAGCCAACTGTTTCAAGCACCCTCAGGCTAAGATTATCGAGAAAGAGTGAGTATCTCTGACTGTCTAAACTCATGCTTATCTGAAATATCTACCAATTGCTCAAAAACCATTTAAATCATCTAAATCAGTCTTAATATGAATTTCGAATGATGTTTTTTCCATTCAATGGAACAGTATAAAGCAGCTCCGCGAGCGTGTGATGATACTTCGCGAGAAGCACGATCGCATTTACAACAATACAAGTTCGGAGCATGTTCCCACTGTAAACTGGGGAAAAATTATTGATGAAAAACTGGTGGGTAACTTAACATTTCTTTGGCTTCTTATGGAGACAGATCAGTCTAAAAAATAATAAATTTACAAAACACAATTCGTAAATTCACAGCACAATTCACATTCATAAAATCAGATTCGTAAATTCAAAACACAATTCATAAATTCACAAACATTTTCCCCAAATGCTCACACAAATATATCTCGCAGAAATAAATTCAGAATGTTTTCACAAATATGTATATATCATGTTCTTGAATTACTTTCGAAAAAACATTTGTAAATGTTGTAACATGTATTTATGGATTGGTGAATCTGCATTTGCAAATCGTCACACGTGTGTGGATTGCTTTGAATTTGTGTGTGGTATTTTTGAGACTGTCCTGCCACGCTGAGATTCAAGCGTAACTTTTCTTTAAGGATGACCTGTTCAGCCAATCGCGTTGAGCTTTTGATCCACCAATCAAAACGCTCCTTACTGAACAGACTCAAGAAGTTCAACGCTGCGCTTGTACTGTGCATTGTTCATTGGGCCCTTTATGTAAAGACCGTGAGAAAAGAATGGCCGATCATTCGACCTGCCATCTGGAAAAAATTGCTGTCACGTAGTACAGCTGAAGCTGAGGCGACAAGATAGTCTTTCTCCCCTTCAAAAAGCGTTGCAGCAGATGTGTTCGAAATCTCCCTTACTGTAGGTGGTAGCTGTTTTTAATGCCTGATCAAAAGTTATTGCGAACTAACCACTTGGGACACTACTACTACTACTACTACTACTACAACTAATAATAAAAAAGAACATCAAAAAAAGAACACGTTACATAATTGTTGTTTTAAATGAAATATCTGGACATTTAACAGTAAATTATAACATCAGAGATTAATGTGAATAAAGAGGGTATGTGCAACTTTGGATTATAAGACAGTTGTATAACTAATGTAGTTTGTGCTTACAATATATATTATAATGTGATTTAGCAAAAATTGTATTCAGGCGCTAAAAAGAGTCCCCATTAAATAACATAAGCTAGTTTCAGGTAAGTATAGCAGTGAACCAGAGTGACGGTCAGAACACAGCAGGGGCCCGTTTCAGAAAGCAGGGTAAGTGCAAACTCAGAGTAAGTCAACCCCAGAAAACGGAATACTCAGGGTTTTTGGTTTCAGAACGCGAGGTATGTCAAGCCCACGACCGCGGGGTAAGTCAAGCCCATTTCAGAAATCGAGGTATCTTATACTCCGAGTGAGTAACCAGAGTAACATACTCCGTGAACCTAACCTGGTCGGGAGCAGGTTTTATTCCACAAACCCAGGGTTTGTTACAATCTCCACCCCTTTAAGAAGCGCGAGCGGTGTTGAAATTGCATTCGCCATTTGTTTATTGATTCGTGTTCCTAATCGCGCTCAATTTGGTCACACAGACCTTAAAATGGCATGTTCGTTTATTCAGGAACTCGTAGATGAGGAAGCTACATTAATTCGCAGAGATACATTTATGTCGGGAGAGAATTGTGAGGCCCCGTTTGGACGTTTTATCTTATCTTTTAAGGCCAGTTTAAGTATTTAACATTTCCCAATCAGGCATCCTACTAGCAAGAGCATTTTATTTCTTTAAACTTCCCTGAATGAATGATGTTATTGTACCTCCCTCCCTGCCTCTCTGTCACACACTCAAACATCTATTCATCTACTTAAATTGCTGATTTAGGAACATTGCATTGAACTTAAATTTCTAATATTTTAACAAATGTCTATAAATGTAATAGACAGTTAAATAAAAAGTTAAACTGATTATTTCAAATACATGTAAATGTATATGCACTCTATATAATAGCTTAAACTAACTTAATATAGAGCCAAGACACTCAAATTATATCTGTAGAATCTATCTATACCCTTCTAGGCAAAACTTTTCCATGTGGTTAATGGATCACCACTGGCGAATCAATGGGACATCCTCCTAAAACATAGAAAAATAAAAAATGTAAACATACCAATAGTTCAATAATATACTTGTTAAATTCCAGCTTACCTCTGTGAATGTTAAGGGACATGATGTGCAGATGCTGAGAGAATACTGTGAAACACAAATAACACTGTACAACTTTTTTATTATCTAACAGCTTTGATAAATTAAACATTCTTACCATCAACATGTAGACATCACAAGAATCCCTACTGGACTGTTGAGGAAAAACTGGAAAAGCAAAAATACATCCACAGTCAGTTTTAAAAACAACTCCTATTTTTAGGTAAGGGATGATGTACAGGCAGCAGGTTGTTATAGCAGAATAAACCCAGACCATCAGGACCAGACACGAAGTGGTCTTGTATCACACTGAAGGGTTTTATTTTGCGATCAGCTGGCTGTATGTACATTATACCACTTATTGCATAGCTAGTTACATCCCAAGTTAGTTGAAATACATGAACATGAAATATTGATTTGTTATATTTTGGCACTCTGCAAGAACCAGACCTCTTCTCTTCCTGTCACAGGACAACTAGCTGCATGTACTGCTTAGTTGGGCCAGTGTAGAAGAGTCTGTCATCTGTTTAAAGAGGGGGAAAGAAAAAGCCTGAAAAAGTTGCAGTTAAAAAAAAAAAATTTGACTGCATAATGGTCAATAAAAACATCACATAAATTACACCAATTTTATATACAAATGTATTGATTTCAATGGACGTCTGCGATAACAGGAAGTCGCACCAATTAGAACAGATTGAGTCGACTGTCGTAAAAACGGGAATTACCGGAAGTGACGTCAGTTTCGCGCATGTGCGGAAAAAATCGTGTTTCCGGGACGGATCTGGTTGCGACAGCAAAGTCTCAAAAATACCACACACAAATTCAAAGCAATCCACACACGTCTGACGATTTGCAAATGCAGATTCACCAATCCATAAATACATGTTACAACATTCACAAATGTTTATTCGAAAGTAATTCAAAAACATGATATATACATATTTGTGAAAACATTCTGAATTTATTTCTGCGAGATATATATTTGTGTGAGCATTTGGGGAAAATGTTTGTGAATTTATGAATTGTGTTTTGAATTTACGAATCTGATTTTGTGCATGTGAATTGTGCTGTGAATTTACGAATTGTGTTTTGTAAATGTATTATTTTTTGAGAAAGATCTGTCTCCATACTTCTCACTCAGTACGATTCACTAGCATGATTCATAAAGCACATAATTCATGTACAAAAATGTTTGGATGAAGGTGACTCTGAACAACCAAGGGTTCGGACAGGACATTCCAACCATCGAAAATAATGTGGGGGAGCACAACATTTTCCACGGCGAAGTTAAGGCATTGGCTCTGTATATCAATGGAGACAGGGTATATTTGTTACTCATTGTTTTAAATTGCATTGCTGTAAAATTCAAAATGTTTGATATCTGTGACACATCCTCATTGCATAACAGGGCAGTGACGAGCAGCAGGCAAAGTACAACAAACTTCTGGTAAGTCTGAACAATTCCCTCTTTGATTTTCACCCTGGTTGTGCACTGATGTTTAAAACACTGTGAATCTTATCAAAGGGGCTCCGTAATATCATATTCTCAGTGTGAGAGCTGGTGATTTATTGAAGTTCTCTCTCATCTGTTCCTCTCAGGCGGCTTCAACAGCACGTCAGAAGAACCTGCTCAGTCTGAGAGATTACATGCAGCGCTGTACCAACAAGCTCAACTGGATGGACCAGCAAGCAGAGGAGCGGATCACATATGACTGGAGCGATGACAACCTGGACTATCCCGCCCGAAAAAGGCAGTACGAGGCAAGGCTCAGACATGTGTAATGATTTGCATACTGTAAATCAGTATTCATACTGCAAATATGCGGCAATGCATATAGTAGATGTACGCTAGTGTTACATTTTTTAACAATGATTGATTTTTTTCCCCAAAAATTATCATGTAGTGAAAACTTAAAATAAGTTTAAACATGAATCACTGTAAAAAAAATTCAACTTTGCGACCTTTGAACTACAGTTTTTAAGTTAAATAAAATAAGTTATTTGAAATTTTATTATAAATTAAAACTAAGTTGAATTCAATGATTAAATTAAATTGTAAATCTAGCTGTATTTCACATAACATGATGAAGAATACAAAATATAACTAGATTTTAGTCCATTGAATGTCATTTAATTTCAGATGAATTCAGTTGATTCAACTAAAAAATTGAAGGCAGCTTTTGAACCAGTTGAAATCGATGAAATGTTTTTACAGTGATGTCAAATTAAGGAATTTATTAACTATATATAACATTAAATACATATCCGCTTTTTTATTGTCAACAGAACTTCATCACCAAGTGTCTAGAGTCAAAGGAAAATCACATCACCCAGCTGAATGAAGATGGAGAGCAGCTAATCGAGCAGAATCACCCAGGGAAAAACGTCATTGTGGTACTATCACAAGCCATTTGCTCTATAACATGAATCATCACAGTTACTGTTAGTTACTAGGAAGAGTAAAATGGTTAATAATTATTTTTAGTATTATACACTGTATTATAAAATTAGCTTCATATCATGATTGTTGGTAAGTTTAATGTATACTTCACATTGCAGTTTAAGTTTTAATTAAAAAAAAGACAAAAAACAATGTGAATTGATCTAATGCTATACTATTGCAAAATACAATATAGCACTTTCGTGTTATTTTAAGGCTAACATGGATGCCGTTCACGCTGTTTGGAAGGAATATCTCAATTTGCTCATCTGCGAAGAGAATCACCTCAAGAACATGGATGACTATCACAAAGTCCGTCTGCCACATAACATGATATAAATAAAGACACATAACTGTCTCCTATTTGCGTTCGGTCTTGTTCACAAGCTCCTTTTTATATTCCAGTTTCACAAGGATGTTCAAGACATGCATGATTTACTGAAGCGTCTGGAAACCGAGATCAACCAGAAGTATAACCCGGAGTTTAAAGACATGTATCAGATTGAGGGCCTGATCACAGAGCTGGATGTAAATACATTGTTCTAGTTTGTGCTTTTGCATTTCCAAATACTGGAGTTTTCAATATTTCGTATTACATTGTGCGTGCTGTGTTAAATGATGAATGAATTAAAGGCGCTTGTAATGGCAGGACCAGGCGAAGGCCATGGATGATTTCGACGAGCGTCTCAAAGGTCTTCAGAATCTCAGCCTGCAGGTTCTGCCCCTGAAGTACCGCAGAGAGACTCCGCAGGAACTTCTCTCTATCGATGCTCTGTGCGAATACGAGGCTAATGAGGTACAGGCTTTCAGCTCTCTCACTTTTTGCATACGGCTTAGAGCTCTTCTAATTCCAGTCAGAGAAACATCAGCTATTATCATGAGTAAGCACAGAAAAATGTTACACTCTGGGTGTCAGATTCCCCATCTAATGTATTTAAATCCTCAAGACGAACGGATGATCCATCTCGTTTAAACTGCGTAGAGGATTTTGTACGGATTTCACATTTATTTAAAGAATTCATGTTTTTTGGGAGGGGGGACGGTAATATTTTGTTGCAACAGAGCTCACTTAAAATGTTTTGCATGACGCAGGGCTCAATTTTGCGAGGAGAGCACTACACCCTGCTCAGGAACAATGGGCCCAAATGGGACGTGGAGGACTCAAGCGGCCGCACCATGAACGTTCCAGGAGTGTGTTTTATTATCCCGCCCACTGACCCCGAAGCCATGTCCAACGCTGAGAGGTGGGTCCTCAACTGCTGTAATTTCCAACCACAGCAATATTGTCATCTGTATAAATGTGTCAGTTTCAATATGAAAATATTTTGTTTTCCGCAGTCTGATAAACCAGCACAAAGGCATCAAACAGAGAGTGGCCAGCAGCAAAAATGCATTACAAACACGGCTGGGGGAGCTGAGGAGAGAGAGTACAAGCGGTCAAGGTTTGTAGAGTTTTTGTGCTTGGTTTAACAACTTCAAAATTATTATGATTCTTCACAAACATATTTATATAAATCTAACTATTTACTATATTTACCACAAACCTTATGTACACATAACACAATAACATTGCTTTATATTAGGACATCAATACAACTTGTGATGACTTGTAGTAATTGAATCATTTAATTTAGTAATTGCTCAGACAAATTCAGTTAAATTGGAAAGATTCAGAAGTCTACTCTCTTACATTATAAAGCAGAGCTTTTTAATAAAACTGCTATATGTGCCTATTTGTAGATAAACAAGAGCAGCCGTGCCTTCAGTTGATGGCATCTTACATATACATGATTATAATTTTAATCCTGCCTGTGAAGACCAAGCGATTTTGTTGGTAATTTACTGTTTACTGCATAAATCATCCTACATAATGTAAACACTATTATGTGAAAATATAACTTTGATATCTTTTATATTGACTGACTAAGGCCATTTCAAAGATTAAAATCAAAGTGAAATGAATGATTAAAATCAATCTTCAAAGGTCATTATCTCAATTAGATTGTGCGACATTAGCCTGGTTTTCACAGACATAATCCAAACAAATAAAGCAACATTTTCATAATCTGACCATATGCCATATTAATCTCTTCATAGGTCAACAATTCATCGATAAACATCGACTACAGCTGATAAAACGAGTTACCAACGTTGATGCCATTCTAGATGAACTTCTTCAGAATAAGATCATCAGTGACCAGGAGTATGATGACATTCGCTCTAAAAACACATCATCAGAGAAGATGAGAGATTGGTTTACAGGCCCAATGAAAGGTGGAACTTTAGGAAAAGATGCTTTATATGAGACTCTTATGAATTTACAACCTGTGTTAATGAAAGATCTTGCAACTCAGTGAAATGCATATGACTATCCTTTCGGCCTGAATCATTGTTTATTGTTTGGTTTTTATATGGGAACAATTTGAAACAAAACCTGTATAAACAACAAACATAAGCTTGCATATAATGTACTTTCTGTTATCATTTTGAAACTTTAACACATAAAAATAGTGAAAATCATAAGAATATTGTCGCCATATTTGTTTTTTGTGGTTAATCAATAAACAAGCAAATAAAGAAAGAAAGCCACATGTTTTCCATTCTTCTATCACAAACCATTTTAGTTTCTTCGGAACTCTCAATTAAGTAGTAGACCTATGTATATCTTGGATACCGGAGTCAAAGTAACTTTAGGTTAATAAATGTAAATTTTTTTAGAAATGTCTCTAGACATTTGTGTATATTATTCCCAGGCCATCAATTCATCTTAATCACTAGTAAATCTACTGTAACTCATGTAGATGACTCTAACTGTAAATTGTACAAATCAATATTGCAGTTATCCAGATGTACCCCATCACAAGAGTCCTTTGAGTCAATGAGGCTAAGAAAACAAATTATTGAAAAAGCGGGTTTTAAAAAATGTATTTGCCTTGCATTTACCAGACCAACATAATGTACAAATAATAAGAGCCTTACTTGTTTTGGGCATGTGCAGCTTTTTAGGCTTCTCGAGCTTTGTTCTCAGCATTGATCTTCTTATAGCAGTAAATCAAGACTGCGATCATCCACAACTGCATTACTGTGATCAATATTGATAATCATCTTACCCTCTTCCACAACAGTGAGTTCTATATCTTTGATTATTGTCACGTTATTCACACGGAGGAAAGTGTCCGGAGGAAGGTACAGTGTGCGGTGGAAGGTACAGCGGTAGGTATCGGTTTCATTATATGTGACGTTGTGAATTAAGATGGATCCGATCTGTACATCCTTCGTTCCCATGCAACTGTAGTTAACGTATCATCATCAGTTGCAAAGGAAGGTAAGGTGGGGACTGAAAATTAATTATGTTGAAGTTGTGAATAAGAGAAGACATAAAGTTGTAACTTTAGATTGGGGAATGTAAACAAATAGTAAATGGACAAGTTTCATGTAGTGATCAATGTAAGCAACAATCGAAATATAGAAGTAAAAAAAAAAAATCGCAGTGAATAATGTTTAGGTTAACTCCAAAAAGGTTTGTTGTGCTCCAAAACAGGTTATTTTTGCTCGCTTTCACTTTGTAGCGAAATTCGCATTTCACCACAATTCTGCTGCCATCAAATACTTGAAAAGAAACATTTAGTCATTTAGCAGACGCTTTTATCCAAAGCGACTTACAGGTGGGGTAAACAATGGAAGCAATTGAGACAGCATAATGACAACAAAAAGCATAAGTGCAATCAAAAAGAATACTGGTCTCAAATAACCTAACACAGTATACAGAGCCAAGTTCGTATTTTTTTTTTTTTTTTCAGAAAGAGTAGAAAAGAATAGAAGTCAGAAATGATCAATCAGGTGTTGACGAGATGCATTTTCAGACGAGGCTACAGAATCTACAGACCTTGTAGCAGCGGGCAGATCATTCCACATAGGTGGAACCTGTCCGGAGAAGGTACGTGAGAGAGATTTTTTTACCTTTTTGGGATGGCACCACAAGACGTCGTTCGTTTTCAGAGCGTAGGGATCTGGCGGGTACATATGTCTTCATTAGAGAGTGAAGATAAGGGGGTGCCGAACCAGTTGTGGTCTTGTAGGCCAGGAGCAGAGTCTTGAATTTGATGCGAGCGACTATAGGGAGCCAACTCTCTTCGGTTTATTAAAGATAACTCTTGCCGCAGCATTCTGGATCATCTGTAAAGGTTTGGTTGTGCAAGCTGGAAGTCCAGCCATTAACATATTGCAGTAGTCCAGTCTGGACAGGACAAGAGCCTGTACTAGGACTTGCGTAGCATGCTCTGATAGGAAAGGGTCTAATTTTCCTAATATGGTAGAGGATGAATCTACAGAACCGGGCGGTGCTGGCAACTTGATCTGTGAAGTTAAGCTGATCATCGATCACCACTCCAAGGTTTCTTGCCTTTCTGGAAGATGTGATTGTTGATGAGCCCAGTTGAATGGAGAGGTTGTGATGAGTCTTTGTGTCGGTTTACCAGATTTATGGGTTGCTGAAGGGGGGACTCGCTTGAGGTCAAATGACGCAGTCAGGTTGTTGAAGTCGGCAGCCTGTGGTTTTTCCAGGGGGATGTTGAAGTCTCCAAGTACCCCCAGAGGAGTACCATCCTCGGGGAAGGATGACAGAAGCGCATCCAACTCCTCCAAGAAAAGTCCAAGCTGACCTGGGGGACGATAGATAACTACGATAGAAACGCGTACAAAGTTTTAAAATAATATTCCGTCTGGCTTAATTCAGTTTGTGTCTTTCAGCATAGACTTTGCGTTTAGGAGAGTTAAATATAGACTGTGTGAATCCTCGTGTTTGTCATTCAATACGTAAGCCGAGAAGTGAGATTCGCAAGAGCGATGATGTCCAATTGCTCCGATCGCTTAATCCTCCAGGCAGTGGGCCAAAACGGTACCACTTTTTTTCAAAATCCTCAGATGTTGCATTTGTAGCTAAACACTGAGCATAAAATATATTAAACAAACTTGATTGGCTCCTTCATATAGCTTACTGAGACATTACAAGGACCAGCAGCAGGGTTACGTCAAGAAATATTACGAAATACAAAGTACATACATTTGCAATAAATATTTTACATTAGCCTATAATGGTTCTACAATGGTAGGCCTATTATTTAATTCACGATCCGTCCAAAAAAGCGCCAGCTCGGGATTGTGCTTGAAAAAACACATTTTGTATAACCTACCCCTCCTTTATATTTGTGACAATCCCCTCACAATTATGTTCAAACTTGTTCATTATAGCAAAAAGTGTAATCATTTGATGTGAGCACGAGGGTCAATATGCAAAGAGTTTTGATTGAATCATATTTTACTGGCAAATTAGTCTAGGGTAAATAACAATGGAGTCTGATGCAAAAGCCTGTGCAAGACCTTTAAAGACTTCAAACTACAAAACTGACCAATTGAGAATGCTTTCCATGAAAATGTTGACATTATTTCAAATCCCCTATTATTTATATTCCTCATGCTTTCAACACCTGAATTAATGTGGAAATATATGATATATGATATATAATTATAATATATAAATGTCTAATCAACGACAGAAAGTGCATACTACTTTATATTTTAACAATATTATTTGTATTAATACATTATCAAATGGCTTTTTGTTATTTGGCTACTTTATGTTAATATTTTATAAACGTTCAGCAAATATGAAGCTGTGGTTTGAACACAAACAAATGTGTTTGGATGTTCATTGGTACAGTTTCATTTTGCTATGGCTTATTTCACACAATCTCCTTTTATTTTCTCTAAAAGACACTGACGCTCTGTCAGTTTACTTGGTCTTGAACACAAGGCCTTTTCAATACATGGAGAACAAGGTTAATAAAATACTACCTAATGGAAAATATAATCTCATCTATCTTCTTATATGAAAATGCTTTTCAACTCTTTAGCACAAGATGCAAGCAGCTATGGAGGACACAAGAGTCCTGTGTAAAGTAATAAAGCATTTCATTGTTTAATAACTAATTCTACAATAAAAATAGGGCATTAATCCATTTGTTTTTAACTTCATGTTTTAATTCAAATATAAATAAGCAAAATTATAAAGTTATTTAATATGTATTGTTTTAATGGGCAATAAAAAGTGTGATTGTAAAAATGATTAATAAATCAAATATTAATCCATCAATAAATACTTCAAATTAAAAAGGGACTTTTTAAAAACAACATAATACACGAAATAAATACATCATTTTAAAGTGCATTAATGAATTCCTTTATAAATAGTGGAATTTCAAAATTTATTTGAAAATGCGATTTAAAAAGAAGAATAAATTATTGGATTTACAAATAAAACTAGGAATACGAGTTTTAATCAGTCATTTAAAAGACTATTTATTTTTACCATTTGCATTTCCATTTCCCCGCTGCCTTTCGTTGTCCGATTTGCTATTCGATTAGCTTAGTCATTTAGCTTTTTTTTAGCCTCTCTATTTAGCAATTCCCTGACATTTTGGGGCCGTGCATTGGTAAAACGAGGTTAAATATGACGGCATTACAATGCCAAAAAGAAACAAGCGCACTGCTGATACTTCCCGTTTTCCGGAAGTCACTTGTGATTGGACCTTCGTGATCATCAATCTACCGACATGGCTTCGTCAATGGACCAGGGGCCCGTACTTCGTACCTCGCAACTCAGTAAACTGAATTTGATTGTTGACGATTTCGCATGATCTTGGATTGTTCGGTTCTTCGACGCTCCTCCTACTTGTTGTTTTATAAACAAATCCGTTAGCTTAATCCTGCTCGGGAGCCAGGTTTATTGCATGTAAACAGGATTAGATCGCAGCCATGACGCAGTCAAATCGGCTTCATACGAAAGCAATTTGTTGCGTAAATTACAGGATTAATATAAAGAGCATTGTGAATTTAACTTGTAAACAATATTTATCGTATATTTAGAACAATTTTTGTTTCTAATTTAATGTGAAAAGTCTTTGGTGATGACCAAAATAAATGAATAATTCAATTATATATTTTTTCCTTGTGAAGGAGATATTTGCCATATTAATTTGTTGGACCTTCATATTAAATATAAAGTATATAAAAACACAGACAGTGCATATGATGGATGGAATTTATGAAAAATGTAGTTTGTCCTGCCATTTGCAGTGTGGTAGGCTATCTCAAGTTAAGACCCCAGCTTAATTAATTTAATTTACACTTATGCATTTGGCAGACGCTTTTATCCAAAGCGACTTTCATTGAATTATCCTATACATTCATACATAAGTATGTTCAATCCCCTGGGATCAAACCCACAACCTTGCGTTGTTAACCCAATGCTCTTACCACTGAGCTACAGGAAAGCCATAAATCATATAAGGGAACTAAATATCCTGCGGTCATGATATGCAGTATGTCTCTTGATTGATGTCATAGACTGCATCACAGGCCTCTGAGGCCTCAGATTATTTTCTGAAAATAACTGATAATATTTTCTGTCGCTCAGTGGTTAGAGGAACACCAAGGTCATGGGTTCAATCCCAGGGGATTGCACACAGTGAGAAACAAAACGTATAGTACAAAGTCCCTTTGGATAAAAGTGTCTGCCAAATGCGTAAATGTAATATTTGCACGTGATATTCATTTTAATAGTAGTAATATGTAAAAGAACAATTTAATCAATTTAAACAATTTAATTTAATAAAGGCCCACATGCATTTAATTTTTGATCGCCATAGGTAATAGGCACGTATCAGTGTCATCTTTTACCTGCAATAAGAGTCAACCATGTTAAGTCAGTAAACAATATAGAAAGAGGTTCTAAATCTAAAATCTTCTTAAAACTAAATCTCCAGTTTCGGGTGTGTGTTCTTAATATTGTCAAGGTCAATGTATTGAAGTTTTTGAATTTGAGTATATTCAACCTTTAGGGAGTTTAAAAAGTGTATACATGGTTGTGCCTTTTGTGGAGAGAAATCAATAGTTCACAAAACATTAAAAGCAATAAAATAGCACAGTTTACAACTGTTTCAAAATGTTATAAACATCTCTGAAAGTGGTCTGTACATCGTTTGAAGTGTTCCTGACATTTTAATGAGGTTTTAAAATTTCATCATCTTCAAGCAGCTGTAAAAAAACTATGGACGTAACTACATCTTTAGAGTAACAACCAGCCAATAGCAGCGCAGGTGATCACTAGTTCTTCTATTGATAGGCTATATGCCTTTCCAAATAGTGAGCGTGTAATGATTCCAGACAATTTAATCCAGATATATAATCGTACACAACAGGTCCGTTCGAAGAACCGTATCATACAGACATGATTTGCCGGATTATGTCATCTCGGATACTTTATTTGATCATGTAAGCGACCGAAGAACGGGGCCCAGGTCTAGATTGATGATGACGTCCAATCACAAGTGACTTCCGGTAAAGGGGAAGTAACCAATGACGTTTGAGGTTACAACCAAACAGAAAGTCCCGCCCCGCCACTGCCAAAAATAAAAATGTTCGCCCGAGCAAAAGCAGCAGGTGAGATCGCGAGGGCTTGTAATTGCGCGCACAGAAGATGTTGTGCGCGCGAGGGCTTGTATTGCGCGCACATTGGATGCAATGCGCGTGCGAAGGTTTCAAACGTACGGCAAGCCAATGGTGTCAGAATTACGCTATAGATTAAACGCGTTTGTATCCGAACGCCGTTTTGGACGGCGTTTTTTAAACAGTATTTGCGCCGCAAAATACGGCGTCGTGATTCGAAACGCCGTAAAAAACGCGCGAAAAACCGTCCATAGCGCCGCGGTCTTGCCATATGACGGCGTAAAAAACGCCGTTTTGGTTGCACAGAGCGCGCGTCATTTACGGCGTTTTTGTCTGCTGTATAATGAGCCCCTCCCACTGATTTCCCAACGCAGTAAATTTGAACCGTTGTCAACCAATCACTGATGAACTGAGCCAGACCAGACCAATTTACCACTGATCATTTCACAGGATTTTTTTATGTGCGCAGTGTTTGCGAACATTAGACAAATCATTGCTTGCTTTCTGAAGAAACAACTTATTTTCTTTGGTAATATAAGGTTACACAACTGGTCAACAATTGTATAAAAGCCAACCAATCCCATTGTATGTATTCTGCTTATAGGCTGTAGCGCGCATTGCCTACGTGGAAAGCAAAAAAGCAATCGGTTGAAATATTGTGTTATATTATAAATCATTCCTGGTGCAATCGAGGTCAGCCAGAGTTGTCCTTTCGCGGAAGTTATTTGCCGCACTCAGCCAGCATCAGCAGTGCGCTTGTTTCTTTTTGGCATTGTGATGCCGTCATACACCTGCCTATTTTTTTAATTAAGCAACGCTAAAAATGAGCACAAGCACATTAACAAACACACATGTAAAGCAATTAAAACAGGTGTTGTGCTAGCCAGCCACGAACGCCACAATTCGATCCGGCGGACTCTACCGGCTTACTTTTCCGTCTCTCACAGTCTTAGCTCCTCATCCTCTCTCTTTTTCCGTTGCTCTTCTTTCTCCCTTTTTTACACGTTATCGCCATCACTCATTGTCCATAGGTGCGTTTATCAATAACAGCCCCCTCCTTCATTACGTCACTTAAACATGACATATCACTCAGGTTATATGCATTACAATATTTTAAATACATAATACAAGAAATGAACAGTTTATGATACATGTATTATTTAACTGGGATTCAATATGCTGTAGACTAGACTTGGCCCTAGTTGATCTTCATTATTAACTTATTGAAGCTATAAATTTCGATTTTGTTTAATTGCATTTTTTTAAGATCTGTTATCTTTACTTCTCTTAAAATGTTTTATTTCATTAAAACCAGAAAACACACTCATATACGGCACATTACCCCCCTTTAGTCAAGGCTTGCTTCAATCTCCCAGCCGCCAGATCCCCGAAGACAGGAGACACGGAGCTCGATCTCGCACGGGGTCAGGCAGTAATCCAGGTTTCAGTGGCACCAGCACAATGAATGCCGCAGCTCTAGTAGTCGCTTAGATCTCGCACATTGTTAGGCAATAATACATAATAGTGTCATCCGGTGATCCATAAGACCACAAACGTTGTCAGATCTCGCTAGTAATCAGGACCTCTAACCACCAAAGCAGGCCCTCACTAACTAGACCTATTATTCCGATTTTAGGCCATTCAAAAATATTTTTTTAACTTGATACATTATATAGAAAGTCGATGCATACGTTTATTGAGGTCAGTGAGTTTTGATATATTTGTGTTGGCGTCTTTATGCACTCTTGTAAACACTCTACCGTCTCATTGGAAGCTGGTCTGGTGCGATCTTACTTTCTCTTCGCAGCATTTAAATTTAGGAAAAGTTAGTCAGCTTAAAATGTAACTGCTACATTGTTTATGAAGGCACATTTTTCAAAGATCAAACTATGAGCTCTTCGAGTAGTCCAGCGATTGGGATTCTGAGCGATGGACAAGCGAAATCAAGAATAAGAGAAAGTAAACAGAGGACCGTTTCCCCACCGGTATAGTTAGCATGCTAGCCAACTAGTTCGACTGCCTGAATTCAGCTGACCGCCTATCAATAGCCTAGTGATGATTTATTTACCGGAGTTTGATTTCCGCGTATGTTAACTTAGCTAACGGCCCTAAATCGATATAAATAACCAAAGATTGGTTTGAAAAACATTTGAAAACTGGCGGCAAAAAGGTATTGGATTACTAAATTGCAGATCTATTTTGTTAATGAACATACTGACAAAAATGATAACTTTGTTGCACGGTATACGTGCTGCTCCATAACACCAAAGCCGCTGGCGCAGAGCAGAGTGAAACCGTCAGCATATCTGCCAGGGTTCAGACCACTTATCTACATAAATGACTGGATTGCTCATGACATCATTACAACGAATCTATGGCCGCTGTGTATCTGGTATGTCCACGCGTTCTATAAAATTAATAGGGAATTATCACATGGCCTACTAATGATTTTACATTTACGCATTTGGCAGAAAAGCGACTTACATTGTATTATCCCATACATTTATATATAGGTATTTGCAATCCCCTGGGATCGAATCCACACCCTTGCGTTGTTAACGCAATGCTCTTTCCACTGAGCTACAGGAAAGACTGTGAATGATCAGACAGTAACCAGTCTTCGTTTTTATATTCACAGTCTCACAGTATATTTTTACAACGCAAATGTCTTAAGCATGTTGGTTAATAGTTTAAAGTCTGGAAATTTCCCGTCTTTTTAGATATAGAGTGAGCTACATTCATTTTCATTACAGTAGGGCCCATATTAGACCAGCAGACTAACGAGACACATCAACATACGACTAATGTGCTTATCCTGAAATCTAAATACAGATAAATGGCTATATATGTTCTTTAAGTCATAAAGCTTTATTTATAAACATTTAAACATGTGCCATTACATCAGTGTACACACACTCACACGTTCTTGATTTCTATATATCGCCATTCTACCCCAAATAAACATAAACATTGAAAAAACAACCGAAGTAACAATTCATTTAAACACACATGTGAACTAAAAAGTTATCGCACGCCTAATGCGCTGAAAAACATGTTATTTTAGATCGTCATTTGGACTGAAAGTCGATTTCTCCCTTATTAAAGCTAAACGGGAGAGGTTCAAGTTAAGTGCAGTCCCGCAGCGAAATTTGAGCCCTGTTTGAATGCAAGCTATGTAGGCTATTTTGAAGCCACCCACGTTAAAAAAAAAAGAAAGAAAATTCAACAAACAGAGCCTTGTGTCTGTCATGAGGTTGGTTTGGCTTGATTATGTGATAAAAACAGAGATTATGTTATAACATCAATTTTTGCGAAATTCAACCGAATGTCAAAAATATCTGCAGTCTTTCACGCCACCAAGTTCTGTAAGCTCCGTGAGACTGCCATCTATAGTAGTTGGTTTTCTGAGGCACGGTTGTGTGTGGATCGGAAGTTATTTGTGTGTGGATTGTCCAACGCAAAATCGCGAAACAAAAGTCTCAAAATCCAAATGCACAGAACAGGATGAATGCACGTGTGTCGCCTGATCCACAAATGCACGTTTTCTATTAGACATGCACAAATTATGATATTTTAATACAAAAGAGAACATTTGCATTCGCAAATATTTATCCGTTTGTACAAAGTGATTCATATTCATTCAG
The DNA here is from genome assembly GCA_006030095.1 of Triplophysa siluroides. NCBI lineage: Eukaryota > Metazoa > Chordata > Actinopteri > Cypriniformes > Nemacheilidae > Triplophysa > Triplophysa siluroides. The sequence goes on along the minus strand of VCII01000037.1, from coordinate 174,158 downwards.
TTCCGAATTTCACAGACACAAAATGAGAGACATTTATTAAAGAAAAATAAGGCGTACACGTCATCTTATTCATTGATATCTGTTTGAATGTGGGTCCTGTAATGCTGAAAACAGCGAAACGAAAGTCTCAAAATTCAAATGCACAGAACAGGATGAATGCACGTGTGTTGCCCGATCCACAAATGTTCAACTTGTCCTTGGTGTGCGCAAAATGATTATATATTAACACAAAATACAACATTTGCATTCAAAAATCTGTCTCTATTTATACAAATCGTCTCATGTTTTGTTTATAAAAAGATCAAAATCATCAAAAAAAAAAAGACTAAACATAACGCATTTATTTGTGGATAGAAAAATACTGCGTAACACGTATCACGTTCACGGTAGACTGTGCATGCATTTGTTAATAATTTTGAGATGAATTTCATCCCATAGTTTTAGACCTGTGCACTCTGTTTGGATGAAAATGGAATTGTTCTATTTGCATATATTTGAGTTATTTTTAGCTTTGTTAAATGTTAATTTGAATTATTATTATGGCAGAAATGCTGTCATTAGAGTTAACTTAAACCTGCATTGTTTTGATAGAGTTGTGACATCATTCAGTCCATACTTGCATTACATAAACCTCTTGACTATACATTCAAACAATTAACATCATGCTTATTTGTTTGTAATAACAGTGATTTTGTTTACGGACTGAGTTGAACACTGTCCCCAAGAAGCGTGACTTACACGCGTGTAATGAACAAGCAGAGGATCTGAGGGAGAAAAGAAAAGAAAGTACGTGTAAAAAGTGTTAATAATTAACCAGGCAACACATCTGGTGTGTATTATGTTACTTATTAACTCACTGTAGGTATTACTGATATGAAAAATGAACCTTAATATAAATTGTTATTTTTAATGTATGAGTCAAAATCAGTGGATAGTGGAACAAGTTTTTTTTCACTATTATTACAACAGAAAACTTGCATTTTTGTGGGTTTAAATTATATATTTGTTATAAGAGAAAATTTAAACAACTTGTTTGTGACAACTAAATGTTACATTTTTGACAAGCCAAACATGTCAGTCACAGTTGTTTAAAATATTTAAACAGTTATCAAAGTTTCATGATTAAAGTGTGGTTTATTTTTCTAATACAATTTTTTTATGATTTGATGGATTTGATTTCTGTAGGCACCCCAGTGGCCCAACTTGAAAAGGTTGACACAAAACCAGCTCCAAGTGATCTGAAGACTGATGGCTATCTGTCAGATGACTGTCTGGAACATTTTACCCCATGCAGCCCAGCGTTTAAAGCCAACATTCTCAAAGAAAAGGGCGAGGAGGCAAGTATTTTACTTTCACCAATGCTGTAAGGAAAAACTATCTTGTATTTTGTCAATAATACACCCCTATGGGTTTGTTTTTAGATTTACAAACAACTGGATAGGTCCAAAAGAAAACGTTTGGCCCTGGTTATTACCAACATAAACTTTAAGATGACGTCTATGAAGAGAAGAGGTGCGGAGAAAGATGAAGAGAACATGGAGTGCATGTTACGGCAGCTGGATTATGACATTGTGAAACATAGAGATCTCTCTGGAAACGTGCGTCATTTTACATCTGTTCTGTACTCATCACTTCATTTTTGGTGTTTCGTCTTCATTTATCTAACAACGTGCATTTGGTTTTCCAGCAAATGGATGAAGCCATCAAGAACTTTGCTCAACGAGATGAACATAAGAATTCAGACAGCACCTTTGTGGTTATAATGTCCCATGGATTGCTGGGTGCTATTTTAGGCATCAATTATAATGAGAAAAACAATGACATCTTCTCCATTGATAACTACAACCATCTGAACTCAGTGAATTGTCCAGCTCTGCTTGATAAACCAAAGGTTATTCTTATCCAAGCCTGCAGGGGAGGTACTTCAATGATTCAAAATACAGACAATTGACATCATACAATCAGTGTATGTTCACTAAATCTTATTTCACGTTTGCTGCTGATTTTCAGAGGAACATGGACGTGTGTGGAATGATGGCGTTCCTCAGGTGCCAATGGGAATGGAGACAGATGACTATGTGCACAAAGAGAAAGATTTCATCTCACTGTTGTCCTGCACCCCCGGTGAGTATTTAGAGACACACTCCGATCATTTCAAATCAGAATCCTGAGATCAGTTGATGTTTAAGTCATGTCTGAAAGAAGGTTTTTATTATTAAAGTTACTGAGTTGTTTTGCAGATTTGCTCATTCCATGCTCCACTATTGAATTTTCTTTACAGAAACCAAATCCTACATACTGAAGGTGTTTAGGAAAGTTGCACATGAGGACCACATCGAGGAATTGTTCAGGAAGGTAAATCAAATGCTGCTGAAACTTGAACAAAGTCTGTGAATTATTGTTACAGATGAATCACGATAATATTCTCTTTTTGCAGGTTATGAGATGCTTTGAGAGTGATAAAAGTATGGGGGTCTACAAACAAATGGTGTGTAAAGACAGAGCAACACTGACCAAGCTCTTCTACCTTTTCCCTGGACTCTGAAGGCACACTTCAGTCCTCTGTGAATTATAGGTGGCATACGGAGTCTTCCTGTCTGTTGTACATCCAGCCTGAACAGGCTTAAGTTACATTCCTGTTGTGGCTAAAAAAACAAGAAAAAAATGATTTGACAATTCTGTCCAGATTGTAAATAGGGCTGGTTGTATGTTTTTCAAAATATGATTGTTATATTATTTCATCATTATGATTAAAATGTTTCTATTAAATTGATACGTTTTTTCCATTAGTAGTGCATTTACTTGACTGAAATGTCTGATGGTTGTGTTGTTTTTAAAGGCATTCCTCACATCAACCACATTCAAGTAAACATAAAAGCATGTTTGCAAGTAAAATTGGAAATAGCCAAACAGAAACATGCAGTATGCTTACATTATAAACAGAATAAAGAGTTGTCCCAGGTAGATGGGAACAACTTTTGTTTTAAGATGCCTCCTGAAAGCATGAACGAGTGAAACAAACACTTTATACCAAAAAAGGACAAACAATTGAGTTATGTCGAAAGGTGCTGAAGATGTCTGTGAATTTCAATGCAAAGTCCACGTTGCATGTACCATGTTTGTTTTGGAAATATATACCGATCGTCTTTATTTAGGTGCTATTCCTGTGAAGTATGACCTTCTTCGCAGCATTACAGATACGGGTTTATTGTAACAGACAGGGGGTTACTTGTAACACTTGCTATAAAATTCTGTTTGAACACAAATAACTCAATATTCTCCTGTCTATAAATGGATATTTGTTTGTACATCTGTCTATAATTGATAGATATCCACACATCTATCATCCAGAAATCCCTTATCTAACACTCCTTGTATTATCGATCATACATATGGATAAATATATGAAAACAATTATGCAACATTATAACAAAAAAAAACATAATTGTCAATTACTTTCCTTAATATTGTAGTAACAGTTATGATTTCGATTAATGAAATGTACTTTGTTTTCCTCACAGTACACTGTAAAAAATGATTCTGAGTTTTAGTCTAGTGGACAAATAAAATCATGTCCTGTCAAATTGCATTGTGTCACTACACAATACAATGAGTCGTAACAACCTCAACTTGAAGGAAAATGGAAAACTTTAAATTGCGTGTTCAGATAACAACAAAACATAGGTTCTATAAATTTTCCATGTAATGCGCATGTGCCACAAACTCCGTCATGATGACGTACTATTGTAACGAAGACGTTGAGACAGACGCGCAATCCGCCATTTTCTTCACACGAGTCGAGAAGTTTCCAGAAATGAAAGAAAAGACGAAGAGCCCGCAATTCAACTGTTAGAGGTGGACTTTGTGGACTGCAAATAACAAAAAGAGTAAGTATTTGTGCTTTCTTTAATGTTAATTTACACTCATGCTCAGTATCGACTGTTTGTATTCATCAGTTCTCTCAGCACAGCATGTCTCAATTCAGTGAACTTTTAAGTTAACGTTAACTTACTTGCATACCATATACTCCGAAATATCGGTTTATTTCGAGTCTCGGGGACTGTTAGGAACGTCTAAAAGTGAATAATCATCTAAAATTGTGGATCACTAAAGTATTGGTTGCCAGACACCGAGCGGCTGTCGAGAAATGAGCAGAACGCGAAATCGTCTTGCAAGTTAACGTAATGTTTATATATATGTGTGTGTGTGTGTGTGTGTGCGTGCGTGCGTGCGTGTGTTCATGTTACGTTAAGTGACTTAATCGTGTTCTTAATCGGATCTCATCATTAGTTTTATAGAAAATATACACAGAAACACTGAATGACCAGTAATTTCCGAAGCCCCGCCGCCAGTCCATATTTGAGGGACTTATGTTTTTTAAACGCTCAGTTGTTAGTCTTTTAAATTAACACATAAAGCTACCAGATGTATGCTAACGTTAGGGGTGTTTTGAACACGTGCAAATGGTGTGTCTTGCATTGCAAACTTGCGCGCTGATCTTGTAATGTCAGAACATTCTGTAGTTTAATAATCACATGATTAAACTTTTTTTGCATTTGTGTAAACTGTGAAGCCCTTAATAAAACCTATATTTACAGTGTTGCTCAATTGTATATTGCCAGCAACATCATCACTATAATAATCAATGTATCTTTTTTGAAGGCCCAGATGGTCATCTCTCAAAGCTGATACCGTTATTCAGGTCAAAGCGTTATGATGACATTCCAGAAATGACTTCAATACTGGAGAGCCTTGATAAGGATGTGAGTAAATCTATTTTAAGCAGTCTTACTCCCCTCAAAATGACAATTCTGTGATCATTTACTCACTTTCATGTTTGTCCAAACCTCTATGACCTTTTTTATTCTATAGATCATAAAACTAGTGATAGTGAAATATTTTCTTACAAAAACAGATCCAAGATCCTGCAGAGATTAGCTTTAACCCCAATTAAAGACACCTAAACCAGCTAATCCAGGTGTTCAGTATCACAATAAACTTTCCGGCAATATGTTGAATCAGGTTGGAGTTAAACTCTGCAATACATTATTGGCCCTCCAGAAGCAGGATTAGACACCTCTTAGGTGGCATAAGAATGTTAGATCAACTATTAAATCTTATTTTGGTGCTGAACAAAAAAGGTAACAAACAACTGTTGTTGCATCACATCACTGGTTATTTATGTACAACAGAAGTGCACAAGTGTAAATGTGCAAATTTTAAATTTATGCTTTTTGGAAAAAATAAAACGAATAAAAATCAGGATTTAAGGAACCATTCTATATTTTACAGAAAACAAACCAAATGATGAGGACTGCAGCATTGCTGGGCCTGCCGTGGTACATGCGAGAAACTCCTTCAAAATTCATGAAGATTTGCGAGGTAAAATGAAACGTATAAGGGAAAATTGGACATTAGATCTCTTAATTTGCAGGGGTCTGAGAACCTTATTTGTGTAATTGCTTGTAAGTAATTGTAACTTGTTTTGTTTACATTCTATAAAGCCCAGTGACCGTGAAGATGTGATCAAGGGTGTGGTGATTGGAATTCTAGTAGTTGTGGAAAATGTGATGGAACCTCTCCCCTCGTTCCACAATGACGTTGCCCTGGTGATTGAGGAACAAGTGATAATGCGTCACCTGAGTGATATACCCAATGCTTTTCTGAACCTGATGGGCCTGGTGTATGCATTAAACCTTAACTACCCAAAGGAACTAAAATTCACTTGTGAAGTGATACAGCACCTGTTTATCGGACTTGGGTCAGACTCATGCACCGCAAGAGTTCACTCTTTGAAGAACAAGTTGCTGCGATAAGGCAGAAAACGAAATCTTCGGTTGTACTGTTTTAAGATTATTTTCGTTTTAGATCTCATTGTGAATAGTTCACCTTTAAAAATAAATTTCTGTCATCGTTTACTCACCCTCTTGTCATTTTAAACCTATATGACTTCTTCCGCAGAACACAAAAAAATATATTTTGATGACTGTTGTTGACAGCCCTCCTATTCTCTTGCATTGGTTACAATAGAAGTGAATAGAGTGCTGTCCCTTCTATTGTGGTTCACTTCTATTGTAACCAAGGCAAGAGAATGGGGGTCTGTCAACAACATTCTTTACCAAAGTTTTTCTAAATAAATTTTGTGTTCTGCAGAAGTCATACAGATTTGTAATGACAAGAGGGCATGTAAATAATGACAGAGAAATGATTTTCATTATAAAGGTGAACTACTGAATTTTTTTCTTACCTTTTCCTGCTTCATCTTTCCTTGTCATGTTTCCACGAAATTGAAGACACAGTTAACTGTCCAGTTTTAACAGCTTATTGTGAGTTCTTCATGTACTCAAAATGTCTGATAAAGGCAAAATAGTACAATATCTCTTGTCATTAAGATGGCTTTGTGCATGCATGGAGACATTTTTATTTAGCTGTTTTGGCTCTAAGAGGAATCTGTGCATAGAGAAAATTGCATGTGTTTGTGTAAGCTGTTTTTGTATGAGTATTTTTTCTTGTTTCTATATCTTTGGTTACATTGTATCTTGTTTAAAAAATAAATGCTAAGAGTGTCAATTTGGCTGTTGTGTTGATTTCTTAAAAAATCTGGTTCCAGATAAATAGCCTGAACTTCTCATCAAAGCAATTAAGTCCAGTAAACTAAAATAGTTAAGTTATGGTGTAGAAGACAAATTACTATTTTATGTCAATAAGACTTTGTTCGTGGTTGTGTGAACCTGAAAAATTAAGTTAAAATAATGTTTTTTTAGTTGACTTCACTAAAAATTCTAAATGCTCATTAATTGATACAGTATGTTGGCTCAATTAACTGCAAGTTATTTCAACTACTACATATAAGTCAAGAGAACTTAACACCTAATGTTTGCCAAACTTGACTAAGTCAATGCAACAAGATGACTTGACTAAGTCAAGTTGGGTCAACAAATCATTTTTTACAGTGTAGGGTTAGTTGTAACCCTGTTTACAATGTGACTTTTTCAAAGCTCTCACTAAATCCTTGGTGTTTCGAGTCAGATCTGTGGGTGTGGCTTGTTGGTTTTGACTAAATCCTTGCTCTTTCGAGTCTTATGAAACCCTAACTTGCCAAAAAACACGGCTGCGTAATGACGTCAGACTCGAAACACCAAGGATTTAGTGAGAGCTGTTGCTAGAAGTGACTGACATATGGTGCTATGTTTTCGGCAACCCGACAGTGATTAATATAATATTAAGTTGGATTTGGGGACTTACACACTGAAAATAAAAAAGTTAAACATATGCTGAAGAAATTTACTGTGATGCTGCCAAAACACTCGTTGTCCAATATCTCCATATAAACAACCAAAACTTATCAAATATATTCACAGATGACCGTAAAGACCGAAAACACAAATCGATTAACAAATCACGTTAATGGTGCCCCAGAAATTTCAGTTGCTACATTCATCCAATAACTTTTTTTGGATCAACTTGAGTGTAATTCATGACAGAATTTTCATTTTTGGGTGAACCATACCTTAAAGATTAGAAAAACCACAATCTATGCTTTACAAGTCACTTCAACTTAAATGTTGCCCATCTCTTTACATTACTTTACAGCAACTCATCAAAATATGTTAAGTTACAGCAACTTAAACAAAAATGTAATTGTACCCAATTTAGAGAATATGAAATACATAAAAACCTCTCGTAGTGTGTTTAAATCAATTCATCTGCCTTGATTATGTTCAACTAATAACAAATATTTTGTTTTTTTGTTATAAGGTAAACAAAACAATTTATATAGTGAGAACTTATGATTTAGATTTACCTGTAGTCAAAAAAGTGCTTGCCGTAAAATTTTAAGCTGCCTTAATACAAATGATGTTGTAAAAGTATACAGCTTTTACATATGCAATAGGAATGTGCCTCTATGCGTCTTGAGATGAAATGAAGATGAGGAAATGGAGATACATTTGTATTGAAATCTCCACCTTCTAGACTCAATAATACCTTTAACCCACATCTGGTTTCATTTTCGTGACAACGACCACTAGAAGAGGCAGGTAAACCTAAGCAAACATGGCGAAGACCCTGAAGGATCATCTAATCGACACCTTTGACGATCTGAGTCAGGATAGTTTTAAACAATTCACAAGAAAGCTGTGCGATAGGTTTGAACAACTGCGCGTCCGCCGAGGTGTCATCGAAAAGATTAAAGACTCGCTGGATCTGGCAGATGTGATGGTGGACACGTTCACATCAAACGAAGCTGTGACAGTAACACTCGAAATTTTACGAGATATTTGGTGTACCAAACAAGCAGAAAATCTGAAAACGGCCACAAGACCGAGTAAGTAAAATTGCAAGGCAAATTCAAATGCGCATCGAGTAGATTACAGGGGAAAGGTTGTGAACGAACAAATGTAATGTAAATGTTTGCAACGTAAAAGTGAATAAAGTCCGAGAAGTTATTTTTCCGTAAATGCTAAAAAAAAGAAGTTGACATTATCCTATAATAAACGCCATATAGGCCTTGCATTAGCAAATTATCGATTATGTTGGTGAATTTATCAGAGATTTTCCAACTCCATAGTTTTATAGAGCATCCATGGGCGCAGTAAAGGGGTGGTAGGTTAGGACGATTCTAAGGGCCCAGGCTGATTTAGGGCCCAGAAGAGCAGACCCCCTTTTTATTTTCCTATTTCTTTTCTCTTTTTTATACATACATTAAATGTGCTAGGGCCCCTCGTGCACTAAATGTGTATTTTGTCCGTTTTGACCATAGATTTAATATTAAAAAAACAAATAATGTATTTACTGTTTCAGTCACACCCCTCCCTGCTCCCTCTCACAATGGTTCATTCCACCTGTGCTGTCCGAGCTACGATCGCTAGTGTAGCGTCTCTTGCTTATTGGACTTGCTATGATGCAGCGCAGACAGTGACACACGCAGGCACGTCACATCAAAAGTCAGGGCATCAAAAACGGAAAGAAAAGAAGGAAAGAGAAGACAGAGAACGCCAAAGTCGACAGTATGTCACACAGTTTTTCAAAAAGAAAGGTAGCTTGCCCTATTCCAAAACGTATTTTTGTTGCTACATGACCTGCTTTTATCTAGCTAGCTTAGTAAAATAATTACTGAATTATGATTTACATCCAACAATAATAACATCTCTGCTGTCTCCGGGACGGGTTATCATGTCTCGTAGACACAGATTCAGCGGCTGCTGCACACCCACGTCCTCCTTACCCCACGTCCCCCGTCCCCGTCTCAGCCGAACAAGGTGAGCCTGAGCGCGAAACTTCGCGAAGATTGAAGCCTCTAAACACGTCTTATCTACTGTGTTCGCCACATGATGATAACTTTGCAAAACAAAAAGTAATCTACACGCTTCAAAAATTACAAAAATCAGTTTGCCTGTCGTGTGTGTCGTGTGTTCTGTGAAGTGACAGTGCTGCTGCTACGATCGATGCTGTCAAACTTGACGTTCTTAATATGAATAAAATGTCCCAGGAAAAAATAATATAAAATTGAATAAAACGTGTCTGTAGTAACCATTGGCTATGAGGAGTTTACAAAATAGATATTTACATTTTTATATGTCAATATAAATGTGTACATAATGTTCTCAAGTTCAAGTTCAAGTGTGCTTTATTGTCAATTCTTCCACATGTACAGTACATACATACAGAGAATCGAAATTGCGTTACTCTCAGACCCTTGGTGCATACAAATAACATTAAACATTAAACACTGACAGTAGACGTTGAAATATAGATAAATACGATTTTAACCATATGTACATACAAACTATATGGATATACAAATGAGGACATTTTAGAACAATAAAGAAAAAAATAAAGAGAGATAAAGTGACAATAGGCACATGGCAGATAAAGTGCAAACCAGTTAAATAAAACAATACTGTGCAGATGTGAGTAGTGCAAGAAAAAAAGAACAGTCTTTTATCAAACTGTCAGAAGAGGTAGATTTCAGACAATGCTGGATGAGGTAGAGATCATTGCTGCAGTGACGCACAAAGTGACTGGTGCGGGTCACAGATTGTAAAGGGGGGGGGGATCGTAGTGTCAGAGTTCAGTGTTGCTTGGGGTTAAAGAGGGGAGGGGGGGCAAGGACGGGAGGGAGTTCAGCTTCCTGACAGCCTGATGGATGAAGCTGTCCTTCAGTCTGCTGGTCCTCGCCTGGAGACTCCGCAGTCTCCTCCCTGATGGCAGCAGACTGAAGAAGCTGTGTGTCGGGTGGGTGGGATCACCTGCAATGCTGAGGGCTTTGCGGGTGAGACGGGTGCTGTAGATGTCCTGGAGGGGGGGGAGAGAGACACCAACGATCTTCTCAGCTGCTCTCACTATCCGTTGAAGGGACTTGCGGCAGGAAGCATTGCAGGCGCCATACCACACAGTGATGCAGCTAGTCAGGATGCTCTCGATGGTGCCTCTGTAGAAAGTGCACATGATGGGGGTCGGGGCTCTGGCTCTTCTGAGTTCGCGGAGGAAGTAGAGACGTTGCTGTGCTTTCTTGGCCAGTGCTGCAGTGTTGTTAGTCCAGGAGAGGTCCTCTGTGATGTGCACACCCAGAAACTTAGTGCTGCTCGCTCTCTCCACAGTCGCACCGTTGATGGTCAGAGGAGCATGCTGTTGTGCTTGCAATTGCAATTGAGATAATAAATGTTCTCCCTTTTATGTAAACAAGTACATATTTCTATATTTTTTTCTTGTTTTTGTAGGCTTTGTACTCATCTTTAGACATTTGAACTATGCAATGTGCTAAGTATCTTTTTTTTAAGTATACAGGGCATGTTTATTGGGTTAAATTTTATCTGTAAAAAATGTAGGGGGCCCAGAAATTTTGGTTTCCATAGGGCCCAGAATTTCTGGCGGCACCCCTGAGAGCATCAAACGTGTTTAATTTATGAACTCAATTAATCTGATCACATTTCTGAAATATTGCAAATATGGCTTACACCATAACATCTGTGTAGTAATCGTAGCACCATGTTATCAACGTATTTTAGGCTACAATTTACATTTTTCTACATTTTGCAGACCTCAAATTTACTTTCAAGTCTTCAAAGTAAGCTTAGCAATGTTAAAAAATAAGAAGAAGAATCTAAAATGTCATTTAAATGTCGTTTAAATTAATTTTGAAAAGTGATGATCTAGAGTCTAGACTGATAAAAGAAATAAGGTCATTAAAGGCGTAAACAAAAGGCCTACATAAACCTGTGGATGTAAAATAGCTTTAATGGATTTGTTCGCCTGTCCTTGTACATTATGTAATCATTGTGATAAACTCTAAGACGAATAGCATAAAATAACAATAATAGCCTATTAAAGTCATTTTTGTATTTTCAGCTGGATACCGTGGGGCCGAGGTTTTGCCAAGAAGGTATAGTGCTCCATCTAAGGGTAAAATTAGTAACGTAAGAAAATGTAACAACTCTAAAAGGTCGGTGCCAACCGTATACATAATCCTCTTAATTAATGTGCTTGTGTGTGTGTGTGTGTGTGTGTGTGTGTAATCGATACAGAGGCTGGAAGAAAACGCTGCGCAATTATTTTTACTGCATAATACTGTGCTGTATCACGCGTCGTATTTACCACTTGATCCGAATCATACGTTTTTTTCTATTACATTTCGCATTTGTTTAGTGCCAGCTCGATGTTGTTGTAGTAAGGGTGTGGCGCAAAGTCAAGGCGCTGTAACAGGTTGGATAACTTACTATGGAAAGCCAGGAGGGTCAAAAACTATGACGCGGGATCCGTGCCAAAACCTAACGTCCGATCGACCGACCGACCTACTCTAATCGAACGTCTGACCATGGAAGGCCGTTTGATCAAAAATGTCTTTAGACGTAACGTGTACATACGTGAGACGCGTGGACGCGTTATTTCGCCTAAAAGGGGTAATTTCGTGAACATACGTATAGGTTTTAGCCAATGGCAAGCCACACATAACGGAAATATTTGCATAAAATAGCATTCTAAGTTTGAACTGGATTTTTGCAGGAGCGAAAACAATTGGGGACTGCAGTTTCGGCTGCCGTGACAGATCTCAGATCAGTGTTCAAATATGAATAGCCCAATTTGTTTGCTGTTAATGCAATACAGTTAGAGGCCTTAAAACTGTTGTTAGATACCTCTTTTGATGTTGGAACACGAATTTTGTAAATGTATCTTTTTTTGTTTTGTAAACTGATGTTGTGACATCAGATTGTGAATTCTTGTAAATAAACTGAATGTTGTCAATGTAAACGTTTCTACAAAAAATGTTGCTGATCAGTTATTAATTTTGTCATTTTATATACATCAGTATCACAAATCTATACTATCAAAAGTTGGGTTCACTTCGCAAAAATAGATTTGATTTTATTATCTTAAAGCAACAGTTCACCCAAAAATACAACTTCTGTCATCATTTATACACCCTCGAGTTGTTCCAAAGATATTTGGAAGAATGCTTGTAACCAAACAGTTCTTGGTCACCATTGACTATGGTGGGTAAAAATATAATGGTCAAAAGTACCCCAGAACCGTTTAATTTCCTACATTCTTCAAAATCTTCTTTTGAGCTTAACGGAACAAAGACATTTATAAAGCATTTTTTCCTACAATTGTAGTCAATGGTGGCTAACACCGTGTCTACACAGGACGCAACCGGCTCACACGACAAAAGGTTCCCTTCATAAAGTATTTACAAATGCCCTATAAAGCAGTTATAACTGCATAAAAAAAAGGGGGGTTCTAAAGAAATACCTGCCAAATAGTGATGCAAACCATGAAAGTGTGCCTTAATATAGTGGATTCGTGTGAACCATTTATTAATGTTGCATGTTTACAGGTTCATAACTCAACTTTACATTAAGGTGCATTTTCACAGGTTACTAATGTTCATACATCATTAATAAATGGTTCACACGAATCTAATATAATAAGGCATACTTTTAAGGTTTGCTAACATTTTTTAACTCTTAACATTTATAAGTTAGGTGTTTGAAATGATGAATGAATACTTCAAAAGCATCCACTTTTCTTTAAAGTTCAATTTCATGTCAATATGTCAATACTTCTAAATATATGATTCACATCATAGATGTAGCCTTGTGAGCAAGCATTCTGTTTCTACAATAAATAATAAATAAATGTTTTCTGGTTTTGATTAATAATTGGAAATGATTGAATCATTAATAAAACATCATAAACAAACAAGTTTACGACAACCTTTGTGCACTTAGTGTTAAAAAATGATCAAAAGTTTGATGAATTCATCTTGGTAAGCGAGGAAAAACGGCTTTGGATAAGCATCATGATCTGAAGGCATTCTGGAGGACACCGTAAGACATTCGGAATCGGAACACGTAAGCAACATAGTTTGAAAAGTGACATTAGATATAAAATATACAATAAATACATTTATTAAGCATTTATAATATGTGAGTTAAAAATGTCTCAGTATTTGGCAGGTATATCTTTAGTATCCTTTTTATTTACTCAGTTATAACTGCATTTGTAAATGACTTATTAATCATGAGTGAACACATTTACAAATGCTTTATAAAGGGAACCTTAATGTAAAGTGTTACCGAAATGCAGTTACAAACCATTATAATTGTACATTTTGTCCACACGTACAGTGTGTTAGAACTGTTTGGTTACAAGCATACTTCCAAATATCTTTCTCTGTGTTCATCAGAACAAAGAATTGTATATAGATTTGTAACAACTCGAGGGTGAGAAGCTAAATGATGACAGAATTTTCATTTTTGGGTGAACTGTTTCTTTAATCTTTTCATTGGAAGGTACATGCTTACAAGTTCAAAATTATTTTGTGCCCAATATTTCGATTATAAAACAGAAAATGTTGTTTACGTATCCTTTGTCGGCTGTCTCACGGCATACGTAACTATTTTAAGAGCACGTAATTCGTAAGAATTTCTACATTAATGGGTGTGGTTAGAGGAGCGGCTTTTATAATAACCGTACGTTTTTGGACACTTGACATGAAATCAAACGAATAAGCCATCTCGTAAGAGTTCTTGTGCACCAAAATGGTTCTTCTATGGCATCACTGTAAAGAAAATGTTTGCACATTTTTATTTAATTTTTTTAAAGTGAAGAACTCCTTGAATATTATTTAAAAAGCATCTCCTAAGTAACATATATCCTCGCAGGTATACAAATGTTTGACGTTATTTTAGTGTAACGTCATTGTGAAAAACACAAAGTTTCAACGATAATCACGTAACACATGAATGAACTCATAACGCACTCAAACAGGAAAAGGGCGGAATGCGCTTACAGGAGCCGTTACTTTCACTTCTTGAACACGTCAGAAAGTCAGTGAGCAACAGGCACTAGAGGAGGAAAGACCGCTCTAAGGAAACATGAAGAAAACCATTAAGGATCACCTGATCGACACTTTTGATGATCTGGGAAGCGATCAAAAGAAATTTAAACGCAAGTTGTGCGATCGAAAGCAAGAACCGCGCATCCGCAGAGCTACGATCGAGAAGACCGAAGACTCTCTGGATCTGGCAGATCTGATGATAACACATTTCACTTCGAACGGAGCTGTTGCAGTAACACTCGAGATTTTAGAAGCCATTGCGTTCAACGAACAAGCAGAGGAGCTGAGGGAGAAAACGAAACAAAGCAAGTTAAAAAAGTGTTAATAATTAACCAGGCAACACATCTGTGTGTATTATGTTACTTATTAACTCACTGTAGGTATAACTGATGTTAAAAATGAACCTTAATATAAATTGTAAAATCTTTCGATAGTGGAACAAGTTTCACTGTCGTTTTCTCTGTTATTATAACAGAAAACTTTCATTGTCGTGGGTTTAAATTATATTTTTGTTATAAGAGAAGATTAAAACAACTTGTTTGTGACAGCTGAATGTTACATTTTTGACAAACCAAACATGTCAGTCACAGTTGTTTAAAATATTTAAACAGTTATCAAAGTTTCATGATTAAAGTGTGGTTTATTATTCTAATACATTTTTTTTATGATTTGATTTCTGTAGGCACCCCAGTGGCCCAACCTGCAGAGGTCGACACAAAACCAGCACCAAGTGATCTGAAGACTGATGACTATCTGTCAGATGACTGTCCGGAACATTTTACCCCATGCAGCCCATCGTTTAAAGCCAACATTCTCAAAGAAAAGGGCGAGGAGGCAAGTATTTTATTTTCACCAATGCTGTAAGGAAAAACTATATTGTATTGTGTCAATAATACACCCCTATGGGTTTGTTTTTAGATTTACAAACAACTGGATAAGTCCAAAAGAAAACGTTTGGCCCTGGTTATTACCAACATAAACTTTAAGATGACGTCTATGAAGAGAAGAGGTGCGGAGAAAGATGAAGAGAACATGGAGTGCATGTTACGGCAGCTGGATTATGACATTGTGAAACATAGAGATCTTTCTGGAAAAGTGCGTTAGTAACATTTATTAAAGGAGAAATTGCTCATTTTACAGCTAAAATATTTGTGTCTGTTCTGTACATATCACGTCATTTTTGGTGTTTGGTCTCCTTTATGTAACAATGTGCATTTGATTTGGCAGCAAATGGATGAAGCCATCAAGAACTTTGCTCAACGAGATGAACATAAGAATTCAGACAGCACCTTTGTGGTTATAATGTCCCATGGACTGCTGGGTGCTATTTTAGGCATCAATTATGATGAGAAAAACAATGACATCTTCTCTATTGATAATATCTACAACCATCTGAACTCAGTGAATTGTCCAGCTCTGCTTGATAAACCAAAGGTTATTCTTATCCAAGCCTGCAGGGGAGGTACTTCAATGATTCAAAATACAGACAATTGACATCATACAATCAGTATTTGTTCACTTAATCTTATTTCACGTTTGCTGCTGATTTTCAGAGGAACATGGACGTGTGTGGAATGATGGCGTTCCTCAGGTGCCAATGGGAATGGAGGCAGATGACTTTGTGCACAAAGAGAAAGATTTCATCTCACTGTTGTCCTGCACCCCCGGTGAGCATTTAGAGACACACCGATCATTTCAAATCAGAATCCTGAGATCAGTTGATGTTTAAGTCATGTCTGAATTCTTTACAGAAACCAAATCCTACAGGCACGTTGAGTTTGGAACATTTTACGTCCGGAGCATACTGAAGGTGTTTAGGAAAGTTGCACATGAGGACCACATCGAGGAATTGTTCAGGAAGGTAAATCAAATGCTGCTGCAACTTGAACAAAGTCTGTGAATTATTGTTACAGATGAATCACGATAATATTCTCTTTTTGCAGGTTATGAGATGCTTTGAGAGTGATAAAAGTATGGGGGTCTACAAACAAATGGTGTGTAAAGACAGAGCAACACTGACCAAGCTCTTCTACCTTTTCCCTGGACTCTGAAGGCACACTTCAGTCCTCTGTGAATTATAGGTGGCATACGGAGATTTTGTCTGTAAACATCCTGCCTGAACATGCTTAAATAACATTCCTGTTGTGGCTGAAAAAACTGGTTCTTTTACAAACAAGAAAAAACAAATCGATGATTACTCTGTCCAGATTGTAAACAGGGCTGTTTGTATGTTGCCAACATATGATTGTCATATTATTTGATCAGTATGATTAAAATGTTTCTATTAAATTGATACAATTTTCACATTAGTAGTGCATTTACTTGACTGAAATGTCTGATGGTTATGTTGTACTTAAAGGCATTCCTCACATCAACCATGTTTGCAAGTAAAATTGGAAATAGCCAAACAGAAACATGCAGTATGGTTACATTATAAACAGAATAAAGAGTTGTCCCAGGTAGATGGGAACAACTTTTGTTTAAAGATGCCTCCTGAAAGCATGAACGAGTGAAACAAACACTTTGTACCAAAAAAAGGACAAACAATTGAGTTATGTTGAAAAGATGCTGAAGATGTCTTTGAATCAGAATGCAAGGACACGTTGCATGTTCCATGTTTGTTTTCGAAATATATACTGGACTGTATTGTCCTCATTTCGGTCCTATTCCTGTGAAGTATGACTTGAGGTTCAACCTGACTGTTGCCTCCAGGCGTAAAAATGGTCTTTGTGCTGTAGCTCTTTGTGGGTTTTCTTGTTCAACTTGTTTGCCTGAGTTGAAGGTGAAGGTAAAATCTGTCATTCTATTTATTTACTCACTCTAAACCTGTATGACTGAGTGACTTCAGAACACAGAACAATATTTTGAAGAATGTTGGTAACCAAACAACATTAATTTTGTGTTTCACTGAAGAAAGAGTCATACGCTGGTTTTTTAACAACGTGAGGGTGAATAAATGATGACAGATTTGTATCCTTTTATCACTATTCCTCCGTAAAATAAGTGAATGTAACTATTTTGAAATTCTAAAATGTATTAGTTCTCACCACAAAAAATATACAGTTTGCTCCTTTATTGCTTTCTTTGTTTAAAGAAGATTAATGGGACATCTTGTACCACAGCGTTTATGGAAAGTGTTGAGATAAATCTGGTAACAATTTTAAGTGGATTCCAAAACTTAATCTAGGGGAAGGGAGCACAACGTCAGAGTTTTTGGTTTTAGATCAATCACTCCAAAAATACTTGTAACATTCACATCTCTGTTTGGGTGGGGTTTGTTGTAACAGACAGAGAGTTAGCTGTAAACACTTGCTATAAAATTCAGTTTGAACACAAATAACTCAATATTATTCTATCTATGAATTTGGATATTGTTTGTACATCTGTCTATAATCGATAGATATTAAGATTAAATAAGGGTGGATTTGGTGACTTGCACACATACAGTCACCTAAAGGATCATTAGGAACACCATACTAATACTGTGTTTGACCCCCTTTCGCCTTCAGAACTGCCTTAATTCTACGTGGCATTGATTCAACAAGGTGCTGAAAGCATTCTTTAGAAATGTTGGCCCATATTGATAGGATAGCATCTTGCAGTTGAAGGAGATTTGTGGGATGCACGAAGCTCCCGTTCCACCACATCCCAAAGATGCTCTATTGGGTTGAGATCTGGTGACTGTGGGGGCCATTTTAGTACAGTGAACTCATTGTCATGTTCAAGAAACCAATTTGAAATGATTCGAGCTTTGTCACATGGTGCATTATCCTGCTGGAAGTAGCCATCATAGGATGGGTACATGGTGGTCATAAAGGGATGGACATGGTCAGAAACAATGCTCAGGTAGGCCGTGGCATTTAAACGATGCCCAATTGGCACTAAGGGGCCTAAAGTGTGCCAAGAAAACATCCCCCACACCATTAAACCACCAACATAATTGCATTAATGAGAAATTGAACAGGTGTTCCTAATAATCCTTTAGGTGAGTGTATGATGAAGAAATTTACTTTGATGCTGCCAAAACACTCTTTGTCCCATATCTCCATAAAAACACGCCACAACGTATAATATATTCACAGATGACAGTCATCTGGCAATGAGAGATAAAGACAAATCGCTCAACCCACCCTGTGTACCTACGAAAAACATCTGTGTTAATGGTGCCCCAGAAATATCAGTTGCTAACATTCTTCCAAATATCATTCTTTAGAACAACTTGAGTGTGAGTAATTTATGACAGCATTTTCATTTTAGGGTGAACTGTCCCTTTATGGTTTGAAAAAGTACAATCTATGTGGCTTTTTAAGTCACTTCTTAAATGTTGCCCATGTCTTTACATTACTTTACAGCAACTCATCAAAATATGTTAAGTTACATCAACTTAAACAAAAATGTAATTATACCTAACTTAGGCCAGCAAAAAACGACAATATAAAATAATAAAATATATATAACAAAGCTCCAGTAGTGTGTTTCAATAATCAAACAAATGTATGTTCAAATATTAATTTATGTTGTGAAAACGTATGATTTTGAGTTACCTGTAATAAAAAGGGGCTTGCCTTACAATTTTAAGTTGCCTTAATATAAATTATGTTGTAAAAGTAGTACAGCTTTTACAAATGCAATAGCAATGGGGCATCTGTGCGTCTTGTACAAGATCGCAGAAGGGAAGTGATATGCACATTTGTGTTTTAGTCTCCACCTCCTAAACTCCATACCTTCAAGCCACATCTGGTTTCATTCTCGTGACAACGACCACTAGAGGCAGGTAAACCTAAGCAAACATGGAGAAGACCCTGAAGGATCACCTAATCGACGCCTTTGACGATCTGAGTCAGGATAGTTTAAAAAAGTTCAAAAGAAAGTTGTGTGATAGGAGTCAAGAACCGCGCGTCCGCCGAGGTGCCATCGAAAAGATTAAAGACTCGCTGGATCTGGCAGATGTGATGGTGGACACGTTCACGTCGAACGGAGCTGTGACAGTAACAATCGAAATTTTGCAAGCTATTGGGAGTAACCAACAAGCGGAAGATCTGAATAAGGCCACGGGACAGAGTAAGAAACACTGCAAGGCAAATGCGCATTGAGTAACATTACAGGGTAAATGTAGTGAACGAACAAATGTAATGTAAATGTTTGCAGCGTAAAAGTGAACAAAGTCCTAAAATACGGAAGTTATTTTCCCGTGCATGCTAAAAGAGTTTGACCTTAGCCTAATATAAACGCCGATTGGGACTTAATGCAAATGATCAATTATGTTGATTCATTTATCAGAGATTTGGGTGGGCCCGCTCCAAATCCATAGTTTTATAGAGCATCAAACCACGCGTTTAATTTATGAACTCAACTAATCTGATCACATTTCTGAAATATTGCATACACTATTACATCTGTGTTATAATCGTAGCATCGTGTTTTCAACGTACTTTAGGCTCCAATTGACATTCTGTACATTTTGCAGATCTCAACAGAAATTTACTTTCGATTTCGGCCAAGTCTTCAAACTCATTTTATAGCGATGTTATATAATGAGAATAATCTTAACCAGGACGTAAATGTCATTTCAATGAATGTTGAATAGTGATGGTCTAAACTGAAAAACAACTTAACCCATTTTTAGGAGCCTATCATAATATGGCCATTAAAGAAGTTCACAAAAGGCCTACATAAACCTTTGGATGTAAAATAGCTTTAATGGATTTGTTCGCCTGTCCTTGTACATTATGTTATAAATGTGATCAACTCTAAGATTAATAGCACAACATAACAATAATAGCGTATTAAAGTCAATTTTGTTTTTTCAGCTGGAGCCCGAGGCAGCGCCGAGGTTACGCCAGGAAGCTCTAGTGCGCCATCTAACGGTACAAATAGTACTGGAAAAAACTTGAAGAACTCTTCACTTTGGAAGAGAATGAGTGAACATTTACAATACATGATTACAAATGTAATCCTGCCTGTGAAAACCTAGCAAATTTGTTGGTGATTTACTGTTTTCTGCATAAAATCATCCTACATAATGTAAACACGAAAATAAAAACTATCTTTAATATTGACTGAAGATGGCCATGTCAAAGATTGAACTCAAAGTGAAATTAATGACTTAAATCAATCTTCAAAGGTCAATTAGATTGTGAGACTTTAGCCTGGTTTTCACAGACTGGGTCACACGTAATCCAGGCAAATAAAGCAATCTGACTATATGCCATATTCATTTCTTCATAGGTAAACATTTCATCGATACACATCGAGTAGAGCTGATAAAACGAGTTACTAACGTAGATGCCATCCTGGATGAACTTTTTCAGAATGAGATCATCAGTCACGACGAATATCAAGAAATCCGCTCTAAAAACACCTCAACACAGAAGATGAGAGATTTACTTCTAGGTCCAATGCATTCTGCTGGAAATGCAGGAAAAGATGCTTTATATGAGGCTCTTATGAAGATACATCGTCTGTTAATGAAAGATCTTGGAGCTCAATGAAATACAAATGAATATCCTGTCAGCCTGAATATTCTTTTATTGATACGTTTTTATTCTTGTTTTAAGAGATACATTACGCAAACAAGTCATTTATCATTTAAATCAACAATTGTAAACAAAAGCTGTGGTAAATGGTACCTACCATATATTTGGTAGGTTTACCTATATATATGGTCAGCCTACCAAGTAAATGTAATAAATTGTCGTCTTTTTAAAACGTTTTATAACACAGGACAATGGCCATGATCCTAACAATATTGTCTTAGCTTTGTATTTTGATTTTTATTGATAATCAATAAACAAGCTTACCAAGAAAGCCTCATGTTTTCTATTCTTCTATTACAAATCATTTTAGTTTCTGCAGAATTACAAAAGTATTTGTTGCAAGTTGCTCAAAGTTGTAGATCTCTGATACTGGAGTCAAGGTAACATTGGGTTAATAAATGTAAAATTCTGTAGAAATGTCTCTAAATTTGTGTATATTATCTGCAGTCCATCGGTTCATCTTCATCATCAGTAAAACTACTGCAACTCAGACAGGCGACTGTAAATTGTACTGACCAATATTGCAGTTATTCCAGATGCACCCCATCACAAGAGTCCTTTGAGTCAATGAGGCTAAAAAAACAAAAGATTAAAAAAGCAGGTTTTAAAATGTAATTTACCAGACCGACATGAAATAATGTACAAATACAAAGACCCTCACTTTTTTTTGGCACGTGCAGCTTTTTTGGCCTCTCGATCTTCATTCTCATCATAGATCTTCTTATAGCAGTAAATCAACACAACGATCATCCACAACTGCAGGACTACGATCACCACATACATCATAATCTCAGAAATAACAGATGTCAGCTCGGGGTTGGCTGGGGGGCAACAAATGGAAGCATTGTTTGTATGCATTTCCTTGTATCCAAAGCAACCTGAATCAGTATGTGTGTTTCCTGGGGTTTAAAGCCACAACCTTTGCATTACGCAATGCTCTAACAATTAAATTCAGATATGGAGTTAGCAGAAATGTATCATTGGTGATTGGGTGTATTACGAGATTGATAATCATCTTACCCTTCTTCCACAACGGTGAGTTCTATTTCTTTGATTATTGTCACATGTTTTTCACCTGGAGGAAGGTGCAGCGTGCGGTGGAAGGTGCAGCGGTAGGTACCGGTGTCATTATATGTGACGTTGTGAATGAAGATCGCTCCGATCTGCACATCCTTGGTTCCCATCGTCCCGTGCCACTGTAGTCTTCCTTTAAACTTTTCATGAAGAACAGTAGGCAAAGGATATTCATACTGGAAGATCTGAAAGACAAAATAAATGATTGAAAGTGGATTAATGTGATCTTCCAATAAATGATTATGGATCTATGAATTCCAGTTACACCAAACATTGACAGTTTTATGCTTTGTTTAATGGACATTCTGTGGGTCAAGCTGACAGGACAGGTCTGCCGATCCCCAAAATCACCATACTTACATGGATAAAGTCCTCCTTTTCAGCTGGTTTGTAGTGCCAGTCCACAATAGCAGAACCAGCCACCTCTTCTCTCCTTTTGCAAGATATGCAACCCAACTCAAAACTCCCTCCAGCCACGGCCTCTGTCATGGAGTCCACTTCGGCACATCCAGTTTGGCCCTGTGGCACTAAATAATAAAAAAAGCTAAAGTAGAACGTCTAATAAGCAAGAACTTATTTGGCTCAGATGAAATAGAGAAATGGAAGTGATAAACAGAGAATAGGCCTATACCTAACAGGGAGGAGAAGTGACTGTCAAAACATACTACACGATTTAATATCACATTTGAATGCATTTAACAAATGATGTTATTAATGAGTCCTGAACAATAAATGATGATAAACATCGTTTTATTTATAGAATAATCTTTTCACGATTGATTTTAGTATCTCTGTAGCATACAGAGTTGAAAGTAAATGTCCATAACTTACCTTGGATAATAAAAAAAAATGCTGAGAACAAACAATGAAATAAATCGCAGTGACATATCGACACTTCAAACAATCAAAATGGTGAGTCCAATGTTTTCCTTTGTTATTATCATAGATTCTTAACCATAACTGCACCAAAACCGTCCCATTTCGTCTTGTTGCGGCTCCAAAACAGATGACTTTTGCGCGCTTTCAATCAGTTGCGAAACTTCCCAATTCTGCTGCCTTCAAATACTTGAAAAGAAACGCGTTCAAAGTTTTAAAGTAATATTCCGTCTGGCTTAATTCAGTATGTGTCTTTCAGCATAGACTTGGCGTTTAGGAGAGCTAAGTATAGACCGTGTCAATCCTTGTGCTTGTCATTCAATACGCAATCCGAGAAGTGAGATTGGCACGAGCGACGTCAATTGCTCCGGTCAGCTACACCCGACTTTGTCAAAATCCTCAGATGTTGCATTTGCCGCTAAACACTGAGCATACAATGTATTAAAACAAACCGGACTGACTTCTTCATATATCCTACCGAGACATTACAAGGACCAGCAGCAGGGTTTTGTTCAGAAATATTGCGCAATACAAAGTAGTCCAATACATTTGTAATATAAAATTAGCCTATAATATGGTACTTGTAAATGTATAATTTAATTTAAGATCCGTCCAAAAAATCTCGGGTCTGTGCTTGAAAAATCACATTTTGCATAACTAACCCCTCCTTTGTATGCGTGACAATGCCTTCACAATAATGTTCAACATACTTGTTCATTATAGCAACTTTTCTCATATACCATAAGCAGGAAATTCATTCTGCAAATATTTGTTAGGATATACGAGTAAGATTTTAATGATGTATTTTTTTAAATAAGTGTTGTCATTTGATGTGAGCACGAGGCTCAATATGCAAAGAGATTTGTTTGAATCATATTTTACTGGCAAATTAGTCTAGGGTAAATAACAATGGAGTATACATCATTGATGCAAAAGCCTGCGCAAGACCTTTAAAGACTTTCAACTGCAGAACTGGCCATTGGTCAAAACTGGTTTCCTTTCAAATGTTAAAATTACTTTGAATCCTATATTCTTTATATTTCTCATGCTGAAACACCTGAATTAATGTGGAAATATATGATACATAATTATAATATAAAATGTTAAATCAATGACAAAAAAATGGAAACTACAAAAATATGTTTACAATATTATTTGTATTAATACATTATCAATATGCTTTTTTTATTTGGCTACTTTACGTAAATATTTTATAAACGTTTTGCAATAGACCTATGTAGCTGTGGTTTTAACAAAAAATGTGTTTGGATGTTTTGCTTTGGCTTCTTATCACATCATCTCCTTTTATTTTCTCTACAAGATACTGACGCTCATTGTCAGTTTACTTAGTCTTGAACACAAGGCCTTTTCAATACATGACGAACAAGGTTAATAAAATACTCCCTAATGGAAAAAAATCTAATTTGTCTTCTTATACGAAAATGCTTTTCAACTCTTTAGCACAAGATGCAAGCAGCAGGCGTCAAATTCCCAATTTAACACTGTCAGTGTACAGTGCACGTTTTCCCCACACTCACCGTGCTCGTTTTGTCAGCTAGTGTACTATTTACATTATTTACAACATTTAGTTAAATGTATTTACACTGACTCGTGTCACGCCAGATTGCGTCAAAGGTTTACAGAGTACCTGATAAACTGACCGGGCAAGTTGTTTGGCTTCCCTGAACGTCAGACCACCCGCCCCAGGCACAACAGGGTCCACGTGGTCCTTGCGCAAGGCGTCCCGCTCAGTTGTCTTGTCGACACCCACAAACTGGTGAACTTTTATATTTAGCGCTGATCGAGTTTCCAGATACCAAGTCAGTGCCAGCAGGCGTTCAGCAACACAACGCCATGGAATCCCTCCAGTCGACTAGAGCAAAACAACTCATAAACTTTTAGCCACGAGAGAGAGAGAGAGAGAGAGAGAGAGAGAGAGAGAGAGCAAGTGGGTGAAACGCTAAAAACGTCGAGGTGAGTCAAAGTTGTTTCATTGACAGAAAACACGATCCAAAACTGTATAAAAAGAATCTACAGAACCAAAGTATAACATATTTGGTTATATACCTACATAATGTAGCCTAACAGTTACAATATACGCTTGCCTCGATAAGTCTGCGTGTATTTACCTTAACCAGCGGCATGTAACCGTAAAGTTGATGTAAACATTAATTTTACATGGTGTCTTGAGGGAAAGATTGAGAGTTTAGGAGATTATTTGTCCAGACAAATGTAATCAGTTATGGCTATGGGATGACAACACGCATCAGAAATTATTTTTCTAATTATAGTCCTAAAATAAGTTTCCGCATTTATGTCTGTTTTTTCTTTTGCCCTGAAAGCAAGGTGACCCTATTTCTGTCGAGAGGCATCAGCCCCTCCGAAAAGGACTACATCTCAAATATTTGCAAAATGATAGTTAAAATTGTTGATTCCACCATTCAAGGTAAGCAGCATGATATAATGTTAACACGCACTTTACACTTACAATTATTTTATTGATCATTTTTGCTAAATGTTCAAACGGTCTTTGCTGGACTCCCATGTGATTATGGTATTCCTCCTTAATTGTGAGTTAAACGCGCTACACTTAATGTCCTCCAGAGGTCGCCATAGGCAAATATATATTTGAAATGCCTAAAACAAGAAAGTAACATTTTTTGATACATGTATTATTTAACAGGGATTCAATATACTGTAGACTAGACTTGGCCCACGTTGATCTTCATTAACTTATTGAAGTTATGCATTTCGATTTGGTTGAATTACGTTTTTAAATATCTGTTATATATACTTCTCTTAAAAAGGTAAGGTAGCGTTCAATGGTCGAATAAATTAATGCTTAAAATAAATATATATGTAAAAATAAAAAGGCATTTTGTACAAGCCTGTTATTATACGATAACACCCCGTTATATTTTGTGGCTGCGGAGTGCGGACGATGAAGAGCAGCCTATGAAGGATTCACTCTCGACTGTACCATAAAGTGCGTCAAGAAGGGGTGCGTGTAATCGAGAATAGTGTCATAAAATCTTCTTTCCCGATTTTATCCCGTTGAAAAATAAAACGATTAACTTGATAAATTATAGAAACTCGATGCTTTCGTTTTTGAGGTCAGTGAGTTTTCATATACTTGTGTTGGCGTCTTTATGTACTCTACCGTCTCATTGGAAGCTGGTCTGGTGCGATCTTACTATCTCTTCGCAGCATTTAAAGTTAGGAAAAATGAGTCAACTTAAAATGTAACTGCTGCATTGTTTATGAAGGCACATTTTTCAAAGATCAAACTATGAGCTCTTCGAGTAGTCCAGCGATTGGGATTCTGAGCGATGGACAAGCGAAATCAAGAATAAGAGAAAGTAAACAGAGGACCGTTTCCCCACCGGTATAGTTAGCATGCTAGCCAACTAGTTCGACTGCCTGAATTCAGCTGACCGCCTATCAATAGCCTAGTGATGATTTATTTACCGGAGTTTGATTTCCGCGTATGTTAACTTAGCTAACTGCCCTAAATCGATATAAATAACCAAAGATAGAAGACACATTTGAAAACTGGCGGCGAAAGGTAGTTTATTGTTAGCTTGCCGGCTAATTAGGGGTGCAGATGTGTTCCTGTGAGAAAGTGGATTTTAACATCACCCCACGCACCGTCACCCGACTGATGTATGAGGCCGAACAAGATAAAAATAACGGGGGACAGTCGTCCAATGGGAGGTAAGAATTTAAATATATATATATATAATTAGATATATCTGCCTGATGAATGTTACTTATTTATTTTTGCGTGGCTGGGTCCTAAATTATTCTTAACCATGTACTGTTGACTTTGTTTGGGGACTTTGATTGTGGGACACCCCAATGTCACCCTTGTCCTTGACACTGGATTTTATGATCATGAGCTTCAGGAAGATCTCTTATAGCATAGACTTACGTGAGAAAGTGAGATCATTTGTATCTGGTTGACAGAGCCTTTATGTATGACTGGTGTTAGTAAAATCATTGTTTATATTTCACAGTGTCGCGTTTAATGGTGCAGACAAGGTCAGAGGCCAGTGTTTTAATAGCTTGAGATAGATTTGTGCAAACAAAACCTAGACGTGATTGAGCTTGTTCAAACATGCAAGTAAATAAAGTGGAATTTCTTGCTCCTTTCATTGATAAACTGCCGTTAATCCTGTTCTGAAACTTTGACATGACTCGCCTATGAGTTTCATCAGTGACACGCGTCCAATAAATGTATATGGAAATGTTTTATTAGTCTGACATAAATCAGGAACTTGAACAGAATTTCTATTTTCTACATGGTTCACTCTGCTGATTTGGCCATTTGTCTTTAGGCATAATTTCTATAAAATGAAACAATCAGATAATTTACTACTTTTAATTTTTTTTATTAGTTCAAGTAAAACACGCTTATGATAACTCGTGTGAATTATTTGAATTTAAGTTAAGTTCAGAATGGTATGGTTACTCTGAAAGAAAGTAATGAATAATGAGGACACATTGAAGACACTTGTGTGTTTGGGGTTGATTGTTTCAGTTAAGCTCACCAGCTTGTGGCACCACTGCAATGGAAAAAAAAAAACTTACCAGTTGCTTTTAAAGGAAGCAGAACGCAATTGTTTCACCATTTTCTATACCCAGAATAACCGATAAAATTGACGTGCATAAATGTTACAAATAAAAACAAGCTGAGGGTCTGGTGAGATGGGCTCGGCTTTAAACATTTCAACAGGTTTCCTATTGCATGAGGGTTTTCATTGCTTAAACATGCAAGTCACAAGGTCAAATTGTCTTTAAAGAAAAATATTCATCACGTAAAATGTAAATTGGAATGATAATACGTTAACATGCGTTTATTATTGTGCGAAGGGTTATTTTGTCTTTGGTAGGTATGCATAATAATTCCTTGCATGTATTAAAAAGTGGTTTCTTATTCTAACAGTTAAAAAAGAGGAATAAGTCTGGAATAAAGTTATTTATTTGTTTAGGTCACCGGTGCTGTCAATTAGGTTAATCTTGCTTCAAACCTGGAATATTCTTTTCAAACATAATGGAAATCCTTTTTTTCGTGACCTATTCGAACACACTCTGGAATGTGAACCAGTTTTATGTTTAGTTCCCTTCAGCCTTTCAGTTCAAGTTTTATTGTTGGGGCTTTAATAAACAATAGACAGGCAGTGACAGGAGAGAGTGGAACACGTTTGGTAAAGCAAGTATTAGGTAGTAATAGATTGGCCTTCTGCCCAGTTGATCCTGAGAAAGGGGAAAATACCATAAGAATATGGGAGGATGTCCAACAAGACCAACAAATATACATTGCATTTCATGAAAATATATGTTTTGTTTAAAAAACAGAGTAGCCATGGTTTAAAGATGTTAAACACAAATACAGTTTCTCCTCTCTTCAGCAGTATGACCTTATCATACCAGATGTGCAAATCACAAGAACAAGATTGCAAAACTGCAATTTCTGTGATCTGTGCTTGTGGCGGTGAAAATAGACTCCTTTTAATGTTAAATAATACAAAGAAGATGGATCTAACATCAAGAAATCATGGATGCAAGCAAATGTGATTTTTCAAATGCAATTTATTCCAAATATTTAGCAAACAATATTTGGCTATGCCCTCTATTAAGTGGAAATCCGAAATTACTTCTGGATATCATTTCAACATCTAGAAGATTTGAATGAAACTAGAGCGGTATGCCTTGCATTCCAACTAATGATTGTGCATGATGAAGCGGCCTCAAAGAACCTGTCATTCCCGGACCATCCTGATTCTAAGACTAAGAGAAAGAAAGTTTTAACAAAGGCGATGGCTGTGACGCCGCCTCCTAAAATCACTGTGGCTGAACCCATTCCCGTTCCAACCCTGAACGTTCTCCCTCCATCTTCCGACACGGAGTCATGGTCCTGCTCGCCAAGCCCGCGGCCGCACCGATTCCGCAGCCGAAACCGCGAGAGGAAGAAGCACAAAGTGAAGCAAGAGCAGGTACCAGAGAACCTCTGGGATACAGAGAAAAGAGAAAGTGGTCAAAGTTTGTCACGTTCATCTACCCTGTCTCTAATGGTGTCCAATGTAGAAGAGGAGGTGCAGGGAAGCCCCTCTGTGCTTCTCCCACCCCCGTCTCGCTCCCGGAGCTCCTCATTAAGCAGACGTTCTCGCTGGTCTTTGCGTAGCCTTCTCAACAAGGACTCAGATTGTGACAGCACCAGGTCAGTCTGTGTCACTGCATCACTCTGCCAGTTATACAATATTTGTAAAAAAGTAAATGCCTGATGCAGATGCGTACATACACGCATGAAAATAGAAGGAGAGGAGACCATTTTTAGACCTGTGAACTCTAATATATGCAAATAGAACAATTCCATTTTCACCCAATCAGAGTCATTTTTAGCTTTGGGAAATGTTCATTTTAATTATTATGATGGCAGAAATGCTGTCATTGGAGTTAACTTAAACCTGCATTCTTTTGATAGAGTTGTGACATCATTCAGTCCGTACTTACATTACAGAGTAGTCTGACTATACCAGTTACATTCAAAGAATTAATATCATGCTTATTAGTTTGTAATAACGGTGATTTTGTTTATGGACCGAATTGAACACTGTCCCCAAAACAGCGAAATCCGTCTGTTTAGGGCTGCACGATTAATCGAAAAAAAAATTTGATCTCGATTCATACATAAATGCGATCTAATTTCTCAAGGACGGCGATTCACTTCCTTGTATTTCCCGCATTTAGATCACTCACGTAGGCTATTGGTCAAACTCACACAGTCTAAAACAAAACACTGTTAATTCACCAATCAGGTCAAAGATAGCAAATGAGTAAAATCTCGATCCCTTCCCTCCTCTCTCATTTACTGGGTTACGCGCTATCACTCACATGAGGCAGAGCTAACGGTTGCAGTCAGCTTTGTGGATTTGGAGTGGAAAATTTGGCGAAAAAAAAGAGGAAATGGACACCAGTGTGAAAAATCCTGTTGACGACGAAGCATCAGTATTAGAACCGAAAAAAAAAGGATCGTTTTCTAAAAATCAAAAAATGCCGGCCACCAGACGACGCAAACGTCCATAACTCAGACATTACACGGCGCATCGCCATACCCTTCAAGTGTTTTTGGCCAAGAACCTTTAAAGTTTTGGGCCAGTATTAGTATTAGAAAAGCAGCATTGGGTCCTTTTAGTTATTTGTATTTCTTATTTTTAAATTAATACTCTTCTCCTATTTATTTTAAACAGCTTAAGTTATTTAGTTATTTACTTTTTTACTTATGGTCCAAAAGCACAGTTGCCCATGTTATTTTTGTTTATTATTGTTAACATTCTTCTCTTATTTATGTTCAACAGCTTAAGTAAAGTTATTCACAACGAGAGAAAAAAAGGAGAGACAATTTTTGTTACTTTTTGCACTTTATAATGACTAAATGTACTATGTTCAATTTTTTACCTGCGTTCAATAAAAGTTTTGGTTGAAAACATGAGAATTGTGTGAGAGAATCGTGATCTCAATTCCCATGAAGAAAAATTGTGATTCACATTTTAGTGAGAATCGTGCAGCCCTACGTCTGTTACAATAAGAGGATAAAATGAGGGATAAAAAGACCACAGGGGACAGGCGATCTTGGCAGTGGAGGGATAGAGGTGGGGCCGTATCTGAGCCGTCTGGCTTTTTGCACACATGACATCACAATTACCCACTGGGAGTGTCCGCTTTTTCTAGTGATGTCACCGCTGACCAATCAGGGGCCTGTGTTTTGATGCTGCAGCAGGAGCTGTCAGCCAGTGAAAAGGCTAGCTCGGAGAGCAAAAGGTGTTTTATACACACCACACGAACAGCTGTGCCCTTGTCCTTCTCATTTACCAACCGGTTTCACTGACCTAGATCTATGTGTTGGGCTGCTCAGCCTTAGATACGTTACGAGAACTCGCCTTGAATGGGTGCCACGTTATCGATTTTACTAAGTTGTGGATATTGTAATTGTTGAGGTTGTTTATTAAGTTATTTGTGTTCTAGACCTTACAATTGGAACAAATCTTGTTCATGTAAGCAAACAACTTTTTAAGGGTTATTTATTAGTAGGCAATCTACGTTAATCTGAAATTAATGAGGTGAAGGTTTATTGCTCGCTGGCAAACAGATTAATTTTTGCAGACTATAGAATCTGTCTTGTTTGTTTAGCAATGTTTGTGGGATGTTTATCTTTCCAAAATCAATGCGAGTTCCTGACATGTCAGTTTGCACAACGTCAGACAAAAAGAGGGCCAAAGTTTGTGTTTTGCCACTATTTTAAAATTCCAATTTATAGATTATAAAGATAGATATAGAAATAGATTGTTGTACCTTACACTGTTGCACCAAAAGTAAGGATGCTTTTTAAACCCTTATGCAAAAAAAATAATTTGGATTTGTCTCCCCGCCTGTGTAGTTCACTCTGTTGACGCAGATTGCTTCTAAAGCTAAAGATTTCATTTGTCTAAGCCTATTTGTGATGCTTTGGCCATTTCGACCACGATGTACTTGTGGTCTCCTCCTCATGCCATATGGCGAGATCCTGCACAAACTTTGTTGACTGCTCAGTAATTTGTGTTTTGCAGTCATTTTTCATTGATCCCAATCAAATGAATTGTTTATCTTGCCTGGTGTAGATACTTAGAACAAAAATAAGAAAGGTTACATTTATCTTTATATGGATTTATTTAGCAGATGCAAATGTATATAAAACAAGTAATTAGTCTTAAAATTGAAAAAAGCCATATACAAATTTTTAAAACTGAATATCTTTAAGGAAGCTGTGTGTCACCATGTATCTTTAAAAATGCTGTTGTGGTTTACTAAGCGTAAAATATATTTTAGAGTTGTGGGTTGGAGTTTTGAGCGTACCTTATTTTTTTTATAAGTCTTCCCTCTCACCCTGCATACTGAGATTAAAGCAGCCTCTCAGGAAAACAGATTATGAACAAAGCTGCAGATTAGGTAGTTCGATAAGTGTTTCTGGTAAAAAATGTACTTCAAATCCCTCAATGGAAATGCCTTTGTGGCATTCTCCTAAACAGCATTTCAACACATTTTTTTCTGACTTTCGCTTCCACATAAACTCTACACTACAGATAATAGTTATGGGTTGGCCCTGGTGTGCAGATGTAAAGAGAGGGCAACTGTCTCAAACGGTGTTGAATCCCTCCTCCACACAGTGCATCATCTTTTCTCCTCCCCCCGTGTGTAGGTTGCAGTAGGATTGCCCGAGCGCGCATGGTGGAGACCGGGTTGGTCGTTGCGTTTGAAAAGAAGAACTTCCGAGGTCTAGCACCTGTTTTAGGATGGGGATGTTAACCAGTCGGGTTTCGTTAGACTAGAATAGATGGCGGGTGAACAGAGGACGATGCGTAACGCGTTCGGGCAGGTTAATCTGAATGTACCGTCTGCCGTGTCGGCGCAGTGCCATATAGAGCGGCTACTGTAAACCTGGACGTATCACGCATTGGATCCTCAAAACACCCAATGACATGTTCGAGTAAGTATCACAGGATTTGCGCAATGTGAACAGGTACTGTGCTTATAAAACAAAGCTTGTTAATTTCGCCTAACGATACATTTTTATCAGTTGCTCGTGCAGCATGTTGTACTGTCGTCAAGACGCATTGCATCCGAAACTGCACACTCATGACATCGACATCTTTATGATAAGACCTTCCATGCGCAAATGAGTACATGTACGTGCGCTGTAGTATCACTTTGTGTATGTTCCGGTGCACCTGCAAATCTTGGCTCACCTGTACGTCATTCAAACGCAAAACATTTTTTGCACATTTGCATCGGCTCACGAGGTATCGATGTCGGTAACCGAAGCTCGTTGTACCGTATTGGTATTTTTAGCCTCAGCAATAGACCGCCCATTCATTCGGTTGACATTTTCTGAAAACGAGTCCGGGTAGAAACAAGCTCTTACAACGTATAGAGTTATACAGTGTCTAGAACGTCACACAGTTATTTCCGTTTACTGTTTATTCTGCTTGTTGTTGAAATGTTATTGACCTCTCGTGCTGTACTGATGCACTGTCTGTGTCTCGCGAGAATCCGCGAGATGAACGTGTTGTCAGTTCTGCTGATGGCTGAAGGCCATGAAATACATTTTATACTCGCCCAGTTCCTGAAAACGTATTATTGTTGAAAAGTTGTTTGTTGCTGACTCACATTCCACCTTCTGACTAGAGCAGCTTGTTTATTGGGAGGGGTATTCCGCTGATCCTGCCAGCCAGGTTACCTGGGAGACTCTGATATTTGCCCCACCCCCTTTTGTTTCCAAGACAACGAGAGGGGATTAAAGCAGATATGACACAGGCCAAAGTTATAAGAGATAAGAGTACAACAATCTATAAGAGCTTAAAGATGAGTTAACTAACCAGTTTAGTGAAAGAGAAGTAAAAAGCATATTTTGAGATAAAATTTGGTTAACCCTTTTGGTTATTATCACTGTATTCTGTCCATTATGAAATAACCATGGTTTAACTATAGCAACCATGTGTTTGTAGTAAAACAATTGTTGCTGTTGTCTCCCTAAATAAACGGCAACTAATAACAGTGTATTATTGTTTTTATAAATACATGGCACATTTTATGATCATAATGTAGTATAATATTATCTGATTCATCACCTTTTCCGTTTTTCTAATATTCCATGGTAATCGTTTTTGCATTTCTGCCTGCTGCTGTGGGTTTGTAATAGGTTTTATTACTTAATATTTTGCTGAGTGCAATGCAATCTATGGCATATAATTGAGAGGTGGTTAATGTGGTATTAAAAATGTATTTCACATGCTTTCAAGCATACTCTTTGACCGCAGTTCTCATATGTCTCATCAGACTGATCAAATGTTGGGGAACAGATAAGCCTTTGTGTTTGTGTACAGAAGCACCTTTCTGTGTTGCCACCTCTATTTTACGGGAACTGGAAGGGAATGCTACTATGGAAACTATTATTATTAGTATAAATATGGTCTTTATCCTTGAGGTTTGACCTGAATTTATAACATAGGGACCCATGCTGGAGACCCCAGCGGCTTGTTCTTGTATTTTTAAAGGCGTAGTTCCTCCCAAAATAAAATTCTGTCATCCTTTATTTACCCTCATGTCATTTAGAAATCTCTACTATTTTTTTCTTCAGTGGAACACCAAAGATATTTTGAGAAATGTCTCAGTGGTTTTGCATCCATTCAATTGGGGCCAGTGTTTTTCTTCAGTGTTCTGCAAAAGAAAGAATCTAAGGTTTTGAAATGATACGAGGGTATTCTTGGGTGACTTTACTGACAAACCCACAAAACCTCAAAATGTTTGTAACCAGAATCGCTTGGTCGTAAATCAATACATGCTGTTTTGTCAATAGTGGGTAAACCTTGTCCACACAGACCATCCCCGTTGCACGATTTTGCTGACCTGAAGGACTGTTGGACCACAGCACTGAAATGCCAGATGACTGTCCGATCCCGCCGTTTGTATCTCCTGTCTGACTTGACTTTTCTCCTCCTGCAGCACAGCCAGTAATTCTCCACGCAGCACTCCTGGCAGCTCGCCCTCCCTGCGCCGGCGCATGCTGGGAGGCAGAGCCAGCGAAGGGGAGACGGGCGGGGACAGAGCCGGTGGGGGTTCGGATAGCCCACTGCCTCCCACCCCCTCCTCATCCACCTCATCCTACCCACTTGCAGCACGGCACTTCACTCGCAATGCCAAGGTACTACGATCACATCACGGGCTAATGTGATTAATAAAGCTATCTTCTAATGTCATCACTCAAATACTGATTCCTGAATCAATCTGTAGATCCACTTTTGAGGGACTAAAGAGTCTACATGTGTTACGCCCATTTCTTCCCAAATCATTCTGAGTGTTTTATAAAGAAATTGATTCAGTTGCCAGTTAAAGAACAGTTCGCTCAACAAAATCTACGATTTAGTCATCACATACTATCTTTCATCCGTGGGACACAAAAAATAAATGGTGCAGCATGTTTTTTTTATGCAAACTCAAACATATTTGTTATTTTAAATACGTAAATAAGTTATTAGTTACATAAATAAGAGTAACTTATAATTTTTTTTGGCTGAACTCTCCTTTAAAAAAAAACAAAACTGCATTTTACCATTTGTGTATGAATTTGTAACCAGTGTTCTTCTTTTTCTTTCTACACCAGAAAATGCAGAGCTGGTATAATGTAAGTATCATGAGTGTCTTTTAAGGTTCACACCTCTGTGTTCTGTGCATTTTCTGATGGTGCTGATTTTCTCTGGTTCGCAGGTCCTCAGCCCCACATATAAACAGAGGAACGAAGACTTCCGCAAACTATTTAAAAAGCTGCCTGATACAGAGCGTCTCATAGTGGGTTAGTGTCATTACTTCATGAGTAGTTACTCGTAAAATGAGTAATGTTGTGTTGAAGGAGCAGTGATTCAAGATGTGATGATCACATGACCTCTTGTTTTTTTATGTAGACTACTCGTGTGCACTGCAGAAGGACATATTGCTGCAAGGACGTCTTTACTTGTCTGAGAACTGGCTTTGCTTCTACAGTAATATCTTTCGATGGGAGACTACGGTAAATCACCAACGTTTAAAGCAACATTAGAGAACTTTGGCTTATGGTTCCCCCATGTGGTTGATAAGCGCAATTGTCTTGGTATAAGCTTCCACGTGGGCAGCGCAATGCCGGTGAATTTTTGTTGACTAAGTAGAAACCGCTGTTACATCATGTCACTTCATAAACTGTGCATGTACTAAAGCACTCGTTTGGCTCCCGCGGGTTATACTATTGGGCTATAGTAATAGCTCAAAGTAGATTCTGAGGTAGCAACTGGTTGTTAGCGCATAGAGTGCTAGCTACATAGCAGCTAACGTTAGCTACATAACAGATTTGCAGACACCCAAACACAACGCATGGGCGTGAATGTGTTTAGTAACCAACGTAATAAACGTACATTTTGTAATAGTTGCAATCAATGACTTACACTCAACTCGCTATGGGAATAGTGCCTAGCATAGTAACTATAGATACTGATAACATTAGTCTACCTGCATGAACTAAGGAATCAGCAACTTTTGACCACAAAACATTTATTGTGGTTTGGTAGTCATCGTTTACAAGCATAACGCTCAATTGGTGACGAGGCACGATCATGCTACGTAAGCTATTGAGACCCGGCAACATTACATTATCTCTAGTCTACCTTACGGTTATAAATTGTGAAACAGTAACGTTAGTGCGCCAATAAACAACCTGAGCACAGCCTAATCACTAAAAAGCTCAAAAGCACAGGACAGTAAGAAACAATTTACATATAAGACTTTCAAATCCAGTAGCAGGAAGGCTAACGTTAGATCTCTATCTGTTTTTGCAACCCGTTGCCTCTTGCAGCTTGCGCCACCGAGTGTAATTCCGTCAGATTCCTCTTTGTTTTATTTTGCTGGTCTGCTATGGGGATGGTTTGGAGACTTGCGTTGAACTAGATCGTTTCGTCTTATTGTTAGTTGTTGGCTAACTTCACCCAAGCTACGAGTAAAACATGACATATGCCATAAAGCAGATGATGGGTGGGGCTTGTGAACCTACCCGCACACCAAAGTTACAAGTGTGATTTCAGCCGATAGAGGGCTTTGGTAGTATCGACGTTAAAATTCTTCCTTCCACTAAAATAATTTCAGAGAGAATATTTTATGGTCGAAAAACTCTCTAGTGTTGCTTTAACATTGGGACTGAAAGATTTCTAATGGTTTTGTGTAGTTGCAGAAATATGTATGTGCTAAAATGAAAATGTGGAGGAATGAAAAAACATTTCTACAGATGGACAGACTGTTATTAAAACAGGCTGTGTGCTTGTCACACACTGTGCCTGTCAGATTTTTTTATTAACTTAAGTAAAAAAAAAACTTAAATATGCAAATCAAACAGTTTATGCATTACAAATATACAGTGTGATATTTAAAAACCTGCTTTTGTGAAAAAACCCCTCTCTCTTTTATCGCTTCATCTCCCAGATAACCATACTGCTTAAAGATGTGACAAGTCTTACCAAGGAGAAGACGGCCAAGCTCATCCCAAACGCTATCCAGATTAGCACTGAACACGAGAAGGTACCCTGCCAGAACACATTGGACATCTTTTCTAAAATGACCAAAAATTTGACTTTGTTAGGTTCATTTTGAATATCCTAGCTAATAAATACCCACCATTGGTTTCGTATCTTTCACCAGCACTTTTTCACATCATTTGGAGCTAGGGATCGCAGCTACATGATGATCTTCAGATTGTGGCAGAATGCTTTGATGGATAAGGTGAGAATCTTCTTTCTAGTTTGTAACTGGTTTGTACGGGCAGAACACGTTTTAAATCTGTAAAATATATAACCGACAGTTTCCTGTCAGCATCCGTGCTGCATATTTGTGATGTGTAGACACTTTCAAATGGCAGTTGACCAATATCGCTTTGGAGAATGGCCATGACAATTAACACTTGGCACGCTGTGCAGATGGCGACTACAGATGAATCTCAATGCATGGCTACAGTTTTTTTCACTAACTAAGAACTGAAGACGGTTGCAAATATGAACATAATAAAATCAAACGACTATTGCGATGTTTAATGTAATTCGTTTTTCAAAATGAAACTGAAAACGTGTGTCAGTTCTGTACCACAGGCAGAAACTCTAATAAATTATAATAAATGTGAAGTAATGTTTCCAAACAGTTTTAAACACTTAAAACATCTCTGCCATTGGTGTGACATGTTTAAGAATAACATGGCAATTGACTTGGGATTATCTTTAAAAAATAGTCAGTGTTGCCTTGGGCTTCTCCAAAGCAGGTATCTTGTATAGCAGGGGTAATAAAACTTTACAATGCAAGGGACCCCCAAATATGATGAATCTTTTGTGAGGACCCCCTTCCTCAGAATACAGATTTATATATATTTTTTGTATAAAGCAACATTTAAGCTGTCTAAAATAAACAAGTGTGATATTGTAAAATAAGAATAAAGTTGGACGTATACTGTAAATCTGAACCAAAAAAAATCTGTTCAAAAGAATTTGTACTGTAGCCATTTTAATCCTTGCAAAAACTAATTTACAAAGCCCAGTGAGTGAAGTAATGAGAACATGTATGCATGTAGCGAGAAATAAACAGAGAAACACTTAGAAATACACATGAACACTTCTTAACAAAACCGTAATCATGTTCAGTAGACTTAAAGTTATTGCTTTGTCCTTTAAATTCTCTGAGATTTTCTTTGAGACCCCAGTTTAAAAATAAACTGTTATATAGCATATAAGATATTCGTTTAGGTCAAGATTAAGCGAACATTGTACATTTCTCATAGATATTTTATTCACAATGTATTGTTGGACAATTCAATGTTTATAATGAATATGATCAATAATAAATATACAGTGCCTTGCAAAAGTATTCATCCCCTTCATTTTATTCGCATCTTATGTTGCTGCCTTATCTTAAACTACTTTAAATGAAAAAAAATACATTAATCTACCCTCCATGTACAATAATGACAAAACAAATTTATTAAAAATTAAAAACTGAAATAAATACATTGCATAAGTATTCACACCCTTTTCTGGGACACTTGAAATTTCGCTCCAAAGCATTAGTTTTGCTTGTTGATGTTTCTACACTTCGACTTCAAATTCAATTGAATAAGTATAATTTGGAGCGGCACACACCTCTCAATAAAAGGTGCAACAGCTGAAATGCATATCAAAGTAAACACCAAGACATGAGATCAAAAGAACTGCCAGTAGAGCTCTGAGACGGGATTGTATCAAAACTCGTATCTGGGGAAGACTTCTGAAAAAAATCTGCTGTATTGAAGGTTCACAGAAGCCTCCATTAATCCTTAATGAAAGAGGTTTGGAACCACCAGATCTCCTACTTGAGCTGACCTCCTGTCCACACTGAGCCATCGATAGAGAGCGGTGACCAAGAAGCTGATGATCACTCTGGTTGAGCTCCTTGATCGTATATGTAGATGGGAGAAACTTACAGAAGGACAAACATCACTCCAACACTCCACCAATCTGGGCTTTATTGCAGAGTGGCCAGACTTTGCTCAGTGAAGACACATGAAAACTTGAAATATGTAAAAACGTACCTTTCAACAAATCTTTCAAACTGTCGAAAACAAGATTCTCTGGTCTGATGAATCTCAGTTTCATGCATCATGTCTGGAGAAAACCAGGCTCTGCTCAACACCTGTACAATACCGTCTCAACAGTAAGGTGTGGTGGAAACGGCATCATGATGTGGGGGTGGTTTTCAGTGGTAGGGAGTGGGGCATTTGTCAGAGTAGAAGAAAAGCTCAACGGCACAAAATACAGATATAATGATCATGAAAACCTAGCCCAGAACATTCAGAACCTCAGACAAGGCGGAAGGTTCATTCTTCAACATGATGAACTCCATCCAACCTGACAGAGTTTGAGATCTGAGGAGAACAACGGCAGAAAACAGCCAAATGCAGATGTGTAAAGCTTGTCACATCATACCCAAAAAGATTTGAGACTGTAAAGTAGCTTTAACCAACTACCGAGTTTAGGGTAGTGAAAGTGAATACTTTTGCACTTATTTTTGTTTTTTTGTTTGAATAGATTTACAAAGTTCTAAGTCACAAATCAGTTTTTTTACATTGTGTAGATTAATATAAAAAAATGTTTTTTAAAGTAGTTTAAGATAAGGCAGAAGCATAAGAACATGTGAATAAAATGAAGAGTGATGAATACTTTTGCAAGACACTGAACTTAAAGTTGCTTTTGGTGTAAACTCCTTCTTTTCAATCACTTTTGATGTCTAATTTCTATCAGGCACCTCACTAAAATGTAAAACGTCTTGTCTTTATATCACTAGCAGGAAACTTCTGTCAGATTTTTAGCATAAACGGGCTAATTTATGTCATGAAATGGCACTTTAAAGTTTTGAAAGCTACGTCATCACCTTTGCCTCACAGAAATTGAGTTAAAGCTTGTTTTTAGAGGCCATTAGCAAGTTTTAAAAGTACTGAGAATATTGTTGCTTTTCCACAGACTTTGTCTCCCAAGGAGCTGTGGCACATAGTTCATCAGTGTTACGGCACTGAACTGGGCCTGACCAGTGAAGACGACGACTACGTCTCCCCTACTGCTGAACACATGAACGGCCTGCTGTGAGTCCACGCTGAGAGAAATCTGTTCATAAAACATGCTTATTAAATTTACCTTACACACAGGAACAGTTCGTCGTAATCTGCATTTTTTCACGAGTGCAGTTGTAATGTTAAGAAATGCGCAAAAAACGGATTCAATGATTGGGTTCGATATATCTGACTCATGTTTCCATGTCCACTTTGGACTTGTTTTGTTAAGAGATTTGGCAACACTGCTCATATCTGACCATCTCTCTTCTCCAGGCCTGCTGAGGAGTCTGTCTCCGTCACTGACCTGCTGGATCTGGGTTCAGTGCCGGGGTTTCCCGCGGGCTCCTCTCCCCCCTCTTCTGCCTCCGTACTTCCCTGCGCTTCAGGATCTTCGCCCCCATCCTCCTCTTCCTCATCCTGTCAGCCCGTGGAGGTGCCGTCTGTTCGAGACAGCGCCGAACCTGAGCCCAGCCCACCCAGCTCTCTGAGCTCACTGCCCCCCATCACGCACTCCTCACAGTCTGGAGCTTCGCCATCCTCAACCGTGAGTGTCCGAGTGACTTTTGTCAATTGTCTCGCAAGTTGATCATTTTTTCTAACCATTTTGTGTCCAAGAAACAAGAAATCAATTAGTTTTAGATTTAATGTAGATTTCTGATGAATTTTACATTCACTTTTTTTACACAATATTAGAAAACAGTTGTTCAGTAATGGATTGTTTATTCTTCTCAAACTTTGTATATGAGTGGTTAATTCTTCTCTTTTGCTTTTATAGATCTTGGAGGAAGGCGGGGACAGCCAGTCAGAGTCAGCCAATCAGACGCCTCAGTCCCCTTCCATTATTCCGCACACCCTGGGAAACCTCTCCTCATTGGATATGACCAACGACGAGGAGCTCCCCACTGACCTCAGCAATTCCTCTGACACCCAGGAGGAAAGTGAGTTACTGTCTTCCCGCTTTTTCTCAGAACCAAGCATGACGGTATTACAACATGTCCTAAACAACCAGCTGTTTTTCTGATCAAACTGTGACAGCCGTTTCTTAGAAAGTGTTACTGAGAAACAGGATGTTGTGTTGTGATGTAGCACATTAGATGGATATTATTAAACATAATTTGTCATGATTGTGTCATGTCTCTCCATGGTTAGAACGTGGTGTAGAGATGACAGAACCTCTAAGATTTCCTGCTTCACCCCCTCTTCTTTCCCTTTTTCACTGGCCCGTTCACAACCTTTTTTGAATTCTCCGCAGGTGAGGTGGAATCCTTCTGTGTCGACCTCAACGGCCGATTGCATTTCAACACAGTTGTTCATATGAACGTGGACAAGCTCCACGACCTTCTCTTCTCGGACACTAACTTCATACAGCATCTCTTCACCCAGCGTCACTTCACGGGTAAGAAGAGCGATCTGGTCTTGCTGCTTTTCTGCTTATCAATGCTTGCATTTGTCTAGATGAAAAGAAAAGCATCAGCAAGACCAATTGAGATGCTAGATACGTGTGGTCTCTGATTGTGCCGTTGACTTCCTTGCATGGATGCTTTTTGCTGTGGTGCTGCCTTTTTCTGCAGCTCAGTGTTCAAGTGGCCCCTTTTGGCCCTCTTCCATCTCTTTTTTGCAGTTTGTTCTTTAGGGGCCTTTGTGAAGCTAATGAGCTTTCGGTTATTGGATTTCACTGTATTCTAAAGCACAAATTTTGTGAACTGTTGTTGGAATGAGCATGAATAAATGTATTATTCATACTGTATTTCTGTTGGGGTAATGAGGAGTGCTGTGTGTGACCTGGCCAGTTCATCTCACAATAATGTAAATAATAAATAACGCTATATGATATCCAGTGTAATATGAATTAAAAAAAGCATGTTTTTGTTTGATGCTGATATAAACAAGGTTTACTTGTGGGAAAACATTAATACATTTATTACCAAAGTGTCTTTTTCATAATTTTATCTAGGTAACTTTCGTTTTTCTTTTTGATAATAAAAAGTATGAATTATTATAAAATAAATTAAAAACATTTAAAAAATGTTATAGTCAAAGGAGTGAGGGGTTGTATAGCATAGTAAGAAACTCTCACGCTATGCTCTTTATTCATGTTGTCTGCATGGATAACTGCCCCCTGCTTTGTACCCCAACAAGTGCTCTGTAACTGTAACCTCTCTCGCTCTCTCTCTCTCTCTTGTGTGATTGGTTCAGATCTCTCTGTGCACGAGTGGCAGCAGGACAGCAGCACTGGGAGCAACAGCAGAGTTCTGAGTTACACCATCGCCATCAACAATCCTCTGGGCCCCAAAACTGCTCCTGTGGTGGAGACACAGGTGGGTCCATATTACTGTTCTTCTTTCTCTGCGGTTTCGTCTTGACCCTCATTCTTACACACTATGATAACACAATAGTTCTCCATGATTGCATCATTTCACCACCCACATCAGTTTTTCTTTAAACCAAGATGTTCCTCTAGCTGGCACAAACATTATTCTGTTTTAGAAATATGTTTTATTGAATATTTCAGCTGGTGCTTTATTCGCTCAAGTAAAACCAGATTTTTTTTAATTGTATCATTTTAGTTTATTTCAACATTTTTGTTAAGTTGAAGTTAAGACGCAAAAAATATTAAATTAAATAAAAACCGAGGACTGAAATCAAAATAAATCAACTTGTATAGCAAAAAAAGAATAGTTATAAAACGACAATAGCATTCAAAACAATTACTAAAAATTAACTGAAATTAACAAACTGAAAATATACAAATTAGTTATTTACATATTTACATAATCAAAAACAAACTTTTCCAACTTCACAGAACATGAAACACATTATTTTGTATGGAACTAACATAAGAACAAAAATACATGCTTTCATTTTCAGCGCATTTTATGAAGATTATCAACAGTATCCCATAGATGAGGAACAGGCCTTATTATCTTTATTTCATGATCAGACCCGAACTCCTCTACAGTGACTGTTTGTTGTGTTTCGCAGACTCTCCACAAGAACAGCACACGAGGGGAGTGTTACGTGGTGGATTCGGAGGTCATAACCTCTGGCATCCCCTACCAGGATTATTTCTACACTGTACACAGATACTGCCTCACCTCCGTCAACAAGCAGAAGAGCCGGCTCAGGTAAAACATCCTGACCATTGTTACGCTCCCATTGTTACACTTCAAACGCAAGCAAGGCTGAGGAGAACCCATTGTGTGTGCGTCTGCAGGGTCTCGTCCGATATATGCTACAGGAAGCAGCCGTGGAGTCTTGTGAAAGCTCTGATTGAGAAGAACACTTGGAGCGGCATTGAAGAGTATTACAGATACATGGGTAAGAAGCTGTTCGGAAAACCACTCGTGTCCCATTATTAATAAAAAGTGCCACTTAAATGTTATTTTGTGTCCTGATCAGAGATGGAAGTGTGTAAGTTGGAGACGCTGTTACAGACGGAGGTTACTGTAGTAAGTGCGGGGGAAGCGGCATCTGCAGGCTCCGCCAAGACGGCTCCCGGCCTGCGCAGACGCAAACGCAACTGCCCACGCCGAGCAGGAGATCGAGAGAGGGAGGGAACGGGAGCAGGTGGTGGGGAACGGGGCGATAGGGGGAACGGAGATGAGCGAGAGAGGAGAGAAGTGGGTGAGTACAATTGCAAAACATTGGACTAGACTTGGATATTTTGTCCATATTGGACATCCATG
The DNA here is from genome assembly GCA_006030095.1 of Triplophysa siluroides. Lineage (NCBI taxonomy): Eukaryota > Metazoa > Chordata > Actinopteri > Cypriniformes > Nemacheilidae > Triplophysa > Triplophysa siluroides. The sequence continues at coordinate 130,469 of VCII01000037.1, read as the reverse complement.
TGGAGCACTCTGACATCTAGTGGTGGAATGTGGAATTGCTGTAACAAAGCTAACAAGCTATTTTCCGTTCTCCAGGCGCTCAGTATGCCAAACTAGGAGAGAGGTGGCGTGGAGCCGGCGTCAACAACAACAGTATCTCCACCATACTTCTCATCGTGAGCTTTATGTTAGTGTTCTCATCTGTGTGTGTTTGTACTGTCAAGCATTGATATGAACCGCTGATAACTTAAGGCTCGCTTTATATAAAGCAAAATTCAATCTGAACTCATTCCGGCTGCCAGGCTGTCAATGCTGGTGGTGGGTGGAGAGCTGTTCTTCACAGTTTCGTTCTATATTTTGCTCGGCTCTTATTTCTAAAGATAACATTCTTTAACAAGTATTTGTCGCTACCATAGTGTATAGAACATACTGTCTTGGACAGCTTGTTGAACAAGACGTTATGATGATGTTGATTTCAAGGTTTTTGAGAATCATATTATCTCTCCAAATGAAAAGTACGTGATCACGCTCATGTCATGTGCAACCTGCATGGTTATGCGAATCATTTTCATAGAATGGATGTGGATAGGACTGGAGATTAAAGGTAGTTCGCCCCCAATTAAAAAAAAAAAATTATTCACCCCCAAAACCTGTTTGTGACTCTCTCATATGTGGAACACAAAATAATTTATTTTGACTAATGTCTTGTTTGTTTTGTGTCCATACAATGGAAGTCAGCGGGGTCAGTGTTGTTTGGTTACCAACATTCTTTAAAAAAGCCTCTTTTGTTTTGTGCCGAAGTAATTAAGTCATACCGGTTTGGAATGACATGAGGGTGTGGAAAGGTGGAAAGATTTTTTTTATTTTTGGGTGAACAATCCCTCAAAAATCCCCAGTCCATATCCACTTACATTATATTAAGAAACAGCCTACATATTTTGCACAGAAATCATTATGGATTTTGAATGACGTGAAGGTAAATTTTATTTATAATGTGAATATTCTTAAAAACAAATATTGCAATGCTTCATAATGTCACACATAGTATTTTGAAAACAAAGGCTTTGCTTAGGAGTGTCTCTCTCTCTCTCTCTCTCTCTCTCTCTTTTGTTTCTCCATTCTTTTGCTTACTAATGTCTTCCTGCTATTTCTCATCTTGTTTTTCTTGCTTCCTGCATTTAGGATCTGTGTCAGGTAGAGCCTTTGTCTTTGTGATAAAGAAAAACAAAACACCATTTTTTGAATATAATTCCTGTTACAGCATATAACAAAGACAGCTATAATTATATCTCTTCTCTGTAACTTCTCTAGTCTTGTGGTTCTTGTGGCATTGAACATGATGCTGTTTTACAAACTCTGGGCACTGGAACGGGCCGCACACACGCTGGAGACGTGGCACTCGTACTCTTTATCTGACAGGTACTTTTTTAAACCCTGGTCGTGATAGGAATGTCCAAATGGTCCTGATCAAGATTACACGTTTTTTTACTCGTAATGATTCATTGAGATGTTTCTCTCTCCAGTCCTCTGCCCCAGTCCGCAGGAGAGTGGGCTCAGGTCCTGCAGCTCCAGAGGCAGTTTCATCAGGCTCAGATGAACAAATGGCAGCAGATCTTACAGTCTTCTGTCACACTTCTGGATCAGGTCTGACAATGATGAATCCTTCAGAGCTGACACCCAACTCTGTTTCTATTAGACATCAGTGAGAATATGTGGAAAGCTTTTCCGGAAGTCTCTTGCTTTCTTAGATGTTTATCGAGAGAGGGCCTCAATTATCTTACATGTGTCTCTTCTTGGGTGTTGAGAATGATCTCAAACTATGCTTAGATTAGCCAGCCATAATAATATCTTTGATCAAAAGTTAAACATCTTAATATGACCTCAAACTTTCTCATCAAATTCATCCAAGTGCAAATAATCAGTTATGCTGTACACATTTATTTAAAGGTTTATATTTTTTTGGAAATGGTTCAGATGATCTGAGAAACAGCTCCAGGCATTCACCAATTTCTAGAAATATTAGTTGGACCAAGCATAAAATGTTTTTGTAATGTTTTCCAGTATATGGCGCTTTTTTGTACATTGGAAATTTGTACATTTTAACATTAAAACGGTTGTTGTAGTAAATATTTAATAGTACTTAATAAAGAGCAGCAGAGATTGGAAACAATGGTTTTATTTTTATTAGAGATGCACTGATATATCGGCTAATAATCTGTATCAGTATTTTTCACGCTATAGGCCGATAGTTTAAAAACAGCAGATGATCAGGGCCGATATGTCCTGTCAATCAAAAAAGGACATGAAAATGCTTTGAATTTATGCTCTGTATATAGATCATGTTAGGAAACATCACCCATTTGATGTTTAATATTAATAGTCATTATATGAATTAATAACATTTAGAAAGTTCATAAATATTCATTCAACCTTCAGAATCTGTATCGGCAGATATCACTCCGAATAATCGGCTATCGATGGAGAAATTTAGTATTGGTACATCTCTCATTTTTTATTTATCCCGATGCATACACTCTTCATTACATTAACGGACAAGAAACATTTTTTTGGTTGAGAATAATGAAAACAAACCTTCTAAAAACGTATCATGACTCATGGAGACATTTATTATGAGACTAAAAAAGGTTGAAATGTCATGTTTCTCCTCTGATGTAGATGAAACAGTCTTTGGAGAAGCTTCACAGAGGGATGATCCCCCCAGAGGTGCAACAGGAGTCTGATTCTGCACCAGAGACGCTCTCGGATCAGTGAAGACACCCTCACTCCCTGCCCGGAAACAACCGCTTATAGACTCTGACCTGTGAGGATGCCGTCCAGGAAGAGACAAATCATGGAAAAGGAGATGGCGGTTTCATCTCTCTGAGCTCTTTCAGTATCAGCGATGTTAATGTGTGAGAACCTCTGGGTGTCCCACCTGTCCAGAGCCGAAGCTGCTGGACCTTCTACTGCTGTACAGCAAACACTCAACTATTTTATCCATAGCATAAACTCAACGGGTTTGAAGCAATAACACACACGTATGGGATAAACTATAATTCCATAGAGAACATGGGACTTCCAGCTGTGCTGCATCATGAGCCGTTTCGGTCCAAACTGTTTGTCTGTGGAACACGCTTTCCAAAAATGAGGAATATTTCATGAAGAAATCCAGACGGAAATCTCAGGCGTGACATCCACCTCCGGTCTACTCCTCCACAAAATCAGTAACTCCACCTGTCCAACCGGACACGTCATTTTAGAGGAATTTTTTTACATTTTCCTGGAAGAGACACTCCTTTGTATTCGATACCTCTACTGTTTTATTGTTAGTGCTTATTCGGAGCTGTTACTGAAACTTGTACGAAGCGAGAAAGTATGTTTGACCATTACAGTATTTATTTGATAGGCTTGAATCGCAGTCTTATGTCCACAGGCCATTGTGCGTTTCTGCTCGTGTATGTGAACACGGACCAATGTACAAGGGGGTGAAATGGGGTGTACGAATATGAATTCCTATTTTAGCAATAATCATGTAGAGAAAATTGTAATGACAATTATAATCTAGGGAAATATGCAGAAAACATGGAACTGTTACAGAGCGTTAGTGTGACGGACTGTTTTTAACTATTTAACTATTGTTTCTCCCTCATTTTTACAGTTTTTAGTTGTTTTTGTTTGTAAATGCCTCTGTGTTTATGACTTGGGGTTGAGCGGAGCTTTTTCACGTGATTATGGGTGTCAGGAAACTCATTGAGTTGCTGTTATCAGACTTGAACTTTTCAGCGTTACTGTAAGCTCGACCGGCTAAAAGTACACACCGATTCTTCAGTCTTCTTGAAGCTGGATGTTTAGGACCAACTGAAACTCAAGACCAGAAGAAACAAAAGCAGATCTGCAGGCAGTATTGCAATGTATATTTCGCTCAACACTGTAGACGGGGAGTCTTGCAAAAAACATGTCCACATCATATTCCACCTCAAAATCAATAGAAATTTTTTGCACACAGAGAATATTTTATTATTTATTGCATTGTGACATTTTCAGGAGATTAAGGCCCAGTTTTACAACATATTTTATTATGTTATCATCTTATTTGCTATTGGGTTTGTTTGTAAAACGCCTTCTCAGTGATAATTCTGTCGTCTATAGTCTAAACGCAATGAGTGTTATTTATTTAATAAAACAAATGACAGTACATCAGATACTGCCATTTTGTATATTTTAATACATATACATATTTAAATAAATCATACTTTATTCTTAACATTTTCACATGTCAGCACTGAGAAATTGAGCAAAATTCGGACTTAATATCTTAATATCACAAAGCAAAATACTCCCTAGCTTCTTTTCTATTAGCAAAAAATGACATGTTGCGGTATAATATAACCTTGACATGACTTTGTGAGATTCACCTGGAGACTTTGGGTTTATTTTTTTCTAGTTTGATTTGGAAAGTCTGTTACTGTTATCCCGTCTGCACATATCTTTTTTTTTTGTCTCTGTATTTGTCGTCTCACTTTTCTCCCTCCTCAGGGTCTGTGATCAGAGTGACGTCTGTCTGGGGTACTGCTGTGCAAAACCCTTGCAGAGTGATGTAAGCATGTGCTATTTATTCGGGTCAGGGAGGGAGAGAATGAAGGTGGGATTTATAGACATGATTGAAAAGATGCTTGTCAAAAATGTATAATTAAAAAAGTCAACAAAGTTTTTTACAAATGTTGTGCTGTACATTACTGAAAGTATTTCTGGTTAAATCTGTTAAAGGATTATTTCTTCACCCTCATGTTGTTTAAAACCTGTATATGACTCTTTTTTTCCCCCTGTGGAACACAAAAGAAGATATTTTGATAAATATCTGTGGTTTTGTGTCCATACAATGGAAGTCAATGGGGGGAAATGTTGTTTGGTTATTTTGAACATTCTTCAAAATATCTTCTTTTGTGTTCTGCAAAAGAAAGAATGCCAAGCAGGTTAGAAATGACAAGGATGAATAAATTATGCAGTTCTTTTCGCTAGACACATCTAATGAACAAAACATCAGACTTATCTGATTATGCCTTTCATACACATTAGAAATTTAAACACCACACACGTTTTATGTATTTTATTTTTTACTATCTTGTCCATAATTTGGCAAGCAACATTTTCACTTAAAGGGAACCCAGTGTATAGAGAGATATATGCTTAATGCGTTGTAATAGGCTTACACTTCTAGCATTTGTCGTTAGAAACACGTCAAATATTTTCAATTCTTAAAAAAAACCGTAAAAGTAATACTCATTTTAACCTAAGGAGGCCGCCATGTTCTTTTTCGATGACGTAAACTGGTTGCACGCACAGCTGCCTAACTAAACACAGACACACTAATCAGTTCTTAAGTCAACATAAGGTTCTGTAGGATTATATATAAACACACGCATATATATATATATATATACATAAATACAATGCAAAGAAAATAAAGAAGCTATTTGGTGTATTTTCCTACATTTTAATATTGTTTGTCAGAAACAACACAAACGTGCATATAAATAACCAAAATAATTTCGAATAAATTATATGCACCATGTTTTAGCCACTATACAATGCATTTCATCCAGATTTTGACTTTTTGATGGTAATTTATCAACATCTCTCCCTCGGTCACAGCTGACGGGGGCTAATATTCACATGTGCTCTAATGCAGAATAAATAACCAAACCGCAAGCATCTTATTATTGTGTTTATCCGTATATTCTCATAATGTATGCGATTATGGTGGATGCTGTTGTCTTAAATAGTCTTAAAGGCGGTAGTTAAAGCTATGATTTAATGCACGGTTACCTTCAAAAGACGCGTTCTTCTTTTATGGCAGGCTGGCTTGTGTCAAGAGGACATACCGCCACCTGCTGTCCATGTGTGTTTATATATCTGATCTTATGTTTTACGTGTCATATTTTACTGTTATATATGGAAAACGTGTGTGCTTCGCTGATTTGCTTAGAACAGGTTTACGTTGCAACCATTTGACATCACGGATTCTGACGCAAAAAAATGGCGGCCACCAAGTAAAAATATGTTTTCAAAGTTTATGAATACTTTGACAGTTACACTGTTTTTTTATTTCACAATTATAAAGTCAATTCCATTGTTCATATATTAAGCCATACATCGCTCTATACCCAAGGATCCCTTTAAACATGAAATGCATCATTCTACAAAATCCCACAGAGCTGCAGACATTAGACTGATTTTCTTTGACACCTATGTGTTAGTAGAATACCATCTCTGTTTAAATTATCCAACCACTAAAAGCAGTTGTGCTGTTAACAAACAAACAAACTGACATTAGTCAGTAATGATCACAACTGGCAGCCTTTATGACAGTATTAATAAACGTGTATTTGAAGTCATGCAATAGAAATCGACCAATGTAACAAACACTTAATGAAAGATATAAAAGTAGGAAAACCAGATCCGGGAAGTCTCAAGAAGTTATTCATGCATAAAGGCAGTGAGACTTTGGCAGTGTTGTGCTGCCCTCTGTAGTGACTACCAGAAATTGGCTACTAAGAGGGGAAGGAGAAACTGGAAGGTTTTTTCCGCACTTGTGAACGAATGCACCCGTTCCTGCTTTTCTTCTCATTCCTTTTTCTTTAGAAAACATCATGCTTGAAGAGCTAGAGACTTGGGCATTGGTCACACAGGAGGCACACTTTGGACTCTCTGAACTTTTAAGTCATTTAAAATGATTTCATCCAGCCCTTGTTTATTTATCAGTCAAGCCTAGAAAACTTGTTTGGTCAACATTATGACTTATCTTAATACCACATATAAAAAGAGAACTTCAGTAGATCTTGTAGTCCTTGCTGAAAAACATCGATTGGTTTCCATTACAAATACCATTATGAACCATAGCTGTTAAAACCATCAGCTGTGCCATTAAAACCATTACAAAAGTCTTAAGTTCCAGTGTGTTGGGCCTTTTTCCATAGGATTTAATGGTGTCTACTGGTTCCCATCCACCAGGTAACATCCCACTAATAGCACCCAGCAAATTAACATCAGAGATCATTATTGTACCTATTAAACCCAATATAATTCTCATTATAAAAATTCAATTCATTAGAATTTCTCTGATGATTTCTATAGTTTTCTTATAATTCACTTTTTCCACTGATGGTTAAAACAAAAGTGACATTCATTTACTTTACACATGTAAAGAATGACACTGACAATTTGAGTTTTACACAGGTGTGGAGAGAGAGCGCCACCTGTAAGGCTATATGGATGAGATTTGATAACGCAGCTTTTACTCTCGATTATGCTTTAAGCTTGGTCGAGAAATATTTTTAAAGTCCCTGTGAATGGGAAGTTGCGATCATTTTTACTTCCGTATTTTGACGCATTGGCCGTGGTTTTCGTCTAACATACGTCATCTAAGATGTAGTCACTACAGGACAGAAGTGCATTCTCAGATTTTAACTAAAGATTATAAGGGCACACGATTTTTTCAAATGAGTATGACCCACGAAGATAAACTATTTACAATAAACGCTGCAATATTTCACGAAAAATAGGCATTGTCCTTTTTTATTTCATTGGACTTTTTCGTGTTTCCTCACAATTATCAATTTCTAAATAATAAACATTATTTCTCTGTGTATGTATATAAATTTTATACATAACAATAATCAATATTTTTTATCCTTTCTGTGAAAATCAGGCTAAAGTCTAATCATCGAAATATGATATTAAAGTTAGATTTTAATACTTATTTTCACTATAATTTCAATCTTATATGATATCTATATTGAAGATATCAAGATGATATTTTTACAGAATGTAGTATACATCGTTTTCAAAGTCAGGGTCACATTTTAGGTACTAGCGATCATTATTCAGGGAAAAATGTATTTAAATGATATATTTTATATTTGTGATATTGTTTAAATTTTCTATATAAAGTTTTTCTAATATATTTGTCATATTTTAACCTGCTCATAGTATTTTTGTATAGCTGTCCTCTGGCTCAGTAGAACCAATTATTTTTTTTTTTAGCATTTTTATCACACTTAAAGCGTAGTTCACCTCGTGTGGAAAAATTAAACAGCAGATAATGTAAGTACAAGTCATGTTCGGTACTTGGTATTGTTCAGTGTTACACATTTAAACCTGTTAATGCATCCTTCATATATGAACCCCAATGCTGTCGTCTACAATGTAACATAACTTGAGTCTTGTTTTGATCAAAACCCTTCCATATCTATGTGTTGTGTGTCCCTGATGCGTCTAAACAACGGCCCTGCAGTAACAAAGCGTCAGTGGGGGTGACGGAGGAGGCAGGCGGTGATGTCATGATGGGTGGAGCTTCAAGCTGTTGGCTTGAGAGTTTTCTTGCCCCTGAAAAGAAATGAATAACACGTTAAATTCAGAATAAAACACGTGTATATATGTTGCTTGTGTCTTTGAGCAAATGAATGGGTCCGGATAGGAATTTAAGTTTTTTTCATTGGATTCAACAAACCTACCTGTGTTATTCCGCCACTGCTACACCTGCACAATTATCTTTGTTCTCTGAGGTTATAGCTAAATATTCCGCCCTGAGAGAATAAGAAGAAAGGCAGAAATGACAGAACTGTGAAGAGGAAGATAGCAAGAAAACAGCTCGAGTTCACAAATCAACCGTGTCAAAGATAACAGGAATTGTGCGAAACACAGTTTTGAAGAAAGAAGCAAAAGTTACAGAATTAATAAGAGGAGCAATATGACTGTAGAAAAGAAGAAAGGAGTAAAGTGTCCCTAAAAGCTTTCGTTTAATATTTCCCCCTTTAATAATGCAGTTGTGTGTGTTACCTGTCAGGGAATAATAAACAAGACCTATATCATTCTGTGTTTTTATAAGTAGACAAAAGAAACACTCACTCGCTCTCTCTCAACGCCTCTTCTCCAGCTGCAGCTATTTTCCTGTAACAGTAGACCATCTCCACCACCAGCCAAACCTGCAGCCCGATGATGGAGACGTACATCATGATCTCAGATAGGATGGATGCCACGCCTCGAGTAGCTAGGGGTGAGAATTCATAAACTTGTTTTCTAAATTGAAGTGAAATTTATTATTTCAGAAAGTCACGTTTTCCTTTGATGCCGGTTAATAGATTCTGCTGTCAAAGAACATATTTGTAAAGGTTTAAGTTATGTAATATAGATGCAGTGTAGCTCTCATAATGACCAGCGGTGACATCACTGCTGGTGCGACCCTGACTCATGCATCAGCCTCGGACAGGAAGTACAGATATGTCTGATTCAATTATCACCCGGTGAATTTATGTGATGTGTTATATTCCACTTTCTACCCTGACGGAAAGACACATTCTCAGCAGAAGCGCCATTCTTTTGTGCTGTTATGTTGTCAGCAGAAGTGACAATTTAGTTACGCGTTGTGCAACACATTTGCTTTCAAGCAGTGTCTCTCCATCAGGAGGCTTCACAATAACTTAAAAATAGCTCAAATCATTTTTAGTATTAGATTTTTCCACTTTTTAATGTCTGTCAAAATGTTCTCCTAGGGAACACAAGGGTAAATATGTTGCTTAAATGACACCTTGACCTTTTCTTAAACTGAAAGTGCTGTCGAGCTTGGTTTAAAATAATAAACTTTAGGTTGGGATTTAGACCCGGGTCCATTTGCATGAAAAAAAATCTGGATCTACCCCTAGGCTAATAAAACACGAGCATCTGCTTTGCAGACCCTTTTTTAGTGGGATTATTAGACAGGTTAAAGTATTAGGTAAGGAATCTATAATATTTGAATGTGTGCAAAAATTAATACTGTCAGTCATATAAACAATAGTGTTAATAGCTGTATGTATAAATAAAAAGGAATACTAAAATGAAAATGAAACTCTTAACGTTTCTTGCTAACAGACAACGAAATGTTTATGAGTCAAGGACATCCACTGTGATAAAAGCCTGATGCTGCTGCTACGGCAACACGGTTTGCTTTCAGGACCAATGGCTGTGTCCTTAGTTTTGACATCTAAATAGACATGCTTAAATGGATGAATGACACAAAATGATGCTATCTGTGTTCTGCTTTTTCCATTTCTATTTGCATACTGAATTTCACCTTATGAACAGATGGGTTTTTTTTCGTTATATGTAAGATATTTAATGAACGTACCTTTGCCCACCACGTTGATGGTGATAAACTTGGTTTCATTGGTGTGGAATTCGTAATTTGAAAAGAAGAGATTCCGGTTGAAGTAGCATCGATAGGTGCCCGTATCATTATAGCTGACATTGAGGATGTAGATTGAGCCGTCCTGCACGTCCACGGTATTTTTACTGCCGTTCCAGTGTAGACGATCAGCAAAGCGGTCATCCATTATATAGCCCCTTATGTCTTCGTAATTGTAGATCTAAATGTAAGAAGAAGAGCTATACTATGTGATTCCGCTTCGGAAAATAATAAGCAGTTTAAAGGAGATCTTTGGAAAAGCTGGATCTTTTCATTACAGGCTTACTTAATAACAGACACAAGGCTTATTGTCAAAACTTTTTTGTTCAACACACTATTTCATATATTAAAAGGTATATTAATAGTATTTACATGCTCATGGGTTTAGTAGGATTTGTATTGCCTAATCTTTTATGTAAACTCATGTACATTGGCAGGGTTAATTTCACTTTATCATTTGACACAATATAAAGTGATACCTTACAGTATATGTGCACTGAAAATCTGGACACATCGCAGTTCTTTTAACACCAAAAATTGAGTTTCCTTAACTAATTTCGCATTTGTTCATTAATTGTGAAGCCAAATATTGTTACATTGTTAAAAAAAAATCTAAATACTGTCATGTTTCACTCCCTTTTACAGCATAATAAATGTAATTATGGCAATATGATACGCCAAATTGCATTTACCACAAGTATGGTTATGGCATAACAATCAAAGGGGCGTGATAACAATCTTGTAGGTTTTAGGTTGCAGCAGAAAAGCAGCGGTTGTTTAAATGGCAGGGATGTTTCTCTAACCTCATTGTAAACATCCTAAGGGTATAAAGTGGCTGCTGATGTCCATTAGCTGTGGGTTTGCTTGGGAGCGCTGTATGCTGGAGGAGGTGCAGCAGTCATGAAAAATACATAAAGTTGGCCCTATACGTCGTTGCATCCCCCTTCTAAATATCTGGATAAAATGTTTTGAAAAGCCCACCAATTTCATTAACTAAATCGCTGTGAGCATGAAGCTGTTTTGGAATTGTTTTGTACAAAACAATAAAAAAAAATTGTTTGGTAACGCACCATCTGTGACTCTTGACCACATAAAGTTAAGCTTTTATTATCCCGGATGACACGTTTTCTACTCACTTGTGTGAATTCACTCTCGCCTTTAGCCATGAACCACCAGTCCACAGTGGCGGAGGCTTGCGTCTCTCCTCTCATCTTGCAAGAGATGCAGGTAGTTTAAATCCTTTACCCAACACTGCTTCCGTGTCCGAATCCACCTCCACACAGACACCATGGCAAAGCCAAGCTGCTGGAAGATCAACAGAAAACTCAGCAACACAAACACTAATCTGCTTCTTATCTAATACAAACACTATTAGATTATCGATGCCCATTTTCCCTTGCTGTTTGAACTGACAGGCATTAGTATCTCCGTAACGGGGCTTCTTTTTTTGCGTGCTTCTCATTGCTTAAAACTTTGCATGCTGGATTTTTTTTAGTTCAAGGCAGAGCGATTTCTTGCAAGCTTTATTTCCACTCATGAAAACTGATTGTGGATGATGATAGTCCAAATGTACTGCGTATGAAAAACACAGTATCTGCTTTATTCTTTTGGTCTCCACACAGAAAGCTTTGAGGGAAAATAAATAGTTAGCGGTGAGCGGTGATCAAGATCATTTATCTACATTCATATATAGATGCAGGTCTCTATATATGCCAGGAAGTCAAATACTAGCAGAAAAAGACACACCTGATATCTTTATTCTTTCAAACTTCCCCCTGCTGTTTCCACAGAGACATCTGCATCGCGCTCAACCAATGATCTTGTGCTATTTTCAATTCTGGAGAAGTGTTTATATGTGCAGTATGTGCAATGAGATGAAGGACAGAAAACACTGCACACACATCAATGACTGAGCAGAGATTACGACTACAGAATTACATTATATCTTTACTGGGATCGTCCTATTGGAGAATGTTTTGTGGGCATCTCTTTGCTGGACCTTTCAGGAAAATAATGTGGCTTTGGGAAGTTAGGGGGAAAAAGAAGAGTTGCATCCATGACAAGAGTACGTATTTACTGGCTTCTGAGTGGCTGCAGAGAGGAAAAAGAAGGAAAGATAGGGTGGGAAAGACAATAGTTATAGCAGAAATACAGAAGATTGGAGAGGAAGGATAACAAATTATTTTGACACACCCTTAAATCAACCAAGATCTACATTTCGCTACAGAATGAATTGACAATTTCAATTATTTTGGTTAGGAAACACTGCTACTTTTCAATGGCCGTCAATAGCGAAAATAACTCCTGCGTTCCATTTTTAAGCTTTTGAAAAAAATAGGGGAACACTTTATTATGAGGTTGTATTTGTTAAAATTAGAATTTATTTTATTTTAAAGGTGCTGTGCGTATTTTGACAGAAAAACAATATACATAACTTGTGTATAAAGACCTTACATAATGCAGCGTTGTTTTTATTACCTTAGAATGAGCTATTTCTATCTACATACACCACGGGTCCCCTTACATGAAATTCACCATTTTGTTTCTACAGTAGCCCTAAACGGACAAACTGCTCTATAGAGCGCGTTTCGTCAATACATTATCTCTATTAGCTAAGGAAAAACCTGACGACTTCTTTGTCGCACTATTGCCGTAGTTCTCCGAAAGAGAGGGGTGGATTGAGCCTATGGTTGCAATTCGCAACCTAACAACTAGATGCCGCTCAAATCTCCACATTATCCTTTAAAAGTTAACATTAGTTATTGCACAGTGAACTAACAAATGTATTGTCATTAAAGAACATTAACGAAGTTTTTAAAATGTACTTGTTAGTTCATGCTAGCTAACGCATTTACTAATGTTAACAAATACAACATTATTGTAAAGTAAAACAGACAGTACAAAATGAACAGCATCAGCATATACTGTAACTATAAGTGTACTATAAAGAGAAAAGCTGACCAAAAACCCTTTTTAAAACCCTTTTAAACTTCTGTCAGTGGCACCGAAGCACCACAGTCATTACATAACCCCCTTTTACAGAGATTACATTATGCAATTTATTCCGGATTAGACTGCACAATGCATATTTAATCTAGGGATTGAATTAATGCATTAAAGGGTGAATTAGTCACTTTTTCACCACTTTTTCAACAAATTTTATAAAAGGACACTTTTGAAAACATGTGAGCCAGTGAGAGATAAACAGAGAAGATGCCCTTCTGGTTGGAGGCAGCAACCGAGGATGATGTTTCCATGCCAGCCAATTTGACTGTCAGACTGTAGGCTATGTGATGCCATATACACCCTGACCTCCAGGGAAATTACTGCAACAAACACTGATCTCCAGGGTAGAGATATTCCATAGAAACAAGAGCTCTTTTATATATTTCGTGTAGTGGTTTTGATATCACAGCTGGCGTTCTGATTTAACAATCGTCCTGTTGAACTGGGATGCTTTTATCTACTTTCTCTTCATGATCTAATCTCTAACATTAATTGACAATGAAATGTTGGTGTCCTCACTGATCAAGAGGAAATGGCAAACGCCTATGATATTTCCCCAGGCGAGAATCCAGAACTGAAAACAAAGCTTCTTATTTTTATCGAAGACGATGAAGGATTTCTCACATCAATTTTTGAGCGCAAGCGAATGTGCTAGGAAGGAGGGTGGGATTGGGCGATTCCAACGTTATGGACGTGACATTTTGCGTTATGGACGTGACATAAAAATGCTCAGAGAATGAATTTGATACAAATATATTGAACCATCTGTGTATATTTTACTTAACCCTTGTTGATAGAGTCTAAATATAAAAAATGTCAGTTTATGAACTAATTTCCTATTTTAAAAAAGGGAAATAAACATGCTTTATGGATGTGACAAAAAAGGACACGTTTTTTGGGAGACGACAAACTTTGTAGGATTTCTGTGAAATAAAATGCACAATCCTAAAGCAATAATACCCAATTAATGGAGAAGGGATGACTCTTTATAGAACCAAAATAGTTCTTTTATTTTCATTTTCATGTGTCCATTTATGAGGAATATGTAGCGTTATGGATGTAACAATCCTGAAAATGGCACTTACCTGACTATGAAAAATCATGCACTAAAAATAAAAACAAATGCTTTACAAATTTGAAGAGAGATCTAACATGGGTATTTGAACCACCAAATGTTAATATCTCTGCTGTTACCAAAGTAAAAACCGTTGGTAAAAACTTTATCTTTTCATGGAATTGCGTTTAGCCTCTTGAAATATTTTATCTTTCTTTTAAAAACCTCGTCTGCCCTCTAGATTTAGCATTCGTCGTTGTCTCTCATCCCTCCCTCCACCCTCTGATGCTGACAAGAACACACTCAGACGCACCTTTTCGTGCACACGCATGTGACAGTTTACGTAGCGCCAGACCTGCAGACTTAAAACTGACTTGAAACTTGAAACCCGAAAATCTACATGGAACACAAACCAACCCTTATTGGTTTGCCTGTATCTAAGACTCGGTTATCAACCTCTGTTAAATAATTCATAGATCCTTCCTTTCCCCTTTGCCTTCTGCGGTAAACCAAGCCTGTGATCAGCAAAAAAAGCTTTCTGCACATAAGTGATCAGTTTAAACTGCTCGACTGCAAACTGATCAGTCATTTGCATCATACATTATGCATTTCATCTCTTGAAGCTGAAGTTATACATACGGTGTATACATAGAGTAACTTTCAATCTTAAAAACGAGTTTAAAAGTAAAAAAAAAGCAATTCTGAAGCCCCGTCCCTAAACAATAAAACCTAAAGCAAATCGAACTAAAAAGTATGAATGAAACCGCGCAAGTTCATACGAATTAGCCACCTTGTAAAATAGTTATGAATTGCTGTGAGATTGTGTTGTATTTTACTAATATACTAAATATTCATATTCATTCTAAATGTATTTCAACAATTATCTCATTTGTTTCTATTTTTATTCCTCCTAACCACTTTTAGGACACATTTCTGAGACTAAGTTGATACTTAAATGTAAGATCAACTTTGAAAGAGCAACCTTTAAACACTAACATTTTTCGGCATTAATATAACTCTTGCAAGGTTAGAACTTTGTTTATATTGTCCATCTTATTTATTAAACTTTAACTTCAGTGTGTAACCAACTATGGTTTTGTCATAGCTCTCTCATGTGTTGTGTACTGTATGTATTTCAATCTGGACTATTTTCTGCCAATTTACTGTAGCTTAGCGACATACACCTCCATGTTTTCTTTCCAACCACGAGGGCTTGTTGCCAGCAGCGTACTAACACAGAACAAACACAACAACAACAGCATCCTCCAGCACCGTTTCACATAGTCTTGTAGTGTCTGATACAGCTGTTAAACAACCAGTATTGCTGTATCACAGCGGTTGTCTGCACACATCGATGGGGTGAGTAAACACAGGGGCAGAGATGATATCAGGTACCGAATGCTAATCGGATTTATGTAAAAAACAGATGCAACAATGAATAATGTAATTTACTGTAATAGCATATCAACAGTTGTTCAATAATAACCATGTTAAACATCTCATACTTTTGTTTGATTACTTGAGCCAACCTACTGGAGTGGGCATCATCTCTGCGAGGTAGATGCACCTGTGCCAAGACAGCACCCAACCAATTCTTCTGACTGTCCATCAAATGTACAGATATTATTAGTTCATCAGTGCCATTGATACTCCAGATCCAGAGTGGTTTTTTATGAAGAGAGTGGTGTTATTTTCATGAAATTTGTTCATTCTCTGATACCTTTTGAAAGTTTACTTTTTTAAATAAACTACTTTTATGGCAGTCAGATACTTCAATCTTGAGTTTGGGCATTCTGAGGTGATCTCATGAGACTATTTTTCTCTCATACACTGTATTATCAAACATGAATCATCTTTTTGTCCATCTGTCCAAGCTGACCCCATTTCATTCGTCTCAATAAAACAGTGTCAGACCCTTAAGATGTTACTTGGGCGATCCTGTGAGATGACCCAAAAGTACAGTTGTGTAACAGCTCTTTCTTAAGCGCTTTTTTATCATCGTTTACTTTTAACTCACAGCTCCGCCCTGGTGCGCCTGCTAAATGCTTTAAAAGTAATTTATTAAAATAACATGCAATGCAAAAAAGTTTGATTCAACCTCATATGCAAAAGGCTATATGCAAGGGAGATACATTTTTATCAAGGCGACCCTGTAAAATCTATTTGTCATCTAGTTACAACACAATTTAAAATAGTTTTATCAGGTGACCTAAAAAAGAATCTTACGTACATTGTATACATGGATACATTACTGAATACATCAGGTACCACTAATGAAATGATATAATCAATATTCTTCAAGCACTTGGTTGCAATATATGGAAATGTATTATTAAATGTATCTTTTCCAGTATAAATTCCATATATTTTTTATTTGTAAGGGATTGTGCATCACAGTGTCTTATGCACTCGGGCTTGTATCTAATGATTCAAACTCAGAATTGGCACATTGTATAATGTTTAGACGAATACTGGTGTAACCCTTAAAATGGTTACAACACACATCTGATGACTGATGATCTGCTGAATTTGCATCTTCTGCTAGTGAACATTCACATATCCTCATAATGTGCCACGACACACGTCATAAGGGAACATCTAAGTCCCGGCTGCATAAACTGGGACATTTATAACTGAGGCATAAGTGACAACACCCGCTACCCGGGGTGAGATTTCTATCCATCACTGTCCTCCTTACTGTCACAGATCAACGACATACACTGTACGCACCAGAATCTACAGCCGTATTTTGAACACCCAGCAGAAACAAAGCATTCACAAACATACAAGATAATAACAGCTTGTGACAGTTTGGGCATAAGCTACTCTGTCGACTGGACCACCCCGATCACCCACGCCGACTTTTACCATCGTCACTTGCTCTATGAAGAGTCACAGCTGAGTTTGGGTTTTACTGAGCAATCCGAGTGGCTGTGAAATCCTGATCCCCACAAACACACACCCACAGTGACCTGACACCAGAAAAACAAAAAACCAACACTGGACAGGTGCTAAACTACCCTGAACTGGTCCATAAAACTAAAATAACACACAAAATAACATTTAGTAGGAGAATGCGAGTGTCTTGCTCTTACACAATGACCCGTGGTCTTGTCAACATGACTTGCTTGACACATACAGAAACACACAAATAAAGATCGTAAGACCTAAAATGTCTCAAATGTTGTGTAGTGTGCTAGCTTAAGACACTCACCCTGTGTTAAACACAAGAGCATGGGGACCCACACGAGCCGCAGTGCAGACATCTTCAGCATGCAGAACATCTTCAGATGATAGCTGTTTTCTTCAGAGCCGTCTCAGTTTTTTCTTAACACACACACAAACACATACACACAAACCAGGAGGTGAGGACAATACACTCGCTGGTTCTGTGAACAGATGAGCTTGACGGTGTAGACAATGGATCAGGCCAGATGAAGACAGGATGATTGCGGTGAGGTTATCACTAGTTCAGAGGCTGGAGATGGTGGCTCCTTTCCCTCCGGTCTGGTGGGAGTCGGGTGTTGTGAATGATGAGGAGCGAGAAAGTCCAGTGAGGGAGTGTTTTAGTGCAACGCGATCGGTTTAATAAATCCAGCCCGCAGTATTCGGTTACTCAACGACAAGAACAGAGATGTCAGAGTCTGTTTCAGTTAGTAATTGTTCTTCTAATGTTTTCTTGATCTATTTATATTTTAGATACAATCAACTGCTTAAATGAATGCTTTTTTTTATCAAATATTCTAATAGATGTCAAATCTGACTTGCAAATATAGTGATTTAACAAACAACTACGTCTGTGGAAGACTAGAGCATGTATATAATGAGAAAATAATGCAGATAATGGAACTGTAAACTGTACAGCTATGGGAAACTTCACAGAAGTTTTTTTCATTTAGCAGAAGCAATCTTTGTGCCACGGTATTTAGAAACGATAAAGGAGCAAGAATTTTCTTAATGATTATGTGTCTTTGGCTTTATGCAAACATACGTTTAGACATTCTCTTTAATTCTCGGTGATGTTTATTGCTCATGTATTTTGTGAATTTTGCTTATGAAATGTTAACGTGGGAACTTGAAGATATGTATCTTTGGATCAGTGAGAAGTTTGAAAGTATAGACTTATAGCAATGCATAACGTGGAAATGATGAGTTGTTAAATATATGATTTATTAGATTTTATATGAATAGTCTCTTTTGCTTGTCGTTCTAATACACAATAGCGCTGAATGTAATGTCTTTTTCTCGTTCAAATAAATATATTTGAAGTTCCTGATATTTGCAAGAAATGTGTATTATGACTGGACGCAGTTATTGTCATGATCCCGTTCACGTCTTTGTGTTGTCTGGCTTGGGAGGTGTATGTTTGTTTTGTCGAGCACGTGCGATCCGTGTTTAGCGGCTAGCACGCGCTCGGTGTCTACGTCCTTTACCACGCCCTCGTGTTTTCCTCGTCAGGGCTTTTCCCTCACCGGTGACTCGTTTGTAATTATCACGCGCACCTGTCTTCTATTACCTCCCCTTAGAATTGCCTATATAACCCCTCTGTCTTCCCTCGTTCCTTGTCTGACCGTTGCATGTTTTTGCCAGCTTAGACAGTCGAGGTTCAAGACATTCTTGCCTTAGCCTTAGCCTTAGCCTTTGCCTTTTGCCTTAGCCTTAGCTTAGCTTTCTTCTGCCCTTGTTAATTGGTCTTGCCCTAGCTTTGTCTTGCCTTAGCTTTAGCTTAGCAGTTTCTGCCCTTCTTCTCCGTTTTCCGCTGCCCTGCCTTGTAACCCCTCCCGCTGCACTTACTACAGATCCTGCTGGCGTTCCGGACTGCGATCTCCTGCTTCACCAAGCTCCACCATTGCTCCTGGTTCTCCCGGGTTTACAAGTACTACAGATTCTCTCGCCTGGCGAGCTCCGGGTCGGAATTCTTCCCCGGACCCAATTCTCTACAGATTCTCTCGCCGTGCGAGTTCCGGGTCGAGTTGCTTCCCCGGACCCAGCTCTCTACAGATTCTTCCCCGTGGCCCGCAGGAGGTCATCGGTGGTGTGTCATTTACCAGACTGTGGTGGAGTTTTTTTCCTGTCAATAAACCATTGTTTTTGCCCCGCACTTGAGTCTCCCTTTGTCCGCCATGACAGAACGGTCAGACCAACAACACGACTCAGCGGGGCCGGATCCTCTCAGGACCGCCCTCCAGCAACAGGGCATCATGCTTGGACAGCAGGCGGCCCGCCTCACCGCCGCCGCCCAGGAGATAGATAGTCTTCGGGTTCAACTAGAGGCATTTAGGCTCCAGGTCAACGAGCATCTCGCTGGTGCAGCTCAAGCTGGGGAATCTCCCTCTTTTTCCCGCGGGAACCATGGCGAACGGAACCTCACGCCAACAGCCCTCCCCTCTATGATGGGGATCCCAATGCTGTAGGGCGTTCCTCTCGCAGTGTGCCTTAGTTTTTGCCCTTCAACCGCGCCGATACTCTACTGAGGAGACTAGAGTGGCGTTCATCTTGACTTTGTTGACTGGACGAGCTCGTGAGTGGGGAGTCGCAGTCTGGGAAGCTCAGGACCCCTGTTGTCGTTCGTTTCGCAGTTTCCGGGAGGAGATGGCCAGCCTTTTCGATAGGTCAGCACAGGGTGACGAGGCCGCAGCACAGCTCTCTCGGGTCATGCAAGGCAGGGGGCACTATCACGGACTACTCGATTCGCTTTAAGACGTTAGCAGCCGCCTGCAATTGGAATACAGGGGCTCTTCGCTCTCGCTTCCTGGATGGACTTAGTCCTAGCATCGCGGATGAGATAGCCGCGTTGGAATCTCCCCGGGACCTGGAGGACCTTATTAACGTCTGTCTGCGCATTGAGAGTCGTGTCAACGCACGCCGGCGCCGACGTTCTCCACCTCCCTCCTGGCGGCACCGGGACAACAACAGAGACACCAACCGAGATGCCAGCCGGGACGCTTCCTCTTCCAATCCTTCCCACAACCCCCAGCAGAACCTATGCAGCTCGGACGTTCACGTCTAACTCCGAGCCAGAAGCAAGAGCGAGTTCTTCGTGGCCTGTGTTACTATTGCGGGAGAGCGGATCACACGGTGGCGGTATGTCCGTTAAAAGCCGACGCCCACTCGTAGAGCGGAGAGTCCGGGTGGGCGCCATCTCCAGATCCTCTCCTACTTCCCGCACACAGATGTCCTTCCGTCTTTCTTTCGGACAAGCCACGCATTCCGGACTTGCCCTTATCGACTCGGGGGCTGAGGGAAATTTCCTCGATGCCTCCACGGCTCGAAGATGGAGGATTCCCATCTCACCTCTCCATCGTCCCATCTCGGTCTGGACGCTAGCGGGAGGACCTTTCACCACTATCACTCACGTTACCCCTCACGTAAGCCTTTTTCTTTCTGGGAATCATTGTGAGAGAATTAAGCTGTACATCCTCGATTCCCCCAATAACCCTCTCATATTAGGGCATCCTTGGTTGTCACAGCATAATCCTCACCTTGATTGGGTTAACAGTTCTATTCTTGCGTGGAGCCCTTTTGTCATGTATCTTGTCTTGGTCCTGCTCCTTCTCCTGTTTCTGTGTCTCCCGTGTTTCAGGTGGACACTGCTGATTTGGCCGGGGTCCCGGAGGAATATCACGACTTGGGATCCGTCTTCAGCAAGTCACGAGCTACCTCTCTTCCACCTCACCGTCTTTACGACTGCGCCATAGATCTCCTTCCAGGCACTTCTCCGCCTAAGGGTCGCCTTTATTCACTTTCCAGTCCAGAAAGAGAGGCTATGGACAAGTACATCCGCGAGTCACTTAATGCTGGACTCATTCGTCATTCCTCCTCGCCGGCCGGTGCGGGTTTCTTCTTCGTGCAGAAGAAGGACGGCTCTCTGCGCCCTTGTATTGATTATCGAGGTTTGAACGAGATCACGGTCAAGAATAAATACCCCTTACCGTTAATGTCGTCTGCCTTCGAACTTTTACAGGGAGCCCGGGTCTTTACTAAACTAGACCTACGCAACGCCTATCATCTTGTTCGTATCCGCGAGGGGGACGAGTGGAAGACGGCATTCAATACACCCTCTGGACATTACGAGTATTTGGTACTCCCGTTTGGCTTGACCAATGCTCCTGCCGTCTTCCAGAGCCTCATTAATGATGTTGGGAGACATGATTAATCGTTTTGTCTTTGTTTACCTGGATGATATTCTTATCTTTTCCCCCTCTCTCCAGGAAATAACCACCACGTTAGAGAGGTTCTCCAGCGTCTTCTTGAGAATCAACTGTTCGTCAAGGCGGAGAAGTGCGACTTCCACTCCGATACGGTTTCGTTCCTTGGCCATGTAATCTCTCCCCGAGGCATTGAACCTGACAGTTCCAAGATCAAAGCTGTTGCCGAATGGCCCACCCCTGACTCTCGTAAGGCCTTGCAGCGGTTCCTGGGGTTCGCCAATTTTTACAGGCGGTTCATCCGAGGATTTGGCCAGGTGGCCACTCCGCTCACAGCATTGACCTCCACCAAGATCCCGTTCGCTTGGAATATTCATGCACAGGTAGCCTTTGATAAACTCAAGTCCAGATTTGTCTCTGCACCTGTGCTCTGTTTTCCAGATCCCGAACGGCAATTTATTGTCGAGGTTGATGCTTCCGACGTCGGGGTAGGCGCAGTTTTGTCTCAGCGTTCCAGTCATGATGAGAAGGTGCACCCTTGTGCTTTCTACTCACACCGCCTCAGCCCTGCCGAACGAAACTACGATATCGGCAACAGAGAGCTGCTGGCGGTTCGTCTTGCTTTGGGTGAGTGGCGCCACTGGTTGGAGGGGTCGTCACAACCTTTCTTGGTCTGGACGGACCATAAGAACTTGGAGTATGTCCGTTCAGCCAAGAGGTTGAATTCGCGTCAGGCCCGTTGGGCACTCTTCTTTGGCAGATTCAACTTTACCCTATCGTACCGGCCTGGTTCAAAGAACGTCAAACCGGATGCTCTCTCTCGTCTCTTCGAGCCCCCTGGGGGGGAGCCCTCTACCTATGACATTCTTCCCAGAAAGATGGTGATTGGGGCTCTCACCTGGGACATCGAGAGACGAGTGGAGAGGGCCGGTCGTGGGGTACAAGTGCCAGAGGGGTGTCCAGCGGATAGACTGTTCGTTCCGGCCTCAGCACGTTCTGAAGTCCTCCAGTGGTGTCATTCATCCAAGTTGGTCGGCCATCCAGGAGTTCAGGGAACCGTGGCGTCAGTACGCCAGCGGTTTTGGTGGCCGTCAGTTTCCACCGATGTCAGACAGTTTGTGTTGGCTTGCCCGGTGTGCGCTCAGAACAAGACGTCCCGCCGGCCACCTGCTGGTCTTCTTCGCCCCCTTCCCATTCCCTCCCGCCCCTGGTCACACATCGCTTTGGACTTTGTTACGGGCCTTCCCCCCTCCAGAGGAAACACTGTGATCCTCACGGTGGTGGACCCGATTCTCCAAGGCGGCCCATTTTATTCCTCTTCCCAAGCTCCCTTCCTCCCGGGAGATGTCTCAACTGATGGTGGACCACGTCTTCCGCATTCATGGTTTTTCCGGTCGACGTCGTGTCCGATAGGGGTCCTCAGTTCACGTCCCGTTTTGGAAGGAATTCTGTAGACAAATCGGGGCCTCAGCGAGTTTGTCTTCAGGCTTTCACCCTCAGACCAATGGGCAGTGCGAGCGAGCCAACCAGGATCTCGGACGGAGACTCCGCTGTCTGACATCCAACAACCCCAGCTCCTGGAGCCAACAGCTCTCTTGGGTGGAATACGCCCACAACTCCCTCCCCGTCTCCTCCTCAGGTATGTCGCCATTTGAGTGTTCTCTTGGTTACCCACCCCTTTGTTTCCCACCCAGGAACTCGATGCGGCGGTTCCCTCGGCTCTGGCTTTCGTCCAACGTTGCCACCGCACCTGGACGAGAGCCAGAGAGGTTCTGGCCCGAACCTCCCTGAGGACCAAGACGCGCAGCCGACCGTCATCGGTCCTCTCCTCCTACCTATGTGTGCGGTCAACGGGTATGGCTTTCCACCAAGGACCTACCTCCGGGTTCCCTCTCGCAAGCTGGCTCCCAGGTTCATTGGTCCATTCCGTATCGCCAAGGTGGTTAATCCGGTGGCCGTACGGCTCAAGCTTTCCCCTTCTCTTGGTCGAGTTCATCCCGTGTTCCACGTATCCAGGGTTAAACCTGTGGTCCACATCTCCTCTCAACCCTGCCAGTTCTCGACCCACCCCCCCTCCACCGCGCCTCGTGGACGGAGCTCCGGCTTACACGGTCAGGAAGCTTCTTGACGTCCGCCGCCGCGGCAGGGGATTTCAATATCTAGTGGACTGGAAGGGCTATGGCGCAGAAGAGAGGTCTTGGGTTCCTTCTCGTGACGTGCTGGATCGATCTTTGGTCGTGGACTTTCACCGGAGACGAGGTGAGCCCCCTCCCTAAGCGCCTAGGGGCGCTGGTGGGGGGGGGGTACTGTCATGATCCCGTTCACGTCTTTGTGTTGTCTGGCTTGGGAGGTGTATGTTTGTTTTGTCGAGCACGTGCGATCCGTGTTTAGCGGCTAGCACGCGCTCGGTGTCTACGTCCTTTACCACGCCCTCGTGTTTTCCTCGTCAGGGTTTTTTGCCTCACCGGTGACTCGTTTGTAATTATCACGCGCACCTGTCTTCTATTACCTCCCCTTAGAATTGCCTATATAACCCCTCTGTCTTCCTCGTTCCTTGTCTGACCGTTGCATGTTTTTGCCAGCTTAGACAGTCGAGGTTCAAGACATTCTTGCCTTAGCCTTAGCCTTAGCCTTAGCCTTAGCCTTTGCCTTTGCCTTAGCCTTAGCCTTAGCTTCTGCCCTTGTTAATTGGTCTTGCCCTAGCTTTGTCTTGCCTTAGCTTTAGCTTAGCAGTTTCTGCCCTTCTTCTCCGTTTTCCGCTGCCCTGCCTTGTAACCCCTCCCGCTGCACTTACTACAGATCCTGCTGGCGTTCCGGACTGCGATCTCCTGCTTCACCAAGCTCCACCATTGCTCCTGGTTCTCCCGGGTTTACAAGTACTACAGATTCTCTCGCCTGGCGAGCTCCGGGTCGGAATTCTTCCCCGGACCCAATTCTCTACAGATTCTCTCGCCGTGCGAGTTCCGGGTCGAGTTGCTTCCCCGGACCCAGCTCTCTACAGATTCTTCCCCGTGGCCCGCAGGAGGTCATCGGTGGTGTGTCATTTACCAGACTGTGGTGGAGTTATTTTCCTGTCAATAAACCATTGTTTTTGCCCCGCACTTGAGTCTCCCTTTGTCCGCCATGACAGTTATGGCTCATGCCATCTGCTCATATTTTCGTTTTTTTGCCAAAGCGTTTGTATATCCAACTGTCAAACAAGACATATGTCTACAGCCTATAATGATCACCAAAATATGTCAACAGTACATAATTCATACGTACACAATACAGATAAATACATCTAAAGCGATTTGAAGATAGTTTTCCCCATAAGCGGCGCATGCAAATATCAAAGACGTCGCCTGTCAACAATAATAAACGTTAACGTAGGTTTTTCTTTTTACGCTTTCAATATATTTCTCAGCCTACCGTAACCGATTACCACACGTGTTTATTCCAAAAGCTCTCCTCCTCTCCCTCATGTTTTCTCTATTAATTTCGGTTGTTTCCCCTTTGCTCCTGTTGGCAACGTTTCCTCCGTGAATAAATTCACCGTTAAATCCGTGAAATCATTCCGTCACGCGCGGTTTTATATTCGCCAAACAAATAAACCAGAATGCGATATTGTACCGCAAGTCTCTCATATATTATTTTCGGTGCTCAAATTACTATGCAAATATAGGACAAAACAATTATGTTGAACCGGAGCACAGCACGGTCAGCTCAAACACGGTGCGTTCTTCAGCGACGTCTCGTGCTCCGTGAAAAGGATGCTGTGTTTGGGATCCGATAGGCGAGGAGGGCGGGGTATGGAAGGGGGGGAGGAGGCATATGAACGGGATAGTGGATAGAAGGCAAGACGTTACGGGTTAAAAATATCAAGTCGTAACGTCAACGTAAATTGACGATTTGACGACCTTCACGTTCAGCCATACAGTAATTTAGAGGGAGGATTGCTCTGTACGAAACACAACTCACGTGATCGTAAATATTCAGTAGTTTGCTGTGGGCCTGTGACGCTCGCAAAAACGGATTATTCCAGAACAGATTATTCTTGAGTCTAAAAATGGGAAGAAATCCCGTTAGTCAGCAGTTTGACCTTGGATATATCAATCAAAATAAAAACATAGGCTATCATTATGTTTACATAGCCCTACATATAATAATGAAGTCCTAATCCAAAACCCAGCATTTCTATTTTTGTATAAAACCGTGTATGATTTAATCCTCAAAGAAGCCTAATCTTTTTTCATCTTTGTCCTTAATTGATCCTAAATTATCATTTTAACTTCAGTTAATTCTGTAACACACACACACGTCTGGTTTACTATCTCTCCGTGGGGACAGTCCATGGGCGTAATGTTTTTTATACCACACAAACTGTATATTTTATCCCCTACCCCTAACCCAACCCTTAAACCTAAAGATCATAGAAAACTTTTTGCATTTTTTAAAAATATTGTTCTGTACAATTGATAAGCTTTTTTGCCCATGAGGACCTCAATTTTGGTCCCCACAGTGACACGAGTCCCCATGTGTTGGTGTGCATTCAGGTTTAGGTCCCCACCGGGATATAAAAACATGTACACACACATTGTACTTAAACCAAAAACAGTTTATCTGTTTATATGATCAAATATTTTAAATAAAGCACTTCCTCTGGTCACTACGATATTTATTTATAACCTGAAATATTTAAATCAGCCAATGAAAATGTTAATCGACAGAAGCCACACAATATAATTAAAAACAAATGCAAAATAAATTAAAACCCGTAAATAAATATAAATATATTTTTACTTATTTTAATATAAGTATTTTCAAAGATAATAGCTAAATAAAACGTTCAAAATTCGTTAAAGCTAGATGTAATGCGATTTTTCTAACCTCTAGGAGGTGCCACGCTTTCATTTTGTGCAGGAACACAATTATAATATTACACCATTTGTAGTGGAAGCTACACATTTATGCAATTTTTTATGTCCAAAGTTGTTATTTATGTATTTGTACAATTATTTATATATACCTATGTCATTTTCTCCTCCTTACTACGAGACCAAACGGTATGAGGACGGGTTTTAGGACCATGTGATGATTTGCAGGACTCCATATATATATGATCCAGCGTGACGTCAGTTTCTACAACGCAGACATGGAGGACGGCGGAGTGCTGGTAGAAAAACCTCAGGTTAGTAGTTTCGTAGCAATTTTAAGCGTTTTATAAAGACGAGAGTTTATGTTTACATGCCATTTACCTGAGATATATTGTAGTGTATAAAAAGGAAGCGCACGTACAGCTTAAATACGACTTTTGGGCCTTTATTCCTCAGTAAAAAGGTGCCGATTCATTCAGTTCGCTGCAAATGCTCAGTCATGCCATTCTCTGACAGCAGCTAACGTTAGCTTGTGTGCTCACAATGATTTAAAGAATAGCGATTAAGGCGCTTATGTGTCAGTTCAGATGTAATATTTTTACCGCATTTGCACTTTGTGATCGCTTAAGAAACATTGTACGAGTTTACTCTTTAAATAGCTTTCTATAGAATTTAGGCTATTGGTTAGCCATTTAGCATTGAAATTCATGTGTTGTTTGTTAGCTCAAATTGTATTTTTAAGAACATGACTAACGTTAACTCCGTAACAGACCAGTAACATTCAAGTAGGTGTCAATATGTACGTCTAAATATTTTAATATCTAACAGTTTGATTTTATATTTAGTTTGGTATATAATATTATGTTTAACATTGCCATTAGCTGAAATTATTGTAAAGTGTTTCTTTTCCCTTTGGTTCATAGATGTAATTGTGGTCCTGAACTGTACAGCTATGTTTATGTATTTAACGTTTTATTTTCCAACAGGATGAAGTGCCGGCATTGCTGAATTCAAGACCTCAAACCGGCTTGTCCTTCTTGGCTCCTGAACCAGAAGATCTGGAGGACCTTTACAGCAGATATAAGGTGGGTTAGTTTTGGGGTTTAGCTCTTTCTATGATATTGACACACTATCCTGTGCAGTACAGTTATTCGCTTGTTACCGTTGTTGACATTGAACTGACAATTTAATTTGCTCTCATGTCCACACTGCAGAAGTTGCAGCAGGAGCTAGAGTTTTTGGAGGTGCAGGAGGAATACATTAAAGATGAGCAGAAGAACCTGAAGAAGGAATTCCTTCATGCCCAAGAGGAGGTGAAGAGGATACAGAGCATCCCTCTGGTTATTGGGCAGTTTCTGGAAGCGGTTGACCAGAATACTGCAATTGTGGGCTCAACCACAGGTAAGTGTTTTTAATCTTTATATTGATAGGCATTGTCAATTTAGGAGTTTTAGTTGGTTTTAGTGGCTTAAGATAACCCGATATCCAAAGTGAGTATAAATCCATTGATCAAAAATGCAGTCTTAGAGGTTTGGTGGTTGTGTTTTCTACCTAATGCCATACGTGAACTGTCTTATTCCTACAGGCTCCAATTACTATGTACGAATTCTGAGCACAATTGATAGAGAACTGTTGAAGCCCAATGCGTCTGTTGCTCTGCACAAACACAGCAATGCGCTGGTGGATGTTCTTCCTCCAGAGGCTGACAGCAGCATCATGATGCTCACATCAGGTAAGAGCTACACTTAGAATGACGGGAAGGTGTTCTTTTTCTTTTGTATTTCTGGAAAGCTCTTGCAGCAACATTGTCTTTACATTGTGGTCATTGTGATTTAATGTGTTGTCTGTAGATCAAAAACCAGATGTGACCTACTCTGAAATCGGAGGAATGGACATCCAAAAACAGGAAGTGAGAGAGGCTGTTGAGCTTCCTCTTACACATTTTGAGCTCTACAAACAGGTGTGTATGTGCATTTGTTCATTCATGAATGAATGTATACATGCATGCATTATTGCAAGGGCTTGTGGGAAACAGATTGCATTGTAAATTTGTTAGTTTACACCCACTTATGTTCAATTCTCAGATTGGTATCGACCCACCCAGAGGAGTGCTTATGTATGGACCCCCTGGCTGTGGAAAGACTATGCTGGCAAAAGCTGTGGCTCACCACACTACAGGTTAGCCTCATGTTTGATGAGCATCTTTCAATTTTTCACTTTTATAAGTCTGTGAATGGTACAGATTAGAATTTGATTTGGCTTTTACTCTATGAATCGTTTATATGTTGGTCTTTTCTTTTTTCAGCGGCCTTCATCCGTGTTGTGGGCTCAGAGTTTGTGCAGAAATATCTGGGCGAGGGTCCGCGCATGGTACGAGATGTCTTTCGACTGGCTAAAGAGAATGCCCCAGCCATCATCTTTATTGATGAGATTGATGCTATTGCTACTAAGCGTTTTGATGCACAGACTGGAGGTATGACTCCCTCTTAGATATCTCATACTTAATACCTGTTGTTGTTTAGGCAGTTATTTGTTATGTTAACAGTTATTTGTTATTTTTTAATTACAAAATTTTAGTACAAACAAATAATTTTACCTTAAGCATGTGTTTAGTTGCGTGGCAGTGTAGATCATGTATAGCTTAGGCTTTGATTTATTCAGTTAGAATCGAGGAAGAACTAACTTTAGTCAATTATTTGATATTACAGAACAATAGTACCCCAATTTAATGTGTGTTCATTGTTTTAAACATCATTTTTTTAGCTGACAGAGAAGTGCAGAGAATCTTGCTTGAGCTCCTCAATCAAATGGATGGCTTCGATCAGAATGTGAATGTGAAGGTAAGAAAAACAACTTAATTCTTGGTGTGCGTTGTGTGTTCCTCTCCTCATCCTGCTGATGATCTCTGTTTCAATAACAGGTCATCATGGCCACAAACAGGGCTGACACTCTAGACCCAGCCTTGTTGCGCCCTGGTAGACTGGACCGTAAGATTGAGTTCCCGCTACCTGACCGTCGACAGAAGCGCCTAGTGTTTACCACCATCACTGGCCTGATGAACTTGTCGGAGGAAGTCGACCTGGAAGATTGTATCCTGACCCCACATAAACTTTTTCATAGTTTCATTTATTTTTTTGCTGTTACATAGTGCTGGATCAAAATGTTGGAGTTATTTCTTAGAATTTTCTAAAAGACGATTTTCTTAAATTTGGCATCAAAAAACTAAAAGTAAGGATGCTTTTTATCGGATCACGAATATGGTTTCTCACAGTTGTTCTTAACAAAAATACAGATGTTGCCAGGCCTGACAAGATCTCTGGTGCAGATATCAACTCTATTTGCCAGGAGGTGAGTAGTCATCATTAAAATGTTACCTGAAACAGTTTGTTCTTCACATTTTTTTAATCCTGTTTTCTTTGTGTACAGGCTGGAATGCTTGCTGTGCGTGAAAACCGTTATATTGTGCTGGCAAAGGATTTTGAGAAGGCTTACAAGACTGTTATTAAGAAGGATGAGCAGGAACACGAGTTCTATAAATAGAGTAATCGTTGACTAGATATTTGGCATTAGCTCTTATCCTGTTGAAGCCTTTATTAGTGTGTACAGTGTATTGTTAAGGATGTAACACTTGAACCTTGATTTATCCATTCAGGGTTTACTGCTTGTACTGGGACTTTGATTTCACAGGATTTAATTACACATATAAAATATGGATGCATCAACATGCGCATTTGGTGAGCATGTAGTCTGTTTATTGAAGAACAACACAAATACAACTATTAAGATGTTTTCCATAAACAAGTTTAAATAAAGCCGTTTTTGATAACAACCCTACGCTGTATGTTTTCTATTTAACATTCTACAAAAAAAAATCGTAATTATCCTCCACTGGACCTGTCCTCTGAAAGTGACCTATTGTCAGCTATGGTGACCTCTGCATTTAACCCGTCCAATAGTAAATAGTGAACTCGCGCTCACTGCAAGTTGTGAACACGCATACACCTGGTGCAGTGGGCAGCTATCACTGCATCACCAGGGGAACAAGTGGGGGTAAGGTACCTTGCATCTCAGTAGTTACCCGCCGGCCCTGAGAATTGAACCAGCAACCTTCTGGTCATGAGTCTGGCTCTCTAACCATTAGGCCACGTTTTTGATTACAAACCGAACATTTGTCATAATAAATAATGTTCACCAATCATTTTAATCCAATTAAAAGCAGTGATGGAAAAAGTAACAGAAAAGGTTAAAGTATTTGTAAAGACACTGAAGTTCAAGAATGGTATAGTTACGATGTGATAAACACATGACAAGACTGAAAATAATAATTAAAAAAATCTATGGAATACTGGTGAACCTTTGATGTAAATTTGTCACCATTAAGGTTCTGTCTGTTGTTTTTCATTTCAAAATTGAGTTATTCACATTTTCTGTGACTTGTTTCCATTGTTTAAAAAACACTAAGTTTTGTCTACAAAGACTAACTTGGTTCCATTAGGTTCTACAGTATTTGTGAGATCATCAGCACTTTGAATGCTTTGAATTTTTCTATTGAAATTTATAAATGTCCTTATTTAGAGGAATTCATTAGACAGTTTCGAAAAATGTTCAAGACTTTAAAGTTGTCTTCATGTCAGTGTATACAACGGCATTGGTGTAGTAAAACAATTTAAATAAGAATCAAGGTTAATTACTCTAAAAGATAAAAAAATATGTAATGGAACCACAATTTGGTCCTGAAGTCTATATCTGTTATGCTCTTTGATCTAGCAACTTCCACTGGCTATCAATCCCTCTTTCTCTCCTCTATGTCCACCCTTGATTGAAAGGGATACTTCACCAAAAAATTAAATAATTTACTCACCTTTGAGTTGTTCCAAATCTGGATACATTTCTTAGTTCTGATTAACACAGAGAAAGATATTTGGAAGAATGCTTATAACCAGACAGATCCCCCCCTCCCCCATTGACTACCACAGTCGGAAAAAATACAACTGTAGTCAAAAGTGTCCGAGAACTGTTTGTGTTTGACACATTTATACAGATTTGGAACAACTCGAAGGTGAGTAAATGATGACAGAATTTCATTTTTGGGTGAAGTATCCCTTGAAACCCCTTCAGTCTCAAGTTGTAGTTCTGCCTTTCAACACAAGATGGAGTGTGGTAATAAAATATGCACATGCTTTTACACACATCAGATAAAGCTGTATTGTTATTGTGCACAGAGGAGCCAATGAAAATAAAATCATTATATTTCTGTAAAGATCTGTATATTTATATGCAAAGTATGTGGTAGAGAAATCAAAGAGCTCAGTTCAGTATAAATGGCTATGCAAATAAACTAAGAAGTATAACAATATATGTATAACACAGTACAACAAATATTATACAAATGGTATTATAAAGTCAGGGATGTTCAAGATTGAGGATGAGTTGCATGACGTTACAAAACATAGTACACAGTATATTGCACA
The DNA here is from genome assembly GCA_006030095.1 of Triplophysa siluroides. Taxonomy (NCBI): domain Eukaryota; kingdom Metazoa; phylum Chordata; class Actinopteri; order Cypriniformes; family Nemacheilidae; genus Triplophysa; species Triplophysa siluroides. Next base: position 98,733 of record VCII01000037.1, on the reverse strand, counting down.
GTACAGGATTAATGTTTCAGACCAGTTTTTTTGTAAAAGCTATACAATAAAATGAGATAAGATAAACTTTAATGATCCCCAAAGGTCAAATTCACATTACATAAACTTATTTTCTCACTGCACATGACCAATGACCAAGCAGTCCACTATTGGTCAATAGAATCAGGTTAAATAAATGTATTTTAAAGGCTTTAGTTGAGATGTAAATATTTTAAAGATTATCTCAAGAATGCCCCCACCTTACTGTGAAACGAACTACTTAAAACAGCAGAAGTTTATTTCATTTATATGTATGTGATTTGTGCACAATCTTGTTGGGTGGGTAATTTAAGAGAAAATATATGCGCAAATATTAAAGTCACACTCAAGTCATGATTTATTCACATTATATGCAACCTATCGAAGTCGTTGGCAAAATACCTCTATTATATGCCAATGTTAATAATATTGATAGATAAAGCTGGATTATCATTTTACCTGCAATGTATTGCAAACAAATTTGAGTTTACCTTGGCAGTGGCCTTTTAAGTTTTACTTTGTTTACACACTGATACTAACTAAAGGAAATAATGTGTTACAGCACAATGATTTAGAGCTCTAATGAAGTCAAAATACCTTTTCCATCTATTAAAGTGACCGCAGGATTAAAATATGTTGAACCAAAGTCAACAAGTTCCATAGAAGAAATCAATTATTAATAGGATCACTATGTTGACTTGAGGATTAAAACATGAAACGGGGACGGAACCGCTTTTTTATTCTGACATGAGAACACACGCAAAATTCACTTTCATTAACAAATGCTTGACCTGCAAATGCGCAAAACATCACAAGAGCCCTGTTCGGCGCGCTCACACGCTTACCACAGCACAGCAGCGTGAGCGTGCATCACTTCCTGCGCATGCTGGGCGCTTTCAACTCCGACAGGACAACCCGCGAGGGGGGGAGCGAGTCGACGAAGTCATCAAAAATAGGAATAAGTAACGGAAAATCTCTCTGAATCGTCCACCAAGCTTTTCGAGTTTAATCGGGTAAGTCCTAAAGACTCGTATCGGGATGTTTTCTCAACGGGTGGGTTTTACAGATGTTTATTTTTCTAGGGTTAGTAAGTATGTGGGAAGCCCCAGTTGTGTTAGCCTGCTGTTGCTAACGGCGCTGGCGGTGTGACTGTGGGCGGCTCACCATCGTTTCCTCCCAAGTTCAGGATTGAAACAACAGCCCGTTTTTGTAACGGCGTTTTGAAAGGTTATTTGGGCTGTAATTACACATTTAGCACCAGTACGCCCAATCTCAGCAGCTGTACTTTGTTATTAAATCCGCTGTTTTGACCAGCAGTTATGCGTCTAACGTTATTTGTATTTATCTTGAGTGTACGTAAGTGTTTCCCTATGTCACGGGGATCAGAAAGTGAAATTAAGACCAATACTTTGAGTGTCAAACATGTTTTTTTGAGTATTTATTAATGTGAGGTTTTTTTTATGCAGCATTTATTTTTGGACACAATAACGGAATTTGTCTCTTGTAAAGCGTTCCATGGTTGTTATTATCAGGTACTTCGTAGTGATTGTTAGTTAACGTTAAATATCTTGACTCACTTCTGGTGAATACTCTGCACAATCTCTTCAGTGCTTCAGTCAATGCGTGTCTGTAAAATTTGGTTTCTCAGGGTTACGCAATATATCACATAACTAAAGGCAGAATAACGGGTTCTGCGGTTCAGTTCAGCTCAGTTCAGCTAAACTTCAATAACATTGCTCTTATAATACTAGTTTGTTCCGTCTGTTTTCAGAAGCATTTACATTTTTCTCGGAAGATTTCACGGTAAACAATTTTAAAGTCGACGCTCTTTGAATTTTAAAACCAGGAAGTATGTATAGCCTACTTTCAGCAGAGGTTACCCGGAGGGCTCTAACATTTGCAATGCAAAATCCCGTCTGAAATATAGATACTTTTTCCATTACCATTAAACTAATAGTTTGACTTTTTTAAGCAATTAAATAAATATCAACGTGAAAAGAATAATGTTTGAGCATCTCATGACAAAGGAATGAAGTGGATTTAGTTCAGAGCTGATTTATACGGTGATAGGAACACAGAGGATTTCGGGGCCTTTGCCATTTTTTTCTCAGTGATTTATGAACTGCTTAACAGTCGAACAATTTAATATCTATAATAGTGTTTGGTTAATTACAAAAAAGATATTTCAAACAATACTTTATTGGACGCTCATTGTTACAAAATGTAAGCAGTAATTTGGAATTTTCAATTGTAACAATACACAAATAAACAAACCCTCCGATGTCGATTTCTTTAAAATGTCTATACAGTCTGGTTCTCTGTTAGTTTTATGAAAGATTTACAGTGAAGAATATACAAAGTTTGTATTTCATAAAATATATATTTTTTTGAGGACATGAGGTCATCCCCGATATCCATCTAAATCCATGTGTCTCCTTTCTGAGATGCATTTATAGTTGAAAACATGTCAGGGATTGGTGTACTCTGCTGTCTAAGCCTATTTTACTTTTTGAAAGGCCATGTGCGATAATGAATCGCTGTGCTTTGTTTTTCTGTGTGAGACGTGGGCTGTTTTTAAAGGCTTGACGTCTTTCGTCCCCTGGGATCTTATCGCTTGGATACAGGTCCAAGTAGCAGGTTCCCTTGCTAACACCAGGGCCTGTGATCTCCCCGAGTTTCTTGGCGTACAGGTGCAGAGTAGGCACTGCAAAGTGCAAAATGCAAAATGGGTCAGTGAAAAATGAGATGTGGTTTAACATTTTACACAACAAAGGTCAAAGGTGTCCAACATGTTCATATCTGCTTTTTGTACTTCGTGTTATTACTCATTAAGTCCGAGGGATTGTGAGTGACACGTTATTTCTTAAAGCTAGTTTTACTAAAACTAAAAGGTTTTGATAAAATAAGTCTTCTTGATATTTCCAGTACATCTGTTTAAGATCTTTAACATGTTTTTGAACTGCTCATCTTGTTGGAAATGTGGCATCTGTTTCTGCTCCCATGTATCATGGGACTTTTTCTACCAGGTCTATGTTTATTCTAGAACTAGTCATCCCCAGCGGGGCTTGGCTTTGTGTACTTGCTGTGACTGTAGTGTAGATACTGTACTGAGATTTAAAACCTCTGTTTTTATCCTAACAATGAGTGAGTTTTACTGATTCACTGCTCTGTGTTCTATGAGGGCTGTGAGAAAAATCTGAAACTTGTTGCTTTTGTTGAATTCATGCATAAACATGTGATTTACATTTTGACAGGAAAATCAATATTGTACTAAGTATATATATATATATATATATGATCTAATTTGGACGTTTTTGTTTATAAATGCATACTGTCTATGATGGACAGAAAAGAGATTAAAACACTACTAGACCAACCTGATGAAATAAATGAGGGTTTTATAAATGTTGTTGTCATCCACTTAACATGACTTTTCAAATAAAGCTTTTGGTAATACTTTGTGGTTTAAGACCCTTTCAATTTGAGCACTGCTTTTATTTTTACATTAATGATAACGTAAAATTATCTTGGATTCCTCTCATTGTTTCCATGTGAAACTTTAGAAGCAGCCTAAAGATCTGAGTAATAGCTTAAGGATATATTTCCTGGCACTGTTGCTGTGAGCACAAACCTTAAAATGTTCAAGCAATAGGACAAATTATTGACTTTCTCTGTCAGAATATTCAAGGTTTTCTTTCTGACCCAGTAAATCAGGCAAACAGATCTTGTGGTGTATTAAATAGATATTAATGAAAGTTAAGTTTTACGTTGAATGTATGAGTTCTGCGTGTTTTGGTCTGTTTTGGCCCCTCAAGTCACAGTCACACACAAAGGTGTTACGATAAATGTTCTAGATTTGACCAGGTGAAAGTAATGCCATACAAATTGTTTATTGTATTCATCATACTTTTTACATTTTGGATTTGTCAGGAACCCATTATCGCAACTTTTAGCAGACCGCCATCATAGATATTTGCATGTTTCATTCCTCTGCATGTCAAAATATAAAGTTACTTATTTAAATTATTTTATGTTTTTTATGTCTGGCCAACCTAGTAAACCTGAGCTGATTTGAATGAAGAAGGCCATTCAGAACTAATTCTGTGATATGATCTGGCCTTTGTAGATTTGTTTAAGTCATGCTGGTTGCTTAGTTATTTGTGAAGCCACATACTGTATCGGGGATGTGCAGCCAGACAGCATGCTGTCATACATGCTTGGACTTATTGTACAGATGGTGTGTATTTGAACAATCTTGTAGGCTTTGCTATATATATGGACAGATGTCAGTGGATTGCCTGATAAGTCACTTTCCCAGTCTGCTGTCCCATCCTGTCTGAAACCGTCCATTATGAAATGAACCTCAGGAGGAACAACATCGCACAGAGTCTGTTAGTGTCTTTTCTACCGGTCCACCATCGAGAGCATTCTCACTTACTGCCTCTGTGTGTGGTTTCCCAGCTGCACTGCAGCACACAAAAAACAGCTTCAGAAAGTTGTCAGGTCTGCGGAGAAAATCATTGGGGGCCCTCTCGCCCCTCTAGAAGACCTTCACAGTGCCTGCTGCCTTAAAAAAGCGCAAAATATCATTAAAGATACATCCCACCCTGTCCACTCCTTGTTTAATCTGTTACCATCAGGCAGACGGCACATAGCCCTAAAAACAAGGACAAATTGCTATAGAAACAGCTTCTACCTAGTAGGGATGAGTCACAAATTTCGAATATTCGATTAGTTTATTTAATTATAGAATTTCAAATAGTGTGTGCGATCTTAAAAGAATCGCAGTGTTTTCACACGTAGCGCATTCATGTAACCAAAGGGTGGGGCTGACAATAACGATACACCTAAAGGCTGTCAATCAAGAGACAATAGAGGAAAACCTAGCGATAGCTGGGGTGTTATGGAGGAACTCTTACTAGTGCTGCACTCACTTAAATGTGCGATCACTGCATTCTGTGGAGAATCCGCAGTATCAATCTCCATGGTCTCCCCGTTGACAGCAACTCTTTTGTCAAAACACCTCAAAGAAATCCCAGCACAGTCTCCCAACGTCTCTCAGTTCAAGCAAGCAGTGTCTACTTCACTGGAGCGATGACTTGCACCTGCAGATGTCAGCAGTGTTTGCAAGGTTGTATACATTGCATCCTTTACTGGACCCTAGACACAAACACCCGAGGTTCGCAACTGAGGAAGTTAAACGTGCTGTGCAGGCCAAGGTGTTTGATCTAATCTCAAACAGCCCAGAGGGCGAGGGAGATATAGCCCTAACAGAAAAATCTGATGAAACGCAACCGTTGGCCAAAAAGCCCCGAAATGATTCACTATCTGCATCTGCAATCGCAGTACTGTTTGGGGACGACTATAACGTAGAAATCTCTGACACAACCGAACTAAATCTGTACTGCCAGGACATGTGCCCAAAAACCAACGACCACAAATACCCCCAACTGGCAAAATTGGCTAAGGCTTACTTGTGTGTGCCCGCAACGTCCGTGCCGTCAGAGAGGGTGTTCTCTGCGACCGGGCTAATTGTGAACAGATTGCGTTCATGTCTTCATCCTGAACACGTGGACATGCTCATTTTTTTAAATAAAAATAAGTTATTGTTAGGTAGAGTGCATGGTAAAAAAAGTTTTGCTGTAGTTAGTAATACTGTAATTTCTACAGAATGTTTTGAAACATTTGAAACAGCGTGTGTGTTAAATGATGTTAACATACTGTAATTGTAACAGTGTAATTGCCGTCATTCAAGCTGTTAGAAATATGTTTTAAGCCTAGCCTAAAATCTTCATATATAATATATATTTTTGGATAAACTTTTTTTATTGATATTAATGTTAATGCAATTTTTTACATAGAAATGGAAGCCTTTTGAGCTGTTAATTTATAAAATTGTTCCAGACTGTTAATAAATGGCGTCATTCGTCGTTTTAAGTCTGGTCTAAAATCTTTATGGCTTTAATATATTTTCCTGGATCAATCACACTGTTTTTTTAGTTGGTATAAATGTGCATGCTCATATTTTACAAGGAAATGTCCTAGCATTATGAGCGGTTGATGCTGATCGACGTACTGTTAACAAGTGCCATCATTCGGTTGTTAATTATATATTATTATACATCAGTTCTCTCTGGTTCTCGAATCTGATTGGCTGATAGCCGTGAGATATTCTACCAGGATCATCACAGGAACTGACCGTTGAACCGCTTCACTGACTGTTTGTATCACTCCGCCACTAAAATAACTCTGACTATACTGTCCTCGCAACTGCGCTACTCTGAAGAAGTTAGATTGATTGCTAGCAAACAAACACACAAAGCAGTTTATCCTTTCCAAAATGTTCACTTCTGTGATGCTTTCTCTTTTTTTTCTTTTTTTACTGACATACAATAAACAAGATATGAAATTACTAACTGCACATTCATTCGTTTGGTATAGCCTACATATAAACGCGTGCACTGCAATCTGCACATGGGTGTACATGTGATGCGCTAGGACTTTCTTTCATTATCATTATATCCATCACAGTTTAACTTCCAATAATTAATATTGTGTTAAAGATAATGTGAACGCTAACAGATAGTAAATACATTTACGGGCATATCTTTCTCCAAGCAAAGATCGTTGCGTTTTGAACCGAATTGTGTTGGCGGTGTCTCTAGCAATTTATTCACAGCGCTCTGCACTCATTGTTTAATAATATTACAGCGCTGGACACAAGGGTCTCGATCAAGATGATAGAAACGGGATTAACACATTCTCGGCGAGGTGCCTTTTAAAAGTCTCTCTCAGCGCAAATTTAAAAGTGAGTGTTTGGACTTAGTAGCGGAGGTTTAAGTGTTATGCTGGGCTTGGATTCATGGCGGAAGAAAGTAGTTCCCCATTTCCTTTAAACCCGAGGGGTTTAAAGACACTCCGACATTGTTTCTGGTTTATCTACATACATGTGCCGTCAAACTGATGTAAAAATGCAATATCGCTCTCGTAGTCGTGTATGTAGTGTTCTTTTATCTGCATGGCTGTGATTGAAGATATTAGAACACTACATGTAGTGTTCTTTTATCTGCATGGCTGTGATGTCTAATCACAGCCATGAAGATATAAGAACACTACATACACTGCTACTCGAACGATATTGCATTCATGTTTCCGCACGTTATCTTAATGTATGGCTTGATGTAAGATTGCCTATTCCATAATAAATAAAGCAGTGTGTCGTCATACGTATTTAACGCGTAAACGGTCTCCCTGTATGTCTTCATTTATGTAATACTGTACATGCGTGAATGTGGGGGAGGGGTGCAAATTTCGAATAATTTTCAAATAGTTCTCATCGATCTTCGAATATAATTTTTGCTTTGAATGCCCATCCCTACTACCCAGTAGCTATAACATTTTTAAATACCAAATAAAATACACAATACAATACACCTTTATTTATATAGCACGGTTTAAAAACAACCGAAGTTGACCAAAGTGCTTTACAACATGCTATGAGTCAATAAAAAGAAATGTCATAAATAGGCTCAATAAAACATAAGACATAAAATATCATAGATATACACAAGCTGTGTGGGGTGCTCAGTGTTTGCTCAGTGTTTGCATTAAGAATGTACAAGTATGAAAAGTGGAGTTCATTACATATATATAGGCAGGTAAATGACAAAGGACAATAATGTTACACACAGATGGATAAATTAGTGCCATATCATTTTTAGTTTTCCCCAAATTCGTTTTTTCCTTTTTAATTGTTCTGTATTTTCAATGTTTTGTTATACAATAGTAGATGCATTTGTAAAAAAAAATGTTTTATACCATAGTATTTATAATATAAGAATTATTTAATTATAGTGAAATTCTTGCGTACTACAGTATTGTTTAACCTTACTATAGTAAATATTAAAGTATACTATAGTGTTTACTACAGTTTATACATTTATGGTTCAAATTAAGCAGACTTTTATTTTGACGGGTCGTCGCAAAGACGCTTGAGATGCTCCATATGATGGCTTGACTCAAACAGTGAAACGCTTGTAAAATAAACTCAGAACAGCTCTATGGATGAAGTTCACGTGTTCATGTACTCGTATAGTGAGATACAGACAAATCCACGAGTGTCACGCTTGTAACATGTTAAAGTGTCACAAGTTGTACACACGCAGAACAAGCAGATGACATATTTAAATAGTAGAATTCCACTTGCGATAGAGCTTGTTAAGCGACGTCATGCCACGTTGAATGTTGCGCCATCTTGGGAGGATGGCTGCTAGTGCGTTCAATGCAGTGTTTTGTTTTTCTAGTTTGATAGGGAAAAAATAACTATGGTAGGTCGATCTTGATGTTTTCAAAACTGCAATAGCATTATGCCGAGTCGTTCAGGAAAAGCCCATGGTTCTTTCACTTTCTATTTCGCCATATATCAAACAAAACAAGTAACTGTACTGTACAATAATAGCAGTGGAGTATTAACCTCCCAAGATGGCGGCACCACAGGCACATAGGGCGTGACATCAGCTTCACATTCTCTATTCCTTCCAACAGCAGCTCGATCTAACGCCCCTGCCAAACTGTACTGACACCGGCATATATGTCGCACTGTACAGCCCTGCCCATGTGACAGTGAAGCCGTAGTGTGTAGGATTGTTTTTGATTGAAAGCAGGATCTTTCCCTTTTTCGAAGGTCCTCGTTTCCTTATTCTTCATCTATTGCCCTTCTATTCTATTCGAACACATGCAATCCAGATGCTGGGAAACTCTAACCAATGTTCTGCCATCATTCGTCTCCCTTTCCTGGCAAGGAGTTAAGCTTCTTAAGGTTTAATCCTCTCAGCTTTTTATTCACTGAACCCTGCACTTCTAAATACAATAGTCGTTCTCTTTAAAAGTGCCTTTTGTCGGTTCATTATGTTGTTGTGTAATTGTCGGGGAATGTTTCTAAACACATCATTATTGGCTTTGAATTAAGTTTTTTTGTATTTTCTCAGGTATATCAGAGTACAGAAATAATTATGGTCTGATGACTCGGGGTCAGAGTTTCGGGCCAGCTGACGAAACATTTGAATGCTGTATTGTTTATGTACATATTTTATGACTTGCAAACATTTGCTTTTCTGTGATGTTTTGGAAATGTCGCCTACGTGGCGGATGCATTGTGGTCAAAGGTGTAGTAGGGGTATATTTGTATAATATTTGTACAATATTTTTTTTGTTGCAAATGGTTGGATTAAACCATCGAAATATAAGTGGTATGGTACAAAATGCACAAAAGACCAATCTTAAAGTCCCCATGAAACCCGAAAGGAAACTTTTAAGTGTTTTACACAGTGTTTCATTGATTATTATAAATTATTTATCCGTGCGTGCGTGCACACCATCATTTTTTTTATTAATTTGCACTTCTTATCTTTAATAAAAAACATTAAGCTCCCTTCCCTCTCTAAACAACAACTCTTCACCAAATGACGTAAGCAAGGAAATAGAGGTAGAACTCTACTGACTGTCCATTTTTAGCCCTCCCCTCCACCAATAAAAAAGAGAAGGGAAAAATAAAGCCCTGGCCCCTGCCCAATATTTTTTCTAATATCAGAAGCTGTTGCACTCAGATATACGCCATGATATTGTTATTTTAGTTTATATTTATTGCTATAACAAACTATACAAATATTATGGTTAGATTTTATTAAAAAACAAAATCATAAAATATCTATGTGTTTCAGGTTGAAAACGTCAAAAGGTCAAAGTCCCAAGAACCACCAGTTTTTTTTAATGAAGTTTGAGCTTGATAGACCAAATGATGTGTCTTCTGTGAACGTTTTAGCTGCAGTACCACAATAATCCAATAGGGGCATGTTTGCAATTGATCTGACATTGGAAACCACAACTGACATTTAGAATCTTATATTTAGAATCATATTTTTTAGTTCTTCACATGAAGAGACAATGAAAAATAAGACAGGACCGTCAAATATTGAAGTAAATGTAAGCGTTCCACTGGCAGAACAATGTCCTGTAGCAGGACATACATTTTTGGAAGCGCACTCTTGCCATTTATAAATAGATGACTCCTTATACATATTTTATTTTATTAAATAGTGATGAAATATTCCAGAGACTTAGACCTTTCCAACGATATATAGTTTGTCATAATTATATAACAATTCACATGCCAATGTGAAAATAAATGAAAGCGTTCCATATAAGGAACAGTGCCAGGTAACAGTTTTTTAAAAACTTAATAATGTCTCCTTACATATTTCGCAAAGCTGAGCTTCAGTTCTTATTCCAATTACAAATATGCAACGTAAATACAATGTTTTCAAAACATTCTTAAGGGACGTTTCATCCAAATAGGAAAATTTCCCCATGTTCCCCACTTTTTTCTTTTAGAATAATGCAGTCGGAGTTGTAATAACCATCATGAATCGATGTGTTTGTTTAAGAGAAATATCCATATTGACAACTTTATTGCCAATAATGTCTAAATTTCGTTATCCACCAGCCTCATCATAGAGGATGTCTTGTGTGCAGACATTATCCATATAATGTGTGCAGACATTATCCTTATAAAAAAGTTCTCAATATGGATATTTCTCTTAAACAAGTGCATCGATTCGCTTCAGAAGGCCTTTATTAATCCCACGAAGCGGCGTGGAGCAGTTTTTTAAGCAGTTGATGCTTTTCAAAATCTCATTCACTATTCACTCCTATCCTACTCCTTAAGGTAACGTATCTAGTATCTTTTCCTTAAAGTAAAAGATTGTGTGTCTTGACCAGTGGAAATGGCACCTGTCCCTTTTAATCCAGAATAGAGGAGGGGGCACATGTGCTTTGGCAAGGAAGGAAAAAGAAACTGGGAATTTTCATATCTAAAGAATGTGTTCTCTATCATGTCTTACTAATATTTGCTTCATCAATCTTTCCTTACTGTATTAATGTGGCTTAGTTAGATTTTAGATTTTTGTTCCAGCCCAGACACTAAGCTTATATACTATACAAACTAAAGCAATGCTATGGTTATTTTCTACTATGTATACTATGTACCGTATTTTAGACAATTTTTTTCTCAGACTGCGCACTGTTGAACCGCCCACAGTCTGATCACTTACCGTAAAATTAGCACACACAAAAATGCACAAGTTGGCAGTAAATCACCATTTTTAGGTTTGAGGTGCACCAGTCTTTCTGAAATGATGTTAATGAGTTACCAGGAGGTCAAATTTTAAGAAGGTGCCATTCAAATTATGTTTTGTTGTGGACCAAAAAAGCATGTACACTTCCACAGGCGGAATTTTGTAGCTCCCCCTTTAGAAGTGTATAAGTGAAATATTTTGTTAGGTCTACACACATTGATTTGATTTCCCACACTGATCGATGACTGTGAAATTTAAAGTGTTCTTGTCTCTTCATCTCAAATGAATGTTGCACTAAAACATGATGTCAAAGTTTTATGGTTACACTCAGTCGCATATTTACCTGTTTAGTTGCAGTGTTGTCTGCTAAGCTTAGCAAGTGCGTACCAAACTGGAAAAAGAACAGCTTTCTGTTCATGCATAATAAGGTACAAGCCAAAGTGATTTTCTGTGGTAGACAGCATGACACGGATGCAGACCACAAAACATTAGTAGAAAATAACCCTTTTAATGCTCATCCTAATGGGTGAAATTGAGAGAAGTGTGTAGTCACCAGCACAGGGTCAAACCACATGTGATGTCTGGCATGATTTGCCTCTTTTTCATCCCTTATGTCATTATTTTCCATGATCTTCCTCTATGGTGTCTTTCTAATTCCTTCTATGTTCTGTGACGGTTCTTGAAAGCAGACCACACAGAATCGTCAACGTTACAATTGTGTTATTTAGCAGGCTGTTTTCTTCACAAAGACTCGAATAAGGATCAACACAGACAAATACAGCAATTTCATGTTTAAACAAGCATAGTTTCCTGAAGTCGAGATCTACGATTCTTAAGTCGCACATGCTTATAATTGTTTATGCAAATGTGGCTGTTAAATCCTCTCTTCTGAGTGTTGAGTGTTTTTACTTTTTTTACAAAAATATGACATGTGATGCCTCTGAGATATCTCCTGATGGGGGGTTGCGTCAGCTGTCATAGCGAGTTGTTCTTACTTGCTGCTGTGTCCGAGCATGCCTAGCAGGCAAATAGATGACGCATTTATCAAGCAATGAGTTAGTCTGTTTTATGTAAATGATGAGAGGGAGGGAAGGATGACAGTGTGGAAGGGAATGATGAGGGAGTTACTCTCATCGTCCAAATATAAGGTGATCTTGCTTTTCAGACAATAACACCTCAAGAGAATCAGCAAGAAAATTTGTTCAGAAATGTAAGTACTGAAGTTTTTTAGCAATGGTGAAAATGCTTAAGAACAGGTGTCACTGTGAAGAAACCGAGTGCAGCTTTTTGTAAAGTGGCAATAACTGTCGTGTTTTTTGCGATTTGTAAGTGTGATATTTTTTCTATTTAAAAATCTATGTTATGGATTGTTGTTACTTTTAATGTGGCCTTTTTTTTGTCTAAATGTTTCATTGCAGTTCATGTTTTGTAAATGTGTAAAATGTTAAATAGAAAAGATATATCTCTAAAGTAAACAAAGGCCAACAGTTTTGAAACTGAGTACCAAGTAAAGAAAAGATGTCTTGTATCTTTGAAACTTTTTCAAACTAAGGTTAAAAAGACAGATAAAGATAGATAAACGGAAGCTAGAAGTAAACGGCTGATATTTGAACAAAAAAAAGCGCAACAGAGCAGAATCACTGGTTATTAGATTACAGACTAAATGTAAAAAAAGTTTTATATAATTTTTATGCGCAGTTTCTCAATGAATTACGGTTAAACGCCGCCACATCTGAAAGCCAGAGGGCGCTCTCGAGTAGGTGTATTCTGATGCATTATTATTATACGCACGTCTGAATCTCACGAGAAATTGTCCACCACCCGGATATTTCTCGCCTACTGTTTTATGAATACTAAGGAATCGGACATACTATTCATTCGCCTACTGCTTTTTGCCTACTATATAGCAAGGAAGTATGCCATTTCGAACGCAGCCGTAGTGATTTTAGATCGAGCAGTACTTCCTACTGATCAAAGAGACTTAGTTCACGGAAGAGCTGTGCATAAAACCGATTCTGAAATGGCTAAGGCTTCGATTCTATTAATGCACATGTTTCTTCATCATGTACAGAAGACTTAACCACATGGTTAACCACATCCACTTATTTACATTCTGCTGTATACACGGAATACAAAAATAAAAACATATTTAATATTAAAAACTTTTTTTATGTATCGTCATAACGCCCAGCGGTGTATGGGATTAGTCAAGCGCAGACTACAAAGGGAGGGAACGTATGACGAGAAGGATTGATTCAAGAGTATCACAATTGGGCGAGATGTGACTGAGCATTCCTGTGCGCACACCACCTATCTTACCTCTGTGTTATCCCGGCACTCTTCTGTAGATTAGGATTATCAGGCTGAGAGGTTGTGTTTAATGAGCTGTAATTGATTTGTAAACAGATCCATCTGACTGTATCAAGCAGATTAACTGTAGTTGGTTTAAAGCCGCCAGTGATCCTGATGCTAGGACAGAATTCCCAGCGGTGCCAAATTGGCTTTTGGGGCCAAAGTCGTGCTCTGGTCTAACAGAGTTACTACTTAGGGTGTTTTTTTCCCCCTGATGGACAAGGCCTGTGTCTGGGACGTCAGCCATATTGGAACCAAGCAAAGGCTTTAGTCATCTAAACACATTTTAAAGAAATGGGGAGGGGAGTAACACAAGCTGGTAGTGTTTGTTCATGTAAACTTTTTGCCAAACCTGGAAATTAGGGGTATATCGGGGGTATTTTATTTCACAATACCTAATGACTACCTTAAGTTTAACTAAACTAAAAATAATAATTCAGAAACTAAAAATGAACAAAAAATAATTCAGTATTTAAGTTAATACATTTGTAAGAGGAATGTTTTTGGGAAAAAGGAAATTTCCACCCATAGTGCCAGGAGCAAACTTTTGCCACTTGTATTACAAATGCATTTGTTAGTCCATAAACGTCTGATGGTAAATTTTCTGCTTTTCAAAGTCAATAAAAGTTAAAAGCATCACAACAGATGTTTTTTGTAGAATGTTTGAACAATTCAAACATGTTTGATTTAATTCAATCTTATGAATCCCTTTCTTTCATATTGGTTTTTGATTAGTTGCAGACAAAGGCAAATAAACCATCTTATGTAAAGTCTCTTCTCTGGGTCATGTCTCGTGTCTTTCTCTTTGTTTTTCAGGCACTGACTCCAGCCATTGGACCAGCTGGCGTTGGACCTTCCCCCTACACGGAGACAATATCCAGAGGGTGTTAGATATCCACCCTCCCCCTTATTGTTTGTCCCCATACGCATCCTAGATTCATACACATACACACATTCTCTCTCGCAAACACAATACACTCTTCCTGCACGCTCCAGCTTGCAAAAGCTATGGCATGATTAACTCCGTAGAGGCCATGGAGCGTTCACGTGACTTTTTCTGACCGGTACTGTGGAGGACCCTTGAGAAACAAACAGTCGGGTTCCTTCCAGCTCTCCCGGTTCCTGTAGCTTTGGAGGAGCTCGACAAAGCTCAGTAGATCGAATCATGAAAACGCCAGAGGACCACTGGGAGTTTCTATTCAGATATTAATAGCCCGAAAGACTTCAAGCTAGCAAAGTGAATCAAACTCAGTAGTTGGTGTGAACATCGGTTGTAGGAGGATAAATGATATCCCTCCTTGACCGGTTCATCAAACACACGTGTAGTGCCTTCATCGAGCTGATGTTTACACCAGTATCAACTCCACATATCTGATCCATGATCCTTGTTTTTTGTTGGCATGTTGATATAAAAGCCTGAAGTATACAAAGGAATGCGACCACCGTAGAGTCTAGTTCCTCACACATATCAAACCCGAACTCAGCTGAACGGCTCTTCTGACTCTCAGACTCTGTGTACGGATTCTGTCGCTCGCTTCCGTCGCCATGTTCTCGCTGCAGTCCAAATGGCGCTATCTGTTCATGCTTTTGGGCGTCCAGTTGGTCGTCATGGCAATTCTCTCAAGAGAGAGCTACCAGAAACGGGTGTCGTATTTTTTCCGTATTTTCCGTAAGCCCGATTCTGCAGCAGGAAATGCCGGTGGGCGGAACCAGACGGATGTTTATGCGAACCTCTCTTTTTTGGGACTCACTCCGAATAAAGACGACATGCCCTTCTGCCCTAAAAAGTCTCCTTTGATTGGTGAGTGATATTTCCTAGTAAACTCGCAGTCAGTGTGAAACTAAGCTAGCATGACGTTTTTCCTCTTTTCAGAATCGTTGTTCATGTTCACACTTCTCTTTTTGCATTTAGGTGGACCAATCCATGTCACTTTCCCTTCCAAACTGACGCTCGCCGAGGTGGAGAGGAAGAATCCACTCGTGATACGTGGGGGCCGCTATAGGCCTCCGAACTGTGATGCCCGCCACCGTACTGCCATTATCATTCCCCACAGGAACAGAGAACACCACCTCAAGTTCCTGCTCTACTACCTGCATCCCTTCCTTCAGCGTCAACAGCTCAATTACGGCATCTATGTCATTCACCAGGTGGGTTCCTTTCATTTGCATTTACATTTTCCACAGCGGACTGTGTTTTGCGCTCGGTGAGCGTTCGTAATAGACCCTAAGTTCACAGTTTCATATATTGTACAAAGATTTGGATTTGGATTCAATTTATTGTCATTACACATATAACAAGTACAGTGTAACGAAATGGATTTAAGAAGAAAAATACAGCAAACATGAGGTAAGTGGGGAGAAAAAAAAAACACAGATACAATAATACACCATAGACAAGACTTGCAACAGGGTAAAATAATCCAGCTCCGATAAGCAGCCATCCGGTCCAGTGCCATTACAGCGCCGCTCAACGAATCTGCTTTCCAGGCTGGCCGTTCAAAGCATGCGGAGGAGTGGGAGTGATAAGTCTGTATGTGTGTGTGTGTGATAGTTCTAAGTCTTTGGTTGGGGAGGAACGCAAGAGCGTCTCGCTGCAGTGCTCCCACAGGGTTAAATTTTCCAGCTGCCTTGACCAAGGCCGTTTCTGGATCCGGGGAGTCGAAAGATAAGATTGTGATTTGTTTAGTCGGGAAACCGTATTCCAATATGTCACGGCAACCCTCATAGTCCAAGTGTCATTGTTGCTTGGTTATGTACATTCCAAATATAAAGCTGTGATATTACCCAACTCAACTGTGCCTTCTGGTGAGAGACAATTCTTCATAAGCACTTGATCCTGTTAGAGGTTTCAATCTACATTCAAACCTGTTCCGCTCGCTTGGCAAGGTCACTTAGAGGGTATCTTTTGCTCCGCCCCCAGCTTATCTCTTTTTATCAGGAATACTGGAAATTATCCTTTTTTTTTTTAAGTAATGCAGGATTATACTAGATTTAAAGGTCTTTCATCTTTCGGTTACATACCGTTTGTTATTTCAAGGTTAATACCGTTTTATGTAGGATTGTGGTTGTACAGAATAAAATGGTTACAGTTGTTGGAATTGGATTGACCTTGCTGAGAAAATGTATATCGGTGAGAGCATTGCAATGGATATTTTCCTACCCTGTTGAACACAAAAGAAGATATTTTGAAGAACGTTGGTAATCAAACAACATTTACCCCCATTGACTTGTATTGTATGGACACAAAAACACTGAGATATTTCAAAAAATAATGTGTGTTCAGCACAGATCATTGAATGACATGGGGGTGAATAAATGATGACAAAATGTTCATTTTTGGGGGACTATCACCTATCATAAGGGTATGATGCAATAAAGTAATAACTAATATAATATTTGATCTTAAATCAATTTTCTGTCCAGCTGCTTCATCCGTCATGTAAGGATAATGTACGGTCAGCTTCATGCCGGGTCCAGATTTTTTTATATATTGATTGTATTAGATTACATTAAAACTACTCAAGAGTTAGCTATTGATTCTTTGCGGAGGTCTACCGGAGGTTTACTTAGGGCCACATAACGTTTGTTTATATTATTACCGCTGTAACCGTCTATACACAATTATATTACACTAAGTAACATCAGAAAGCCCGTTTAAAAAACAGCGAGGCCAGAATGTGGACTTTGAAACGGTTTATATTCAGGACTCAGATATAGCAAGTGGGCATGGATTAGACTGTAATCCTCATTAAACTGGCCTCTGATTCCTGACCACCTCCTAAATATTTTCAGTCTATTTTATTATGAGTTTTATATTTTCAACAATTATTCATCAGTCTGAATGCTTTGTGATTATTAATGACGGATTGATTTATTGGCTACATACCTTTACAATCACAAAATCTGAAATCTGTGTATGTCTGGTTCTTATCATTGTAAATTGTTTGTTTCAACATTAATACATTTTTGTTACTTTCTAGGCCGGGAATTACACCTTTAACCGAGCAAAGCTGATGAACGTGGGTTTTCGGGAGGCCATGAGAGATGAAGATTGGGATTGCCTCTTCTACCACGACGTGGACCTCATTCCGGAGGATGACCGCAACACCTACGTCTGCGACAACCACCCTAAACACGCCGCTATTGCCATGGACAAATTTGGCTACAAGTGAGTAATTCACATTTTGATGCATTTATGCAAATCACACATTTCATTGTGTTTGTTTTCTTGGGATTGATTTTCTTGGAAACCTTTTGCTACTTTGTTGGTGTCGTGCCAGTTTTTAGCATTTTATTTGCCTGCAGATGAAGTTTTGCAAGTCTGACAGACTCAACTCAACTAGCCTGATGAAGAATTTACATGCATGTTTTCTCTCAGGTTGCCTTACAAGATGTATTTTGGAGGCGTATCAGCGCTGACCCCCAATCAGTACCTCAAGATGAACGGTTTCCCGAACAATTACTGGGGCTGGGGCGGCGAGGACGACGACATTGGAATCCGGTGAGCACGTGTGTGTTTGTGGTTTCTGTGTGTGTTCTGTTTCATGTAGCAGATGCTTTGTTTGTGTGTGTATAGAGAGATTTCGGTTTGGGGGGACTTCTCTTGTTGTAGTGCTAGCTGTGATCCAACTATCTGTCTTTGAAAAATCCAGCTTTGAACGTCATCTTTTGTTCAAAATGTCCTCCACATCTGCTGGTGTTTTAGTGTCTGAGAGCATCAGACGTATGTTTAGAATAATATACACCGCAAAAAAAAATGAAGGGAACACTTGGTCATCCTAGCCTAACACCAATTCAGCTAACCTTCAGGAATATCAATCAACCCGGTAATGAAGCATAAGGGATTGAACTTGTTTTGGTGCAAATGAAAGTGGCAACAGGTACCCATCCTTGAAGGGTCTCACAGACCTCCACATGCTATGAAGTATCGCAGTTAAACCCTCAGATCTATTGTCAGATCTTATGCTGATGCAGTGAAGAGCCTGCATTGACTGGCCCTCACGTTCCCCAGACATAAATCCAGTTGAGTGATTTTACTGTAATTCCTGCCCTGAATGGGTTTATGATTTAGGCTTTCATTGACCATTGTCACATTATTTTGTTCTCACAACAATATGCAAAGTATATAATTGAGGGGTTTTAGCTTGAACATTTTGTGCATTGGGATCCAATAGTGTGCTTTAGGTGTTCCCTTAATTTTCTTGCGGATCATGTTAATTATGGTCTGAGCTATAGTCTAGCGCACATGCTGTGATGATGAATAGAGCTCTGGGGCTCATATGGGTGTCGCAAGGTGAGTATGCTTTGGGATTAAGACTGCTCTCTAATGTGTTCATTTAAAAGAAATCATGGGATTAAGCACAGTTTAATATTTAAAGTGGTGGCCATTAAAACACTTTGAATATTAGATATGAAATATATTTGTAGTAAAATTGTCTTTTACACGCATTTTGCAACTGTTTTGTTGGCATTGCACTCTTGTGGCCTTATGGGAAGCAAAGTGTCTCAGCAGATGTCATCCGGGTGTTGTTCACCTGCTGTACCATGAGTTCTGAGAACTGTTTTTTGCATGTTGTTTAACATGAAAATGCAGGCATCATCTTGCTATTCTGCTCCCATGTCTAACAAGCCCTCCTTAAACGTCTTCCTTTCTCTTGTTCTCCAGCGTATCGCTTGGAGGAATGCTGATCAGTCGTCCGTCTCTGAAAGTGGGCCGATATAAGATGATCAAACACAAACATGACAAAGGGAATGAAGTGAATCCTAAAAGGTAAAATCTATTTTCGAGTATCTGAGAAACTTCTCTGCGGTGTAATTATTAACTTCTTTATAAAACGACAGCATCACGATTTTACGCCCATTATTAGATGTTCCACTAAGCCATTTGTCTTTCATGCAGGTTTAACATGTTGGCAAAGACCCGGCACACGTGGAGAAATGACGGCATGAATACAGTGGAGTACGAGATCATGTCTCGGGACTATCAACTGCTTTACGCCAACATCACCGTCAACATCGGCACGGAGGCGGGCCTACATCCACCGAAAAAAACGACTACTTAATATCCCAGAGACCCGAGTCCTCAAGGCAATGCCGCACTGCCTGCGGAACCCTTTCCCCACTTGCACAGTGAATTCCCCACTTGCCAGTGAATCAAACAGGATCTCATGCCTTTAACCGCACCACAGACCCTCCCGTTTCCTTAACAACGGTGGTGCCAAGATAGCGATCTCCCTTTCTCTCCCCATCTCCAAAGTTTGACATTTCTCTCACTGGTTCACTTTATCAGTCAGGATCTTGCAGGCGGCTTTCTCAGCCACTCCTGCTGGGCTGATGCGTTCCTGACGGACAGACTTTTCATACGAGGGCACCGTTATAAACCTCTGTTGCCTTAGAATCAAGCTGCACTCTCTTTTTACATTTCTTTCATGATGGCTGAAGCGTAGGTTCGGGTAAGACCAGCACCTAGAGAAGGGTGGATTCGCTTTCTGCCTTGTGTCAGAAATGAAGCAGGCCGATGTACTGCATAAGCAACATTGTTTGCTGCACTACTCTGTGAGTCTGGTGCATTTTTCTGTGAGTACCCTTGACATGTAATGTAATGTTTTTCAGGTGGGTGGAGCTATATGATGTTTATCTTCCATTTCGAGCGGATCGGTCACAACTGGTCTTTTTTTGTTGTAACAACCACTTTACATACGCTTATGTTTTTTTTCTTTTTAATTTTGCTTCTCAAGTTGTCATGATTGCCTTTGGTACTCTTCGTAACACCACTGGCTTTATAATCAAAGCGCTGCCTCTCGTTTTCATGAGTTATTCATTGTATTTTATCTGCATGAACATGGTTTTGAGTTTTTATGATTTACTGGATTTTTGTGTTGTGGCTTGGCTCCATTAGAGATAGGCGTGTCAAATATATCTGTCTTTTCACATGGTGAGTGACCGTGTCATGTCAGTTCAGAACGCATTGTGACGGTGTGTCAATTTAGTTGACTTTATAAAGATCACAATCTTTAGTCCTTAAAGCTTTCGCAACCATCTCGCATGTTTGCAGAACACACCTAATTACACAGACGTTTTAATTGAATCCGTGTTTAACAAGTTTCAGGTTTCCATCGAAATTGGTCAGCAAAGCACTTTAGCCAAAAGCTTTTCACACATTTGAGCTGCTTGATTAATGGGCAAATTTCACAAAACCTGGCATTTTTAACCATTACAATTAAAGCAAATTATGTTCAGAAATGAGACAATTTAAGGAAATAAAGCACGTTTGATGACTATTATGTATAGAGGAGTGTAGGACTATTGCGCCTCATTTTCATTACTGTCATAAAAACATATTTAGGTCTAGACACATAGTAATGAGAAGTTCAGGGGCCAAAATCTTAATATGGTGAATTATGTCCTAGAAATGTTTTCCTGCTCCATGTGATTGAACATTTGCAAAATACCTCTGACCTGACACACACGCAATGACATTTCATTGTTGTACATTTTTATTTTTGTACATTTTCATCTTTCAATACAGGTGTAAAATTGAGGCGTTTCGCTGAGATTACCGAGAACTAGACTGAAATACGGCCTCCATAGTTTCTCATTAACCCTATGTTTGACATGCCTTGTTTCATCTCTAAATGTCGTTTGCTTTGTGATGGTCCAGTGTCTGGATGCTTGATGCTTCTGAGCAGCACGTCGAGTGAGTGAAAGAATTCGTTTGTGCATATCAAATGTGTGTGTGATGTTTGCAAGAGAGAACTCGATTATCATATCATGTTGGTAGTTTCGTATGCTGCTGCTCTCTGAATAGGACGGAAGGAGTTGTTGGATGCATTTTGTATGATGTTGGGAACGTCTCATTTACAATGTTTTGGTGTTGGATTGTTAAAAAAGTCATTGGATGGTGTGAAGGCAGAGATACCAAATATTTATATTTTGTGGAAAGCATGTTTTATTTTTAACAGTAATAGTCTTTTCTTTTGTTATTGGTAAATTTAATCTGGTCCATTAATTAGTAACGAGTGTTTCCAAGATGCATATTCTTTTGTATCACATTGAAACCTATATTTGATAATTATTAAGATGCTTTAGAATTTAAGAAAGGTCGGGTTGGAGTGATATAAACAGGTCACAGGCGTGCACTACTCAGGTGGGTTGTGATGAATCAGGTGTGTGTCTAAATGTGCCTTAATGGGCTTCAATAATCTAGAAATTGAGTTCTTCGAGGGAAGTGCTTCTAATCCAGGGGCATTTGTTTCTATTGTTAGCAATGTCTGCACACAACACAGTGGCCTTAAAATGATTTAATAAAACAATGTTAATGTATAAAATGAAGGTTTCTTGTGACTGGTGTATTTATTACAGATCTGTCCAGTTATTACAAGCGCTTATGCTTAATTTAACTCTTATGGCGTTATTGTACATTTATGGACATTTCACTGTTAATGTTGATAATCTAGGGGTTCTAACATTGGGTTATTTTGCTCCATGTTTCAAGCGATTCATACTTAAAGGGACAGTTCACCCAAAAATGAAAATTCTGTCATTTACTCACCCTCAAGTTGTTCCAAATCTGTATAAGTTTTTGTTCTGATAAACACACAAAAATATATTTGGAAGGATGCTCGTAACCAAACAGTTCTTGGTAACCATTGACAACCACTGTAGGAAAATTGACAAAAGCAGTCAAATGTGCCCCAGAACTGTTAACTTTGCTAAATTCTTCAAAATATCTTAATTTGTGTTCAACAGAACAAAGAAATGTATAAAGCAATTTTTTCTACCATGGAAGTCATGGTGAGCGAGAACTGTTTGGTTACAAGCATTCTCCCAAATATCTTTCACTGTGTTCATCAGAACAAGGAAATGTATGCAGGTTTGGAACAACTCGAGGGTGAGTAAATGATGACAGAATTGTTATTTGTTGGGTGAATGTTCCTTTAATCTTGCCACGTAAACCTGCTCTGGTCCTCTTAAAGGGACAGTTCACCCAAAAATGAAAAGTTGGTAATGTATTCACCTTATGTCAGTTAAAACCTGTATATGTCTTCCGTGGAACACAAAAAATATATTTTGAGAAATGTCTTAGTCGTTTTGTGTTGACAAAATGGAAGTCAATGGGGTTAAGTGTGCTTCGAAATATCTGTGTGTTGTGCAGAAGTCTTGGAATGATACGAGGGTGAATAAATGACGAAAGACTTTTTGGGTGAACCCTCCCTTTAACTTAAGAGTTTCTGTAGACACGTTTGCAATCATTTCATTTTCAACTTTTTCCTTTCGATGCTAAAACTCACAACCCATATAAGAGTTTGTGAATGTAATCACACAGCGAGACAGAAGTGCAAAGAAAGGTTAATCTTTATTACTCATTAAACGTGACTTATATTAACCAATAAATACGAAAGAGGAAACCGCATGCAACTGACAGATCTCTGCTGCCATCTTGTGCAACACAAGTTAAGGCATTCAAATTTTCCTGACATTGCTGTACCTGGTGTAACATTGATCACAAATACCCATCCCACGTCACGACTACAAAGCATGAGGTTAAAAAAAGTTGCTTGTCAAATAATAAGATTATCTATTCGTACCAGTATCAGAATTTCTAACTGTTCTCATGTATGGCTTAATTTATTTGTGTCCTACTAACAGTTAACATCGCTGTAAATCACACAGCCAAAATACCTCATTTAGTGCACTGTGATCAGTTTTGACTCCTTGCTCTATGAATGAATGAAACCATCCGCTCACAATGATCAACAGATACCCAGAAACTCAAACGGGATAGGACGATCCCCTTTTTTCCCATGTGCGCCAATCTTAAAGTGTCGTGGTCAATGCTGGTTGACCACAAAACAGCTCTGGCTCTTTACAAATAGAACCAGGATAAAGTTTCTTACAAAACCATTTTGCTGCAAATACAAATCATATCAAACATACTGTATAATTATCAATTAACATACATTGGGGAAAAAAGCTATTCTGAATTTAAGTGCCCCCTTCGTATGCCAGGTAATGTTAGAGTACATTGTCTAGATACACCTAATGAGACGGGGACACTAGGATGGGATTCACAACACAGTGGATCAAGGGTATCAAAAAAAAAAAAAGTACAGTCACTCAGGAAGTATGAAATCCTTTACAACCCAGAGATTGCATTTGTCGTCTTCTCTTTCATACACCAGCGATGTGCTCATGTGTCCCTTCTGGCCTTCTTCTTTTTAACTTGTATTGGAGACTCCCAGCTCTCCTCTGCTTTTTCTAAGAGGGGAAAAGGAAAGTATTTTAACCTAAACCTCCATCCAGAGATGTAAAGAAGCCCATCGGTCGCACACATGCAGGCATCAAAAGCTAAATTTGAACTTGTGTCCCCATTGTGTACAGGTTCATAGGAAAGCATTATTGCAATGGTAAATATTTGTCTTGTTTAAGATTATAGTTCTCAGATGTGTGGTTAAACAGCAATGGTAAGTAAATCCTAGCACTGTGCTCATATTTACAAACGGCCTTAGACAGAAGAGCCTGTTTACTAAGGGAAGCATTCAGGGCACACCTCTATGGAAAATCCCATTGTTATTGATATTACAACTACATCTAAACATTTAAATACCATAAATCATTTTCTTACATTGTCTAGACATTTCGCTCTTAAATTGCCCTTTGCATTTTTATTTATCAAACAACTTGGTCTTCAGCATTTTTTTAATTATGCACATTTAGACACAATGTTAGAGTAGACAAATAGATTAAAAGAGCCGTTCACCAAAAATGAATTCTTCATTTACTCACCCTCAAGTTGTTCCAAATCTGTATAACTTTCTTTGTTCTGAAGAACACAAAAGAAGATATTTTGAAAAATGTAGGAAAGCAAACCGTTCTGGGACACTTTTGACTCTGGACTACTATGGTAGTAAATAGAGGCCAAGAACTGTTTGGTTACAATCATTCTTCTAAATATCCCTCTCTGTGTTCACAAGAACAAAGACATTTATACAGATTAGGAACAATTTTTATTTTCAACATTCAGTTGAATCAACTGCGGTCATTTTACACAGAGGTTTACCCTACTTTGTGTTGGTACGGGTGCGGGTTTGTCAGTGGACTCCGGTCCGCCCATCCTCTGCTGTGTTTGTACTGGAGCTGATGATACGGCACGTGACGGCACCTCCACACGTGTCTGTGGGTGAGTATGACACCACTACATGACCTGCAGTCCGACCACTCTCTGGTATCTTGTTATTGTTGTAAATTTTTGGATAAATGTTAAAAAAAGAGAGATGTCTCACCGAGGCGTCACCAGCAGCTAAGTTGTTTCCCGCCGTGCTCTTTGCCTGCAGTCCTGTGCTCGGATCTTTTTCTGTCTTCACCTGGGACTGAATCTGATACGGATATTTACACAAGAAATGATTTACATTCGTTTTAAGCTTAATCATCAATACTGTTGACTACCAAAGAAAATAATGTACTAAATATTTTACTGTAACAGTTGCAATATAAGTAAACCGGTCTAGTGTTTGGAAGGGTGATACATCAAGTGTGTATTTTTAAGGCAAATTAATTCAATAAATTCAATTGAATAAATTCAAATTAATTAAGCAAAACCCTATTTGAAATTTTATCAGTTGTCAAAAATTTTTTTTTAAGTGGAACTACTTTTCTAGGTGGATGAACGTCTGGTTATGCATTACCAAAATAATGATTGCATGGATTTGCTTTAAAGAAATTGTGCCACAAACAATTCTCAAAGTTAAAAAGATAATCCGTAACTACATGGATTGGTCATTCACATTTGTTCTATCATTACATTTGTTTGTTTAACAAATTCTTTTTTAAAGAAAGTTAAAAAGCAAATGTCACACTTGTCTCGTAGCATATTAACATTTACTGCCCTGTAATTTTTTTGCTTGTGGTGAAAAATATCGTTCAAAACCATTCTGGGTTAGCTTAGTAATATTCTCACCGGAGCAGATGGTCCAGCATCATCAACCTTCTTCTTTTTCTTCTTCTTCTTTTTAGCTTTACCGCTGCCAGGAAGACCTGCTTCATCTTTCTCCTTCTCAAGATCAGACTCCTGTTGAATGCAGAGTTACAAATTTCTTTCATAATTACTGCAAACCATACGTCGCATATCCAATTTAGATCCAGCCTTCACGCCAAACAAAATATGCAAACTTTAAAGGAACAATCCACTTTTTTGGGAAATAGGCTCATTCTCTAACTAAAATAGGAAAAAAAATTGAAACTCTTTGGTCATTTTTTAACGCGATGCTACTGGTCTAATTGGATTCAATAATCTATGCTAAGCTATGCTAAAAGTGCTCTCGCCATACCCGGAGATCGGCTGAATAGATTTCCAAAACGTTAAAACTCAAACTTATTAACTCTTTAGGGAGTTAGAGAATGAGCCTATTTCCCCAAAAAAAGTGAGGTGTTCCTTTAATATTGGACATAATGCGATAAACATCTTCAAAATGCGCAAGATCGCATTTCCACATCTTTTGTTAAATGAGACCACTACAGCTTTGAGGACTGACCTCTGGCGCTTCTGGGATCGGCTGCTCTAGGGTGACTGGGCTCGCTGACTGTTTCTCCACATAGTTCCCCCATTCCTCCGATGGAGCGTTCCAATCGCACGACGGGTCTGCAGGTGCGCTGTCTTAGGAACACAACACACCGACAACTCTTAACAGGTACATTACCAAGCAAGTGTTGATTTTCGTGATGAGGTAGAGATTCTTACTCAGTCCAGACCACTCATCATCCACCTGCACAGGGGGCTGTTGTGGACCCCAGCTCAGGACAGGGACTGTAAACATACAATCAAAAACAATTGTTGTGAAATGTGTTTAAGATAGGATGCAGAAATCACATTTAACTTTTAATTATGTGACACTTCAATGTAAAAAAGGTATTGGGAAAATACTGGGACTTAATTTCTATGCTGAAATGTTATTGGTTTGTGACAAAGGCTTGACTTCCACCTAAAGCACTAGACCAGGAGCTCACATTTCATAAATAATACTCACCAGCGGTTGATCCACTGAATGACACTGGAATATGAGATCCATCCACAATGGTCCATGAGCCTACATTAAGGAAATTGAGATAATTGATCTAATAATATCAAAATAAATTATTAATACATGTACTGGTTTAAGAGGTAATACTACCTTAAACTCATTTTCAGTACCTTCCATGTCCTGGGGCCAGACAGAGGGTTCAGCAGCCTGATGCTCAGAAGAAAGACTCAAGGTGGTCCAACTCTCGGCCTGAACATTGGTCATCTGAGGAGGAAGCTGTATGCTGAGGTCACTTCTGCCCGAACCATTAACAGACAGCACCTCTTCCCAACATTGAGTCACTAGAAGATCACAAGAGAGGTTTGGTCAATGTTGATGCAAAATCATATTTGGGCAATCCATCAACATTGAGTTCATAAAACTCAAGTTTATAAATTGGTTTCAAGGGATACTTGACCTTCAAAATGAAAATTTTGTCATTATTTACACACCCTATTGTCATTTCAAACCTGTATGACTTTTCCTTCAGCAGAACACAAAAGAAGATATTTGGAGAAATGGTTTGTAACAGAAAACCGTCGGTCCCCATTGACTTGCATTGATTTTGTGTCTATGCAACAGAAGTCAACAGGGACCGACTGTTTTCGGTTACCAGCATTTTTTATGTTTATCTTTTGTGTTTTGCAGAAGAAAAAGATGGTTTAAAATGACAACAGTGTGAGTAAATGATGACAAAATGTTCATTTTCAAGGTGAATTATTCCTTTAAGGCTAGCTTTTAACAAACGGAAATTTGTTTAAAAAAAACAAAATGATAGCTTATTTTATCAGTGGATTGATCACCTTGAGGAATGTCAGGTTCTAGTACATATTTTGCTTCAATTTCAGGTGTTTTCGCTATAAAGTGAAAAAAGAGAGAATTAAGCAAATCAATTTTGTAAAAAAAATGGCACCAAATTAGCAATACCGAAATAATAAATTCCCTTTAACTCCATACCCTCTACTTCTTTTTGGATGACAGGTGTAGAAGCAGTGGTCTTGATGGTGGTTTCCGTTTTTCCGGTGTAGTTTGGACTTGCTCTGTGGTATTAATGGCACTCGAAGTGGCTGTTGCTTCTGGGCTAGCTGACCCATCACCTGGAGTTTTGTCCTTCCGTCGCTGTTGCCGTTTCTCGCGGTTGCTGACCTTAGTCTCCCAGGTACCTGATAGGTGACATGATTATCATGACAGTTGCTCTATCCACTGTGGTAAAATACGCAAGTTCTAATCTATTAAATGCTTTCTGAGTTTACTGTTTCATGGACGTTATAGCAATCACAATATACAGTACCTTCATCAGGTTCTTTGCCATTTCCAGATGTAGAGGACTTGTCTTTCACAGGGGCCTTTTGCTTTTTCTTATTCTTCTTTGCCTGAAACAAAAGTAAAAGATGTTGGTAAGAATAGTTTTGGAACAGGCTTAATCGGCACCAGACATGACGCAGCCACACTGCAGATATCTAAATCAGATGTGCTCCATCTGCAAGTTTTGGTCACACCCATTAAAAAAACATAATTTATTCCGTCTTGAAAGGTATTAAAATGACAGAACTCAAATGTTAAATGAATGTCTGTTAAACACTGTTTGTTCTATGCATTCATTAAAAGGAAATTAACCAAAAAGTCTGTCGAACCTTGTCTGCCTTCACTTCCAGTTGTTCCTGAGCGTCCAGCACTTTGGTATCTTGCTGTGGTTCAACAGCGAGACCAGCTTTCTGTGAAACATTAAGAGAACTGACATTATGCCATGATGACTAATATGGTGTGATGTCAAATTGCTTATTGTCATTTAACCCTGCTAAAAATAACAGAAACCATTACAGCAATTCTAATGAATTTAATGAGAATTGCATCGGTTTTAATGGGAATTATAATGGTCTGGCAATGTGTTGGGGTTTATTGGTGTGATTTTATCTGGTGGATAGGAACTATTCTACCATTAACCCCTATTGGGTTACTACATAAAGGAATGTATGTGACAGTAGTTTCAATGGTAAACATTTACTGGTTCATAGTGGTTTAATAATAGAAACCATACGAATTTGCATTGTTTTTCTTCCGTGTGTGTATATATCAGGCTCTTCAACAGCTGTTTAATTCATTATTTAAGGTGTCATTGCCCAACCCATGACAGCAGACGGTAACCAAACCTTTTCAGCATTCCTCCTCCGGTTCCTCCTCTTCGGCTCCTCTGCTGTATGATCTGCTTTCTTCGTCGGTGGCGCTGCGCCGGTGTCCGGTGTCTCCGTCAATCTGCTCGATACACCTCGGTAGACCGACAACCATAAAATCAGCATGAGTACCAGACCGATCCAGGCCGCCAAGAGGAGCACCCATGGCGCGCATACATCGGGATTCAAGCCCAAGTCTATTCCTAGCTCAGACTTCAGAAAGACAAGGCCGGACGACAGGATCTCGCGGACGTATCCCGTTATCTGTTCCGCGTTTTGCGAAACGATCTCTTGCCAACCCGGTGCCATTGCGATGCGCTGTGTCTGCACCGGAGGGTGACCATTCACAAAATCAGTTTTCTATGATAATTTCACGGGAAAACGGCATTGCTTTGGCAGCACGTCGCCAGTGTGCCACCGATGACTGCGGCTACTACTGCTGCTTCTGTGACTCTCCGTTCATCATCGGTTAAAGGTACATGAGCTGACTCATCAACAGCGACACCCACAGGACTGGATCTGAATTGCGCTCTTGGGTTTAAGCACTGATGAATGAAAAGGTGTTGAATGTATAATTTATTTTATTTTATTTTATTGCCATTACCAGGACAGCTTCTTACCCTATTTGTTATCTGTATTGATGTTTATATATCATGTATAAATTATGTTAATAAAGCACCTTGCGTTAAATAAAGAAATGCACCTGTCAAAGATCACCTTAATGTTAGGTTAACTTTATTTACCCTATGTGCAGTGTTACAACATAAAAGTAGACAGGTAACAATATATTCATAAACACATCAACATGACACATAGGCTACACACACACACGCACACACACACGCACACACAAACATGTCTGGTTTACTATCTCCATGGGGACAGTCCATAGGCGTAATGTTTTTATACCGAACAAACTGTATATTTTATCCCCTAACCCTACCCCTAAACCTAAAGATCATAGAAAACTATTAGCATTTTTACATTAAAAAAAAATATTGTTCTGTACAATTTATAAGCTTTTTTGACCATGGGGACCACAATTTTGGTCCCCACAATGACACGAGTCCTCATGTGTTGGTGTGCATTTAGGTTAAGGTCCCCATCGGGATAAAAAAAAAAACCCACCCACACACACACACAAAAATAAAAATAAAGCAATGGTAACATTTATTTGTAAGTTGCTTTAGATAAAAACATCTTACAAATCACTACTTAACGACCACCTGCAACAACACATCACTGTTGTTACGAGGTTTTTTTTGGCAAGCACAATTCATAGAAAAGAGTCATTCGATTGAATTGCGAAATGAAAAGAAAACAACAACAAACATGTCCACAAATATCAATTATAAGCCATTATAAATGTAAATACCAAAGAATAATGAACCTCAGTACCTCAAAAATGATCACATTGCTTCAACAACAGGGGCTATTTTTATCCTTTAATAGTACCCCAAAATCTTTAGATGATAGTGTGAAAAAAATTAGAATAACTTTTTGGTCAATTTGTTGCCACATTAAAGTGTGCAACAGTGTTCTCATTTTTATATAGGAATATATATATATTCTTTACATGATGGAAGCAGTAGGTGGGCAGTGTTGAGTAAGTTACTCTGAAAAAGTAATTAATTACTAGTTACTAGTTACATATTCAACAGTGTAATTAGATTACTGTACAAATTACTCTCTCCAAAAAGTATTTAATTACTTATTACTAATTACTTTCTATATCCTATATCAACCTCGATTAGTTAAGTGATTCAAGGATAGACATGAAACGGCTCTTTTAATTCATTCAAATAAATAATATAAAACTACATAAAGTAGTATTATTAACTGACCAAAGTATTACAAATGTGAGAATAATACATTAAAGCATGGATTTTAAAGTTAGACTTTGAATTTTGATGTCAATTCCATGTTTGCACACACAAAATATTACACAAAGTATTTAGTTTAATTACATCAGAAGTAACTGTAATTAAATTACAGGAAAAAATAGAGTAATCCCTTACTTGACTTTTTCAAAGGAAAAGTAATTTAATTACAGTAACTAGTTACTTAGTAACTTAGTAACTAGTTACACCCAACACTGTAGGTGGGTATTCAAAATGAACTCGTTGAGCATTCTCAGTCTCTGATTGGCACAGGTGTTGCTCCACTAAGCGGACGGTAGAGGGCGCACGCGCTTTCAATTTGACACGCGGCCCAAACGCCGAGGAAGAACGAGAATTAACGGTCGGGAATGGGAGAAAGGTCTCGAGCTTCAGTCGAACCGAGGCGGGTAATCGCAGCTCGAGGCTTCTGACTATTGCGTGCTGTGATTGTTGACAGTAGCATATAACCGCCGTCTTTTCTGTAATGCGGCACATTACTGTATCAACAGCGTTGTGTTTTCTTCAATATTACTTTTAGTAAAGACCCATCATCAGCCTGTGAGTTAAGGTACGTCAAGTGGAGTTGTTTACAATGTTTATTGACTTTTGTTAACTCGGACGGTTAGCTACAGTGGCTATCTGCATTGGGTTTTCTTTGTAACATCATATGGGAAACTTGTTGTTACAGTTGTCTGGAACAGTTTAGTCTTTTTAACGTATTATTTCTTGACAGCAGTAATAGAAGTAATAGTTCAAATAAAAAAATGGTTATGTAAGTTAAGAAATCAGCTCTTCTGTTCTTTTTTTGGCAAACTAGCTTAAAAACGTGTACTGTAAATGTACGATTATGTTCCCATGGAAACAAAACATTTAACTGCACATTTAAAGGGATACAGTAGGTCCTTGGAGTGCAATAATGTGCCCAAAAAGGTAAAAAAGAAATGGTTCCTGTATAGGTAACTTACCACCCCCTATTTTTGTCCCGGATATTGTAACTCTAAAGGTCTGGTTAACATCGCCAACTAGGGAACCTCTAAAATATTTTTTTTAACATGAAACTTAATCTCTTCGGGCTGATTTGGCTGTGTATATATTTCTTTATGCTATATATTAATCACAGCACTGCATTCATAGAAAATGATTTATGAGAATTGGTTTTGGACATTATGCATCTCAATCCTACTGCCTGTAGTTAAAACAGTTTTGTTTTTTAGGTTTGGGGTTTAGTTTAATAAAAAAATCTTTCCACAGGTGACTGCAGTACAGATGACCACCTCACAGAAATTCTCAGGTTTGTGTCCAGAGCATGTTTGTTATGTATATAACTGTAGTAGATCAAGTCTCATCTTGATGTCCTCGTGCACACCGGCAGGACATTCTGACACAGAGTGGCTGACACCGGCTGTGTCTGACAAGTTCCAGAGCCGGTTTGGATGGCATAAAAGTACAGCTGACAGTGGGGACACAGGACTGGGCACCTCTGATAACACAGAAGGTAAGAAGAGCACCACCAGCGTTTGGATATGGTCATGTACGGTTTTGTTTTTCAAAGCACATCCCTTCCCTGTGTGTGGTTCTTGGCCAAGAGATCAATCTGTAAAATCCTGTATTGATCCATCATCTTTTTGCTATATGAAAGTCCTTAAATGTGAAGTGTATTTGCTTATGCTTACTTATTTGCCTATGTATAAAAATGAATGAATCACAATGCAATGAGAAGTTACATTTACGGTCTCGTAGGACATATTACACATTACAGATTAGTTTGTTACCACAGTTTTTTTTCGATATCAAAACAAACATGTGCTGACTGTTAATAGACCAAGCTGCTGTATTTTTAGTTCTAGAGATGTGATGATAGTTTTGGGACTCCTATGAGGTTTGGAGGATATTATATTCCATGCCATAAATTCCCCCAGGCGGGATTGCACTTCCACTGATCGGAGGTCCTGACCTGGAGAGCCAAATGGAAACTCTGATGCTGGTCTTGTTTCCTCTTTTCCCCTGCTGTTAAACATGTAATGCACAGAGATTAGCTGTACTCGAGTGCTTGAACATGACTTACTAAAATAAAATGTGGAGAGTGCATGTAACATATTCCAAAACATTGCTTTGCTCAATTTACCAGCACTTAACATACAAGCTGGCATTGTCGGATATGTGAGTGACTGAATTAAACTCGTAGAGTCTATATGAAGAGTTTGGTTCCAAAATGAGAAAAATCATGATTTTTATTAATTGATCATGTTTTTGTTGTGTTTTATTGTGTTAGTTAGCTGTATTTTTGGCGTTATTATGGCTTAAATCTTTTTTGATTGATATTAATCGGAATGCACAATAAAAAAAACATGATTTTTTGAAAATGTTTTAGTTATCTCATTTTGGAACCAAACTCTTCATATCTACTGTTATTGTTGTTAATGTAATACAACTCTCACATAAGCGACCATGGAAACAATTATAATAATAAACTGCTAATCTGTTCAGTTTTCATGAATGCGATTGTGTCACTTAGCATTGAGGTTGTTTGTAAACTAGACTCGTACTGGTTTTATTTGTTTCAAAGCAGTGGCAGAACAGAATGTCTTGGCAGCCGTTGCAGAACATTTCATGGGTTGTAAATCTATGGTGGGTGTTTGTGGTCTTCTTTGTTGAGATGGTTACGGCTTTGTTTTGTTTCTGGGTGTTTTTCATAATTGCATTAAGCCTCTCAGTAAGAGAATCTACGGTCTACTCGGGGATTGTTTGAACCTGTCCACAGCAGATGTTTAAAAGAGCCTTCAGGGCACGCTGACAGTTTAAACACGCAGACCCTCCTACTTCAAATGTATTGGTGAACTTTTGTTGTTGTATTATATAGTACCAGATTAGATGTGTATCTGTATGAGGTGAGTTGTTTAAATGTAAGAGCCCCCTACATTGACACCTAACAGTGTAACATGAGAGGGCTCTATTAATACCCCTAACCTTTCTGTGTGTATTGGTTCCTCAGCTGACAGAGCTGTAGAAGAGAGAACATTGACTATCGTAGCAGGTAGACTCACCTTGTCTGAGCTTGATGCCGTGAGACGAAGTGGGTGTGTATGTTCTGGAAGTTTGCTCGTAACGTTTAGTAAATCCCAGAAATGCACTGGGAGGACAAAGGAGTCGATATATGTTTGTTTATGGCTCACTTTTTTATCAGAAGAATATGTTAGCATTTGTTGGTTTCTCTGTTACTGCTAGCAAGGTGAGTAATATGTGTTTTCTGTCATTCCTTTTTTTTTAGGAGTTTGAGTTACTTTGGAGTAGTTAAGTTTTTGTCTTGGTGACCGAATAGAAACAACAGGCAACATAGAATTGTGCTTTTTATTTTTCAAACATGGTTTAAAAATATATTTAAATCAACAAGTTTCCTTTTTTGGCATCAAAACAAGGTCTGACAACGTCTGTGTAAAACATTATTTTTAAAAACGTTTACTTGCGTTTTAAAACAGTTTTTTACCGTAACCCTCTGAAAACTCCATAGCATGTTTTAAAAAACAACAACAACAGAAGTCATGCAAGAGATGCTTAAGCAAGTTCATCATGCATTATACCAGACTGCTTCATGCAGCCCCTTTAAGACATGGCTTGTCTTTGGTTTCATTCACGTCTCACTTCGCTTTCCATTTTAGATTTCTGCAGCACTGGCAGCAGTCCGTCCTTCCAGCCCATCCGCAGTCAGATCCCCATCCCAACCGCCCATGTCATGCCTTCCACGGCCGGAGCTCTGGCCTCCAAGCTCAAGCCACGTGCCCCTGATGAGCGGGCGTCCTCCAGCTCATCCAGCTCCAAATCGTCCCTTTCCAAATCTGCGTCCTCGCCCAATCTGGACGCTCAGCATGAGGGACATTTAGATGCCACTGCAGCCAAACCTGATTGCCTGAGCCGATATCGCAGTCTGGTGAACGGCCTCGACCACACACTTTTTCCCTCCGGAGACCAGACACGACTGGATGAGGGCCACAAGTTTGACGTACCTGCCATGGAGCCCACGCTAAATCAGTCGGGTCTGCTCAGCGGGTTTTCCCCTGATGTACGCAAGCAGCTGCAAATGACAGGATTTGCAGACAATACTGGCTTGCTGGAACAGACTTATAAAGTTTTACCGGAGTCTAGGACAGGTTTCGGCTGCCCCACGGACACCCAAAGGAGTGTTTATTTGGGGTCTGGTGCCTCTGCCAGGATGTTTTCAGTACCTCAGGGCCTGCCGAATCAGGCTCTTCTGAGGGACCAGCCCAGCACTGGAGCGTATGATCCCTTACAATGTAGTGAGCTGGCCAGCTGGCAGCAGCAAAAGCAGAAACTCGAGAGTTTGCGGCTACAGGTGGAACAAATGCAGGTTCGAATTCAGCAGCCTCTATAAAACAAAATGTCTTAAGTGAAATGCATTGTTAAATTACAGATCTAGGCAGTTATTAGGTATTCATTATATCCGCTTTATTTATTCTCATCTCAATCCTAGTCTTGTTCTAAGGCAGATGTAAGTTTAGTACAGCTAATCTGGTTCTATGAAGAGAAGACCAACAGAGATCTTTTAATGGTAATTTTAACTGAGATTTCCTTCTTTATTGCAGTTAATGACAGGAGGGGGTGTGCAGTATGCCTCCCTTTATTCATCCGCTCCTCACACAGAGAACAGCAAGTGGGATGCTGCCATAAAAGCTAATGAGAACCTTCTGAAAGAGAAAGAACTCGCCATTGAAAGGTAATTGTTTTAGCAAAATTAAGGCCAATGTAGGAGACTGATACTGCACATGATTCATTCTGTGTTAAATACAGTAAATGTTGTTTTGCAGGCAGAAGCAGCAGATGTCTCAGCTGGAGCAGCGTCTTAGAGAGAGTGAACTGCAGGTGCACAGCGCTCTCATGGGACGCGGAGCTCCTTACCCAGACATGTGTCTTTTGAGACTACAGGTCAGCCTACAGATATAGTTTTCTCATATAGTATCAAAGCTTAGGTATATCAAAACCGGCGTTTTTTCTGTGTGCTTGACAGGAGGCCCAGCGGGAAAACACCTTTTTGCGAGCCCAGTTTGCCGAGCGAAGCGACTGCTTTACCAAAGGGAAGCTAGAAGCGGACCGGAGACTGGCCGGGGTGGAGGTGGAGATGCAACGTCTGAACGAGATCTTGAAGGAGAGCAGTGGAAAACACGCAGAGGAGCTGAAGAAACAAGAGGAGAGGGTAAACATCTCCAAGCTTCCTTTACACAACTGATGTTCTGATGTTGTGCTTTGTTATGATTTATTATAGCACTCTGAAAGCAAATTAGAATTTTTATCTTGTAAAAGATCCGCAGTCGGGACAAACACATCAACAGCTTGAAAAAGAAGTGCCAGAAGGAATCGGATCAGAACAGAGAGAAGCAGCAGCGGATTGAGACTCTCGAACGATATTTGGCTGACCTCCCTACCATGGAAGACTTTCAGGCCCAGCACAAAAAGGTACAGCGCTCTTTAATGCCCAGTTTATAAAAATATAAACCCTTATTTTCTTCTGTTTTCACAGCAACTGCTCATAGCCATCAGCTTGATGTGTGTGTTGTATTGCCAAATACCATTACAACAATAGTAATAAACATTTGTGTCTTTGAAACAAGTTGTGTGGACTTGAAACAGACAGTTTTGTCAGGATGAATGTATATTTTCATACAGTGACAATAGTGTCCAGTTGCTTTATCCCACCAGAACATGATCGATTTTAAAGAGTCTGCTATGGATATTATGTTGCAGCTGGAGGATGTAGAGGAGATGGCAGCTCAGCTTCAGGCCACCGTAAGGGGTCTGGAGATCCAGCTGGAGGAGTCCTGCAGTGCTGGACGCACCAAAGAGAACCAACTGGAAGAACAGAGGCGCAAGGAGAGAGAACTGCTTACAACAGTCACCAGGTAAATGACAGATTCTGGGCATCACAGAGGCACGTAGGCAACTGGTTAGAGCACAGCCAAAACATGTGACATGGGATCTTTAATTGTTTTATTTGCTTTTGTTTAGTCTCCAAAACAGGGTGCAGGAGAGCCTCGAGGACGGGGTGAGATTGCCTTCTCTCGACATAGAGATGCTACGAGAAGAAAACACTTCTTTAAAAGAAGAGCAACAGCGACTTAAAAAGGTTCTTGTCCTCTTTAGATAACTAAAGAATTCTGTTGTTAATTCATTTGTTTTAAGCAGATTTTAATTTGCTGTCATTGTTTTTCTAGGTTATTGAAAAACAGCTGAGGATAATGGAACAGCTGGGCTCACAGATTAGGGTAAGGATGTAAATCCCTTTTCGGAACCTTTCTTCATTGAGAATAGAGCATTTAACCCTCATGTGACTGTTAAATGATCGTGAGTGTTTAGGTGCGAAGATTTAAGATTCAGCAGAGGGCGCACTCTCCCTTTTTTAAGTTATAGCAATGAACAGTAAGATGGGCTTTCTATGTCATAAATTGTCTATAGTTGAAGGTTATAGAAATGTTCATCCACAAGTGTGGCTCATCACATAATGAATTAATATTCAAAATAATTCGTTTTACATTAACATATATTGTTATTGATCATCTATGGATCTGGTTCCAAGTGTCCAGACACTTAAGGGTGGTATTTAAGAAAGAAATTGGTTCTGAATAATAG
Organism: Triplophysa siluroides; assembly: GCA_006030095.1. Lineage (NCBI taxonomy): Eukaryota > Metazoa > Chordata > Actinopteri > Cypriniformes > Nemacheilidae > Triplophysa > Triplophysa siluroides. The sequence continues at coordinate 61,489 of VCII01000037.1, read as the reverse complement.
ATTCTTGAATACCCAGTTTCAAGACTATAATTCATTTAATTGAAGTAAACCTCCATCATTGAAAGCCAGACATTTGCATCATACCCTATCAGCAATGCACAGTAGCCTACTTATAACGGTAACTAAAGCAAAACTATACAAAAAACCTTAGCTTGTGACACTTGAAAAGCCTGATGTTAGATTATGATAAAACCTGAATATTTGTTTAGTAGTTTATAGGAGATATTAATGCATAATATACACCTTTATGGCATTTTACTGTTATGTTAAGGTACACGTATAGATATAAGTCAAAATGACTTGCATTAGAAACTAAATGGGCTTTCTCATGGTTTTCATGGGTTTCCCGGCTCTCTAAAAATGAGAAATAGACCAGAATTACATTTATGGTCTTGGTGGGTGATCTGGGGGAGGGTGCTTTAGAATATATCTACACGCCAGTTATTTTAAAACAGCATGTTTTCCATGTTATATTGTGTGTGTTTGGGTTGAATCAGACTCTGGAGGAACAGATCTCTCAGGAGGACTGCAGCAGTCAGGCCCTGCGAGAGGAGATGTCAGAGAAAGAGGAGAGTATGTTACAGTTACACGCTGCAATGAAGGAGGTTAGTTGTTTATTGTGATGCACACCTCCATTCTTCCTTTGAGAACACAACGGGAATTTTCTATTTGTGTGCATGTTTTGTGTTTCAGCTCTCCGTGCACAACCAGGAGTTGATGGAGCACAATCTGACGTTGCAGGAGCGTCTTCAGGGCGAGGACCCAAGTGGTCTGTCCAATTTGAATGCCCCTCTCCTCCCTGCAGGGGCCCGGCTCACTCAAAGGATGTATGGAGAGATGTCCGCCTGTCTGTGTGACCTCCGCTCCCTCTGCAACATCCTCACGCAGCGGGCTCAGGGCCATGACCCAAATCTCTCCATGCTGCTCGGCATTGCTTGTGAGTGCGCCCTCTTCTGTCCACAAGTTAAAGCGGAAACTAAGACTACTAACTAGATAAAGCAGACTGAATTTGTTGCAGAAAATATATTTATTTCAGGATGTATTAAATATCTGGTATCTGTATCTGGGAATGTTGCAAAAAGATGCCACGGTATGGACAGTAGTAACCAGATGTCAAGTTGGGAAAACAAATGCAAAGTTCAAAATCAAAGGAAGTGCTTTTAGTAATCGACCAAAACAGTTATAATTTATAAAATACAATGCTGAGCATATGTAAATATAAATAAAAACATTGAAATTCTTTTATATATCTTATTTTTGAAACACAGCTGTCACAAGACTTTCAAAAAAACCTACCTTTTTTATAGAAAATACAAATGTTTTTCCATTTAAAGGATACTGTAGTATTAATCATGCTTATACTGTATCACCCACACACCACATAGTACAGATTGATTTTCTTGGCTGTTTTGTTGAAATTGTTGTGAAACAGTGATTATAGCTCATGTTGGCAGTATGCAACACGCTGTCATGGAATCGGTGTTATCTGTGCAGTTGCTGCTATGGTTTAATGACCAAATAGCAATGTTGTTGTGATGTCTGTGTTATGGGGGTTTATCAGTTGGAACAGCTCTAATGGTGTTTATTCGTGTCTCCAGCAGCTCCTCCTCCAGTAGGAGAGCCGTGGGAAGACTGGCTCAGCCCTGAAGGCCTGCAGAAGAAGCTTCTAGAAGCTCAGCAGCTCCGTCGAGACGTCGAGGAGCTGAGAACCACCGTTTCTGACCGTTATGCTCAGGACATGGGAGAAAACTGCATCACTCAGTGAGCGTGGACAATACAGCGAGGGTAACTCCACATCAACAGTGCCTTTTCTTTTGATGTTGAAAGGCGCTAAATGTTTTTGCAAAACCAGCCTTCCTCACGAAGGGCAGACAACACTAACAAGATTGGTTTCGTATACCAAAGGGCTATTTTTATACAGGGTTCAGAAGATATTTTTCTAAAATTTCTGATTTGTGCTGTGGAAAGCAAATTGTTATTTAATATAAACCTTTCCATGTATTTGGGAACGACTGTGATGAAGTTGACAATCAACTGAAATATTTAATCTTCATGTGCTAAGAATCGCAACTAACATGCCATATTTGTATAATGGTACAGTCTATTGTGAAGCATGAGGAGTGGCAGGTCAGCTATCATCTCAAATTAATAGAAAGTGCCACATAGAACACAGCACCTGAGGCTGTGAAATATCTCAAATAGTTCAATACCTGTAGTTTTGGCTATAATAAATAGCAAAACAACTGGTGTTTTAAAGCACATTAGAGCCGAACATTCCCTCATATTGAATCTACAAAGAGTTTAAATATGTATGATGTACACAGTGTGACTTTAAACTAGCATAATGCAAGGGGTTGTAAGCATGAAATGATAGAAGCCTAGTTATAAGTCAATAGGTGGAGCTTGTCATTCATCAAGATTGTGTAAACAGATAGTTGTGGATATTTCGTCTGAGAGAATGTTGAGGTCTTATTGGTTAAACAGTACGTTTCGCTGTGCTTTTTGACTGGCTCATCTATGTACCTCAGAGCTTTAACAAAGTAAAACATAACCTCCTGTTGGAGCGGTTACTTCTACGTGCCACATATCATTTGAACCAGTGCCTTTTCATGTATGTGCTCAAGGGCAGAATGGCTTACAAAAGCATGTGAGATGTGATGTACTTTATCATATTTGCTGTCTGGTTTATTTATGTTGTCAACTGTTGAAAATAACTAATGGAATATAACGTATGTAAATTAATCCAGACAAGGCCAATACGTCAAGCAAATATTTGTATTGCAGCACAACATACCAATGTAGATGCTAACCATTATTCTCTTACAATGTACAACTGCAGTTCAATTCTATTAACAAAATGGGACCAGATATATTTTGGAGGAGTGTTGTTAGGTGAATTGTCATCTTTGGTCCAAGAACATCACTACCCAGTGTGAGCATTAATGTATCAATGCATTACACTTTTTTTAATTATTATAACATCTCTTGAAGGTTTAACACAAAACCAGCAAGAAAGCCTAAAGCCAGAACCTTTAAGCAACACTAAATGTTTATATTGAGACATCTGTCTTAAGTTGACTGATTTTCTAGAAATAAAGTTTTGTTTTTCAGTACCTTATCTTCATTATTCTTTAATCTGTTTATCCACGTTTAGACATTTTTGTGTAATTAATCGCACAATTTCTCAGTAGAGTGTATGCACGTGACACAGGAAAGTCAAGCGAGTCTTTTTAAAGATAAAAAAAAAAGAAGCAAATGGATCAAAGCAATTGCTGAGAGAAACGGAATACTTGCGTGGTTGTGCGCTAGCCATTTCATGTCAGTCTCGGGTACATTATTTTTGTTCTGCTTGAGCAGATGAAAATGGTAACTTAATGAGCATGACATCCAGAAAAAGAACGTTTACATATTCATTGGGATTGTGGGATAGGATATTGTTGGGCAACACAACATGACAAGATTATATAATATTTATTTGCATAATGATTTTTACAATATGTATTGGTTTAAAGCAGCTTTACAGAAAGCAGCTTTACAGAATCAAAACCCCAGTGTAAAAGGGTTAGAGAAAAACTTGATTAAAAGACTATTAGGCAAATTATTATTGAAACGAAAATGGGATGCTTGGTAGATGACTTATGAAGAAAGCTCAACTATTTACGTATAGTTTAGAAATCTGCTTTCACACTATTATTTAGACCTGTTTTGTTTTATGTTTTGAAGCTAATTAATTGAATTGAAAACCTCAATGCACATGCATTACAAATGCACTTCTTAATAACATTATGATTACTGAACTAGGGCAAATTGTATTAATATAATTGTCTCCCATCAGGTACAAGACATAAATATTATTGCGATGCTAGAGAAAATACAGAAAAAATTACCAGACAAAGATTTTAAAATCTGATTATGAGATAATGAGCATCAAAGTTAGATTTTAACCTTATGTTTATATTATGCATTATTTTCCACACAATGTTCTTTACATTATGTTGTTGTTGTTTTTTTATGGAAAACGGTATATCACAAAACAATGTTTTGACAGATGGGGTCACATACGGGTAAAGGATTAAGGTATATTGGGGGTTTGTAGCAGACAGGACGCTTTTTCTCACATGCACGCATTTTGCACTTTTCCATTCATACTCATCATCCTGATTCAGTAACAATGATGCACAAAGCCCTTTCAAAATCTCCAGTGGCTGCCCATCGGCCCAGTGAACATAATCCACAGATGATGATGTTGATGATGGTGTTTGCGTCTTCCAGTACCAGTCTGTGGTCATCAGACTACGTCATAGTCCAATCCAACCCTCCTCTGTTGTGTTAACCGTATTGAATGTCTTCCGTTGTAGGACAGGCAAGTTGTTTTTGAAGACTCGTGCAGTGAGTCAGGGACTAAGAGACTCCAACAAAGAGGCTCACTTTTGACTTCATACTGTCCAGGAATCACCACACAGCCGAACTCATCTGAACGCATAAAAACATAAATAAATTAACCATCACAATCATATGCTTTACAACAATTTATTTTTTAAAATCTGCATTACAAGTAAAAGCTTTTTACATTTAAAACAAGGGATTTTATTACCTTGTTGTGTATTTATAGGTAAAGCTTGTCCTCCATAAAGTGTCGTGCCAGTGTTTTCCAGAATATACACAGCAATCTTTGAGGATGGATGCCAGATGAAGGTATTTAGCTCTGTTAAAGGTATTATAGCTGAAGAGTATTTTGTGCCGGTAATCTCAGTCCAGTCAGCATTTGTAACGGGACTGTTTTGTTTGTGTACATTATTTTTTCACTAAAGCTTTCTTAGTGCCGCTGATGTCTGAATAGAACTGCAGCAGGTAACAGGCAGCAAACATGTTTTCTGGGATCACTTCAATGATAACACCTGGACTGATCAGTGTGAGGAACACGTTTCCCGACGCGGTTACGTACTGAGATCTCGTCTGATCTGAAAGTGACAGGAACCCTGATGGACTAGGCTGTAACTGAACATTATTGTGAGATAGAGAAGTTGACTTGTCATTTGATGTCATAAGTAAGCGGCTCTGGGTTAAACCCGGAATGTACGGCACAACAAAGTTCTGACCCTGAAATTGTGTAGGAAGAAGCTGATTAACCATCATGTTGCATTTACATGAGGTTGTCATTTCTAGACATGGATGAGTCAGAATCACTGCAACTTTATGGCTAGATTCAACCTTTATCAGTGAAGCATTGGCCTGCATCTGGATGAGCTGGTATGACGGGATCTTGATTGTTTCTTCTTGCAAACTGCCTGAAATGTTCTTAACTATCGTGACAGTGTTTTCTGTGTTCTCTGCATTGATGATGATCAGCTTGAACGAGCTGTATCTTTGAACCATATCTGACCTTGAGTTCATGCTGGATGCTGTGTATTCCTGAACGAAAGAACATGAAGAAACACATGGCAAACTGAAACAAAATTGTGTGCTCTTTTTTTGTTTTGTAAAACAAGGTTTCATATATTGTGTGTAAATAGCAAGGTCATTAATAGCGGAACAGTCATCAAACATCAAATTTCTATAAGAGCTGATCAAAGTTATTACAGTGTAAATTATATAAATAGATTTTTCATAAAAGACAATGTCATGTATTTATGTTTTGTTCAAGCACAATTTTGAAGCCCCAAACTGCTCTTCATTTAAATTGCTTCATTCCCATTCATTCATACACATCACATATATTTTAGGAAATATTTAGATTTATTTATTTATATTGACCAATAATTGAAATGATGTATAAACGTTTATTTTTATATTTTATATTATTATTTAATACAGTATATGCATGTTTTTATAAATACAAAATTAATATGCACAGTAGACATATTATATAAATTTTATAAAATTTATTCTGGATGCAATTAATAGCGATTAATCGTTTGACAGTCTTAATAATAATAGTCATTGATTTTTCACATGTTCAGATAGAAAGCACTTTATCAAGCTTTCTCTTTTGAAATGTTTATACTTTTCTAAATCTAAAATGAGTAAAAGAAAAATTAGGTTAACTAAGAAATATACACCCCACATTTACGTTTACCTTTGTGTTATTCCAACTATTTTGAAATAGCATCTAGGTAAATAACTTGCAGTTCCCTTTCTGTCGGTCTCTCGACGTTGTGTCGAACCGACAGATGGGATTCGTCCTTGAGAACCTATCAACTTTTGACTACTTAGAAAAGGCCAATGAAAATTGGCGAGTGAAATTTGCATGCCTGACTATGCCCCCGGATATCCGGGTATAAAATGGAGACGGCGTGCTGCATTCATTTACCTTTTGTTCTTCGGAGCCTTCACACATGATCGACTTCAAGACTTCAAACTCTACGCCAAATTACTGCTGGATTCTTACGACGTGGTGCAGCGGACTGTCCCTTCCTGAGGTGACTTCCCCTGGGCGTCTCGGCAGTACCAGAAGTGTTCGAGTTATCTCTAAAAGAGCAAATTTCCCACTGTTCTCAGGGGTGCAATACACTCATCGAGGAGGGGGGACGGACACGATGGCTGCCTCAAGTGTTGAGATTCCAGCACGCTGGGGCAGCCGTTGTGGATACGTTCTGCCCGCACTCATGATTCAGACGTTGCGTCACGGGTGGCTGTGTTCCCACGGGACTCAGCCACCACCTCCCTCGTCTGCTTCCCGTTCTGTGACAGCAGTGGCTACGGCCCTGCCGTCCGCTATGGCGAGCAGCGAGGGTGATATGAGGATTACCGTGAGCGTTAATCCGTCAGCCACTGGCTCGCGGACCGTTCGCACCTCGTCTCGCGTGTCTGACCGTCCCACCGTCTTGTTCCTCAACCACGTAATCGGAAACGGTGCGTGATGATGATGAGATGGCCACGCTATGGCCATCCTGTGGCCAGGGCGTTGAGAGAGGTCCACGAGGGTAAGACCGACCCAGCGCTTATGCAGGAACACCGCACCGCCACCGACCTCGCTTCTCGTCCTGGTGCTCTTCTCGAAGAGAAGACCCGCGGAGTTGCTCGATTTGGAATGTGCTGTCCTTTCTACAAGAGAGACTCGAAAGTAATCTCTCCCCTTCCACACTGAAAGTGAATGTAGCCGCCATTGCCGCTCATCACGACTCGAGTCTCTCGGACAGCATGACCTGGTCATCAGGTTCCTAAGGGGCGCGAGAAGGTGTAATCCGCCTCGTCCGTGCTCCGTACCCTCTTGGGACCTTAATGTGGTCCTGGCGGGCCTCAAAAGGCCCCCCTTCGAGCCCCTCGGAGAAGCCGATCTTCCTCATCTCACGATGAAGACCATTCTCCTGATGGCGCTCACCTCCATCAAGAGGGTAGCGGACCTATAAGCATTCTCTGTGTCCACTGATTGCCTGGAATTCGGGCCCGGTGATTCTCACGTTATCCGTAGACCCCGGCCTGGCTACGTGCCCAAAGTTCCCACCTCTCCCTTTCGGGACCAGGTGGTGAACTTGCAGGCACTCCCCACCGGGGAGGAAGACCCAACCCCATCCGCGTTGTGTCCAGTGCGCGCATTACGCCTCTACTTACACCGCACTCAGAGCTTCAGCAGCTCTGATCAGCTCTTTGTCCATTTTGGAGGTCAGCAGAAGGGGAGGGCTGTCTCCAAACAGAGATTGGCGCACTGGATTGTGGACGCCGTCACGACGGCGTACCAATCCCAAGATCGCCTGTGCCCACTAGCAGTGAGAGCTCACTCCACCAGGGGTATAGCCTCCTCGTGGGCACTGGCTCAGGGCGTCTCTCTAACAGACATATGCAGAGCTGCAGGTTGAGCATACGCCCAACACCGTCGCGATGTTCTACAACCTTCGAGTGGAACCGGTGTCAGCCCGCGTCCTGCATGGCAACATGTAGGATCGGCAGCCGGTAGGGCGTATGCCTGCGAAAACACCTTCCTCCCTTTGTCATTAGTGGGTCAGCGTGCTACTCTCGCCTCCCTTCTTCCCTCACTGGGTGAAGAACAGGCATTACATCCATCACCAAGCAAGCACCTCCTGAGGGCGGGCTGGGCAGAGCAGCCCTGCCCCTTAGGCCGGGTACCAACTGAGTTATCCACATTTAGCTCTAAAGCTGACCTAGTGCTACCGGACGTTGTAACCCCCCCAGTCGGGCGGTTCCGTCTGTTGTATCCTCATGATTGGTTCCCACCTTGGTAACCCATGACCTTCCCTAGGGGGACCTCCACCTTGCAGTAAAATAGTCTAGTCCGCACATTTTCCCATGAGTTCCCCTGACGGCGAGACCATGTTGGTGTCTCCACTAAAACTACTCCCTATGGTAGGAAAAGTGGTCTCTGTAGCGCGTTCCCCCTCTGAAGAAATAGCGCTTACCCAGTGGCCTTACGGTACCACGAGGGCCGATGGCACGGGCTTCCCACCTTTCAAAAAGCTCTGGGACCCCCTACCTATCCACTGGAAGGTTACACATTTTCGCGATAGACCGTCAGAAATGGAACGTCTTGGTTACGGATGTAAGAGATGAGACGCCACAACCTTCATGCCACAACGCGTGCCGCCCGCTGCAGCAGTCATGAGAGGCTCTCAGGCTCCTCAGAACTAAAGGTGAATAATTGCAGCACGCCGTCTCCCTTTTATACCCGGATATCCCGGGGCGGAGTCCGGCATGAAAATTTCATTCGCCAATTTCATTGGCCTTCTCTAAGTAGTCAGAAGTTCATAGGTTCTCAAGGACGAACCACATCTGTCGGTTCGACACAACGTCTCGTTCCCTCCATCAGGGGAAAGGGGGTTACATCCGTAACCAAGACGTTATCAAAGTAGCTTTATTATAGTAATTGTTTCATGTAAAGTATGTAAAAAATGTACAATTGTTTATATTATTTCACTATTGTTTGTCAAAAGTCATATATTACAATAATTAATGTATAATTGTATTTAATAATTGTGTGCAGCATTAAAATACACTACCAAATGTCAAATGTTTGGACAAATACATTAATTCTTGACTTTTTTTATTTTCTGTATTTCTACTATTTATTTTACAAACTAATAAACTCCTGAAAATGAATCAATAGGTAGAGATAGTCTAAATAAAATGTAAAATAGATGTATAAAATCATATATTTTACCTTCATCATTTATTTATTTACATGAGGAACCGTAAATTACTAACCTATTTAACCAGTTATTAATAGCGTACACTTATTACCATCTCCAAAATCCTGGTTGAAACTCTTTGCCGTTTTTAGAAAAGGTTGAAACGAAACAACTTCAATACAAAAAAATGTGCCTAATGTTCATCAACGCTGTTACTTTCAATTCAACGTTTTAGAAAAACATCATCACCGAAGTCCCGCCCATAAACGTTAGAGCTGAGTTCAAGAGAATGTCATTATTGTAAGAAGGTCATTGTTATAGGGCTTACGTATATGCATCTGTAGACTGTGAACAATTTCACTACTTAATGTGTATGTTTAAAAGATATTAGTCTGAGATTAAGGCTCTGTTTCACAGACAAGGCTTAAGGCTACTCCCAGACTAAAATGAATGTGTGACTTGTCTTAACTGAAAACAACTTGCCCAGAATTATCTTAAAATATATCTGTGCCATTGTACATGTTGTCTCAAGATGCACAGCAGTAATATATTCTTCTAAAACATTTTTATAAAAGCGACATACATATCTTAATTCAACTAAATCCTGGCTAAAGCTAAGCCATTTCTGTGAAACCGGGCCTTAATGCTAGGAATATTTAAATGTTTGTAAAGTCAGAGATACAGAATTACCCTGCTCTGTATTATTAATGCTTCAAAAAATAAAGAATGGCTGCATTTAAAGTCAAAGAGAGTTCTCCTGACACACTTTTATCTCACTGTCACACTGTCTGACCACAGTAGTCGTAATTTCAACATTAACTTAAGCATTTCATGATGACAGTGTTAACGTTTCAACACATTGTGTTTGTAACAATAACAATAGGGAGGGCAGAACGAAACACCGGAGAAGCTGGAGAAGGGCCCAGGGAGCGATGACATATACCTCGGTTTGAAGCGGTTTTCGTATGATTTTGATCTTTCATATGTATAAATATACATGATATCAAGCAATCTGATGGGAATTCGTATAGGCTACCTGTTTTACGAGGTGGCTTATTCGTGTGAATTCCTACGAACTCATACGTACGTTTTATTACGATTTGACTTTGCCCCTGTGACATTAGGTTTAGAGGTGGTGTTACACTCTTAAAAATATTGCTTCACAGCAATGCCATAGAAGAAACATTTTTGGTTCCACAAAGAACCATCTCTTTCTAACTTGTTTTATAATCTGAAAACCTTTTTTCGCCACAAAGAACCTTTTGTGAAACAGAAAGGTTCTCCAGATGTTAAAGGTTCTTTATGGAACCATAAGGTTCTTCTATGGCATCGAAGAACCTTTTGAAGCACCATTTTTTAAGAGTGTAGGGTGGGCCTTTATCATTGTTTTGCAAGCTCGTAAAATATGTGCCTAAAATAAGCCTCTGCCGTCTTTTTAGGGTTTGGGGTGAGGTAAGGTGTCGGTTAGCCACCTCCTTAAATATAAGACTTCCTTTGGTATCAGGTAATACATATATAAATGCACATACACATGGCCTGTGTATTGAAAGTCGTGCTGACTGACACGAACAAAATATAAAAATTTGTGTACATGAACACAAATCAATGGATTGTAGTACTACTGTAGTAATACTTGAAATGTTAAGGCAACACAACATGACAAGATAACATAATTTTTATTTGCATAGACCTTTTCAAAATGTATTGTTGTAAAGCAGTTTCATAGAATCAAGCCTGATTATAAATAAAACCCACACTACTTTCAATATTAATAAACTCTTCTTTATGCCTAGTGACTATATGAGCAAACTTTATGTGGTTTATGATGAGAACATATTTTACATTCATTTAAAAGCTAGCTGAGATTTCTGTAAGTATATGCCGGGAATCTGTAGACGGAATGGGCTATAGAGAAAAAAACTTGAATGAAGTCCTAAATAAGGCATGTAAATGTTAGAGCATCCTACATGGGGATATTAGAGCTATAGGGATCTTCAAGGAATACATTTGCTTCATGCAGATTCAACCCAGATCAGGCCTTAGAAAACGCTAATTCCTTTTGAAACAAAATTGGTGCTAAACAAAAAGCACAACTAAATTACCTTTAACAATACTAATAAGACCTGTTATGTTCCATATTTCTATGAGCATGCATTACAAATGTACTTCTTAATAACATTATGATTACTGTTATAAGGATTTTTTATTATTGAAATGAACTACATTCTTTTTTTAGTGTCTCCCACCAGTAACTACAGTGATTGTTGCCAGTAAAGACAAAAATAAACTGAGACATTTTTGCGGTGCTAGACAAATTCAAAAGCTGAGGAAGGTTGTATCTAAGGGTAAAGGATAAAAGCTTATTGCGGGTTTATAGCAGACAGGACGCTTTTTTTCACAGCACTTTGCACTCTTCCATTTGAACTCATCTTTCTCATTTAGTGACACTGAAGCACAAAGGCCCCTAAAATTCTCATCCGGATGCCCATTAGCCCAGTGAAAGTAATCCACAGATGGTGATGATAATGGTGTTGTTGATGGTGTTTGCCTCTGCCAGTACCAGTCTGTTGTCATTAGACTACGTCGAAGTCCAATCCAAGCCTCCTCCTCTGCAGTGTTGATCTTTCCAGACAGCTCTTTCTGAATGTCTTCACTTGTAGGACAGGCGAGGTGTTTTTGAAGACTCGTGCAGTAAGCCAGGGACTCAGCCCAACTAAGAGGCTCATTTCCTACTTCATACTGTTCAGGAATCGCCACACAGCCGAACTCATCTGAATGAATAAAAACATAAAAATGTTAACCATCACAATCATGTGCTTCACAACAATTTAAGTTTGCATTAAAGCTTACATATTTAAATTAAAAAGATATGTTATTACCTGGTTGTGTATTTATAGGTATAGCTGATCCTCCATAAACTGTCGTGCCAGTGTTGTCCAGTAAATAAACAGCAATCTTTGAGGTTGGATGCCAGATGACAGTTGTTGACTCTGATAAACTTACTGAAGCTGAAGAGTATTTTGTGCCAGGAATCTTAAACCACACGGCGTCTGTAACCAGGTTGTTTTGTTTGCGCAGGTTAGTTTTGCTGGCAGTTTCAGCTATCACTAATGCCTGTTTGTGAGTGCCGATGTTGTCTGAATAGAACTGCAGCAGGTAACAGGCAGCAAACATGTTTTCTGGGATCACTTCAATGATAAGACCTGGACTGATCAGTGTGAGGAACACGTTTCCCGACGCGGTTACGTACTGAGATTTCGTCTGATCTGAAAGTGACAGGAACCCTGATGGACTAGGCTGTAACTGAACATTATTGTGAGATAGAGAAGTTGACTTGTCATTTGATGTCATAAGCAAGCGGCTCTGGGTTATACCCGGAATGTACGGCACAACAAAGTTCTGACCCTGAAATTGTGTAGGAAGAATCTGATTCACTATCATGTTGCATTTACAGGTTGTATTTTCTAGACATGGATGAGTCAGAATCACTGCAACTTTATGGCTAGATTTAACCTTTATCAGTGAAGCATTGGCCTGCATCTGGATGAGCTGGTATGAGGAGATCTTGATTTTTTCTTCTTGCAAACTGCCTGAAATGTCCTTAATTAGCATGACACTGTTTTCTGTGTCCTCTGCATTGATGATGATCATCTTGAACGAGCTGTATCTTTGGGACCAGAAGGGTGCCGGGGATCCGCCGAACGTTTGGATAAGATCTGACTGGTTCAGCGAAGGGATCAAATAATGTTTGCCAAGATTTGTGATGGGTTGAACAACATGAGTCTGGACACTTTTCTCTGGACTGGTAGCTGTACCTATATCTGTCTCACTGAAGGAATGTACTACAATGTCTTTTTCACTGGTAATTCGGATTGAGTTACTGGAGGAGCCTAGTTGATGTACTTCAGCGGTTTTTGGAAACGACACAGACACAGTTTTGCCACTCTCCAGAACTGATGGTGTTGTTTGTGTGTTGTTAAAGGTGACAGTGAAGGTAGTGTCGTTATGGAGGGCGGTGATTCTTAGAATTCTTCTGGAAGTGTTTGGGTAGAAGTAAGCTACGTTCTCTGGAAATGCTGTGATGAAATCCCTTCCATAGCTCACCATTGCCAGACCTTCACACACGTGCACACACGTGCACACACACACACACACACACATACACACCCATTTAATCATAGCAATGCTCAATTAAAAAAACAATAGAGGAGGGTAAGGTTTTTTTCTGACCTTGGCTAAACGTTGATGCAATCAGAAGAATCACGACCATGACTGTGTCTGACCTTGACTTCATTTTGATTCTGTGAATTTGTTGAGAAAAAATAGCGTATAAGATTTCAAAGCAAAGCAAAAATTTATGGAGTTATCTTGAACTCCATAAAAGGAGTTTTGTTATATAGTTGGAATTCTGAAGACAGACTTCAAAGAGCCCTTGTGATTTCCATCCTATGTGACAATAAGCCCCAGTCTTCATAGCTATAAAACTTTAATGATGGAGTAGACACGGTTATTTTACAAATCATATTGATGTTACATTAAATAATATTTTCAAAAAGGTACTTGTATCAAACAGTTTATATAAAGGTCAAAGCTGGGGCTAAATGTAATATTTATTTGAATGCTCAACAGAATAATGCCTCAGTATGGCAGGTTGTCAGGCCACAGCAATTTGCAAACATAAAAACTACCACAGGAAACCACATCAGCTGTCGGGTAGAAACCTCCTATGCCCAAATTTGGTCAATTTCATATTTCCACAAATCGATGGTAATAATTTGTAAGAGTAACAGACCCACATGGGGACTGGGTCTGTTATTTTACAAATTATTAACCAATCTAAAGTGTTGAAAATAGCTTGAGAGCAAATCTCTTAACTCCATTGGAAACTTCAACTGTCTGAGAAGTCTCGTAACTCCACCTCTTCTTCACTCCGCGGGAGCCTCTCGGCATTACGTGTCCTGATTGAAAGTCGCAACGAATCCTCGTCGAGCAACACATATCAGTTATTGATGTATTTTATATATCTACTTGTTACTGGGTTTATTATACATGTGCATTGAAGTTTTAAAATGTATCTAATATACTTGAATTTAATTAAATGTTTTGGATACCACCATTAAATTATTGTTTTTATTATTATTTTACTGACTTTAAATTCAGATGTTAAGCCTACTTCTAGACTTTGCCTCTCTTGGCACTGGGCATGTAAAATACAAAATATTGTAGCAAGGTTTTTATTTATGGGAGAAAAAAGGGCTGTCTACTGGCAAAGTATGCCGATCATGGATAAATCTGTCTGTGAAAATAGTTAGGTTAGATACATTTAAGTAGGCCTGCTTTGTTAAAAATCGATAGCTGTAATGCAGAAGGAAGCCCATGAGCCACGAAGGTATATTTGCGAGCAGATTAGGGTAATTTCCGCCTATTAGTGTCACAGTTGTTGTATGTTTTGTTTGTTTTTTTCCTCTAGACCTCTAGAATACTAGACCTTTTTAAAAAATGGATTATCTGCGGCTCAACGTCTCTCCAGAGGACAATCTGAAGTACCACCTCAGCCAGGACGGCCGTCCTCTGGAGAGATATGTGGAGGACTTCCTCATTCTGAGTTGGGAGGTGAGTTGGAATGATCGCTCGCTTAATGCGTGTTTTTTGTTGGGATTGGATGATGACTCCCTTCGGTGTCTGTGTCCTGAGTTCAAGGACAGACCCGTTGTGGAGTTTATCGATCTCATTTGGTGGTTATTGGGTGCTCAACTCCGTTTGAGCGAAACCGTCCCGGATGAGATCGATCATCATCCAATCCCGTCCGTGCACGCTGCGAGCGATCCGACTCACCTCGCGATCTCTCCGAGGTCCTCCACTGGAGATAGAGCGCGCAGATATCCCGTGCCTCTCCAGCCGTTCCCGTACGGCCTTCCAGAGCCTCTCCAGCCGTTCCCGTACGGCCTTCCAGAACCCCTCCAGAGCCGTTCCCGGCCTTCCCGAGCCTCTCCAGCCGTTCCCGTCCGGCCTTCCCGCCTCTCCAGCCGTTCCCGTCCGGCCTTCCCGAGCCGTCCGCCTTCCGAGCCTCTCCAGCCTTCCCGTCCGGCCTCCCGAGCCTCTCCAGCCGCCCAGCCCGCCCGAGCCTCTCAGCCCGCCCGAGCCTCTCCAGCCGCCCCCCGCCCAGCCGCCCGCCGCCCGAGCCCGCCGCCCAGCCGCCCGAACCCGCCGCCCGAGCCCGCCGCCCAGGCCAGGCCAACCCCCATATGTGCTCCCGGACTAAGCCCAAATATTTTTTTGGGGGGAGCCATATGGGAGGGATAGCCCTCGAGGCTAGACCGGTCGTCGGCCTCCCCGAACGGCCGGCGCCCTTCAGAGTCCCAGAGCTGGACGTATCTTACTGGAGGTCTCCCATCCCACCATGTCCTGTATTCCCAGCACCGGCCTCCAGGACGCCCACCCCCCCTTCCCCCCTTGGTACTGTTTCGGCGCGAGGACGCGCCTTGTGGAGGGGGGGGTAATGTCACAGTTGTTGTATGTTTTGTTTGGTTTTTTCCTCCCTTGGTTTGTTTCATTATTAGTTAATTAGTTTTCACTTGTTTCATCATCGTTAATTAGTCCCACACCTGATTCTGTTTTCCCTGCGTGTCTTCCTTTTGTATTTAAGCCCTGTGTGTTTCTTAGTTCTTTGTCTAGTATTGTTTTTGCTGCGTGTGTTTCTACGGTGTGTCTTTGTTCCTGGTTTCCTGTTTGCCTGTTCTTATATATTAAAGTTTATGATTTGGATTACCCTTAGTTTTGACGTCTCTTCTGCCCGCTACACGTGACAATTAGATAGCCTATTCAACTTTTTGTATTGCATCACTCATAGCTCTAACGTTAAAAATAGTGTTTAGGAAGATGTATGTAACCCCAATCATTAGCTCTTAAACCCCTCGTCTCTCGTCAAAAGGCTTAACCCGACCGCAGACTTTGATGAACACTGCTGGCAGCAGCGACGTCTGTGTGCGTACCATTCTTATCAATGACAGTGTAATCTCGTATCTCCCTGCTCCCAAATCATAAACCTTGTATCTCCGATTAAACATGATTTTGTGTTAATGTTAGTACACAACATTATATGATAGCAATATAAGGTATTATACCAACTTTAACGATACAATGTTTAATAACTCCAAAACTATTCAGTTTTTTTTATTTCCTGAAGAATACTGGTTTTGGAGATGCGAAGATTCCGCCTGACAACGACGAAATGCGTCTTGACAAACATCGCTCGCTGCTGTCCGCTCTTTGGGAATTTCAGCTTTCGGGTTCATCTACTCTCCACAACGTCATAACACCGGTAAGCCAACAGACCTGTTTCTTCTTATCAACGTCCTGCTGCAGCGCCTCTGATTAAAAACCTCATATTTAGATTTTTTTGCACCCTCAGATTCCAGAGTTTTAAATAGATACAATCAATTTAATCATAGCAATACTTCATTAAAAAAACAAGAGGACGGCAAGGCTTTACTGACCTTGGCTAAAATAGTTATATCTCGGCCAAATATCCTAACAAACCATACATCGATTTCAGCTAATTTATTCATCTTTTAGATTATATGTAAATCATAATTTAAAAACTTTACCGATAAAACCAATTTTTTGAATGTGGCCCCTGCTGTCTCTGTGACAAAAGGGGAAATGTAATGTAGACAATAAATAGATTTTTGAAAAAAAGTTACCGTTGTGGTTTTTTGTAGTACAGCAAGAAAATGTATTGTGTTTAGAGTGAATGACACCAAAGAATTATCAAAAATGCTTACAAAGGTTTTAACATATTACCTGTAACCCAAAAGTCGCAGGTTCGAGTCTCAGAAATAATTTAAAATGTGCGGAAACGGAATGAACAGCACTGTCTTCACTCTCATTACCACAGGTAAGGTGTTCAAATGATATTTTTTAAAGGTAAATTTGTAATGTATTATAAATAGCATTTTTTTATAATTCAGTTCAGTCATAGGAATATGAAATAAATCATCAAAGCACACATTACGACAAGACATTCATTCTTTATCAGCTGCATATTCTATTTTCAACATACAGTAAATGTATAATAAAGACATTCTTACCTGACCGGTGACCGCAGCCCTTGTTTTCACTGAACCAAATCAGCACTGCAACCTGTTTTTAATACCTGAGCAAATTTGTCATTCAAAAAAGGCCCAGCAGGCTTCATGAACACTTGTTGCGTGAGACTGCCGTTTTCTGTTCAACTCAGCATAATGACAGTATTACTATATAATTATTAGGGCTGTCAAAAGATTAATCGCAATTAATCGCATCTAGAATAAAAGTTTGTGTTTACATAATATATATCTGTGTGCTGTGCGTAATAATTTTGTATTTATTAACACATACAAATCCATGCATATATTTAAGAAAAATCTAAAAATTATTAAACATTTATATATAATTTCAATTGTTGGTAAATATAAATAAATACATGTAAATATTTGCTAAATATGTATACATGTGTATGTGTTTGTATTTATAAAAACATAATTAATATGCACAGTACATAGACATATATTATGTTAACACAAACTTTTATTCTAGATGCGATTAATCGCGATTAATCTTTTGACAGCCCTAATAATTATATACAGTATTATAGTATATTTAGTTTATAATGACTTATTAAAAAAAATACATCTTTAACTTTTGCAATGCAAAACAACTGCAATTAACAAATAGTTCTTCACAGTCACAGTCTGTTTTTATGAGATGCAGTCACCCATCATGTCACAGTCCATCAACCTGGTAAAGCCTTTGTAAAGATGACAAGTTCCATCACAAATACAAACGTTGGAGACCTTGAATCTTTTTATATGCGTTTTATATAACTTAAAATAGGGCATAGAAAATAATTTGATGATAATGTCAAATTGTAAAAAAAAGATTGACTTTTGACTGACACCAGCTATAGGTGAAGAGGAGAGGCCATGATAAATACTGGCCAACAGAGGAAATATGGCCAGGACATGGGACCCAGAAAAACAATGTTCCAATACTGTTTCAGCACTTAGAGAGACCAGTTAGAGATTAGTGGGGATTCTGTTTACTCTTAAACGTAAGAATAATGATACAGAGATCCAAATTTTTTTCCATCTCTAATGGAATTTCCATATAATATTTTTTTTTCCACATACTATTACTATTTCAACCACATTTGTTGGGTCTTTTGTGATGAAACTGAAATTTGGACCTTAACCAACATCAGAAACCCTGATTAAATTTTTTTTGACAGAAGAAATAAACAAACAGACGGAAGGCTTGTATGACATGTGGGTGAGTGAATTATCATGACATTTACATTTTATTGTGAACTACTCCTTTAAACCCTGCGCTAATTTGTGCTGCTCTTAGTAGATTGTGTTGGTCTTTATGGGATATGAGATATTGTACCTGTGTTTTTGAATGTGCGCCTTGTTAGTAAATCATACATAAGGAATACTAAGTAGAAAGATAAAAACACAATATACTTGAAAGAAAGATCCCTCCATCCCCTTAACACACCTCACTTTCCATTCAGTCATTTCGATGAACTATTACATAATGCTCCTAAACAAACCAGAACACAAATAGGCACCAGAAGACTGTCTCTGACTGGTCACACCTGAGGTTCTTCGAATTTGTCTTTGTTTATGCAAATTCTTCTACTTTTGACTGTCAAAACTGGAAAAGAAGGGAGGGAGGACATTAGTCCCACGCCTTGTGTAGGTGGTCTGTTCAAACTGTACAAAAAAATGTAACAAAGAATTTGCAAAAAAAAAATGTTTTCTTGGAAACAATGATTAAACGCAAAATGAAAGAACCTCTAATTAAAAGGGGGAAAATCACCCTTTTGAGACATTGAGAATATAAATAAATGCAGAAAAAACTAAATATATTATCTAAATATATAGTTTATTTACGTCCATGTTGTTCTAAACCTGTACACTTTTATTCATAAGAACACAAAAGGAAAGTGGCCGTTTTTTAGTGTGCTTGATAAATAAACCGAACTTGAATACAAAAGGAGAGGTAAACAGAATGGACTGAAGTCTCAGTCCGTCACTTTTTGCGCTACGAAAAACAAGTTTGGAATGATAAGGGCGAAATAACAACATGAGTCCTTTAAAGGATGTCTTTATACATAAAACGTTTTTATTTTTAAAGAACATGCTTGCCATGTAATATGTGAATGTGTATATGTTGAGTCATGTCTGAAGGCGCAGATCTCTCAGGAGATTTGATGCATCCTTGATATCGAGAAGCGTTTTCTGTTCTTGTGTTCTTGAGTATTGGAATGGACGGTTATTGATGGAGTAGAGCGAGAACAGGAGGACACAATAGGCTACCGCTTGAAGAATGCAAATTGACAAACGGCCATTGGCTGCGTCCAAATACCCCCACTTGCGGGCTTTGCACTTGACTTGACTATACTTTCATGATGTATTTCCGGCCCATGTGTTCTAGTGGGCTTGAAGATCCCAAGTGAGCGTATTTGTAACCCGATGGGACACAGTTAGCAAGTACAAACATGTTATTAATGTGGTGTTTCTAACTATGTGATAAAAAGCAGTTTACTACAAAATTATATGTAATATTTAATTATATAGTCAAGTCAGATTTCTTTATAGTGCTTAATTTGTATTGTATCAAAGCAGCTGTACCCAAAAAACTAAAACTAAAGAAAAACACATGTTAGCCAAACATAGAATAGGCCTAAATAAAGATATAATCACAAAAAGTAGTATATAATTTACACTGGAAAGCTTTCCGCAACATTTCACGAGACCCGTGCAAGAAGTCTAGCCCTGAGTACCGCTCCGAAGTGTGGGTTTAGTGTGCGTTCAGGGCACTGCACTATAGTGTGTTCAGACCAAATGCGAATGAAGCGTTAAGCGCGAGTGATTTGCATGTTAAGTCAATGCAAAGACGCGGTGGACCTACTTGTAATATACTTGCGGCGCGAATTGAGCGTTCGCGTGATTCGCACGATTCGCGCGAGTTGAAAAATATGAACTTTGGCGAAGATTCGCGCCGTGTTAAACAATCAGGACTTTGCTCTAGTAGTGAGGTGATTAGACGACGTAGCGAGCGGAGTCAGAAATCCGAAACATGAGGACAAAATAATCGTTGCTGTTTGTGGACACCCGGAGCTGTGTGATTCTTGTTCTTACTTTTATAGAAAATAAAAATAATTCAAAAAGTTTTTCTGCTTTCCATAACACATAAAGTGCAGATACACTCTCAACAAAATCCATGTCATAAGTCATTTTGTAACGAGACTGGAGCCGCCTGAGCCCCGTCCATTACGCGAATTCGCGTGAATTTCACGCGCGAATTTCACGCGCGAATGAAGCGAGTAAACTCAAAATGTTCATGGGTCCAACTACGATTCTCATTCGCGCAAGTCGCATTTGGTCTGAACACACGCGTTCTTTTTTAAGACATGGGGCAGACTTGCGCTCTTACTTTCTTTCACGTGCATGCGCTATCAAGTGGCCAAAACCGCAAGGTATTTGGACGCAGACTTCATAAGTAATGACAGGTCATTGCTCATCTCAAAGTAACAAAACGTGACACCTTACACAGCACCTGAGGCTGAAAATGTGACACAAAACGCAATAATATATACTATGTATATTATATAGGGCTAATAATATATTGTATAATACCAGTAGTTTTGGGTGTTATAAATTATGTGTAAACCAACTGGTGTTTTGAAGCATATTAGAGCTGAACATTCCCTCATATTTAAATGTAATAATCTGTTTTATGATGTACAGAGTTATGTGCAGACCAATCGTGGCCTTATGGTTAGAGAGTCGGACTCCTGACCAGAAGGTGGCCGGTTTGATCCTCAGGGCCGGCAGGTAATGATTGAGGTGCCCTTGAGCAAGCTGCTCCGGGTGTACGTGTGTTCACCACTTGCTGTGCGTGTGTTCACTACTCACTGGATGGGTTAAAAGCAGAGGTATATTTCGGGTATGGGTAACCATAACTGACAAATAGGTCACTTTCACTTTTCACTTCAATAAATAAACAGTGTGACCTTAAACTAGCATAATGCAAGGGGTGGTGAGCGTTAAATTTAAATCCTGGTTTTAAGTCAATAGGTGGATCTTGACATCCATCAAGATTATGTAAACGGAGAGTTGTGGATGTCTGGTTTGAGAGAATTTTGCTGTGCTTTTTGACAGGTTCTTCTGTAGCTCAGAGCATTAACAAAGTAAAACGACTTCCTGTTGGAGTGGTTACTTCCACGTGCCACGTAAATGTAAATGTATGTAAATGGCACGTATCATTTAAACCGGCGCCTTTTCATGTATGTGCTCAAGGACGGAATGGCCTACATAAGCATGTGAGATGTGATGTGCTTTATTGAACTTCATAATATTTGCTGTCTGTTTTTTTCATGTTTGTCAACTGTAAGAATAATGAATGGAATATAACGTATGTAAATAAATCCAGACAAAGCCATGACGTCAAGCAATATTTGTATTAGTTAATGCATTTTCAAACATTACACCATGTGCCTTAAATCTTTATTTGATATACACATTTTTGTATTGCAGCACAACATACCCATGTAGATTCTAACCATTATTCTCTTACAATGCGCAACTGCTAAAGTTTAAGAATATTATTAACAAAAATGGGACCAGATACATTGTGAAGGGGTATTGTGAGGTGAATCGTCATCTTTTGGTCCAGAAATATCACTACCCAATGTGAGCATTATTATAACAATGCATTACTGTGTGGTTAGATGTCTCTATGCTGTACAGTATTGGTGTAAAATGAAATATTTTAGCACATTGGTCAACTAACTGTTGTTTTTAATGGTGCTTTATAAATAAATTGCCTTGCACATTTTTTTAAATTATTGTTACCTGTTTAACACAAAACCGGCAAGACAAACCTTATGTTTTGTTTATGCGTTTATAACAACACTAAATGTTTACACATTGTCTTAAGTTGACTGACTTTCTAGAAAAAAACGTTTGTAATTCAGAACCTTGATCTCAATCATTTTTTTAAATATATTTACTCATGTTCAAACATAATAATTGTGCGATTGATTTAGCAATTTCTCAGTATTTCAATAATCCCATTTCTTATTGAATGATACAAAGACTCCCATCCTTGATAATGAGAAAATACCACATTTAGATTGTCATCGCCGTGGAAGTACTGTTTTAATTTAAAGGTATATAAAGATTCTTATGATATGAATGATTATGTTTTTGAATGAAGAAGTACTTAGGTCTTGTTCTCTGTGTTTCTTTGCTGTCTGTGAGATGACGCTTGTGGACGTAGAATCAGCACTGCATTTGGAATTAGACCACATGACAGGAGCGTCTGAGTGTCATCGCCGTAGCAACGCTTCGGAAATGCGCTGATGATGTCATATGGGGGACCACCTGGTTGTCTTTGATAAAAGATGACAAGCGGTACATTTATTGAAATACAACCTCAACTTAAAATGACAAATTTCTGATGGAAAATGATGCAAAAAATAGTTCAAAAACTTTTGTAGCTGGAGGGCAAGTATATCCAAGTTGGTCCTCCTGTTTTCTAGTTACAAAATGTTTACCTTTGCGTAATTGTTTATGCTAAACAGTAACTACCTTTTCATGTCCAGGTAACGACGAAGATCTCCAATTGTCTCACTAAAGTGCATTTTCACGATGAATGTCTCCACACCCTCTTCTGACTTTATTCGTAATGTGGTGATGTCTTCTCCTGAACAATCCACCTCACTACATCCCATGAGAAACATGTTAATTACTTATTCAAGATCTAACCTTTTGTTGCATTTATCATAACTTGACAGGTATGATGTTATATGAACCTTTCTCTCAGGGCCTGTAAGACAGGTGTTTCAACAATGGTTGTCGATTGACTCTTGGGACCATCAGGCAGGCCCTTTACAAAGTGAAGATGAAGTTAAAAAAGGAGACTGAAAGATCTAAAACCAGACCAGCCGGTACAGACGGAGTTGGTAACATTCACGATCCATTCTCACCTGTAGATGAGCTTTTATCGAGTCACGAATGCTTATCACTTTGCCTGACTTCACCACACACTCTGGGAGCTTTCTGAGAAACTGTTCCATGGACAGCTTTGTACCTAAACGCCACAGATGTGAAGTACAGTATTATGTCAGTTTCACCAAACAAAATGCTTTTATATAGATTTCCTAAACATGCTTAGCATATAAAATTAAATGATAGGCTATTTCCTGCATTCGACTCACAGCATTGGTTATATCAGGCACACGTAATTTCTTCATTTGTTCACCCTGATGTCACGCAAACCTGTATATGTCTCTTTCTTCTGTTGATCACAACAGTAGGTATTTTAAGAACTGTCTTTGTGTCTATACAATGGAAGTCAACGGCAGTCAGTGTTGTTTGGTCACCAACATTCTTCAACATATCTTATTTTGTGTTCTGCTGAAGACAACGTCATTCAGGTTTGAGGGTAGTAATCAAATCATTTTTATTTTGGGGTGAACTATGCCTTTAAAGGTGTAACCTTTTTTTGGAAAGCCACACATAAGTGTACACAGCTGTTCTGAGAACTCACACATGCCTGATAGCCCTTTAGAAACAACAATAAAACAGGCAGACAATCAGAAAAATGTACACTTTTTAAGCCAATCAGAACTTTTAAAGCCAATCGAACAGGGTTTTGGAGAGAAGGTGCTTGGCTGTGAAGTGGCAAAAGTTAAAAAAAGAACAGCCTCATCAGATTTAGGCAAAAAAGATAACTGTGCAACATTCAAACCTGGTATTTGACTATGTTTTGGTGACTTTGCCTGCGCAGAACCGTCTTCTGGCTGCCCGCGTGCTCCATCTATAGTTTGTCCTTTTCCAGGAAACTCTGTCCAAGGTCTCCTGACAATGAATTCCTCTTCCCGTCTGTCATGAATCTGTTTGTGTATGTGCACAAACAGATAAATGTTATTTATAGAGCGCTAATGATGTGAGACCGAAGCTCACAGTATCGTATAAATGTGCACACACCTGGAAGGGCACACCATAAGGAAACCTTTCCTTAAGCTCAGACGGGAAAAATCCATCCATCAAGTCTTGCATGCATTCCTGAAACAACACACAAAATCTTACAATCGATTTTCTGAGGACATTAAGACAGACTATTGTGTCTGTGTTTATGTGGTCAAAGCAAGTGATATAACCTGTGTTGTTGGATCCTGGTAGGAGCGGAATGGTCCGCTGAACATGATTATTCCGTTTTTGTAGAGCCACAGGGGTGTAGAGGACTGCTGGGTAAGTTTGGCCCCACCTGGCATAGGGGTCACATGGGACTCGCCTTCCCCTGCTAGGATGTTTAGCTCTTGGATGTTCCGCATGACTAGGTTATAGTTCATTTCAAACCTTCTTGGAACAGGAGCTCCTGTGAAACGAGATAGTTCATCATTTATTCACTCTCATGTCATTCCAAAGCTGTATAGAGTTTCTTTCTTCTGCAGAACACAAAAGAAGATATTTTGAAGAATGTTTGAACAACACTGACCCCCCCAATTATCTTCAATCGTATGGACACAAAACCACTATGAGACAATCTTGTTTTGTTTTCCACGGATGAAAGAGTCATATATGAGTTTTGAATGACATGAGGTTGAATACATGACATTTTTTTCAACTGTGGTGCCATACTGTTTGTGTTGATCATTATTAGTTTAAAACTATTGCACAGCTTTTAAAGACTTGAATATTTCATCTTTAGGATTATCTTTAGTATAATCTAAAAGTTAGGTTTTATCAGTATGAAGTTGTAAAGCAAAGACCTGTCGATCTGTTGCCTTGTTCAGTCTCCGGAAGCCACAAAACGTTAGGTTCTTCGCAACTTCCAACCCAGATCATTCCATAATCATTCAGAAACTTCTGTGTGGGTTAAAAATACCACGCTGTATTGTAAAGAGCTTTCTCTGAGTCATGTAAAAGGTGGGTGAGATTCTGCTGTCATTCTAAAACCTTTGTGTAATAATTATACAGGATTGATATTTGTCTTGCTTTTTTGCATACCATATAGATATTGTATGTGGGTTAGAGGTTGGTAGTTATGTAATTTCAACACACAATGTAAATCACCATACCTCCATTTCCAAAACTTGCTTTTGAAGTCTGAGGCATAATTTACTCAATTCTTCATCTTTGGTCTCATTATTTAAAGATTTCTCTAAAGCCAAAAACACAAATTGCAATAAATATTAATGAGATTTGGATGTAAATAATGCTTTTGTTTATTAGGACTCATTTTTTTAATCTAATGTTCTTTTAGTATTTTTAATCGTAGGTGTTTTTTTAAATATTATTATAGCGTTTGTTTAACATGTAATCATTACCTCTTGACTCTTGCAAAAGACTCAGTTTGTCTTCCAGAACTGATATTCTTCGTGCCTTTTAACCATAAAACAAGACACCTGTTAGTTTTATCACATGTAGCCATCGCTAAATTTAACACGATGCTAAGGATTGTCCTTAAAGAGACAGTTCACCCAAATATAAGAATTCTGTCATCATTTACTCACCCTTGAGTTGTTCCAAATATACATTTCTTTGTTCTGATGAACACAGAGAAAGATATTTCGAAGAATGCTTGTAACAAAACAATTCTTGGCCACCATTGACTACCAAAAAATATGACAACGGTAGTCAAAAGTGCCCCAGAACTGTTTGCTTTCCTACATCCTTCAAAATATCTTATTTGTGTCCAACAGAACAAAGAAATGTATGAAGCTAATTTTCAAACTATGGTAGTCAATGATGGCCAAGAACTGTTTGGTTACAAGCATTCTTCCAAATATATACATTTTTTTTTGAGTTGGAACAACTTGAGGGTGAGTAAATGAAGGCAGGATTAAAATGTTTTGGGTGCACTGTTTTTTAAGATGTAACATTTATTGTCATAATGTTAGTAACTGAAATTAAGCTGACAGTAACACTGAGGAATAAACTATAGGATGCTCCTTACTTTGCACTCTATATCCATAGCCTGAGTTTTTACTTTTTTCTCCAGCAGGCTGATCTTCTGCATCATACTGGACATCAGTTCAAAATCACTCGGTGCAGAAGCTGTCACAAAGAGTTTCGATCAAAGTAGGTTCATTTCGACTGCAGAATAGATAAATTCTATAGTCATTTGAAATACCTTCTTTGGCTTTCATCTTCTGCATGACCTTTGATCTTGAAGCATTGTTCATGCTGAGGGGCGCCGGTTGGTTTTGTGAGCAAATATCAGTGAATAATGTAGTTCCACAGTCTGAAAGATTCAATTTAAGTGATTTGTGTAATTAGGTGGTATTTATGTATAACTAATATCATTGCATTCTTTATATTTTCTGTGTGTGTGTACTGACACATATTTTAAAGAAATCCTGCCATTTCTATTACTGTAAAGTGGTGTCTGGGCATTATAAAGCAGCTCTGACATTTATCTTGTTTTTTACGCTTGTTTAGATACCAAAACTGTGAATGAAATCTTACCGGTGTCTGACCTTTCTTTGTAAGGCTTTCTCTCCCTATAAAAGCAGGAGAAAAACAGATATGGCATATTTTTCCAAGTTACTTTAGTATTTTTTCTACACATTTTTTTTTCATTTACCGAGCCGAGTCAAGACAGCAACAAACTAAAACAGTAACAAATTCAGTTATTTAGCTACAAGGTCTGTAATTTTATTCAAAGCATTTTACATATTTTTTGTGTGCGCCATGCTCTGTTAGTTAATCTCATCTTAAATGAGGAGAAATGGATGAATCATGAGCAAAGAGAAAGTAGATTATAATGAGATTTATAGAGAGCATTTAGGTGCCATGTGAAGTCGATTGTTGTTTATTATTATGCATTTCTTAAAAGCAATTTGTCTTACCCATCGCTCTGTATGTCAGGTAGAGGAGCTCGTTTGCCTTTTCTTAAAGTAGCAAGTGGGGAGCTCATGTTTCCAATGTGACACTGATGAAGATCACAGCATCAAGATGCAAAACTCAAAAAGAACACAATGCTTGCTAAGTCCTCAGTACAATGTTTTTAAATGAACAATTTCCTAAATCTGTTTTCCACATCACTTTAATTAAAACGCCAAAACGGATCTAAAGGTAATTCAATTTCAGTGTTTAACTAAGTTTGTTTGCAGTGTTCGGAATGTTTGTTTGATTAGTTGTCATTGGTAACGTGACAAAACGGCACATATTTAAAGTCCATCCACTAGATGGCGCTGTGGATTACCACATCTTTCGCTTAGAAGACCTTCATACCGTATAAAATACACATGTGAGAGTCTTCAAATAGGACATTTTACTGTTTTATTGTTTGAAATATATTTAAAGTATGTTTTATCAACAGTAAATAATTCATCAACAATTTC
The DNA here is from genome assembly GCA_006030095.1 of Triplophysa siluroides. Lineage (NCBI taxonomy): Eukaryota > Metazoa > Chordata > Actinopteri > Cypriniformes > Nemacheilidae > Triplophysa > Triplophysa siluroides. The sequence continues at coordinate 34,006 of VCII01000037.1, read as the reverse complement.
CTTGAATTTGTGAATTGTGTCCTTCCTGGACTGAAGAATTGAAGGCCATGTATAATACATTACATTTAACATAAAATTCTGGTTGAAAAAAAGCTCAAAACGGTGGCAAATTTCACCACTCAGATAAGTAAACAGGCTAATAAAATTCTTAAAAAATAATTCTTAAAAACAGGTTCCCTTGCAACCACCACGATAGCTCCCGAAACTCTTTCCGTTGCCCCGCCCCTTTACGTCGCCTGCGTGATGACGCCATCAGGTGCCGTCAGACAGATTCGACGAAATCTCACGGAAGATGCAAAAGAAAAAGGACCCGCTGGTAAGTTTCAAGAAATCCAATTTTCCGAGGCTCGTCGCCGGCTTCATAGCGCTCCAGAACACCCACTGCTAACCTCTGAAAAGCCCCGTTTGTTTAGACATTGTTCCACAATGTGTGTTGTGTGATCCTATGCTATGAAACCCAGCAAAAACATCATTATAAAACCCGGTGAGGTGATTTAAACGTTAGCTGAGAGTGTGTTGTTGCTGCTCGCGCTTGGCGCGCTACCTTCATTCAAATGAACTGTTTTGACGGAATGTTCTGTAAGCGACGGGAGAAGGTTTAAGGTCAGCCGTCATGTGCTTTTCTGTCAGTGTCCACATCAAAATAGTTCACGTTACCCTCGTGTAAGCGAAGACGACCGTGTTTTAGTATCGTTTTGTTCGTAGCTGTGCGTGTATTAGTTTTATAGATAGATTGTATTTCGGTGAATTTGTTCAGAACTGTGGATGGTTGGAACTCAAAAGTGAGAATGAGAAGTGAACCTTAAAATGTGTTTGTTTTGGTCTTATCATTGCGTTTTACGTGTGCATAACATCCTGTTTTATCTAGCACACAGTCATGGACACATTTTATATTGACGTTTGCTTGGCCTATTATCTGTAATCTACAGCTGTCTTTGTTATCAACTAAACAAACAGCACAGTTCAGGTGTTAGAAATAGGCCACATGAGGAACCATATCAAATCACATCGCATAGGAACGTTCTAGTGCTGTTCACAGACTACTGGATTGTTTAAAGTTCACTACCACTGTGTGGTGTACTTGACTAGACATTTTTTCAAGTATGTGTGCGCCAATGAAAACCAACCCTGGAGTAACCGGGTTGGGGCTACTCTGACTGTGACATCATCCAAACTACTTCCTTGACAGCCTTTTGAGCATCAGGGAATGTTCATGGCGTTTTGGAAACAGACTTAACCATACAATGACAGGACGTCACGTCAGAGATTTTATCTCCTTGTCATGAGGTGCAATATCAGTTTGCAGGCATGCATAAGTTGATCATTTGCATTTATGTGATGGACATCATGTTAGACTGCATTTCTATGTTTTGGTATATTGTTACACATCATTAGCTCATTGTTAAAATAACAAGCCAGGAGTGAAGATGAGGAGAAATAAACACTGAAAAGGAAGTGGTTTATATTTGGATTATTTGATTATTATGATTATTCATTATCTCACTACAGAGCAACTAGTGAGATAAAGAAGTAAATGCATGAAAGATTTGTTTAGATTTATTGTATTATGGAAAACTAGCACATATGGTGTATGTAGGCAATTGGTCTCCTCCTGTATGTGTGGAAAACAATGAAGAAACCACTCCAGTGTTGCCTTAGATTAGCGTTTCTGCGTGAATTGTGTCATATTCCAGTCCAGTCTCTGTTGTATTTCAACAGAAACAAACCTCAGGAGTGACATAAAGTCACCAAACAATAATGTGAAAGACAGCGGAAAAATATGCATGAAAGTTTTAGAAAAATCAGGCTGATTTTATGGGCTGATCATATATAAATGTCTGATCCTAAAACACATGTAAAACATTAGTATTGTGTTGTTTAAACATGAATTTTAACCTTTTTTTGCAGTATTCAAGATCTGCAAACATTGCGTCTTTTTTTGTTACTTTAACATTTTTCTTCCATTTACATTTTCTGCAAATATATGCAAATAAAAACAAATATTTATATTTATAATATTTAAATGTTGTCACAGAATACAACAGAAATGATAAATATTAAATTCTGAAAAAAATTGGTAGTGGTCTCTTAAAGGGATAGTCCAACCAAAAATGAAAATTCTGTCATCACCTACTCACCCTCAGATTGTTCCAAACCTGTATACATTTCTTTGTTTTGTTGAACACAACAGAAGACATTGGGAAGAAAGTCACTAACCAAACAGAACTCATCCTCATTACTGCCATAGAAAATTAATACTATGGGAGTCAATGGGGGATGAGATCTGTTTGGTTACTGACATTCTTCCAAATATCTTCCTTTGTGTTTAGCAGAACAAAGACATGTATACAGGTTTGGAACAACCTAAGCATGTGGAAATTATGACTTATTTTCATTTTTGGATTTTTATCCCTAAAAATTGTGCGGGTGTAACACACATGAACATATGGCTATGCGTCACTGAGATTGATTAATTTCAATTGAGCATTCTATAAAGCCTCGTAATAATAATAGGCCAAAATAATAGACAGAAGAAAATTCAATACTGTTTTTTTTCAGAATAGATGGTGGTGGTTGTGCGAGCAAAGAGGTTAGGGAGAGTTTAGTAGGTGTCAAGCTGATGATGTGCCCGTCGATGAGAGAATGCTGTATTTGCTTTTCCATGTGCATGTTAAAGTGTTGATGTGTGAAGCAGGCTGTTTTATTCTAGTGGATTTTCTTCTGTCCTGCTGCTTCATTCTCTGTTTTTCACTGACATGTCTAGTCCAGTTGTGGACTGACATCTCTCTGCTATCTAACAGTTTCAGAGAGCCTCCGCCCGCAGGCCTGTCAAGACAGCCGAGAGGAAGATTACAAACCGTTCTCCGTCCCAGAAGCCCCTTCTCCATCTATAACAGGGCATTTAACTCCATGTGAAGCTTCCATTAGCTTTGGTCAACTGTTTGAAGATTAGTTTGTTTGAAAGCTGTTTTTGTGGTCACTGAAACAATGATGTGTTATTTTGTCTGAAGTGGTTGGCCACTGTGTTAAGTGCTGGGCATTTCATATAAGTTGTTTTGAAAATGCTGAATATTAGGGAAATGTGTCTTTGGATTCATAGTCAGAATAATGATTGTAAGGGGTTTGAAACATGTTTCAAAATAACATTGCGATTGCAACCTTTAATGTTTGTTTGGAGTTTTCAAGTGGAATCGATCTTTCAGTTTCCCACAGCTGTGCACAAAATGCTTGGATATTTAGTCCCATGTTTATCTTGGTTTTGGTGTTTTTCTGTGGGTAGCTCTGTTCTTGTTTCAACAACACTTATTTTCGGAAATGACAATATCTCTTTGTGTTTGGCCCTGAACTGCATGGTCTCAGTGTGGAATTATTCAATCTAAACAGTGATCTCTTCTTTCTAGTGGTGGGAATCAATTGGGGATTTGCAATTTGAAATGATATTGATATTTGGTCTTCAACATTTTGATTCTTTGTTTAATTCAACACATACATTTTATTTTACAAATTTTTCAGCCATTTAGATTTGGTGAATTTGCACAATGCTTGCTGAACCATACAAGTAGCATAAAGCATATGTTTTATTCTGTCAGAATGAAACATAATCCAACACCGACCCTCGAGCAACATCCCAACATTGCTCATGGTTTTTAGGGGCAATAACAAGTATTTTTATAGTTATACTTATATATTATTTGGTCATGAATGATACTATACCTCAAATTGTAAGGCTTGCTGTTGGGCAAAGGTTTGTTATTTTATTTATGTGATAAAATGTCTTGAGGGCCTACATAAAAAAAAAGGTCAAGACAAGAGACATAATATAGAGTTTTTGTAGAGATGATTTAGGTGATGATTTAAGTGTTTTTACAGAGTCATTTTTTATGTATATGTACAGCATAGGACATTTGAGGCTTACAAGAGCATGAGGATAAAAGATGGGGTATCGGGACATGTCCTGGGTCGGACTTGAAACCTGGTCTCTGTGAGCCAGCAGCTCATATATAGTCTGGAGCACTATGCACTGGGCTACAGCTCTGACATGAGTAATTATTTCAAAATAATTGTTGTTATTTACCCGCCATTCATGCCATTCCAAACCTGTATGACTTGTTTTTCATGGAACAAATGTGACGGGTGACTGAGACTTTCAGTCAGTAACATTCTGTTCACCTTTCCTTTTTGTGTTCCTGTGAAGAAAGGTGTACAGGTTTGGAACAACATGGAGGTAAGTAAATAATGATAAAATATTTTTTCTTTATTGATTTTGATATGTATATTCTCAATGTCTCTGTGATTCTTTTTCTCCTTATAACTTAAAATGAAAAAAGATGTTCTTTCATTTGAATACTCAGATAAAAAGCATGTTTTTTTTAAATAATGATTTTCTAATCATTTTTATGCATTTACATAGCTGCATACATATTTTGAATGTCAAAGATGTTTAAAGCTTGTAAAATGCCATTAGCATTTTTAAGTGACAGGGAAATCCTTAAATCAGTGATCACTATAGTTCCATGTGCAAATTCTGTATTGGCCTGCTTACGTGTCTATAGAAAACATGGTCGGAAGCTCATGACTATCATGTAGTGTGTTCATAATGTTGGTTCATTTCATATCTTTAACAAAATAATATAAAATATTCAAGATTTGTTCAGTTTTCGGATTTGTACATGATGAGGGAACTGGAAAAAGAAGTTTAACAAAATAGAATTCTACCCACATCTTTGTCCCCTTTTCTCTCTCTCTTTTTTTCTCTCACTCTCACGATCATATAAACATCTCTGTCTTTTTTGTTCAAATGTAGAATTTGGACTGACCTTCAACACAAGGCTTGGGACTAATGTCCTCCCTCCCTTCTTTTCCAGTTTTGACAGTCAAAAGTCGAAGAATTTGCATAAACAAAGACAAATTCAAAGAACCTCAGGTGTGACCAGTCAGAGACAGTCTTCTGGTGCCTATTTGTGTTCTGGTTTGTTTAGGAGCATTATGTAATAGTTCATCGAATGACTCAATGGAAAGCGAGGTGTGTTGAGGGATCTTTTTCAAGCGAACTGTGTATTTATTTTTTACCTATAGTATCTCAAAGCAGTGTATTTATAGCACACATGTAAGCTTGCTATCATTGTTGAAATGAGAGGTTGATGGTAGAGAGTCCAGTTTTAACATTCTGCAAGCTCTCTTAGATTGAACGTGACCTTGTATATTACAGAAGGATGCAGATGATACCTAATGGACAGCCCTTAGAGAGGACCGTGTGTGTCTGTATGGCCTTGAACCTGCTATTAGCCCAGTTCTGTCAATGCAGGCACAGTTTGTAATTGAGACCCAGTTAGAGTGACCCAGGAGAAACGGAAACAATTAAAGCTTAATTTATTTACTTGTAGAGTCGTGTCACATTTTGAGTGTAAAGATAAATAGCTTATCTGGGTTCTTGTTAACTTGTTTATTGTTTCACTACTAACAATTGTTTTATTTAATGAAAGAACTGTACATCAAATAAAAAGCTGTTGTTGTTGTTTTACTATAAACAAGGTTAAAATACAGATTTGATGGGTTTAGTTTTATGGTCTCTGAAAAGGAAAGTGCATTTTTTAATGGGTTGATTTATCAGTTAGTTTTTTGACGAAGTGTCCTACATCTACTAAACATAAAGTCCAAAAACCTGGGTTTGTGATATTATATTTTCCAGGTTATTAGCAGAGAATGAAGTTTATATGAGTGGTCTCTGTAATGGAGCATTTAAGGTTTGCTGTAACCCAGGCCACAGCGGCACTCATTCATTAATGTAAAGACCTATAGACAAGAAAGACAGATTGGCTGATCCTGGTTTAATCTCTTGCCACTTTTAATTACGGTAATCCTCTCAGGCTGAGACTTGCTGGCGCTTTAGTAAAGTACTTCATTTTTACGCTGGCCCTGCCGAGTGATGACATGATGACACTGAACTGCGATGTGGAGAGCTTTCTTAACGGTTCGCGCTGAACAACATGATACATAGTACGAGTGGTAGTCCATATTTTCTTTGTCTGAAGCGTTCTGTCTCTGACTTTGGCTTTTTCTCTATTTCTGCCTGTCTCTTTCTCTCTTCCTCTTGTAGGACATCACTCTGAATGATATTCACCAATGACATCCACCTAAGGGTAACTCTTAAAATTCATTTTGAGAGCATCCTGGCCTATGTTTAGAATACACACTCCGAGCATATTATCTGTCTGCTGTGTTTATTTAGTCATGTCCTGAATTCTAGTCACAAGATCGCTTGATTTTGTTTAGATTTGCATGTTCCAAAAGATGCCCAAACAGCCATCTGTGGTGTTTTGTGTCTGTGTGTGTTTGTTTCCATTGTAGCATAGTTTGTTTAAAGCGTGCCTCTTTGAGGGAAGGTCTTTGAATATTTAGGCTGGTGATATCGAACCAATAATGACTGAAAGGCTTTAAAAAATATTTCATTGGCTTTGGAAGCTGAGAATGTTGTTTTACCCTGGTCTGTCTTGTAGGCCTACACAACCTGTAAGAATTAAGTAAAGGGTACGTTAATATGTTGTTTTAACGTTGGCTGAACTTGATGTTCGTGACCATCTAGACTTTTAGAGCCATTGCTTTAATGTCGACTGTCTAATGCCCCACATCAAGCCATCCTATGGGTCCATTGCTGTCAGGCGACTGTTCGGCTCTGAAGTTTGTGTTTTGCTCCTCTGAATTGTTTGTCTGGTTAAAACGGTGCAGGCGCTCTGCCAATATATGTTTATTGATTGCACGTGCAGCATCGCAGGGGTCAAAGTTTCCTCTGGACATGTAATCCCTTTGTGCTGTGTTCACTCATTCTCTTTTGAGAGAAGATTATTTAGGATAGCATTATCTTTGATAATCCATTGATTTCTCCAAAAAGCTAAACTATTTGAATAATTTCTCCATGAGGTCACGTGGGTTAAGTTTGAGGATGCTAACTTCCTGTTAAACAATTTCTCTTTTGTTGTTTTTTCTTTTTTTTTAGCTTGCAGAAGTTCATCCCCGCTGTGAAGATGAGACCATGGTTCCGGTACTGACATCGAAAAGAGCCAGTGAACTACCCGTAAATGAGGTTGCATGTGTACTACAGGTACGCCCGCTTGTCTGTGATTATTTGGGTGGGGATTGGCCCCTCTCTTTCTGTCTCCACCAATCCTTATTGAAAATACCCCAGTGTGCTTTTAAACTGTTTGAGAAGTTACAAGATACTCATCAATTAAATTTATAAAGCGACACTTAAAATGTCCTTTTTTAAATATAATTAATATAAAAAATGTTTAACAAAATATAATAACTACACCACAACCATTGAATTCCTGGTTTTGATTGGTTGCCACACATTTCAAGGGCTGTTGATTCATTTTCAACTTAAAGCAGTCACTTTCATGCCACAAAAGTATAAATAAAGCATACCAGAGGAACTTTGCATTCACAAGATATTTGCAATGTGCCTTGCTAATCATGCTTTAAATAAAAATTGCCTTAAAATTAATGATTGCCACCATTATTCACTTAAAGTAACCTGTTAACTTGTTGAAATAAAAAAAATGTGATTTTAAAGCCCGTTGTTGTGGGTTTTCATAAAGCGTCACAATGATTAGAGCATGCAGGGATGCTCTCACAGTCTCAGCATGTAGTGCCACGTCTCTGTTCTCCATCAACCCACTGACACGACCATCTGCTCCCAAAAGACCTTTATTCATCCACTATCATCAGCATTCAGCCAGAGTCAAGAAAAGCACTCAAGCCATGTATAATACACCTCAGTTATTACTATTTTAATAGAAAACAAATATAATACGATCTTTACTCGTGCGCCATGTTTTGTGACTGCAAAGCCAATAAGCCATCAAGGTAAGTGAAAAGAGAGCCTGCATGGTTTCCTTGTGTGTTTTAAAGTGATACAGTGAGGTTGTTTTTTAGAACTGCCCAGGTCCAGGCTGTAAGTCTGTAGGAGGTGATGCAGTCGAGTTTTTGTGCTCTCTCTTTGTCATGATACACTACTCTGGTCTCAAGGTCTTTTACCACGCAGGGAAGAGAAACGGACTGTTGTTGGTGACTAACAGCACACTTTCCAAAGCCCAAGTTCCAGGACATTGGCTTTATTAGTTGTTTCCATGGATCCAGCATTCTTACTTGTTAGCGGTTAATGTCAGTTGTCATGGTTACGCATCTGATAAGTGTTATTTTGGGACTGCTGCATTTTTCTGACTTAATTCTCTCCCTCTCTGGTAGGCTGACCTGCAGTTTGGTCTCAGCCAAAAGGAGGTTGAACGACGCCGGGCCTACCACGGATGGAACGAGTTTGACATCAGTGAAGATGAACCTCTCTGGAAAAAATATATCTTGCAGGTAATGGTATTTTATTGAATAGCAAAAAGCCCAAACAACAAAAACTACACATCTAGCACATCAAATCATCATATTTATTATATTTACATATGTAGCTAAATTTCACAATCTCTCTCTCAGCAGTCAAAACTGTGTTCACTCAGGTCCTCTTTAGAGGTTGGACAAATTGTCGCATTGACCTTTGTAGGTTCCCCACAGCATGGGATACGTTACATCCGTGTTGCTCTAAAAACTGCATAGCATGTGTAAAAATCCTCCAGCTGTAAGTCATAACAAGGTCGAAACTAGAAAGAAAAGTATGTTATGTCATGACGTTTAAGCCGGCTGTTAAAGTCTCTGTGGTTCTCTATAATAAGTTGTTGTGTGCGTTGGCCCTTTCTCTCATTAGTCCAGTCAATTTTATTTGCATAGTACTTTTCACAATACCCACTGCTTAAAACAGCTTTACAAAAATCTTGCTATAGGTTTGTGAATGTCTTAAGAGTCCTTGTTGAGCAGTTTGAAAAGAAAACATTGTTGGAGTGTTTTTGTCTTTAGGCATCTAGTAAGTAAGCCAAAGGTGAAAAAACAGATTTGTTTATACCAGTTCGACTGTGGCTATGCAACATGTGTGTTATGTCAATACTGGTTAGCTAAATATCCTTTTGTTCTAAACCGTGTCTATAAAAAGAGTCTTGGCTATAGATTGAAGGATTTACTGTTTTTAAAAGGAAAATTCACCCAAAAACTGAAATTCTGTCATCAGTTATTCACCCCTAAAATGTTCCAAATCTATTCTGTATACATTTCTTTGTTCTAAAGAACACAGAGAAACATATTTGGATGAATGCTCGGAGCCAAACAGTTATCGGCCACGATTGGCTACCATAGCAGGAAAAAAGTTCCACTGAACTGTTTGCTTTCCTACATTCTGCAAAATATTTAGAAAGCAAATTTTCCTACTATGGGAGTCTATGGTGGCAAAACAGAATTTTCATTCTGGGTGAACTGTTCTTTTAATGGCATGAATTGGTTGCTGTGTTGCACGTGCATGCAGTGTCATCGCTGTTTTAATACTTAATACTGAAGTACTCTGGTAAAGATTCTACGGAGGGAAGGCTTAGTTTTTTGATTCACCTTTACCTCAGAGGCTGTTGAGAGTTTGTTACGTCTGGGATTGTTTTCTGGGTGAATAAAAACATCTAAATCCTTTCACTTCCAGTGTGAACAAGGCTGTCAGAGGTATCAGTGCTTCTCAGAGCGGCGCGTTAAGAGCAACAAGCAGTCAGGCCTTTAATCTGTCACTTCACATTCGCTTTGTGCTTGGGGATGTGCCTACCTCTCTCTTTCACTCTTTCTTTTTTGTCCCTTTTTTCTCACATTCAGTCACCCCCTCCTTTACAGCTACACCCTTCACAGAACCAAAACGCATCGGAAGAGGGTTTTTTTTGTCAGGCGCGACCACCAACCCTGCAGTAGTATAATCTTCTTTATTTATTTTTCTTTTGGATTTATTCAAATTCTCAGCGGCATTTTTATCACTCTGCCACCAGCCCGGAGCACAAAGCCTCGGCATAATTCCGGATGTCTCCTAGTAGACATGAGAGGACGTCAAAGCACTTTCAGCAGACAGGAAATCAAACCCTGCTTGTTGTGCTTTTTGAAGTGCAACCTCCCTGTTATTTTGCAGCCCTGGTTTGCTTTCATCAAGGCTGTTGTATCGCTCGCTGAAAAGAAACGGTGATCTCATCTTGTGCGGCGATGTTAATTGCCGGTTATGCAGACAGTGCGATCCGCGGGTGTCAGATCGTGCTGTAGATTAAAGCATCATTCTCTGTGTGTGGCCAATCAAAGAAAGTAATCGACCCTGCTGTCTTTTTTATTCTCGCTTTGTAGCGCTTTACACGCGTGTCGTTATTCATTTCTGGTGCTGCTGGTTATCAGGTGACTTTGAGACCTTGAAATAAGCCAAATAACAGACTCTGCTAATTTCACTGTGAGCATTGCATCAGTGCTAATCCGTTTTAATAAGAAAATGAAATCGATGTTCGGAGTTTTCAAGAATATGCCACCAGCCCATGGGTGTGATGTTTCTCTGTGTGATACACACCTTTTAGTTGAGGCTGGCTTGTATAGCAAAAATCTTTTAGTCTTAATGAACTTTCTCAGTATTTCTGTAATATATTAAAATATATATTTGTTATGTACATTATATTTTTTAACTTGCATTTTATTAATTAATCATGTTTACAGATTATTTTCTTCATAGAGGAACTATTCAACTGAACAGCCCCAAAAAATGAGGTTCAAAGTATTTGGGGGTTTTAACTATAACCATTAAGATAATAGCCTTACAACACAGGACATTTCTTAAGGCAGGCCAGAATTTCAAATCACTGTAGGCGATACTGCAAATCGAGTTGGCCATTGTCTCTGCCATTTCTTGAGCCAGCACAATGCATGCATGAAAGACAGAAATCGATAACTGTTGCTATCGTGTACAGCTGACATTACTCTGCTTCAGCCCAAGAGGCAGAGAAACCCAGACCGTCATCTTGAGATGTGGGACAGGATGAACTTGAAACAACATTGTAGGCCATCTCTCTGAGTTTTTCTTTCTTTCTCTTGTTCTCTAGTTTAAGGACCCACTCATCCTGTTGCTGTTGGCTTCCGCTGTTATCAGTGTGTTAATGCGACAGTTTGACGATGCCGTCAGTATCACCGTGGTAAGTTTGTCCTTTACATCTCCGTTGTCGACTTGTAGACTTTGTTTTGAGCAGTGGATCAGACCATTTACACTCTTGAATTGTTCTTTTCGCAGGCCATTATTATCGTCGTTACAGTTGCCTTTATACAGGTAAAACCGTCAGATTACGGTGATGACTTCACTGATGACATCACTTTGTAGCTCGTAGTCTTGCAGATGTATGTGTGTATGTAAGTAAGTGTGGTGGTGATTTACTGTCATCTTTGTTCTGCTGTGTTTCAGGAGTACCGCTCAGAAAAATCCCTGGAGGAACTGGGGAAACTTGTGCCTCCAGAATGCCACTGGTTAGTTTTTATTCCTGCTCTAATAATAATAAATGATGTCAGAGGCCTGTTGCATGAGGGTGTGAGGTCATCTCACGTGAATGTTTCGGAGCTTTACCCCATCAAACGCATAAAAGACAGGCTTTCAGTTGACATGGAAAGAGTGAGAATGAGAGGCATAATTTCCACATCAAACAGGCAAAGTCTCATATTTGCACTTCAAAACTGGGCTGAGCCGCAACCTTGAGCCATGTCCCCAGACGCCCGGAGAACCTTCAGCTCATAGCACTGCGTATTCCCCTGCTTTTCTCTGTCACTCCTGGTTAACATCTTGCACGCCGTTCCAACCAGTCAAGAGTTTCTTGCAAACTGCAATATGTAGAATCAGTACAAAGTTGATGTTTAAAATACAGCTACGTGAAGTGGGATCTATGTAGGCGGAGCTACCCTGCACAATGACAATAGAAAATGACTGACCCAGATTATATGGAAGAGAGAGCTTTTATCACTTGACATTTATGCCTGGTTAGGACATGGTGTTAGAAGGCATAGGGGTTTGTTTCAGTGCATAGCAAGCCTGTTTGATGTCTTTTATCATATTGTCACTATTTTGTATAACCTCACGTTGTGCTTAACAATAGTTGGTAAAAATTGTGTGGTGCACGAGCTCCCATAACTTACAGCTTTAAATCTATTGCAGTATTTCACACGCTGATGCTAAATTGTCCAGTAATCAGTTGAAATATTGTTTACCAGATTTTTTGGAGTCCATCACGTCTCTCAGTTTTGCTAAGAAACTGTTGGTATTAAGTTGGTGTGTGTGGTTCTCAAATGGAATGTTGCCAAGACTATCGGTGGACTATATTTGACCTCTGACCAGTCCGCAGGTCATGAATCTCAAGGTCTGTCTGTTCACACGGCTCCTCTGGCCTAATTTCAAACACTCAGCACCGTGCCTTTTTTATCCCTCTGTCACCCTCTCTTTTAGTGTTCGAGAAGGGCATCTGGAGCACCTTCTGGCACGAGAACTTGTCCCTGGAGATACCGTCTGTCTGTCTGTGGGAGAGAGAGTCCCGTCTGACCTGAGGCTGTTCGAGGTGTGAACAGAAATAGATACACAGTGACATATTTTCTAAAAACTAAAAACTAAACTAAAAAAAGCTTAACACTATACTAGAAGAAGTATAATTATTGACAAGTGGCTAGTGAGTCCTTGTGCCATGTCCTGAAATCGCAGCATCATTGTAATGACATTTAATTGAAGCTGACCCGTCTGCTCTGCAGGCGATGGATCTGTCGGTTGATGAGTCCAGTCTGACAGGAGAGACCACCCCCTCCAACAAGACCTCAGCCCCTCAACCGGCTGCCACCAATGGCGACATCACGTCCCGCAGTAACGTCGCCTTCATGGGTACTCTGGTGCGCTGTGGGAAGGCCAAGGTACTGCTGGCATAATATACAAAATTGTATAACCCTTTTTGGTTTCTGTTTTTTAGTAAATGTAAAGATGTTTGTAAGAAGTTTATCAAACCATTTTGTAGTTATATACAATAAACTGTATTATGTTAACATTAGTCACAGTAGTTAAAATATCAATAATATTTGTGATTCTGTGTAAGGCTATGATTTTTCATTATACAAAATGAAGTTTGACTTTTTTTAATAATCTTGCTTTTGAACTACAGGGAATTGTCATTGGCACTGGAGAAAATTCAGAGTTCGGAGAGGTTTTCAAGATGATGCAAGCGGAAGAGGTAATCAAGCATAAATGAAAAAACAAAAATGTTTGAAATCCAAGAGTTTGATCTCAAAATTAAAACTCCTTTGCTGCGTATCTAAATATTTGTTGTTTTTTTCAACAGGCTCCTAAAACTCCCTTGCAGAAAAGCATGGATTTGCTGGGAAAACAGCTCTCCCTCTATTCCTTCGGGATTATCGGTAACAGACATCTTGTTAAAATTGTCCAATTAACAGTAATGGCACTTTCATGAGTTAGTGATGCATGCCATCTTATTAAATATGCAAAGCCTTATGACTGTCCTGTCAGTCTTCTTATCCGTGTTGTCACTAACACAATTTATTTGTAGGGGTGATCATGATGGTTGGATGGTTGCAGGGGAAGAACATTCTAGATATGTTCACCATAGGCGTCAGGTATGTCCTCAAAACATGAAGCAAACACATGATTCAACCTAAGTTTCTGTCTTTTTAAATTCAGCATTATTTCTCTTTTTCTCAGTTTGGCTGTGGCAGCTATCCCAGAAGGCCTACCAATCGTGGTGACAGTGACGTTAGCACTGGGCGTGATGAGGATGGTGAAGAAAAGAGCAATCGTGAAGAAGCTGCCTATAGTGGAAACACTAAGTATGGGCCTATTTCATTCTTGAATCTCATCTTATGAAGTAAACCTCTTTTTTTGGTCAGTTGTAAAACAATAGAGGTGATTTTTGCAAACAAATCAATCCGTTGAATACAAGGACATACCACAACTAATCTGCGATCTGAAAAACAGTTTATAGCTGTGCTGCACAGAGACCTTGTTCCTGTTTGCTGATGGGAGAACCAAAAAGTGACTTTGGTGGTTTTTGCCATTAGTGGCATTACATAAGCATTGATCATGTGAGAATCAGTCAGCCTGCTGTCAAATGACTGAGTTCAGTCCCACTGAACTGAGCACTTATACCATACAGAGTAAATGCATTTAATCACTCTAATGTTCCTGTGGGTTTGAGTAACATTTTAAAGGAGGAGAAAGAGTTTTACTGCTTTGGTTAGAAACATTTTCCACCGCATGATCAAGTTAATGGCTCTTTACTAAACACTTTGTAATTGTAACACACTTGCTAAGTAGAATTAAAGAAAAAGTTCACTCGAAAATAATTGCATTGAATTCATTGAAGTAAAACGTATACTGATGTTGTTTTATACCCATGTCAAATCCAAACTCATGTTTATATTTTATTTACATTTATTTAAATATTATTCTAACTTATTCATCAAACAAAGCACCTTAAAATAATAATAAATAATGTTTTACGAGTCTACTTGAATCATTATTGAGTCGGCACAATTCATAATCAAGTAAAATAAAAGGGTTAGGGTTGGTAGTAAAGTACATTTTTAATTAAATCTCACAAAGTTTTATATTAAGTCTTTCAAAACGTTACATGTAGAAGAGAAAATATTGTTTGGGTTTAACGGGGTAATGTACATGAGATTATATTTATATTCCTCAGTTTTATTCCGTTTGTGCTGCTGCCCTGAGCCATTTACAGAGCTGAGTTCTTGTCATTACTTGATCTCTGCTCATTTGCATATTGCTTTCTAGATATGGCACTGATTTGACTAAATTGAACACGGAAATGGTTTATCATGCATGTTAACCTGATATCCCTCCCTCTTCTCTCCAGGCTGCTGCAATGTCATCTGCTCAGATAAGACTGGCACGCTTACCAAAAATGAGATGACTGTCACTCACCTGTTCACTTCTGATGGACTGCACGTTGAGGTAAGATCCCCATGGGGACATCCAGGGAACCCTTTTACATGTTCTCATTTCAGCCCAATTTCAACCATTATTCCTTCTCTTTATAAAAACACGGCCCAATTATCCTGAAGCTCTCACCAAAAGGTTTAAAGCTGAGTTTTAATAGCATCTCTGGAAAGAAGAGTCTTTTCTCTGAGAAACAGGAGGGATGTCTCAGAGGTGTGGTGATATAAGTGCAGAAGTCTGAATATATTGCTGTGCCCTCAGACCGCTCTAATAAAGTTTCATAGAATCAGGCTGAAGAATAGATTTAGATTGACTTTTTTTTAACTTAGCTACTGGGTCGCTTCTCCCAGGTCTGTTACATAATGATTTCTTTCACATCCCCGTAGGCTTCTCCTTACAGAACTCTTCTAGAAGAACTCTAAAATCAGGCAGTGGTTGGGTCTTTTCAAGTGCGTATTTGTGTGCGTAAAGTCGACATGGAATCAAAAATGACCCATTTTCTTTCATAACGCATGTTGTGCTAAAGAAAAAACGAAACTTAAACAACATCTTCACTTCAACCACACGTTATACAGAAACAATTCCTCGCGATCCAATTGAATTGTCAAGAATCAAATCCGATGCTGTTACATGACATGATTTGGCTTTTTCACAGGTCACCGGTGTGGGGTACAACAGTGCCGGTGAGGTCATGCTGGACGGAGAGGTGGCGCACGGTTTCTCCAACACCTCCATCAGCAAGATTGTGGAGGTGAGGGTTGAACAGAGAGCGTTATGGGTTGTAGTCACGTTCTAGAACTGCTGTGACGCATTGGATTTTGTTTGAATTTTCACAGGCTGGCTGCGTGTGCAACGATGCACTGATCAGGAACAACACCCTTATGGGACGTCCCACTGAAGGTGCCCTCATTGCTCTGGCCATGAAGGTACTGTTTTCTAATGACCGCAGTCTTCAGACAAAAGTCACAGCTTGTCTCGCCAATTGTTGTTTTTTGATATGCTGCATGCAAACATAGTATCGCAACCAAATGCTAATATGATACAACGGTTGGCCCCACCCACCTGTGGAAACAGTAAGTGGGAATAATCTTTACATGTCTGTCTGGCGCTCTGTCACCTCATTTTGGCAAACAGAGAGTGTCTGAATCGGCTCTTCTCGTCCATGCTAATTAAGATGAGCAGACATTCTTTCACACACCATAGAACAGGTTACTGTGGCAACAGTATCCCCCTCGAGGGTCCCGGTTGTGTTAACGTCTGGTGCGCTAATAACGTTCTTGTCACCGCAGGGACATTTGCATGAGGATTAAACTGAGAAAAATGTAATTCAGCTTCAAAGACTGTAAAACAGCAACATTTGACATTTACTGATACTAGGGGTGATGTGCAAAATGCTAAACTTACCCCCATGATGTGCAGCTGCTAAGGATATTGCTAAATTGACACTCCTTAAGTCTTTATGTATGTACTGTATATGTTTTTGATTATAGATATGGCCAGAGTTTCCCTTTAAATCAAAGAGTATTTAATGTTTGTTCTATGTTTTGCATGCAAACAGTGTGTCTGGAACAGTGTGGAACAAATAATCTGAAGTTTAATACAGCTTGGAATACATTACAAACAATGCTAAAGGGAAAATAAAGTATTGGAAAAAGGCGGAATGAAAGTTATAATTTGTCATATTAATACCAGATACATGGTAATCGGTGTAGACATAAGTAATAATAATTGACTATCTGCTGTTATGTTTCACCAAGTAAGAGCTTCGAGAATCAGATGCAGAAAACTGTAGTTGAGTTTTGTGATGCACACATTCATTTGTTTTCTGTTGTCTACAGATGGGTTTGGAGGGCCTGCAAAAGGAGTTTGTGCGGTTGGAAGAAATTCCCTTCTCCTCGGAGCAGAAATGGATGGCTGTGCGGGCTGTCCACCGTACTCAGCAGGTGAGCGGGGTCACATGCCAAACAAAAATCTTGGAGTGAAAAGCACAAGGCACTTGAAGATAAAAAGTTCTATCAAATTACATTGCTTCACAGTTCCACACGCACAAGGTTGACTTTATACTTATATTAAAAGGTGTGAATGAGACTAATGTTATCTTTCTAATGAATCTGATTTAAAGAACAAGCCGGCTATGTTCTACGTCAAGGGCGCCTACGAGCAGATCATTCGTTTCTGCACTTCCTACAACAGTAAAGGTGTTACTCTGCCTCTGACCAATCAGCAGAGAGAACTCTATCAGCAGCAGAAGAGCTACATGGGCTCCGCTGGTCTTAGAGGTACAGGAAATTGTTATTTTGATTGATTGGCTGTCTTGTTATGGAATAACTTTTACTGTGGTCTCCTTACTTTACCAGCCCATTAAGCTTCTCAAACTAAGGCTTGATGCATTCAAGTAACTGGCCTGCCATGTTCAAATCTCTCTAAACTTTGAATAAAATGAGAACGTTATTATCCTCAGTTGCAACCTGTTATTGCTTTTCCAGCTCAGGGCTCTCAATTTGATTTGGCTTCTGTTGATGAGATTAAATCGACTCTGAGGACATGGAATAAGAACAGTCCCATATTGACATCCCTCTGTTAGCTTTCTTGAATTAAAGATGCTTCATGAAGCACACTGTACCCATTTTGACAGCAGCCGATTCTCTCGTCCTTTCTTGTGGTAGTGCTTGCGTTCGCGTCGGGATCGGAAATGGGCGCTCTCATCTTCCTGGGGCTCGTGGGCATCATTGACCCGCCCAGGGCGGGAGTGAAGGAGGCTGTGACGACGCTCATCAGCTCTGGTGTGGCGGTAAAGATGATCACAGGGGACTCCAAAGAAACTGCTGTGTCAATTGGTATGACATTCAACCATGTTGTTCCTTCTCTTTTTTGGCGCTCTCTCTTCATAAAGCATTTCCAGCATTTATAGCTGCTTAGTTAGTTAGTATGCAAGATACGGGTGTGGTTTAGCCTTATATTGAAGCAAGTTTAATGTCTGAATTTAGTATAAGATAAACGATTTGGCAAAGTCTTTGGTTCATTTGTAGCAATTCATTTTTATGGGTATAATTACTGTATCTTTCATTTTTTTTTAAAGGTAATTAAAGGGATACTCTACCCAAAAACGGAAATTCTGTCATGAATTTCTCAATTTTGAGTTGTTTCAAACCTGTATAAATTGATTTGTTCTTTTGAACACAAAGAAAGATTTGGGAGAATGTAAGCAACTGAGTTTTCTAGGGTAGTCTAAGGTGTTTTCCTAAATTCTTGAAAATATCTTCTCTTCTTTCTTAACCGAACAAAACAAAATACAATAACTTTTTCTACTATGGTAGTGAATTGTACCCCAGAAATCTCAGTTGCAAACATTTTTTCTAATATCTTTCTTTGTGTATGACCAAACAAACAAAAAAAATGTAGACAGATTTGGAACCGCATGATGATTAGTAATTCATAATTTTCCATGGATTATCCCTTTAAATGACATGGGCAAGCACACTGGGATATTACTCACCTCTACATGTAAAAGCACACGTTTTAACAGATCAGATGTTACTTTAACACGTCAGATGCCCCCCACAAATCCAAATGACCAGAATAAGGCCAAGACTGCACCGGAGTTGATGCAAATTGTCAAACCTTTGGCTTGTGGCAAAACAGTCTTTCTCTAGAGAACAGAGTGTCCTGTTCAGCTAAGACATAAGTGCAAGAACTCATTTGAAAGAACCAAAGTTTTTCTGTAAAAACCAAAGTGCGAAATTGCCAGTACTGTGTATTGCTAAGTACCGGCCCACATCAAGCAATGATAACTAGACATCCAGTCTAACTTCACATTGTACCTCATTCTCTCTTTTTCTACCACAGCCAGTCGACTGGGCATGTGCACCAAAGGTTCCCAATCCTTGTCTGGAGATGAAGTGGACAAGATGGACCTCCAGCAGCTGTCTCAGATAGTATCCAGGGTACAGACACACTTTCATATTCTTTCAGCTACCACCCAACACTACAGTCCATTAGGCCCAAAGTTGGGTAGTGGACACATTTGAAGGGCACAAGCCTTAAAATACCTCACTTAATAGATTTCATTGGCTTCTACTCATGAGATGAATATATTTTTATGCATTAGGTCTGTGAGCCAGGGACGTTACAGGAAGTGAGTTGAGGCATGAAATTATTTTTAGGGGTTTAATCTGTACATTCTTTTTTTACAGATTGTGGTATTCTACAGAGCCAGCCCAAGACACAAGTTAAAGATAGTTAAGGTGAGTGCACCAGAATATTTGAAATCAAACACGGTCTATGTTATGGTCAAACCTGTTTTTTTCAGTGCTTTAAGAGTTTATTCCGTCTTCAGTCCTTACAGAACATTGGTGCTGTCGTTGCCATGACGGGAGATGGCGTTAATGATGCGGTCGCTCTAAAGGCAGCAGACATCGGCATAGCTATGGGTCAAACCGGTACTGATGTCTGCAAAGAAGCTGCTGACATGATCCTCGTTGACGACGACTTCCAAACTATTTTGTGAGCACAGTATTGCTTTTGTTTGGCTTTATCGAGTCTAATCAAACTTTTGGTTTGACATCCGATGAGTACTCCTTCAAGCTTTTGTTTCTTCCTCCAGGTCTGCCATTGAAGAGGGAAAAGGAATTTACAACAACATTAAGAACTTTGTGCGTTTTCAGCTGAGCACGTAAGTTGGCAAGCTTCGTTAGCCAGAAAATCTTTAGTTTTTACTTGGAGCGCATGTGGGTAGATGAGTTGTGTCGTGTCGTGTTTAGTCGCTGTTTTGTAGAACGTTTAGTGTAGATATTGTACATTTTATGGGGACGTGCATTGTGACCTCACTTTGACAGCATGCATGCAGAGTGTGTTGTAAGCATCTTTAAAATGAAAAAGGTTTAAAAACTGGAGCTTTGTTCATTTATGTCTGTTCGCTTTGAGGCCATTTATATTGTTGTTGACTCTCAGCAGAACTTTAAGCAGATGTGGGCATTTAAATACACTGTACTGGAAAACGGAACGCAAATTTTGATGACTCACCTTTCACTGGGTGTCTCTAAAATGAGAGCTAATACGGCCTGCCTCTACATTAACTACCAGCAAATCATGACTGCGATGTGAACTTAACAATCTTTAGATTTGATTGATAAGACACATATGGTTGAAAAATTTAGAGTTATTACTTATGTTTTGGGCCACTCCAAGAACATTTTCATATCTGCCACAGCCATAAGACTTTTGCTAAAAGAGTTAATATTGAGTTGATCACTGAATACTTTCCTTAGGAGCATCGCAGCGCTCACCCTCATCTCCCTGGCAACGCTTATGAACTTCCCCAACCCTTTAAATGCCATGCAAATCCTCTGGATCAACATCATCATGGACGGGCCGCCGGCTCAAAGGTAATGCACTGCTTACAAACAGGTTTATCGCAGCACTACAATATCAGCTTGTGAGAATAACACTGAAATATGGTCATTCTAGTTTGGGCGTAGAGCCTGTTGATGGGGACGTGATCAGGAAACCCCCGCGGAACGTGCGGGACAGCATCCTCACTCGCAGCCTGATAGTGAAGGTCCTGGTGTCGTCTTTCATCATCGTGTGCGGGACTCTGTTTGTGTTCTGGAGGGAGGTAAGCTCTTCCTGCCCATTTGTGAATATTTGTGTTCTGATTTGTTTTTCGTGTGCGTTCCATTTAAATTCAAAACAGGTCTTTTAGGTAAATGAGAAGAGGAGAAATGGTTGGATTTTGTTTACCCTGTACCTTGTTTCGGTGGCATCATGCAGCTTTGTGGGTTTTTGTTCTATGAAGATTCACAGAGTTACACAAGTTGTATTCGCTTTAGCAATGGCAATTATTTTGCTTTTAGAAAGTATGACACCATACAAGGGAAGAAGATATTGTTTTCATTTGACCAATGTTGTAACATCTAACTGCTCAGAATCATTGTAAAAACGTTACTCGAAAGTTACTTTCTCTGGGTAAAATACAATTAGAACCAATCTGAAGTCTGATAGATGCTTCTATGAGAGCAATGCCAGAATCTCTACAAGGAACCGCAAAAGAATGTCCTAGATTTGTACCCATTCTGCTTCCCTTCAGGGGCTTCTCATTTAAGCAACCTGTGCACTTTAATCTAAATTTGAATTTTCAGTGTGTTTCTGTGTGTTTGATAAAATAGTTTGCAATGAGATGGTAGATGTATTTTGTTTATGAAGTATAACCATTGGCACTTAAGCACACTTTTGTTTTGTTGTAGGCTTGTGGTCTTGTGTGTTTGCCTCACGGAAGCTCAAATGTCATGATTTAATTGGAAATATGTGTTTGTTTTAAGCTGCGGGACAATGAGATCACTCCACGGGACACCACCATGACGTTCACCTGTTTCGTGTTTTTTGACATGTTCAACGCTCTCAGTTCCCGATCACAGGTGAAGACGCTCGATCATTCCCATAATTCTGTTTGGACACAGGTGGTATGTCACTGGCACAAAAAACAACCCTTAACACCGCTGTGATCCCGAGTGTGAATTTGTCCAGATTGTTTGTAAATACGTTATGGCCGGTCTTTTTGGACCACAGGCTGGAATATCCCTGAATCAGGGTGACCTGAAAAACTTGGGGTAAGCGGGATTTTAAATACTGCCCCCTGCTGTAGGAATCAGGCTTCCTGTTTATAAAGTTGAAAAGTACATTTTGCTGTATTTGACTAACTGTGATATCAGTAATTTATCAGAGGCAGCTGTTGGTTTTGTTCTGCAGACACGGATGGTGTACGAGATGGGCTTATGCAGTAACAGAATGTTCTGCTACGCTGTACTGGGCTCCATCATGGGTCAACTTCTGGTCATCTACTTCCCTCCTCTACAGAAAGTCTTTCAAACGGAGAGCCTTAGCATTTTAGGTAGGCAAAACTGGAAACCTGAAAGTGATTTTACTGTGGAAAAGAACCTACTTTGATTTTATTTTGGGGATGCGGATGTGCCAGTTGGTCGAACGTTTTGTAAACTGTCACAGATATTTTCACACTTTTTGGATAATGCATAATGACCCAAGTATACCATCTATCTGCAGATCTGCTGTTCCTGGTCGGCCTCACGTCTTCTGTGTGCGTGGTGTCCGAGGTTATAAAGAAATTAGAAAGAATCAGAGGTGGGGAGAGAACGACAGACGCTGACGATTTCCACGAAGTATGACACACATTGTGTCTTTTTCATGAGATGTCGGGCTCAGCTGGAGGGATGTGGCTTTGGCATTTCGTCCAGGGCAGTTTCATACCATACAAAACAACTCGGGGATCGGTCTGGTCCGACCTGTATGTCCCAGTTCCTTTTATAAGGTCTTGACCGAGATGGAGCTGATTTTGGAGGAATTTGGAAGCCCTGCCTGAGATGTTGTCTTGGACCCTCCACTCAGTTCATGGAGATGCTTTGGTGCGCTGCTCTACGACTGTACTGATTTCCATGGCATCTTGAACAAACTTTATTTATGAGATACTGTATCTGTCCATACAGTGGCTTTCCTGACTTCATGATTGAAGGGATGTATTATGATTTATTTTTTAAATGTTATTATTATTATTAAAATGATTTTGTCTTTTAAATATCTTTACTTTGAGCATTTCTGGTTAGAGGTTTGTGGATCAATATGGATAATGCCTTTTTGCATTCCAGAATCCGAATTCTGCTTTATTTGTATTGCATTTAAGAACGCGGTAAGCCTGTGTTTTCCTAAACCATGAATCAACGTTTCACTGGTGAAACAACCACTTAAAATCATGTTGGGGTCATGTGTGGATTACAACACATTTGATATGCTAAACGGTCACGTATTCTACACTGTCGCTTAGCAAACAGTTGCGTATTCACTTTATAATGCCATATTTTACATTTATAGAAAATTCTCTCTGATCCTAAAAGATGACTTGGTGTTGGGACAAAACAAACAATGGGTGCCATTTTATGATGGCCTCCAAGGTACATGCACTATTATCTCTATGCCCTTATATTAGACGTTTTAAGTTCAACACAACTGGCTTGTAGAAATACATATTCATCAGTTCCTCAGTATTTACTCACTACTTATGTTAATACACTGGTATCAGAGACGTCTACAGTAGGTTTTTGCCTTTTCTTTGGCTTTTCCTATACTGTTATTTATTTTCTCACCAGTTTGGTGAGCTTTAATACATTGTGATTTGTTTTATTCAACTTTACAAGCCTGTTTGGTAAAATGTTGGAATACAGAATTGTTTTACTTATGAACCATCCCCCCCAAAATTCTCAGTGCAGCCGGCCAACATTGTTATGGGCATTCTCCCAAGACTGGTGGCTTGTTACTGTGATGCAGGTAAAGAGTTTTTGCGGTATGTGAGTATAATACTTCTCTGTATTGCAGATAGTGGTTTGAAACGATGGCAGTCATTGTGGATTGAACTAATGTAACTGTTCCTCACCCATGTTTACAGCATTGCTTTTGCTCTAAAAGCAAACACAGTAACGCACTGACATTAAGCAGTATAATGAAAAGAAAATGAAGGGTGACAGGTGAAAATCTTAATTTTTTGTTTTCTATTTTTAAGATTGTATTTATTTTATTGTGGTTTGCACAGCTGAAACCAGTAATCTGTTGTGGTCATTTCAGAACACAATTGTACAATAAAATTTTTACAGGTTTATTTGATGTTGGTCTGATGTATTTAATATATAGCCTATATATATGCTTCAACACAAAATAAAATAAAAAATATTCTGTTACAAAAGGTGCATATGAATTTGACAATTAATTTCTCACAGGCTCTAGATTTTCAAAAGGTAAACAGAGAAAATGGAAAAAAAGATAAAAATTGCTTTAATCCTGGAATACAGTATATCAACTCTTCAGGGGATTCATGATTTTTTTTGGTTTATGGGTGTAAAAGCGTTAAATAATCTGCTTCGTTTATCAGCTTCAGAGGGAATATAACTTGAGCCTCGGCCCAGATTCATTTTAGTAGCTGACCTGAAGGAGCAACAATGTACTCTTAATGCAAACCATAGTTACAGTACAAACTGTAGTAAATTTCATTCTGATAACAAACAAATGTTTTAATCTACTATCATTATACGAATGATGACTAAGAATAACTCGTAGATTCACTTATACTGTAGTTCATAAGACTTAAAATCATTCTGTAATCATAAATGTGTCAAGTAAACTTGCTTTGACAACGATGCATTTTAACATGTAGCTTTAAGCATTTCCTGTAAAAGTTTTCAACCGTAAAGCATTCATTTGTGGTCTACCACTTCCCCGCTGTAAATTGTTTCTACAACCCTGAGCACAAGTCTTATTTAAATCCTTTCAGAACGTGAACATATCAAAGATAACTACTCGAAGCATCTCCTTTCAGATTTCTTACAGGTGTGATTACTTAATATCTTTATACATTTGATTCTCAAAGCAACTGCTTAGTTTATTTACAGACGGATTGCCTCTCTTAAGTTCTTGAACGACCCGGTGCACCAGCGTTCCACGGTACAACCTAAACACCATAGACAAAAGACTCTATTACGCTAAAGTGTTTAGGAGTAGCACTAGAAACTGAGTTGACTTTTGGTTATGGACATATGACTTGTTAAAGACTTGAACTTTAAACTTGATGAGGACTTGGACTCGACTTGGACTTGATTGTCTTGACTCAGGACCTGACATGGACTTATCTGTCTTGACTCTGGACTTGACTCGAGACTTGCATGCAAAGACTTGAGACTTGCTTCTGACTTGCAAAGCAATGACTTGGTCCCACTTCTGCTTTAATCTCACCTTAAATCGTTCTTAAAACCCTGAGCACAAGTATTATGTAAATCCTTTTCGAAAAGTCAAGATATCTACTCAAAGCATCTCCTGTCAAATTTCTTACAGGGATACTTAGAGTTGCGTTTTTTGGCTTTGTGTCTGGTACGGATGGTGCAGGAGGAACATTCAGTCTTGTCTGCGTCGTGACCTTTGGCCTCCATTTCTTCTCCATTGACTTCTTCGTCATAACAGTCTACAGTATCTTCATACATCAGATCTTCATAGCTGCTGCTC
The DNA here is from genome assembly GCA_006030095.1 of Triplophysa siluroides. Lineage (NCBI taxonomy): Eukaryota > Metazoa > Chordata > Actinopteri > Cypriniformes > Nemacheilidae > Triplophysa > Triplophysa siluroides. The sequence continues at coordinate 9,090 of VCII01000037.1, read as the reverse complement.
AGTTCATCTGCGGACCGATTTCTGTATCTTTGATCGCTTTGCGTTTTGCCAACAGATCTGTGTTTGTCTCCTGCACGGATTCTCTTCATAACGTCTTCATCCTCCAAACTCAGAACGGCATCATTCAACAGTCGGTATAGGTGCTCGGCGTCGGAGCCCCTCGCCAGCATAGACTCTGGTCTGATGCCTCTCTTAAGTTCTTGAACGATCCGGTGCACCAGAGTTCCACAGTACAACCTAAACACCATAGACAAAAGACTCTATTACGCTAAAATGTTTAGGAGTAGCACTAGAAACTGAGTTGACTTTTGGCTATGGACATACTGTTCTTTTAACTAAAAAGAAATTATGCACAATGCATGAAATGGCTTGAGAAATCAAATGATGCTGTACCGTGCACACTCGGGTTCAGGAAGTGGAAGACACAGTAAACGATTGAGACAGAGAGCCCACCACAGACATGACTGCCATTGGCTGTACAGATGAGCCACCTCAAGGTCCAAAGGGATGCTCTCTTGACTTTTGAGCTTCAACTCAATGTCTGAATCCCAAACCCCTGAAAGTAGCACAAACATTTATACATCAATGATACTAAGTGAAAAGAAAAGGTTGCCACAAAAGGTTCCTTGAGGCGATGCCATAGAATAACCATTGTTTTCTTAAAGGAGCATTTCTTACATTGTTTCCTGTATAAATAACCTTCTGTGTTTTTTTATGTAACTGTACAGCCAAAGTAGGTATTTTATGACATCATGTAACACTTTCATTGGTAGTAGTGTGACTCAAAATGACACCCAATTTGACTCACAAAGACAACTAACTTTGGATAAGCTCTCTTGAGACATTTTTGGAAGATGCTTCACATCGATTATGTAACTTGGATATATATTTTGAATGTCCCAAACCCTTACTTTTGGATCATTTTAGAGGCAGAACCATAGTTTTTGCAGGACTGTTTGGGTTTTCATGCTTTTTTTGTTTTAAATTGTTGACATGTGGAAACAGGATATTGACACATAATGACATGAGTACCTGTTTGTGTGTTGCAGCTGAATCTTCCGTGAACCATCCCCAGTAGGAGACTCCAAAGGTGCAGAAGTTTCGGCTGAGGCTGTGCATTCACTTGCCAAGCGCGTCACGAACACCACAAGAATCAGGTTCGGTGGGATGTTTTCTAAAGTGAAAGATGGCACACCCAAAACGTCCTGGAACACCTGAAGTCGTAAATCATGTGGTTCCTATAGACATAAGACGAAATAAAGGCTTGAATTCATACATCCAAATGCAGATGTTTTGACATCAAACTTGAGTTAAACAAACTTTCACCTCGCATAATGTTTTCAGCTGAAGTCCTTCTTTCACTTTTGTCCGTACAGCTTCAACTTCAGAACTGGCAAGATTTAATCCTTCTCTGTCGAACTCTGTGACATAACACTTGTCTGTGTCAGTAGATGCTTTAGCAGCTAAACCGTGTTCGTCTGCCGTTTGTTGTTCTCCAACAGTATTAAACCGTAAAGCACTGTCGAATGGGACGAGATGTTTCGTTGCTACTGGGGCGCTTGAAATCTTCAACTTGAGGGAGCATTTTAATCCTTTTCAGTACCAGTATGTTAATGAGGAAGGAGCCCATCTTTCCCTCATTCAGGTGCTTCACAGTCCACTCGGGCGGAGCTTGCAGTAGGCCTGTACAGGCTGTTGGTGTTTTTGAGTCAAAGAATTGGGCAAGAGAACCACCAGTGATCTCATATTCTTTGACGCCCTCTAACAATACTTCATATACTTCATCCTTCTTCTTTCTGTCTTTTATAAGCTCAAGAACTCTATGTATTGCCCCTTTTGATTTTGGGACTTGGATAACCAGGAAAGCAATCCATCAATACGTGCAAACTTTCCAGCACCATTTGAATGCCTTTCCCACTGTCAATATTTAGCTGGTTTGTGTAATCATTTCCTAAAAGGCATGCAAAGACCGGGAGGAGATCCTTGTTCATATTGTTGAAAGATGCACATAATCTTTCCACCCTGTAATGTTTGGTTAAGATGTATTTTTCGTTGCCTTTTTGTTGAGTACTGCTTTTTTCCACGAAAAATGTTCGAGAGGGAGAATTCCCTCGTTGAGGTCAAATATGTAGAAGTCGCTATCATTGGACAAAACCGGACACTTCCACTGTTTCGCCAAAACAGCGATCTCCAAATCAGCCTCTTCAATGCATTGAACCAATGGCACCTTTAGTTTATCAAGGGTCTGCATGAACACGTTTTTAATAAGAAGTGGAAAGCATTCTCCCTTATTTCCAAGGACAATTCATTGGCTGTTTTTCCTTTGTCCTGATCTCGGTTTAAAGTGGTTTCAAACTTTTTGTCAGTGTGGTGTCCCCCACCATCGAGTACAACATATGGGCGAATATCAGTCTTTAAGGTTGGTAAAAAAAAGTGTGATCAGATCTTCAAAGGCATCATAATCTCCACCATGCTTTTGATCCGGGTAATTTTTAATGTAAAGGGTTTTATAGAAGTTACATCCATCAATTATGAGTCGACTGTCTCTAAAATGCAAGTACGTTAAAATGCCAGTCGTGTTCTCAATGTAGCTCTTCAGGCGTCTGACACCCATGCTGAATATACTGTGGGTTAAAAAATAATGTAAATCTAAGCAACTCACAATTAACTATAAAACACACGCAGAGTTTTTTGTTACATCACATTACGGCTTATACTGTAGGCCATTTGTGAAAGCGCTGTGCAAACAAATAACATTGATCATATCATTTTACAAAATGCCAATTTGAATACTAGCAAATCTAAAAAATAAAAGTCAAATATAATTGACAAAAATGTTAATACTGGACATAAACTTACCAGAATTTCGATTGGATTTGTTAAAAAGGATGAGGCACCCGTAAGCCTAGATTTGATATATGAGACTGTGTGCTGACGCAGTTTATATATGACAGGAAGTGAAACATATGACGTTCAGTGAAATGTCGCCTGAAGGCTTTCTGCAGAAACGAAACAATGGCTCTCATGAATAATAACATCTATACATAACCTGCTTTCATTTGACTATTACCATAGGATTGTGGTAGCATCAGTTGGTCAGAATTTTTGGCAATCGAAACTTTTCCTCCAGATAACAGACAGATAATTTTCCACTATTTGGATAATGCATAATGACTTTAGATTACCATGTACCCACAGATCTTCTGTGTGCGTGATGTCTGAGGTCATAAAGAAATGAGAAAGACTCAGTCAGAGGTGGGGAGAGTTTTGGTTACCAACAGTTCAAATATCTCATTTTGTGTTTTGCAGAAGAAGGTTAGTAATCCAGGTTTAGAATGAGAAGAGGGTGAATAATGAAGACAGAATTTTCATTTTGGGTGAACTATCACTTTATCAACAATTTCATCATGCTCTCAGTTTTATAAATGAATCACACTCAACCGATAGATGATAAGAAAAAGCATTGTCAAATTAATACTTATGTTTCATCTTTATTAGAACAATTGCATAAATCCAGACATTAACACATATATGAACACTGGGGAATAAACACTAAATAATCTAGTTCATTTGATCAGAATGTCCCAGTTTTATCTTGGTAGCTCACATAAAGAGCAACAAAAAACCCAATTATGGTTGAATCAACTATCATTCTTGATACTAAGATGTGAAATATAAAGCAGGTCACATGACTGAATCACAATGCAAGGTAACCTTTTATTTTAACCGGTAACTCATAATGAATAGAATTGTAAGCGTTACTGCCGATAGAGGGCTGCTTAGGTAGTAGTGGCAGTAAAATTTGTCCAGTTAAGAGTTGTCCTGCCACTAAAATAATTTTAGAGAGATTATTTTAAGGTCAAAAAACAGCTTGTTGCTGCTTTAAAAGTGTTCATTGTAAATGCATTTGTTAAGATCGCCCCTAAAATCTCACCTTAAATCGTTCTTAAAACCCTGAGCACAAGTATTATGTAAATCCTTTTCGAAAAGTCAAGATATCTACTCAAAGCATCTCCTGTCAAATTTCTTACAGGGATACTTAGAGTTGCGTTCTTTGGCTTTGTGTCTGGTTCGGATGGTGCAGGAGGAACATTCAGTCTTGTCTGCGTCTGTAACGCTTTGACCAGGATAGCTCTCACAAAGTCAATAGAAGAAAGAGGTTAGAGGCGTAAAGGCTGTATCACGCACATTTAATGGCAGGTAACACAAGCAACGCAATCCTCTCACACATGAGAGATTACTCTTTCCCAGCGTCACAAAATAAAACTAACAAAACAAAAGTATATAAAGCGGGTAGAGCACGCTTAGCATCTACGGTGGATCTCACTCACACTCAACTCAACAACGTCATCACGTATAGCACGCATCAGAAAATGACGTGATCAGTCTCTTAAAGGGGCACACCGCACAATAATGTGATGCATGTAAATACAGGTTTCGTTCGTTACAGATTCCCCCCGGAAAGAAAAAGGCTGTCCCAGCCGTACACGACATAAGGACAAAATACATATCCAGCCCCATACATGGAAACATGGAAAACCCATTAACCAAACTATGTATCACATACAGAAGCCAATAACTGGCAGACATGCCAGCATGAGCTACACATTACACAGTATGCACTACAAAGACATTTCAAAAACAAAAGCTTGCGACAGTCAAGCCATGTGTACAAAATACAATTTTTTCTTTTTTTTTCACATAACGTATGAAACTCAAGAACCATAACAAAATGTACAAGTACTTATTCTCTTGTTAGAAAACAACATCCCAAAAGAACATTGAAACACAGAGGTACAAACCAATAAACTCAACATCACTTTAGGTCTAATCTGTCGGAATGATACTCATTAGTCCATCCACTATCCGACCAACCTGACGTGATTCTAGGGGCCAACCTAGGTCTGAGATTGTAACGAGGGCCCTGAGGGACAAGGTCAAAGTCAGGGAGGTCTACACTACCTGTAGACCCGTCAATGTCAGCGTCAGAGATTTGAGTACAACTTGTGTATTCCCTGGGCATGTCCTGAGCATTTTCAGTGAAACCGTCGCAATCAACAACAGTCTCATCAGGCAGAGCAGCGCATGTTTCCTGAGATACATCTCCATTCAACTGTGTTGTTTCCAAACAGTCTCAAATGCATCATAGGGCGTTTCAGACGCATCCTGAGGCAAACTCATCGTATTGCTGCCGCACGAGTTCCAAGTGCGAAAAGGCTGCATATTGACCACGTGAAAGACTCCGGCATCCTCACCAGTGTCCAACTTCGCAAGTCTATAGTTCACACTAGACAAGACTTGAGTCACACGATATGGACCAGAGTACAGGGGCGCTAATTTAGCCGTAAAGTTGGCCAAAGCATCCGATCTAGGATGAGTTCTCACTCTGACAAGGTCACCAGGGTCATAAGTAGCAGATCGGCGTCTTTTATCATAGTGCAGCTTCCTTTTGTCATGACTGGCTTCCAGAGCTGCCTTAGCATGATCATGTGCTTCCGCAGTGACAACCTCAAACGTTCAGAGTATGGACCTCAGTCTCCTCCATCCCATCCCAGACAGGCTGAGTGACCAGATCCAGAGAAGTGTCCAACTCCCTCCCATACAACATCATAGACGGTGTTTGACCCGTGCTTTCATGTGGCGCAGTCCGCAGTGCAAAGCAGATTTGTGGGATATATCGGTCCCAGGAGGTGTGTTTTCCATCCCGTACGCTCGAATGGCCGTCTTGAGAGTACGGTTAACCCTCTCTGTTGCATTCGTCTGTGGGTGATACGCAGTCGTTAACCGATGTTCAGTTCCTAGGGCAGTAAGCATCTGTCCAAACAGCTCACTCACAAAAGGAGAACCTCTGTCTGAAATTAAGTAGGTGGGGGCCCCATGACGGGAAAAAACTTCACTCAGCATTTTGCCGGCTGCCACATGAGCTGTGGCTTCCCTTACCGCCACGATCTCAACCCACTTAGAAAAGTAGTCGACAAATACCAAGATGTGAGCATTTCCCCTGGATGTACGAGGCAAAGGGCCCACAAAATCAACACAAACATACTCCCAAGGTTTCTGAGGCCGAATCGGGACCATTAGACCGGCAGGCTTCCTTTGGCTTGGTTTTGTCAGTTGGCAAACTGTGCAAGAGGTCACATATTTCTTTATCTCAGATGCCATTTTAGGCCAGAAAAACCTGAGTTTCAGTCGGGCTAGGGTCTTAGTTATTCCCAGGTGACCCGCAGTTGGATGATCGTGATAATACCTCAGCAAGGTACCTTTGAGAGACTCAGGAGCATACAGCTTTAATCCTTTCAAAGGATGGATACCGCAAGCAGGTTTGGGGTCGTTGAAGTACAATAGACCATCTTGAATGCAATACTGAAAGCACCCCTCAATTTCACCCTCCTGTTGGAGCGAGGCCTCCATTTTACGGAGAAGGTTACCCGTAACTGGATCATCGAGCTGAAGTTGTCTGACATGAGAACGGTCCGTGAGAGTCACAGAAGAAAGCGTACGGAGGTCAAGACCACCAATCATAGCGTACTCGGGGAGTATGTCCAATGGCGGCGAATCAACCGCTAGGGGATTCCTCGACAGCGCATCGGGCACCGTGTTACGAGCACCAGGCTTGTGGACAATGTCGAAATCAAAGTCCTGAAGGCGGGAGAGACCACCGAGCGAGACGTCCAGTGGGATTCGGGCGGGACATCAACCACTTAAGTCCACTGTGGTCAGTAAAGATCGTGACATGGAGACCCTCAACATAAGGCCTAAAGTGTTCCAGGGCCCAGATGACAGCAAGGCACTCTTTCTCGGGCGTGGAATAAGGTTTCTCAGCTTTATGCAGGGTCCGACTAGCGTAAGCCACAGCCACATCTCTACCATTCTGATCTCTCTGCATCAACGCAGCTCCAAGACCTGCGTCACAGGCATCAGCATGAATGAAGAACGGGAGAGTAAAGTCGGGGGGAAACTCAACACAGGAGCCGAAGTTAACTTTCCTTTAAGCAGGTCCATAGCCTCCTGGCAAGCCGTGTCCCAGACAAAAGGAACGTCGTTCTTTGTGAGGTTGAAGAGTGGCTCAGCAAGGCGAGCATAGTCTTGCATAAATCGACGATAATAGCCTGTCAAGCCCAGGAACTGCCTCACTTGCTCACATTGACAGGGGGTTTAAAGTCCGTCACCGCCTTTACTTTGTCTTGTTCCGGCAGGATTCCACTTGGACAAACCCGATACCCCAAGAAGGTAAGCTCTTTGCGACAGAACTGGCATTTGGCTAGTTTAATGGTCAACCCGGCGGACTGAAGCCTTGAAAACACTTCCTTGAGATCTTCAAGATGTTGTTTGAAGGTGGGTGAAGCCACAACAACGTCGTCTAGGTAGACCGCACAGGACTTATATATAAGTCCGGCCAAGACGCCGTTCATGAGTCTTTGAAAGGTCGCCGGTGCATTGCACAGACCAAATGGAAGCACTCGGAACTGAAAAAGCCCACAATGTGAGACAAAAGCAGTCTTTGGTTTTGAGCCTTCTGCCATGGAGACTTGCCAGTATCCACGAGCAAGGTCAATTGTGGTCAAAAATTTTCCTCGAGAAAGGAAGTCAAGGGACTCGTCGACTCTCGGCAATGGGTAAGAATCCTTAGTGGTGAGCTGGTTTAACCCACGATAGTCCACGCAAAATCGTGGTTCACCACAAGGTTTCTGCACGATCACAACCGGTGCAGCCCAAGGACCAGCCGCAGGTTCAATGATTCCTTCATGCAACATTTTCTTTATTTGGTCCTCGATCAACTGTTTTTTAGCTGGAGAAGTTCGATAAGGGGGAAGGTGAACTGGTTTGGCATTTCCTGTCTCTATGGAGTGCTCTGCTAGAGTAGTACGGCCCAGGTGACCATCGAAGAGGTCCGGAAAGCTTTCAAGTAGTTCTGACAACTGTTCCTTTTCGTCAAAACTCAAACATGCATCTTCAATTTTTCCCTGAAGCACTGAAGCTGGAATTTCCATGAACAACAAACTTTATCCAACTCAAGACCAGCTCCGCCATCCAATTCCTCCATGAATAAAGGATTTTCACCCATGACGACAGTTCTAGACGGGACGTGAATCGTAATGGACGCACGCAACATGAAGTCCATTCCCAAGACTACTGTTGAGGGAAGGCGTGGGACAATAGCAAAACGGTGGTAAAAGCGCTGTCCCATAAATCCAAAAGCCAGCCACGTAAGCCCCACGGGCAGGCATGCTCCACCGTCTGCCAGTTGTATAGGGGAAGAGGTCCATGGTTGAATCTTAGCTTTCAATCTGTCATGATTTTGAACGATGTCTGCCTGCACTGCAGAAAGTGATGCGCCAGTGTCAAGTGTAGCATCCACCCACCTGGCCACGTAAGTTAATTTTAACTCTTAATGGGGTGTTCCAACAGGACGGGGATGTGGGATCTTCCACATGACAAAGGACAGGTTGTGCAGGAACAGTCGGTTGAGGCGAATTCATCTTCTGGAGGGAGGATTGCCTCTGCGAATCATCCTCCCCCCTCTGTAGTTTTCCCTCTGTGCGACAAAAGGAACGTTTCCCCCTCCATTACTGCTTTCGCCGTTGCTTGTATCCTTTGCATCAGGATTCTGTCCTGAACGCACCTCAGGGGACTCGCTTCGTTGTGAGCTCCTTCTGGGAATTGGGTTACAGTCTGGGCATGTGCGAGAAGTGAAGTCAGGACGTGAGCACTTGTAACAGAAAGTTCCTTGTCAAGTTTAGCTTTACTCTGCCCTGAAGTAGGGAAACAATTACTTGGTCCAAGGACCACATGGAGCTCATGGGCCCTCAGGAGGAGATCCATCACTGAGGAAACAGAGGTTCCATAGAGTGCAACTCTGTATTTCTCAAGAGAATGTTTAGAAATAAGGTCGATTTGTTCTTGCTCGGGTGGGGGGGTTTTCAGCTTCCTGAACTCACTTAGCATGTGGGCCACAAAAGTAGGGAGGGGCTCTTCAGGACTCTGTATACGGTCTAGGATTCCCCTCATTATTTGTTCTTGACTGTTGGAGGGAAGGAAGACTGTCCTGAAGAAATCACAGAACTGGGCCCATGTGACGACATGAGAGTA